>CM027469.1:27240542-27928793 GCA_015776775.1 Magallana hongkongensis
TCGCCTTATCTGTATCTCACTTGAACCTTAAATTAGAATGAGCGCGTGCGAAGAGAGAGAGAGAGAGAGAGAGAGAGAGAGAGAGAGACTTATTCGTGACTTACCTACTACAAAGTGTAATTACTCTAGCTTCCAGGTTATCGGTTGAAGTGACTTCACCTGTGTAAAACCATAGTTTGAGTATGAACCTGTATTCGTGACCCACCTAATAGATTACACGGTTTCCCAGCACCCAATCGCGTGTCCCCATTGTGCTGTCTCGTTGACCATGCTAAAAAATGCGCTTGAATTATAAGATTGTGAAACAGTTACATTGTCAGCTTACAGTCCGTCTTGATGAATTTAAATAGCGTGAAACATCTTTAAATCGTTCTTTTTAAACAACTATTGTGACCGAAATAGAAAAGTGTAATTAAGTTAAGAATTTGGGTCATGGGGCAAGGATAAATTGACAAGTTAAAGGATTTATATATATATTAAGTATATATATTTTTTAGTAAATTTGATACCCTTTTTCTGCATTTAGTTTCAATGGATTCTGTTTAAAGCGCTAAAAACCTGGGTCATCTCTTTGACAATTAAGCTTATGATCATTTCTAATATAAAGATAACGCAAGGACAACGTGAAATGTGGCTGGCATAGGGTAGGGTAAACATTAATTATGGTCAGAACTAAGTGTAACATTAAAAGTTTAAAATCAAAGATTCCTAAACTTAACTGTATGTACAGGTAATACTAATTGAGAGGTCGAAAAAGAAAACATGTATGAATACAAAAAATTATATTTATATGGACACGAATTTCTTGTAATAAGATTTGCAAGTAGCTAATTAATTTACTGGGCATGGTGAATCAAAAATGGTATATATCCCTATATATATTCATTAAATTATTAATTGAAGTGACACATTTTGAGCCATCCTCATATTTGATTTAGTTTACTATCGGGTAAAACGGTTAAAGTTAAGTCAGGTTGCTTTCGATATTAATATTAAAGTAGGTGAATCAATTATTTTTTGTTTTAAACGAGAGAGAGAGAGAGAGAGAGAGAGAGAGAGAGAGAGAGAGAGAGAGAGAGAGAGAGAGAGTTTAAACTCAGTTTTAACGTGTTTTTTTTTTTTACACCGGCGGTATAGGCAAGAAATTAAAAATCGAGATCATTAGTTATTAATACATGTACACGTTTATTGATATATGCAGGTCTGTTACTCTACGAGAAAATTCGGGTTGACCAGCTGTTGACATGCCACATATCAACCCAAATTTTTCCCACAACATAATACAAATATGATGTTACACTTTTAAATTGAATATTGAAAACTTGATTGAATATTGAAGCAAGATTTTTCCAACACGCTTTTAAGTAATTTTAGAACCGAGATTGAATTACTATAATTTAATACCCTTTTGAACAATGTAAACCAAAAAGAGATTACTCTAAGATAAAATCACTAAATATATTTAGATTTTTAAGGTAGATTTGGTTGGTGGTAGAATAGAATTGGTCTGTTGAGTAGCCAGCCTCTTCCCAAACAATTTTATTGGTTTTTTTCCGAATTTAAGAAATCATTGGCTTCAGACCTGTTTCCACGCCGAGTCTAAATTCTCCTTTTTCATGTGGAGGAGAAGGGGTGCAGAGTTGCGTCATGCCACTTTGAGTTACATTGTATAATATATCTTTAAAGGGATAAACCTCCACTTTTAAAAAAAAAATGATACGGACTACGTGTTAAAACAACCATAGTGGGACGGCACACACACACCTACACTGGGTCAGGTTCTTGGAGTGCTTCACAGCCTAGTGGGGATCAAATTAAGGCATACAGAATGCTTCGGAACTCTCCAACATCTCCGTCCTCTTAGGCAAACGGAACGTTTCGGGCATTTTTCATACATTAACAGTATAAATGAAAGTTAGTCTTACTCAAAAGGAAATCACCGTTTTCATATCATTAGATTTGCCTATACATTCTTTTTATTTATTTTTTTATATAAATAACCAATAAAAAAGTTATCCCCCGCAAACAAAATTATCCCTATAACCCCCTCCCCTTCTTCCGGCAAACAAAATTATCCCTAGTATAACCCCCTCCCCTTCTTCCGACAAACAAAATTATCCCCGGGCCTCCCTCCCCGGTCCCTAGGGAAAAATAAAAATAAGTAAATAATTGTGAAAGGTTATTTATCTCACTATTCAACTAATATAGATGGAGAGTAAAACAACGAGTACAATGTTTATGCTAATGTTTGTTCTTTAATGAAGGTTCGAATTCCTCATATGCTCAATTTTGCTGTATTGTTTATACGATATCTGGAGTGATAGCTTCCGAGTTCGAAAATGAAAATCAATCAAATCAAAACTGTCGAACACATTGCTATCTTCGATCGCAAATTCAAGAAGAGTTAAGCGTGAAAGGGGGGGGGGGGGGCTGTCACTACTTAAGCCCTCCAACTTAATTAAGTGTTCATTGATAGGTTAAGTAAAGGAGTTAGGGAAAAGGTGGGCTATTTTATTCTCAATTTCCTGATAAAAAGTTATTTTACTCCTAATGGATTATTTTTTACCAATTAAGATCTCTCTCTCTCTCTCTCTCTCTCTCTCTCTCTCTCTCTCTCTCTCTCTCTCTCTCTCTCTCTCTCTCTCTCTCTCTCTGCTTTCAACTTAATTTCTTAATCTTTATCACGTCAAAATGTTGAAATATTTTCTCTGAGATTGTGTGCAGGATTGACCGATAACGATCTGAAAATTCTTTAAACACCACCCTTTGATGTTGATTTACCTGGAATTTACCTATAATTCCCGAAATTATACACCTCACCTGCATTTTTTAATCTGTCACACTCTTTAATAATTAAATATCCACAGTTTTAATGCGTCAGAGGTTATAATTACTCCATCTTATCTCTAGACACGTACGGTTTTTTTTTTTTTGTCTTGGACTAGAATGTGGTTTGATCTATTTATACGTCATGTTATTACGCCATGCGCAGATCTAGAGATTGAGTTAAACTATTTTAATGAAAATTACATACAAATAAGGCCTCGGACCCCTCCCCGGCAAACAATCCCAAATTCACCCGGAAAAATTTTCTCGATCCGCCGATCCGCGTATGGATAACGCCACTGTCATAAGAGTTAAAGATATTTAAAATGATATACTTGGCATTGTGAATTTTCAGACATTTATTTACATATATATACAAGGTGTTTTTTTTTTTATTTTTCTTCTGTATAACTATTCTATATATGAATTGTGTTCATGAATATAGCCAAAGCTAGACAAAACCAGATCTAGCCAGTTTTAATCAACTTTCCCACGTATATATACCAGGTATAAAAACATAACCTTCCTTGAACTGTTAAGGTAACTCCGTACCTATAAAATCATGGGTTCAAAATTAAAAACTTAACTTTTTTTTAACTTATTGGACTTGAATTTCGTCAAAAAATAAATAATATATATATATATATATATATATATATATATATATATGTATCCATACTATTTAAGATGTAAGGTAATTAAAACCAAAGGCTAAAATTATCATCTGAAAATCACACTTTTTTTGGTTTAAAAATTATATATAAGTGGATGGATACTTGTTTGTCTATTTAAATTTTATTGCTTACTATGCCAGAAAACTTAAATTAATCTAAAAAAAAGAAAAAAATTGTTTACATTAGTAAAATTATAGCATTTAGATATATCACTTAGAGAAAAGTAGAAAAGAGTTATTTCCCTTTGTCATTATTGAATTATGTCAAATATAAGGATGAAAAACGCTTATTAAATATCTCCAAGTAAACAATGATTTGAGTTTTTGATGTGCACCTATAATAACATAGAAATTACAAATCTACCTGCAAGAATTTTAATGAATTCATGGTTTATGTAAAATGTATGACGTCACAGGAGGGTGGATTTACTGTAAGTTGCTGTCATATTATATATCTAAATTTATATCAAGCATTTTCCATAACAAAGATTGTGCAGGTAGCAGTTATTGAATTACAAATAATTTTTTTTTACATTTAACATCTGTAGGCCTACAACTGCATGTGTGAATTGTTTCTATATGCACCAGAGTACCCCCTTGATATTCATTGTGTATACCTGTCAACGATACAAATACTTTTTGTTCTCATTGTGTTATAAGACAGAAGGATTCGCCCTTGTTGTTGCGTCAAGATTCACGTAATGAGAAATATAGCCTCCATTTTTTTCATTTATCCTGGCAGACGGACAAAAAATAATAGTTATTGAATTATACAGATATCATCTGAATCGAACATCCGGGTACTGTTTTCAAAGACCACGCACGGCTTTAACACTTATCTCTGGAATTTTACAGATTTGGTACCCAAAGAAAAAAAACCTGTTGCACACTCCCAGCATTAATTCGCGACCTTCAACTTAAAATTTGAAGGAAACAAAATGGCGGACTTAAAGAGACGGCGGATCCCCATGATCCGAAAACAAGATAGTAAATAAATTGTTCATTAGGGCTGAATTATTTGGTAGAAAGATGTTTTTGCTGATAACTATTGAATTTATAACAAAATATTTGTTGTTTATTGAACGTGTGAGCTAACGGTCTCATATAACTGAATAAAAGGGCGTTTTTATATCATTTGGAATCCCGAATTAAAGCAGTTTAGATAGAGTAAGCATGAAGTAACGTGCCTACAAAATCATGTAAGTATTTATTTGATTGAATGGTCAGTAATTACAAAATATTAAGAATGGGAATAAGAACTATGTGTATGTTTAGGAGAAATAAAGGGTTTTTTTTAAAATATTCTGTAGACATTAGACAGACAGTGCAAACATTTCATTTTCTAAATTTTCACTGGCCTATTCGAAATATATGTAATAGCTTTAACGAGAATTTAATACGGCAAACACTTGCAGAATTGATTTTTATGGTTCTGTAAATATCGCCAGATTGGATTTGCATTCATTCAATTCCATTGCCTTAAAGGCAAAATCAATTTAAGAAGAAAAAAAATCTTGACCTACATATGATAAATGTTATAAATCGTAACTGAGAGAATATCATTGGCATTTTTACCATCTCATTTATGATCAAAGCGGTTATTACATAGTACATTCAGTGGAAGGGGGGGGGGTTGCTGTGCCAACCCTAAAAATTCGTTACAAGCAATACGAAAAAAGTAGGGAAATCACTAAATCAAAATAAATAGGGGAGATAATAAGCTCATCAAACTTCTTTTTTCATAAAAAAATATCAATTTTCGAGTATTATATTTTCAACTAAAAAAATCAAAGACCCCCCACCCCCGCATTTCCCCTGTACTAACTGTAGCCTGTTATGTTTTTTTCTGATCTTCAAAGAGCTATATCATTAATGACATAAAAATCAAGCACTTGTTACGTATTGGTTTCTATTTGTGAAGATAGGTACATACGGTACATACATGCGCAGATGGGGGGGGGGGGGGGTCACATTCTTAAAATTACATTATAAGATTACCAAAAATATGCCCCCGGCAAACTCAAATAAGGATAGGACCCCCCCCCCCCCTCCCCCCGGAAATATATGGATCCGCGCATGAGTACATGTAATCTTTAGGAGGGTTGGTGATCAACAACACCACCATCAAATATTAGATATGATTTTTGGGAGTTGATTTTAATCAACTCTCCTATGCAGTTACTCTGGCAAACCGAAAGTGAAACAGCGTTTGGACCTAAGCACAAATCATCACCGCTGACAAGACGTAGATCTTGAAAATGATAAATAAATTCGGTGTACTGTATGCTGTACCATTGTTTTTCAAAAGAAACGTATTTATAAATACCTTGAAAATAGTCAGATTTTATATACTACGAACAATTTAATTGTTTTTGTAGTTGCATTTATTCCTACGCCAGAGTTAAATATAATCTCGTTCAACCAGACGCTCAGCTGTCTCCGTAAATCTCCGACAAGCAGAGAGTCTCTCTTGGTTGTCAGATATTACCGGAAACAGCCGAGCGTCTGGTTGAACGAGACTACAGTTCAATATTGATTGGATCCAGACGTGTACAATTTTTAGAAACATTTTGATTACTAATAAGCAGCTCGATGGAAATATAATTCTATCTTTAAATATCACACAACATATTCATACGGGGTTTTCTTGAAATTCTTGTCGGAAATGTGCGAAATTCAAATACAGATTAGAAACTACTTGCAAGGCAAAATAACATATCGTTAATTTCAAAATTGATAATATCCAATAAATTCAACTCCCTATAGTACTTCAGTACTTTGATTTTATATCTATAAACTGTCATTTAGTAAAGAAATAATCCATATATTTTAGTTCTGGGAATTGAACATTTTGCTATATCTTTATAAAGAGATCTCCTTCGTAAGGAGATCAAAAGAGGCGTATCAACAGTATTGAATCATAATACAATCCGAAAGCATTATACTTCCTTTCTTACAGCTCACACACATCACTATGAAGTTAATTTTTTTAACCAATCAAATAAAGCGTAACAATTATGCAGTATTGAATCACAATACAATCAGGACGTCATTTCCTTTAACACAGCACACATCCGCCACTGTGACGTTAAATTTGTTTGACCAATCAAATAAGGCGTAACAGCTAATTTGAATCATGATGCCAATCTTAACTCTATATCCTTTAACACAGGTCACACCCACCACGTACCAAGGAGAGCCTGCACCGTCATTTAATGACAACCCTCATAGACCGGTTTCTTGACGGAAGCAGAAAGGAGGGCCACAATTTCATCGCATGGAAGACCCACTTCAAGCGCTACTGCAACATGCCAGCCCAAGAGGACAAGGGCCTACGCTCAGACTTCAGTTATCTGGAGAGGCGGGGCTTATTGTCTGTGGGCCGCTACAGTATCCTCAATAAGATCTTCCAGAGGTTCGACCCTCGGGCCGTCAGTTTCATCAACAAGGTCTCAGAAGAAATGGCTGCCTTGCCATCGGAGAATAGGATAGGTGAATTAACACAGAGTTTTACTTATAAAAATATGATATTTTCTCAATTTCTCTTTCCATTGCTTTCTTCTCTCTCTTCTCTCTCTCTCTCTCTCTCTCTCTCTCTCTCTCTCTCTCTCTCTCTCTCTCTCTCTCTCTCGTAGTCATGTAGTAGCAGAAGTTATGAATGAAGTAGTAGAAGAACAGTTTAGTAGTATTTAAAGTAGATGTAATTCGTTTTCATTACATTTGGCAGAAAAGAAGACGACTACCCTAAAAATCGACTGCATACATACTTCCGGTCGAAAAAGCGGTAGAAAAAGCATTATGGGAGATCCTCCATGACACTGTAACATACATAGAGTCAACGCCGGATCCCATTGCTACTACAGACGAAACCATTGAGCTGTTAAACAGTAATTCCACCGGGGGAAGCAAGAAAAAACCAAAACTCAAAAACCTAATAGACAAATCAGTCAAACTGATTAAAGAACTGCGCGACGAAAAAGGGTCACCTAATCAAGTCAGCTATGACGTCATCAGAGCCATATTTCATCTGTATCAAAAGATGCGAAAAACGAACCACCTGAAAGGTTTGAAGGTCGGACCCAAGGGCAACTTCACGTTGCTGGCGGACTTTTCGACCGAAGTTGACCTCAAGAGCTGCCTTAGTGAAGGCAGCAATGAAGACATTGAAGAACGACGTGTCTGATTTCTTTGCTTCCAGTTACAACTGGCTCGGAATCGACATGAAGTACGGAAAGGTCATTGTAGAGGTCAAAGAGGTCAAGGCCACGGAAGTCAAGGCCAGACTCAAACCAAGCAGTAAGCTTTCATCTTTTATCATCTCATGTCTTTTTTCTGCATTGATTCAAAGTTTCACTGATCCTTTGCAATTAAATTTTTCATCCATATCAAACATTTACGCGTGACATATTATGATATTTTCCATTCACACAAATAATTGGTTGAATATTATTTATCAATTATTAATCAATCTCCTGTTTGATATGCTTTAAACCTCGGGGGCGGATAAAAATATCCTTGGGGTCCAAGAGAGGATTTAGTTTGCCTTGGATGGGGATGGGGAAGGGCTTCAATTAAAACATATTTCTGTAAATCTACATTGTTAAATTAATATTAATATAAAGTAAGATTTTCAGGAGGGAGGAACAGACTCTAGATCACTTCTAGATTCGAACTTGATCTTCATGTAGTTAATTCCATTGCAGCTATCCCACTAGACATTAGGACCCCGGAGAGAAAAATCCCCGTGCCCACCTTACACGAGATCTGTCACCTGACCTTTGTTCTCCCTGACCTACTTTGGGCCAGCGACTCCGAGGGCACCATCATTCTCGTCAACCCCCAGGGTGAGGTCTTAGACACGCTGAACACGCAGTCCCATGAATGCGGGAAACACGCCGTCACCAACACGGGTGAGCTCCTTTACTTAGATCACGGCTGCGTGATGAGGCACGTGCTCGGTCACGGCTCCAAGCCGCTCGTGACGGAGATCACGTTCGGCGGATGGTGGGAGTGGTCGATTTTCTGCAGTCACCAAAATGGCGACATTCTCGTTGGGATGACAGACGAGAATTTAGATCACGGGAGAGTCGTACGATTCAATAAGCTCGGGAAACTGATGCAGACGATAGAATACGATGATCGTAACAAACTCCTGTACAGCGTACCGAGGTATATTGTGGAAAACGTGAACCGTGACGTATGCACGTCGGATAACGCGGGAATCGTGGTGGTGGACAAAACAGGAAAACTATCGCTTCACGTACGACTTGAAAGTCCCTCACGGTCTGTGCGTGAACTCTCATGGACACATTATCGCGTGCAACTGGACATCCGCCATTCACGTCATCAACCATAACGGGCACCTGCTTTGCATCATGGGAGTGGAAACAAGAGACGTCATTTCCCTTTCTATTGACGAGGAGGACAATCTGTACGCTGGGTCTGATTCGTCAAATATTGTCAGTGTGTATAAGGTTTCTCTTGAAAAGATGTTTAGGAAATGAAAACATCCGAAAAGAGGGAAATCAACTTCTGCTTCTGTCTCCGCTTTTTGATACCGTGTTCAAAAAACGCTGATTTTCTTCTATATGATCGGAGAGAGAGGGGAGTGTTTATCAGTATATATTTACATTTTTAATTTATCTTTGTCTGTGGTATTATTACGAATCAATTTTGGAGCCAGTGGCCCAATAATTTATCAATAAAAGATGAGTGACACAAAATGGTCGTGTCTTATAGCATAACCGAAAATGCATAGCACACGCTACGTGAAAAACAGTGGTTTTAAAATGTTGATTGAAAGTGTAGAAATTGAAAAAATATAAATATTAGTCATTAGAAATTACTCCTCAAATATTATTTTGATTATAGTATTCGGATAGGGCGTGGACAAGTCTATTATAAAGTGCTGCAATTCTTTATTCCTTAAATGGTTACATGTAAAAGAGTACGACCGAAGTAAACAAACATTAGTTTCATGTTCTTTTATAGAATATTTTAGTTCAAGAGACATTATATGGACTATATAAGGAAATTATTAATAATAATTAAAGTTCGTGGTTTAAAATTTTAGAACTTGGAGTTTGTTTACTTAAAATTCATTTTGCACGTACTGTAATAATTAAATCTGTATCAGACTATAAGATTAGTTTGATTTTTTTCTAGCACATACCCGGATACAATAATCTAAACAGCATTTCTTCCAAACGCCATTTACACCACAAACTGTAATTTGACCTTAAGGTTCATGTCAGGTAGGAGGATTACTTTTGTATTACTATGTAACGTAACATTATACGACATATAATAAAACAAGTTAAATATGTAGGTAAAAAGATAAGTGTTTCAATCTATGATACAGATGGTGCAAAGATGGTCATAAAAACTATCGTCTTACCTTCGTCTATTCTGGGGAAAATGTCATAATGGGAAAGATTTTAACATCAACCAGCTTCCAGTTTCTTCGATCAATATTTTTATGTAAACATTATTTGATTCAATATAGTATATTGAATTGTTTTGGGCAGCAGGCACAGGCTATTTCTCTCCCTAAACTATGTTTAACTTTGTGATACTCATAGCGAAGAAAAAAACTCTTGACTTTTCATATTTGTGCACGAAGTTTAAGTTTTATTATTGCTTTAACAAACAACTAACCATGTTGTTGAGATGTGATAAATTTATGAAAAGTAGGTCGTATATTAACCTTTTATGATTGGTAAGGTTGAAACAGGTCGATATTAGGCCGTAATAGTAAAAAGAGGGGGGATACTGCCCTATTCACTATCAGACTGATGATTTGTAAATCATGTTTAAAGTTGGTTCTCTAAGGTTCATTCTATAGGTGTATATTTACTTGATCAACCCTTCAATACTCTTGCCAACACTGTAAAACTTGTTAATCATTAAGATTGAAATAATTCTACGCTGAGAAATTTTCTTTTGGCTTCTCTCTCTCTCTCTCTCTCTCTCTCTCTCTCTCTCTCTCTCTCTCTCTCTCTCTCTCTCTCTCTGCTATTTGTTATTCCAATTACATGTACTAACACTTCTAGTTCAATTATTATTTGATAGTTTGAAGAAAAACAAAAGGATTTTTTTCATAGCATTTCTACATTTTTTAATTTTTTTAAGCCATTATTTTTGCTCTAATTTCAAATTGTTTAAATTGACAAGGGGTAAACATTTTTGATGTGATATACTATTTCTTTGGAAGGCTATCCAAGTCGCACACAATTATTCGTCCTCAATGGCTATCCATTTTGTTGTGCCGACATCGTATCGCACCTGGAAACTCGTTGTGGTAGGTGTCAAAACTATTGTGGCATTATAGTGCATCTTACTGAAGTTTTAATTTTTTTTTAACAAAAGTTATTTCCATTTGATTTTAGTTTAAGCATTTTTAGCTCACCTGACCTGAAAGCTCAAGTGAGCTATTCTCGTCACATTTTGTCTGTCGTCCGTCTGTCTCTCTGTCTGTAAACTTTTCACATTTTCATCATCTTCTCAAGAACCACTGAGCCAATTTCAACCAAACTTGGCACAAAGCATTCTTAGCTGTTGTGAAAAATAAGGACCATGCCTTTTTGCAAAGGGAGATAATAAGGAATTATTGAAAAATTTCGAGAAATTTTCTCACGAACCATAAGACCAGGAAAGCTGAAACTTGTGTGGACGCATCCTCAGATAGTGAAGATTTAAAGTTCTGAAAATCATGACCCCCGGGGATAGGGTGGGCCACATTGGGGGGTCGAAGTTTAACATACGAATATATAGAGTAAATCTTTAAAAATCTTCTTCTCAGAAACTAATCTGCCAGGAAAGCTGAAACTTGTGTGGAAGCATCCTCAGGTAGTGTATATTCAAAGTTGTGAAAATTATGATCCCTGGGTGTTGGGTGGGGCCACATTGGGGACGGGGGTTCAAAGTCAAACTTGCGTGGAAGCATATCCTCAGGTAGTGTGAATTCAAAGTTGTGAAAATCATGACCCTCTGGGGTAGGGTGGGGCTACAATGGGGGTCGAAGTTTTGCATCGGAATATAGAGAGTAAATATTTAAAAATCTTCTTCTCTAAAACTAATCAGCCAAGAGAGCTGAAGCTTGTGTGGAAGCATTCTCAAGTAGTGTAGATTCAAAATTGTGAAAATTATGACCATCGGGGTAAGAGTGGGGCCACAATGGGGGGTCAAATTTAACAAAGGAATATTTAGAGTAAATCTTTAAAAATCTTCTTCTCAGAAAGTAATCAGCCAGGAAAGCTTAAACTTGTGTGGAAGCATCCTCAGGTAGTGTAGATTCAAAGTTGTGAAAATTATGATCCCTGGGTGTTGGGTCGGGCCACATTGGGGAGGGGGGTTCAAAGTTTTACATAGGAACATATAGAGTAAATCTTTAAAAATCTTCTCAAAAACTAATCAGCCAGGAAAGCTTAAACTTGTGTGGAAGCATCCTCAGGTAGTGAAGATTTAAAGTTGTGAAAATCATGATCCCCAGGGGTAGGGTGGGGCCTCAATGGTAAAAGTTTAACCTAGGAATATATAGAGTAAATCTTTAAAAACATTCTTCTCAGAAACTAATCTGCCAGGAAGGCTGACACTTGTGTGGAAGCATTCTCAAGTAGTGTAGATTCAAAATTATGAAAATCATGACCCCCGGGGGTAGAGTG
Organism: Magallana hongkongensis; assembly: GCA_015776775.1. Lineage (NCBI taxonomy): Eukaryota > Metazoa > Mollusca > Bivalvia > Ostreida > Ostreidae > Magallana > Magallana hongkongensis. The sequence continues at coordinate 27,252,705 of CM027469.1, forward strand.
GGGCCTCATTGGGGAGGGGGTCAAAGTTTTACATAGGAATATGTAGAGTAAATCTTTAAAAATCTTCTTCTCAGAAACTAATCCGCCAGGAAAGCTGAAACTTGTGTGGAATCATCCTCAGGTAGTGTAGATTCAAAGTTGTGAAAATTATGATCCCTGGGTGTTGGGTGGGGCCACATTTTTTTTTTGGGGGGGGGGTGTTAAACTTTTACATAGGAACATATAGAGTAAATCTTTAAAAATCTTCTCAAAAACTAATCAGCCAGGAAAGCTGAAACATGTGTGGAAGCATCCTCAGGTAGAGTAGATTCAAAGTTTTGAAAATAATGATACCCCCGGGAGTAGGGTGGGCCACAATGGATGGGGGAGGGGAGGTTCATAGTTTTACACAGGAATATGTAGAGTAAATCTTTAAAAATCTTCTCAGAAACTAATCAGCCAGATGATTCTTTATAATTGTTAAGACTTTGGCCCCAGGACAATTCTTCGGCCTCACAAGGAACAGAGTTTGATGTAGGTTTATATCCTATCTATAAACAATTGTTAAGGATCTCACTGAGAACTGCAATACTCAAGTTCAACATGTGATATAACTATAAAATCATCCTGTTAGAAAAGGGACTAATGAACATTAACATAAGATTATCCAGAGGGGGGGGGGGGGGGGGGGTGGATTTTATTTATACAGGATCTACATGTATTATTGTACATTGTCCAGATAGTTTGTATTATGACTCCATTAAGCTGATTTTATCATACCTATTGTTCCTCAGGTGAGGCTCATGGGCCTCTTGTTTATCTTATTACCAAACTGCATTTTTGGGAGTTTGATTTTAATCAACTCTCCTATGCAGTTGCTCTGACAAACCGAAAGTGAAACAGTGTTTGGACCAAAGCACAAATCATCGCCGCTGACAAAAATTAGTTCTTGAGAATAATTGATAAATTCGAAATAATGTATGCTAAAGCATTGTTTTTCAAGGAAACATATTTATAAATACCTTTTAAAAAAGTCAGATTATGGTATGGTATGGACAATTTAGATATTTTTGTGGTTGTATGTATTCTTACGCCGGAGTTCAATATAGTCTCGTTCAACTCGACGCTCGGCTTTCTCCGTAAATCTCCGATAAGCAGAGAGAGAGGCATTTTTAACAGGCAACCAAAATTTTAGTGTCATTTGTTGAGTTATAATCGAGTTATAGAGCTTAAAATTCTTCGCAATGTAAACAAAGCTTTCATTTCTTTTGCCCTCTGAGACGTTTTAATTACCATCCAACACATGACAGTCATTTGTCGGTTTGTTTGTCAGCGACCTCTACAATAAATACAGAAAACGCTCTAGATACCCAATTGTTTTATACAATGATAGGGATTGGACAAAAACAGAAAAGAAATGATTTAAATGAAAAAAAGAAGGAAAAAAATTTCTCCATACCCCTCCCCAATTTAATGAAAAACAACACAAAAACAATTAACGCCATACAATACACATATTGTTGATGAATTTGTTTAACTAATCCAAATGATAAGGTTAACCACCCCCGGCAAAACTATCCATAGCTATCGCAAACTGTTCCTTAAAAGATCTAGAAAAAAATAATTTGGATATGCAAAACATAATAATTGAATAAAGGAAGTTAATTTCTGGTTATTTTAAACACGAGATTTGATTTTAAATAATTTTATTTTATATTGAATCGTTTAAGGATAAAAATAGCGTTTTATCAGTGCAAAAAGGTCAAAATATCAATTAGGTGAAGAAATTGTGACATTTTTCTTTATGATAATTTTCATTTTATTTATATTAATAGTATAAATTTGTATTTGATGCCATTGTTCATTCCGACATTAAATTATAGAGGGAAAAGCGATTTATGTGCAATCTGCATTTTCAGTGTACAAAGGTCATATTAAATACACAGTAGCGCCAAAGGAAGCATAGAGACCCCAAAATTTTGTTTTGAATTTTGGTTAAGCTATTTGTGTAGAATTGAAAAAAATACTTAAGAAAAAAAGTTTAAGACTTTTGATCGCAGGATCCAACGTCCTTAAATAGGAACCATGAATGTTAGGAGATGCAAATTTTGAAAATAGTGTATTTCAAATTTCCTTGTAATCTGTTAAGATTTTACGAAGTTTTAAAATTAAACTTTACTCTCTGTGACTCCATGCCGCCTCTGGAAAAAATTACAACTTGAGTGTGAAGACTTAAAACTTGGCGAAACTTTAAGGGATTGTACCTTACACCAATTCTAAATGTCTGTCAAATTTGAATTAAGATAAACAATATTAAAAGAAAGTTATAATATCCGGCGGCATGAAATCGTTTTTCCGAGAAAAGAAATGTCGACGCTTTGATACTTGTGTCCAATGAATTAATGCTGGTCTTACACTTAAAATCTGTGTTTACATTATTATCAAACTGTGATGGTATCGAATGAATTCCTAAGAAGGATAACTCTTGGTTTTTCTACGCACAAGTTTTATTTAAATTAATTTCGCACTGTACGTTTCTCAGGACTTGATGAAAATACATGATTGGTCTTAATTTACCTTGGACTCTCCGTGTCTATAATATACAAATCAACAGCAAATAATCGTTTTTGACCACATGCACTTCAAAACAACAGGGGAACGTATATCAGTTGGTTAAGTGGGAGTGAAGGTCGCCTTCCAATCAACATGTTTAAATATTTTCAAACAGATGTTTCAAAATTTGATTTCTTCAATTAAATCTTAAATTAAATTAGCACATAATTTTTACACAATACTTACCACTGTGCGATATAGAATTCAAAGATGAAAAACCGTTGCTATGGCAACGAGCTGAAAATTAAGGAAAATTACTATTGTTTTAAGGCATTTGTTAATAAGTATTACTCATATGAATAATTGTCGTTGCTATGGACTTTGCAAAAAGTAAGCATTTTTGTGTGTTCTTCTACGATTAATATTTCTAGCGGGTGAATTTTTACAGATACCAACAAAAATCTCTAAAATCAGGAAAACCAGCCTATCGAAATAACTATTAATTTTTACCTTTGTTTGCCCTTTTTTCATTTTATGACCTTTTTACCAGAGCAATAGATGTCAATTTTCATACATAAAATTTATATTGCATTATAATTGATAGGGATGCTAAATATAAACAGTTACCTATTTTGGCTAATTAAACAACGAAGAAAATCAATTTTAATAGTTTTTTAAAAAGATTTCCACCGTACCATAATATTTTTAAAAAACTGGTAGGTGGAACAATACTCCACGTGAAGACCGCAAGTGCGGCTAATGTGAAGCCAATCAAATTTGCGATGAATTTCATTATGTTTTAGAATGTAGTGCACTGTCACCTGTAAGAAAAAAATTGTTTAGTAATTATTATCTTAAAAACCCAAACATTTTAAAATTTAGAACACTTATGTCATCTTCAAATCATATAATACTTATAAAAATGTGTACTTTAATTAGAAAAATATTTGATTTGGTCGGTCATCCTTGATCACGATTTTTGTCCAAAATTATTATCCCGATTTTAATAATTACAATGCTTCAGTGATGCATTCTTAATATGCAAACAAAAATTTGAGTGTCTTTGTTGTGTTATTGAAGCGAGTTACAGAGCTTACAATTCATTGACATGTAAACAATGCTTTTGTGTACATTTTGAATGTTGAAGTGAAAATTTCAAATTTAGACCTAAAATGAATGTGTTAAACGTTAGGAGGTGTTTATATATGCTTCAAATGAATGAGAAGATAGAAAAATCACCTTGAATAAGGGTTTTAATTGATAAATTGAACCTATGTAAACAAAAACAGGGCACGAGCCTTGTTTACATGACACAGATTTGTGAGCTCTGTATCTTGCTTAAAACTTAGACTGACTCTCAAATTTCATTTAATCATTAGAAATGCATTAAAAAAGCATGGTAAATAATAAAAATAGAAAATAGAATTTGACGAAAATCGTGACCATGTCCCTTTAATGCATGCCGTATGAAAACCAGAAATCACAGATATAATGTATAAATAACTGTATGATAAAGTGAAAAACGTCTTATCGGACTGATCTGAACGTGAAAGAGTTAAGGGGGCTGGGTGGACAACAAGTTAACCATCAGGGGTCATCTCAAAGTTTGTTAATTTTTAACATAGGACCCTATGGGATTAACAAGTTAACCATCAGATGTACCGTGAACTTTGACATACATTTATCATAACTATGGGCATAAAGTTTCATTCAGTAGAGAAAAAAATTCAAATATTTTAGCTTTAAAACTTGAACATTTTTCTTTATCTTTATACATGTACATGCAGAGCTTTTTATTCTTAATGAGATTAAAAAAGTCTTAAAGTTAATATGCCCATCGAACCCTACTACAAAGTAGTTATTTTGCAGCAAGGATAAAATGTTCATAGAGTATTCATGGGGCCATTTGATTATTACGAGGAAATATATTTTATCAGCAAAATATGTATAATATTTTGCAAATTGCCGAAATGTTTATAATTATTTGAGTTATTTCAAGAATTTGCCATATTTACATTTACATTTACATATTTTCATTTAATCTTTTTACAGCAATAAATATCATGATAGAAAATGCATCATAATTAAGGATGTTAACGAGTATAGTACTTGACTATCTCTCGTTCACAACGATCATCGACAAAAATTTTCTCTTGTTATTTGAAAAATTTAATACATTTTATTTCTTCTTGCACGGCAGCTTTTGGGCCTAGGAATATAAATACAGTGAAAAACGTCCATTATAAATTGCCACGGACGGGCGATTTTGCTTTGTTAATAGATTTTTTGTGAAGTTAAAATTATGTAATTATTAATTAAAACAGCAATTTACATATCAATTAAAATTGAAAAAAAATTACCTTCACTGTTGTGAACTGTACAGCAACTATAATCGCTAAGGACGTCAGTACTGTGAAAGAATTTATAACGCAAGAGAATGTAATATCTGTTATATAACTATGCCTGCAATTATAGAGATTTAACATACAGATCTCTTAGTTTCCCTTTCCGTGCATCAGAAAGAAAAACATGTATCTATACTTGATTTGTTTTGAGGTAAAAGACCATCTATTGAATAAAAATGAGAGTTCTTTCTGACATCACTTTTATTTGATTGTGCACATCTTGAATATAAATAAACCAAGCTTGTTATGAGATATGCTTTTATCAATATCATTTTACAATATGAATGCAGTGCGTGGTTATAAAATAACATAATATGTAGTCATTATTGGATCTGCTTTGGGGTAAACTGAAACCCATCTGCATGTTAAATGGAAATAAAATCTATATTTGACAATTCTCTTGAGATCCCATCCTGGATAGACTACGCTCGTTTCAAAGCATGCTTCTTTATATCTATGATGTTAGTTTAGCTTACTAAATTAATCTGAGATTACGGAACAGGGATTTAGGGAACTGAAGTCCGCATGGAAATTCAGTCTGTGCAAAATAGGACTGCTTACTATTCCCTCGGTGCCAAAAAGAACGCTTCCAATATCACAACCCGTGGGGACCTGGGATGGTGTACGGCATTCACAAAACTAAGACTCTTTTTTGTATACAAGATTTAAATGAAAACAGGTTGATTAAAATATACTTGATATTGGTAACAAATTCAGAACATATTGACTGTATGAAAATAGTGTAGACACACGTTTTTATGCTTAAAATAATCATTGTAGAAATAAGAGCAGTATATTATCAAACTTTTGCAATTGTTCATTACCTCTAGAGATTGAAAAAGATAGATATACAACGGCAGTAACTCCATTAAATTTTGGAATGTGTAAATATTGTGCAGATAAAGTTTAAGCGGATGAAAAACACTTTTAATACATTGTGAATTTTAATCTGTTTTGCGCTTCTTTTATTTCAATTCATTTGCCCAATTTGTTTGTCATTAGTTTCCCTAATGCTCACATAAATGTCGAAATGTCGGTGGAGTAAAAATCTGCCAAAAATCCACAAAAAATGTTCTACAAAATATTTTAATTGTATTCAGGACACATCTTCCGTGCTGAGAGAGATCATTTTTGAATTATACACACGTATCTCTATATGATTTGTATTTATAAATCCCTTCGGTGTATTTCATTGTATTGCCTTGACTATAATATACCTTGTTCGAAGGACCCACGACCAGTTTCGCTCAATCATAATGCTTTTGTCATAAATATAAACAAAATGGCAATCACCGTTCAGTCATTAGCAAGTGTTTCGTTACTAATCCACGTTGTTCTGTTTATGTACCCCTAATAATGTTCATGAGTGGGCATCGGAGCAATAAGTCTTTCAAGACCCACAATCGTCATATGCTAGATGAACATAAACTCTCGGTTAGCTCATGTCTATCGAATGTTACAAACCCTAATCAAAACAACAGTTGCAAAATCACCATCTTCCGTGCAGTTCATCCACATTATCACTCGCCACAACACGAGCTTATTCTGCCTCTCTGTTTTTCCCCAGGAAGAAGTCGAATTGCACTCGAATGAAAAGCCCCCAATAACGCTACATGCAGGTGTTTGGTCAGCACCAATATGTCATCAGAAATTCTCGCCTTGTCCATCTTCAATCACTCTGTTTTCAACTTACCGGATTACTTTAACGGAAAGACTAATGTTCCAAGTTGATCTCCACCGTTTTTACTGAGATGACTTTTTGTAAATTTCCACTAAATGTTAAATCCTACGTTTTCACAAAATATGGTTAATCTTATTTATATTGTTGATTAAATGTATAGCAACCCTGTAGAATATTTTATGTGACGCCGTTTTAATCAAAGCGGCTTTCTACACTCTGCCTGAAGATATCTTCGATTCAAATTTTGCTGTTTAATTACTCGATATCTATAAAGAACTCATGGTTCAAACAATGTTCATTCAAAAGAAAGAAATATTTTCAAGATTTCTTCTTTTAAACGTCCTCTTTAACTTATCAGCTAAAATGTGATGTCCACAGGGATTTTGTATTGCAAAAGACCCGGATTATAACTTAGAAAAATTATGTGAAGCATACCGAGTTATACCCAAATGGAGAAAAGATTTTTTCTACATATTCCTATGTAAAAATTCAACCCAACCCCCAACCCCCCATTGTGGTCCCACCCTACCCCGGGGATCATGGTCTTAACCTGCTATACCTGAGGATGCTTCCACACAAGTTTCAACTTTCATGGCTGATTGTTAACAAAGAACAAGATTTTTATGGAACAGCATCACTGATTGGTTGTATGGAACAGCATCACTGATTGGTTGTATGGAACAGCATCACTGATTGGTTGGTTTATCATATTACCTGAACTTAAAATAAGTATTCTTTATTGAAACATTTCAATGATAGTCATGTTTTATGACTGTCTTATTAAAGGGAGTTTCAACACACGTTAAAAAATAAATGAATTTATGTGGATTTTGAACGTTTATAATCTATAATATGTTTTACGGTGCTACCGTTCTGGCGAGCGCAGCAAGAATTACACATACTGTACCTTGCATCATTGTCAACTTATAGTTTTATTTAGGTATCAACGAACGTCAAAGAATTTTTGAGAGAGTATTGCTCTACAATAAGTATGCCAAAGGTACTAATTTTAATGGTTATGATATATACAGCGCAACCCCCTACCCAGAGAGAGAGAGAGAGAGAGAGAGAGAGAGAGAGAGAGAGAGAGAGAGAGAGAGAGAGAGAGAGCCCGGTACCTGTTTGTAGGTGTGTAATTTCCCACTTTTATTTAATGGTATGACTATATGCAATATCTACATAATTTTTTACCTGTTTATTTTTTCATTTTATTCCTTTTTATTTAGTTCAAAATGTCCTATTGTTTATTTCCTCCCTACTCATATACTTACCTGCCTACTGCACGGTACATGCATGCACAATTACTTTAAAAATGGATCGACATGACAGTAAAGTTTGGCCCTTGCTAGTTTATATATATATAAAATCTCTTTATTAAAAAAAGATTAAAAACAAATCACATGTCAATGAGGCAGGTATCGCAGACTATACTGAAATAGCCAGTACACACATTACAGATGTTTGATCCACCTCTAAATTTTTCGCGGGAAATATAGCGCGAGTGCACTGTGACGTCATCTATGACTTTGTTCGTCTTTGTTTACGTTTCTCGACTCAATACGAAGGTATGGAAGCATGTAACAAATCTTTTGAGTCTCGCCAAAGCATATGCGGTACTCAAAACGTGTCTTCAAACTTTAAATCACCGTAAATTACGAGTTAAAAGTCGGCCATTTTTGGCATAGCACCACGGGTGTAAACATTAGAGAGCATTATGGGACGTAGACAAAAAATTTTGTTTGATGAACTGTAGGTTTAGCTCGTTCTTTTTCCCGCGCACACTGGTTCTTAGAGCTCGCTTCGCTAGCCGGCGCTGCGCGCCGGCGAGCTGCGCTCGCTATAAATAAACACAGGAAACGTTAAGCCAGCCTTAATCAAAAACCATATTATATGTTATCTCTCTCTTTCTAACTATCTTTTTCTCATCTATCTTTTTCTTTCTTTCTCCGTGATTTTTCTTAGGTCGCTGTAGGTCGGTTTTGCCATTTTTACACGATTATAATGAGTTTAACTTTTTTTTAAATTTTAATTTCATCCAATCAATTCGAGAAGAATGTCATCAGAAATTTTTTAAGATTTTCTCTATACATTCCTATGTAAAAATCCCTCCCACCCCCACCCTCCCCCCCCCCAATCGTGATCCCACCCTACCCCTGGGATCATGGATTAAACAAGCCTGAGCCTTCTTTACCTGAGGATACTTCCACACAAGTTTCAACTTTCATGGATGATTGGTTACAAAAAATAAGATTGTTAAGGTACAACATCACTGATCGGTTGGTTTATTATATTATCTGCACTTAAAATTACTTATTCTTTATTTAAACATTTCAATGATAGTTATAGGACATCCATGCATCTTAACACACTTTGAATAGTGAACGAAGGATGGGGGCGTACAAGGCGTTACATATCCCCCACTTGAAGCATTAATAAAAAAAACTTCGACGTTAAAATGTTAATAAAAATGTTTTCTTTGCTTGTATGCATTGTTTATACCATAAATGTTACGATGCATGTTAATAACGTTTTTCCATACGATAAACACAAGAAGTATTGGTTTCCAAATTAAGCAACACGGCGTTTTGTGTCTAACTCTTGACCATTTACAGTGATAAATTGCAACATTTAAGTATGAATTGGCCCAGACTCCATCTTAAAAGTACTTTTATTAAAATGATAAGTTTTCATTTTTTTATAATTGATTTATTAAACTTGAGTCTAAACCCATGGGTCAAAATTCATATTTTTCACAAAACTTCAAAACATTATTTACAACTGTCAAACTATAAAAGTTATTCATTTTGATTGGTATGTATGAACGTAGCTCAGTGTGATAGGCGGAGGACTTTAAACAGTATCTCCCCACGGCTGAGAGGGTGTTCGAATCATATCGGGGGTTTAGTTTTTTTTTAATTCTACGCATTTGCTTCCTTTTTAGGCAAAACGTTGTTTTCCAAAATGTTATGTAATATACATTGTATATAGAATCATTTTTTTTAAAATTAAAGACTCTTTAGATAACGACAAAAAATATTTAATGATCTTGCCCAATCCAAGTAACGTTGAGTAAACAATAGCACAGTTATAGATTGTTTGAGATCAAGTTGTAATGTAGGAAAATAATCATAGAAATGAAAATAGTAAAAGTTTTGTTAATGGTCAGATGATGCAGTTCTATATTATACAAGTACTGATGCACACCTTCAAATATAAGATTCCTTTATAGGAGATTTACAAGATTCAGTTCAGTTCAGTTCAGGGTTTCAACAGACATTGTAAGCACTTCTACTTCATGTTGATTTTGAAAGTTTATTATCTATATAAATATACAAAGGAAACGTTAAGCGGGCCTAAATCCAGAAAAATATTACATGTAATCTTTGTCTCTCTATCTTTTTCTCCTTTATCTATTTGTTCCCTCTCTTTCTCTGAATTATTTAGTCAGTTCATCGATCAATTCGTCAATGAATCACTTTACTTACCATTATGGTTTAAGTACTACTTTTCAAATACGCATCGATAAAACAAACGGTGCATGGTGTGTTTATATTTCCTGATTCTCCTCAAACTTAACTTTAAAAAAAAAAAAGAGGAAGACATTGTAAGATTCAGAATATTTTTTTTATCTTTTTTTTTATTCATGCATGATTTTGAACTCGAAACATTTAATGTTCTCCTAGTTGTCATTTTTGTTCTGGAAAAAAAAAATAATACCGATTAAGTGATGCAGTACGCTCTTCATATAATGTAAGTTGAATTGGTGTAATATTAGTTTAAAGAGCAATCAAAATTAAGAGTTTACAGGTCAAATACATTTAAAAAGTCTGATGAAATTGTGTGATAAACCATCTTGTCAAATTATGTACTGAATGGACAAATTACAAATATCCAAAACTTCTTTTCTGTTTAAAAGGAAACACAAATAGAAAAATGATAATTGCTATTCGCTCAGCATGCAAGAAGCATTTTGTTGTCTCAATAGAATGTAATAAGAAATTGTGTCATGTTCTTTTTAATTAGAGTTTTGTTTCAAAGGGACTAATGAGCGGGATGAAGTAATGAATAAAACTTAAACAATTTATTGGCCTGATATCTGTTAGTTCCTATAAATAACCATATTACGTTTTACATAAAAATCTTCATGACAGGCGTAACAGTAAGACCATAACCGTACGTAACAGTAGCAATATTAAAGAACGTAACGGTCACAACATTACCGGACGTAACGATAACAACATTACTGACGTAACGATACCAACATTACCGGAGGTAACGGTAACAACATTACCGGACGAAACGATAACACCATTACCGGGCGTAATGGTAACAATTACCGGGCGCAACCGTAACAACATTACTGAAGGTAACGGTAACAATATTACCAGGTGTTACGGTAACAACATTACCGGGCCTAACAGTAACAACATTACCGGGCGTAACGGTAACAACATTACCGGATGTTACAGTAAGAACATTATTAGGCGTAAATATAACAACATTACCGGACGTTACGATAACAACGTAACCGGACGTAACGATAACAACATTACTAGGCGTAACAGTAACAACACTACCGGGCCTAACGGTAACAAAATTACCGGGCGTAACAATAACAACATTACCGGGCGGAACGGTAACAATTCTACCGCGGACGTAAGGGTTACTACATTACCGGGCGTAACAGCATGTAACAGTATACTCGAGCAGGACTTCCTGGTTCGTCCTTTACCATACATATCTCCATATCTTTAACAGTTCTACAACACCCCCTCTTATCAAGTCTTGTGTCTCTGGATAGTCCTATATTCTCACTCCGACGCTGAAAAGAGTAACAATAGTTAAAACATTTCTTGATAATTGGGCAAACAGAGGCTCTTAATCGTTTTAACACTAGGGAGTCATATTCGAAGGGTGGCATTAATACATGGAATATAAAATCATAATGTACAAATACTATATATATTTGTATCTTTGTTGATGTAAAACTGTTGTTAATAAAATATATTATTTTGATCCTTTATACCAAGACTCAAGATCTTTCAACTTTTAAATGATTGTCAATATTGCTACTTCTCTGGACTTTCCGAGCTCTGCTTGAAAGGCATGAAAAGGTGTAATTGAAATGATTGTATAATTTGGTGAAAAACGTCTCACTGGTCTGATTTGAATATGAAAGGGTTAAACACCATGTATTTCATTACAATGATAAAATGTTTATAAATTAAAGCATATATTTCACCCCTGCGAATGTCATTGTTTTATAAATTAAGACCAAATGGTTTTATTTGACTCTTTCAGTTTGGCAGTAAATATCGTACCTCGTAATTATAATCTATTTTGTAGAATCTATAGGTACTTGTAGTCAAATATAAAATCTAGACCTTTATTGATTTTAAACCTTATCTTCATCAATTGTCAAATAAAATAAGTTCTACAAATACATCTGACAATAGAAAATATAGGTTTTTTCCTGTTATTGCAACAATTAACATGCTGAGTAGCGACTCCCTTTGGATTTATTTTCGATCCGCGCCTGACCTAGTAATAGCATCAATAGTGAAACAGGCTATACTATTTAATGCAGAATGTTCCTTTATACAAAACAGACACCTATTCTTTTTTTTAAAGCATGGTATTGTACACCAAAAGCCTCATACAGGGCTATGATTTTATTGAGGAATCAACAGTTTCAACCACATGTAAAGTGGTTGAAAACGAACGATAACTCTGTTCTTGATATAATCGTTTAGTTTTAATAGCCTCTAGACGATGAAGTAAGACATAATTATATCTTAATAGATTTTCATGTTTTAACATAAATCAAAATAGAATATGATATGAAAAACGACCAGCACTTACGTATTTTGAGAATACATGTATTATCTGAACACTTATACTTCCGAACTAACTTCCGCTCGAAATTTCACAGGAACTGAACAAATTTCGGGGAAGTCTTGTGAACTTTCTAGCACCACCGGATTTATTACATACTTAGCAGCGATAAATACAACATTCCGAACACATTCGAAGGGGTGTATTTGGTGCTGTTTGACTAATAGGAAAGCAACTATTTTACAAACATCAATTGTACAGTATGATACAATTTGTCGAAATACGTCTCTTTGATGAAGAACCCTATTAAAATTTTTACTTATTTACTTAAAATTTGTGATTCCATCGAATCTAGAAAAAAATAACCTAAAAAACATACTTGTCAATTTAAGAAAAAAATCAATATTGTTTACTTTAATCAAAAGCACTGATTAAATTCTCACAATTGAAACGTCAAAACATAACTAAATATATTACCAATAGACAAGGTTTGAACATACTTTATCTAAGTATATTGGAATATGCAGAAAGACATCAGTGGACAATTATATAAGATATAGAAAAGCAATATGTATCAAATGAAATCTATCTATGTTCTTGTAAAGAAAGAAAAAAATGGAAAATTATGGGAAAATAAGGCAAAAGTACAGGTCAGTTGAAACACTTTGTAAACCAACATTTATTCGCGTTCGAGAAACTTTCGTGAGGTTAGCGAGTGTCTCGTCGTCGCAAATATTTTTCCCGCGAACAAGTCCTTTTCTTATGGTTGTTATAACAACACTGGTCTGGATAAGACTTGGTCGCGAACAACTACATATGTTGTCGTCGCGAACCAGTTTATCGACAGCGAATCGCTTAATAAACTCGCCGCGAATAAAAGTTGATAATCTCTTATTGTTAAAAACATTGAATGATGACAGATATAAACATACGTACAAAGATAGCCGGATGGGTGACTGCAACGCTGAGTAGGACAGATAAGATGAGAAGTAATAGTACGAGCTTCATCTAAAAACCCAAAAAGAATTCTTTTATTTTTAATGAGTTTGTACCTTGCCTTTGCTACCTAGTAGACTTTTGAACATCTTTTTAAGAAATTGATACACATATAATGTATAATTATCTACAAATTTATAATCCTTTAATTGATTACCTTTTTACTATAATCTATTGCGAGGAACAAACTAAAGTATGTAAAACAATCAATGTTTTAATATTGATAGTTATAAATAAAAATCTTTTTTAAAATCAAAAGCCAAAACATTATTATACTTTATTACGGGGGCATATTTCTGCTTCTTTGTAAATATCATGCATGAAAACTGATTAATAATATTTTCAACAAAATGCATAAAATAAATTTTCTCGAAAAATTGAAATCAATATATTAACGGTTATTTCAATAAATTCTAAAATTAAAAAATATATTCATTACCCATCCATTACTATTGAAAACATTTTACCTTCACTTTTGTGATCTGTACAGCAGCTTTGAACGCCAAGGACTTCACTACTATATGAAAGAATTTATAATGCAATAAACTATGTCGAATGTTATATAACAATATTTATTGTCATGCAGACTACAGATGAGAATGAGAATCAACTATCCATATTTGGATTTGTTTTGGGGCAAAATACCATCTGTTGACTGTAAACGAGATTCAAATTGTGCACATCGTAAATATAAATAAACCTCACATAAAAAAAAATGCGTCAATCAATATCATTACATAATATGAATTCAATGTGTGGAAAAAAGATAGAAAAACATGTACATAGAATCATACTTATAACTACTTAAAGTAAACAAACAGAAGTTGAATATAAATGGAATCCATCCCTCGGTATTATTTTTATATCAAATTGTGCATATCGTATTCATAAATATATCACAATCATTTCATTGCATGCTTATTAAAAAAAAATGTCAACTGAGTCTGCAACATAAATCTTCGTTTATTATGATGGTGTGGTGATGTCCTGTTAAAATTAAGAAAACAAACGTACACCAAAGCTGTCTTTTATGATTTGGTTCTTGAGAGAATCAGGCTTCACCATTAATGTCGAGTGTGTTAAAGATACTATTCAGCTGAAAACATGTATAAGAATAACTTCAGATTTACCTATTGTATCCTTAGGAAATAAAAAATAACGTAGACTGTAACAGTTGAAATACATAAAAACCCCTTTCACATACCTAATTAATGTAAAAATGAGCTTCCGGAAATTAAAGGGTCATACAAACAGGAATAATATTATTATATCGTTTATTTGTACCACGTGGATTTTGATTGACAGTGATTGACAAGTGCCTAAAACTACAAGATCCTCACCCGACAACGATCATCATGGTATACGAAGTAAAAAAGAACTCTCTAAACGGAACACATCATCACTTTCTCGATAATCTATTACTGGTTTACCAATTTTGGTTTATTTTAAAATAAACAGACATAAATATGTCAAATAACCCCTCAAGGTGCCTCACTTGCTAAAATGAATTTAGGTTGTAGTCAACTCCTATGATAAGCACGCAAAATACATGCTTACAAAATCATAATTGTGGTTACTTTAAAAACTTTAAACAATGATTACCTGGGAGAAGTATAAAAGACATATTTCTACCAACAAAAACGTGACAATGTATATATGTATAGGTTATACCTAATTATTAATTTTGATGAAATAATTAAATTTATTTCACGAAAATATTTGTATTTTTCTTAAAGTTTATACACTTATAAGTAGTACAAAAATATCGAACACGATCGGAAAAAATTTTCAAGTTGGTTTTTTTTCAGAAGATTCGCCGTATTGTCTCTTTTAAGAGTACATATTGTGAAATGACAATTTTTTTTGTCTCTTTTGTATATAAAATTTGCTTTTGATTGTTTTTTTTAAACTTCAAGGAGGACCAGTTTAGTTTTCATTGCGCATGTTTTTGCGCATTCTAGTATAATATATTTGATTTATACTTCTTATGAGATTTTTTCGATATCATTTATAAAATAGAACACAATGAATAAAATACAGATAAAAATATTTATACTTTTTAAGGATTTTTTTTTATTTTTCAACCGATTTTTCCATTAATGAGTAGGAGAGCGTTGCCATTGCGCTTTTCTGCCGTTATGATAAAATGAAACTTTATTGGAGTACGTTATAAGAAATAACATAAAAGAAGAAGTCAAAATTGTACACCGTTGAAATTTTATGTACAGAAAGATGCTATTTTCGAGGACATTTTCCTTATTTTTTTTATGAATCCATATAACCAATCTTCATTCGTAATGATCCAAATATATAGTAATATATTAATATTTTGAGATGGTCCCCTGTAAAAACCAGACGGTAGAATTTAATATATTTTACATATAATGTAATTATATTGTTATTATCAAAAAATAATAATGTAATAAAAATTTATGAAAACAAAGATAGACAATCAGGAAAAAAAAACCAAAATCACGACGTTATTGATTTCGACAAGTCGAAAAATTATTAAAAATCGACGTATGTTGTTTAATCATTTGTTGTTCGGTATAATAAAACTTTTATTGCATGAATGTTCGGGAAATATGAAGATCTATTCCCCCAGAAAAATTATATATATTATTTAGCAATATACATCTACTTTTATCACCTGCATATGGAGTTTTTGTCTCTCAGTTAATTCGATTGGCAACGGCATGCTCCTCGTATGAACAATTTCTAAAACGAGGCAAGCGACATGTTCTGACAAACAAGTTGATAATACAAGATTGGTTTCGATTGAAGTCATCATTTCGTAAATTCTACACTCAATTTAAAGACATGACAACCAATACAATCATCCCCTTGGTCGAATGCTGAATGACGTTTTTCATATTTATTGTTAGGTCATCAATCACCGAATTGTCATCGGATTTTCCCGTTTTCTCGACTACGACAAAGATCAAACAGCGGATTCGACCGGTCAGCAGAGGATGTTCAATCCTCCATGGCACCTGATCATATATACCTATAATGTTGTAGAGATCCTTGTTTGTTCACCTCTGTTTTGTTTTTTTTCCGTTTTACTTTTGATTTAGAACACTGTTTGTCATTTCCACATTTCGTGTAAGGAATCATAGAAAGGGGAATTTATGGTGGCTCAGTAATCGCGGTATGCGGTGACAGTCGCCAAACACGAAATTAGATCCTCGATGAAAACAAATTAAGAAAGAGTTGATTTCTACTGAATCTAAACACTGACGTATCTGCAAAATGATATTCAGTTAAATTAAAACAACACAATTCTCAAAGATTGGCCCCACTGATTTAAAATGATTCAATAATATAAAATCTCCTTTAATGTTTTGGCGTGGGTTTTACTATAGAGTCATGTTCGAATCAGTAAATATGCGCTTTACATATAGACATAACACATTCATAATTTACTTTTTTTACTAATACCGTAAACTGATGTATATAAATAGAATTTTAGTGAGTTTCACTTACTTTACACTACCTAAGCATACCTCTTAATAAGTTTCAGCTTTCCTGACTGATTAGTTTATGAGAAGAAAATAAAATTGAAAATTTTTAAATTTCAACAAATCAGTTTGAGAGGAAAGTCATCAGACGCAGAGTTGAAAAGGCAATTTTAATATCACGTTTGAAAATTATTCTAAGGTCATTTTACACGATTTAAATAAATTTTCATTATAAATAATTTTAAAGGGGCATGGTTACGATTTTGGTCAAATTCTTTTTTTATGTTTTATTATTTACAATGCTTTAGAAATGCATTTCAATTGATCAATTAAAATATGCGAGTTGTACATAGAGATATAAGCTTAAATTCCTTCAAGCTCAAAAAACAACCTCGGATATGATCAATCGCAACTTCGCGGGCCTTTCCGGCAAGCTCGGAAAAACATCTCGAATGTATTTTCTAGGGTCCATGACAACCCCCCTTTTTGTAATACTTAAAATAAAAAGAGCACATTTTACGATCTAATGATTAAGGCACAGTCAATAAGCTATGCCATTGCCGATGTGAAGCCCACTCTAGAATCACAATTCTAAATTTTAATCGATTCAGTAATTTAAATCAATGTTTTAGAAATCTGCTTCTGTGTTTTATGATGGCTACAGCGCTAGCTCACCAATCTTTTTAAAAGATGAGCTTGTTGAAACATTTCAATGATAGTCAGGTTTTATGACTATCTTATTTAAGCTAGTCTGTCGTTCATGCGTCTCAACACACATTAAATAGTGAGTGAATTTATGTGGATTTTGAACGTTTAAAATCTATATAGATATACAAAGGAGACGTTAAGCTAGCCTTAATCAAGAACGTTACACCTCTCTCTCTCTCTCTCTCTCTCTCTCTCTCTCTCTCTCTCTCTCTGAATTATCTAATCAATTCATCAATTCATCGATTAACCAATTAATGAATCACTTTATTAACCATGATGCTTTAACTACTATTCAAATTCGCCTCGATAAAAAACGGTATATACAGTTAGTGTGTATCACTTTAAAGATTCTCCTCAAACTTAATTTTTGAAAAACGGAAGACTTTGTAAGGTTCAAAAAATTCTTTTAATCGTTTTTCTTTATTTATACATGCATGACTTTGAACTCGAAACATTGAATGTTTCCTATTTGTCTTTTTTGTGCTGAAATAAAAATGACGCCGATTAATTGATGCAGTATGTTCTTCAAATAATGAATAATAATAACAGGAACAACATTACCGGGCGTAACGGTAACAACATTATCGGGTGTTATGGTAACAACATTATCGGGTGTTATGGTAACAACATTACCGAACGTAACGGTAACAACGTTACCAGACGTAACAGTATATAACAACATTACCATGCTGAAATAAAAATGACGCCGATTAATTGATGCAGTATGTTCTTCAAATAATGAATAATAATAACAGGAACAACATTACCGGGCGTAACGGTAACAACATTATCGGGTGTTATGGTAACAACATTATCGGGTGTTATGGTAACAACATTACCGAACGTAACGGTAACAACGTTACCAGACGTAACAGTATATAACAACATTACCATGCGTAACATCATGGTACAGTTATAATAAGCGGGACTTCCTGGTTCCTCTTTTTCGGTTCATATCTCCAATACCCAAAATCTGTAATAAATCTACGGACTTTCTCTTATCCAGCCTCGAGTCACTGGATACTCCTATATTCTCACTCCGACGCTGAAAAGAAAAGCAAAAAGGTTGACATTTCTTGATAATTGGACAACCACAGGCTCTTAAATTGCTTTTACATTGGGGAGTTATATTCGGAGGGGGCACTGATACATGGAATATGAAAATTATAATCTACAAATATTATATATGACTATATCTTTGTTTATGTAAAGCTATTGTTAATGAGATGTCTTTTGATCCTTTATACCAAGACTCAAGATCCTTCATAGGCGTCAGAACCGGGGGAAGGGGGGGGGGGGTTAGTCCCCCACTTTTTGGCAGAGTTACCTTTTCTTTTAAGTGCTTGTCAAGATTTTTTATAAATCTAACCCCCTCCCTACTTTCAATTTACTTCCGACGCCACTGTCCTTCAACTATAAATGATTGATTCAAAAATCAATATTATTTACTTTATTTTCGCCGCGAACAAGTCCTTTTCGTATGGTTGTTATAACAAAACTGGTCTGGATAAGACTTGGTCGCGAACAATTAGTCGTCGCGAACTATTTTATCGATAGTTAATCGCGAAATAAACTCGCTGCGAATAAAAGTTGATAAACTCTGATTGTTAAAAACATTGAATGATGACAGATATAAACATACGTTCGCCGGAAGTGTAACAGGTCTAGACCACTAGATTTTGTGACGTAGGCATTAATTTGCATACAAAATTAGCTGTTTTCTTTTATTGACAAACCAATCAGGTGACTGAGTTCCAAGGCACTGTGGGCTACTACAATATGTATGTACAAAACGTATTGAAAATATATACCATTTAAGATTGTTCCTTGGAAATTCATTTTCAATCATTTGAAATAAATATGGAATATTATGTCCGATCTTTCATTTCTATGCTCACATTTAAAAAATATTGCCTATGAGGCCTTATATCAACCTATTTAAATATCCCATTGTCAAAGTTCAAAAGAGAGATGGGTCCTATTGAAATAGATGCAGTGAGGACGTTATTCTCGTGATACCCCAGGTTTTGGACAACATTAGTAGAACTTTGAAATTATCTTCAGGGACACTCATCAGAATGCTTAGTGTACAAAATACTACATGATACATAACTTGTACTTCTGTATTTGTATATTTGTGTATTTCTACTATCGTGGCTATTTAAGTCACCAATAAACTATTATGCATTTTTTCCTTATCAAAATTTGTTCGTACTTGTATGTGTATGTATGCCAGTCTATTGATACTGATCGATTTTTTAAGCAACAATCAATATACTAAAACAACAGTATTTTTCAATGTGAGCATGGAACAAAGTCTTCGGTGCGTAATATTTCCTTGTTAGCTTCTAAAGTAAAAGTCAAGTTGTACGAATTTTCCGGCAAACAATTAAAAATCGTGTATAAAACAGCCACAAACCACGTGTATCTTTTGAAAAGTAAACACGTTGTAGACCGTCATGCTTTGCGACTCATTCACTGGATTGGAGAACCTGTTTCACGTAAATATTGTCACATGTTAAACAAGCATTCTGAGAGTATTGCATAAGCAATACACGTCCCCTACCGGTTTGTGGAAATTTTGAAAACAATGCACTGTTATGCAGAATAGCGAACCCGAACATTAAAAAATTGGAATATAAAAAATTAATTTTCTCGAAAATATGTCAACCAGACGCTACAAAAGTGTAAACTTGATCTGTAGTTTGACATTTTGAAGCTGTTCAGCAAATTTCATATTATTCCTCAAACACACAAAGAAAAAAAGTGTGGAAAACTGAAGTGGGACAGACAGACGGACGGACGGACTGACGGACGCAAAGGAAATCTATAGTCCCCTCCGGTGAAAACCGGTAGGGGACTTATAACGCTATCTATATAGTGTAGTGTACCCGACCTGTGTAACTGCAACGCTGAGTAGGACAGATGAAATGAGAAGTACGAGTACCAGCTTCATCTAAAAACCGAAAAAGAATTCTTTTAATATCTAAATTGAGTTTTTACCTTACCCTCCCTACCTAGTACGCCTCTCAGGAACTTTAACGAACAAAGATTGGTACCACTTACTTTCGATACCTAGTACCTTGTTACTTATGTTAAAACCTGAACAAATCAATTTCAATTACTAGTGTCTTCCCACAAATGTTTATTCAAAAATAAAATTTAGTGTTATGAAACACCACGTGTTATGAAGTGACTTGTTTGTGATCATGGATATTGTAATATAGAGACGGCATTATGATGATTTGAACGTCATGGACATCCCATTTGCTTGGAACAGATTGAACAACTCTCCCCTCTCCCCCACCCCAACCCAAGAATATAGACTGGAACATTGAAAACATTAAAAACGTCCAAATAGTTTAATCGTGACCATGTCCCTTTTAACACGATGCACAAAATGCATATCGTATTTTCCTAGACATGAAAGCAGATACATTAATGGTTACTTAATTATAGCATTGAAGAATCATGTACAACATCAAAGTTTAATCAAATTCAAATAATTCAAAGAGAATTTTTAAAAGCGATTTACACATTAAATGCTATTGAAAATATTTTACCTTAAATATTGTGACCGGTATAGCAACTGTAAACGCCGAGATCTTCACCACTTTAAAAGAATTTATTAATAATAACGCAACAGAATGTATCGTCTGTTATATAGCTATACCGGCAATCACACAGATTAATTTGAGCCTTTATACATGTATAACTTTTTCACTCTTTTCGTTCACCAAAAAGAAAAACTTTCATCTAGCTGTATTTGGATTTGCTTTGTGGAAAAGACCATCTGTGGAATTCAAATGAAATCAATATACATGTATTTCATTTTTTATATCAAATTGTGCTCATCGTTTTTATATCAAATTGTGCTCATCGTAAAAATAAATAGACCGCACTTGTCATGAAACATGCTTCTATCAATATCATTATATAATACGAATGCAGTGTGTGGTAATAAGATAGAAAAACGTGTAGTTATAATAGGGTGTGTTTTGCGGTAAAGACCATCTGTGGAACGGAAATGATATCTATGCCTGACATTTTTTAATGAAATTGTGCACAACCTAATCGTCAATAAAAAAACAAGCATGCTTCTTGTCATAAATCTACTGTTCCATGTTGGTGTGGGTTTTTCATGCGCCAAACACGCGTCTATGGTACGGCATAGCTGTCTTAAAGGGGCATGGTCATGATTTTGGTCAAATTCTATTTTCCTGTTTTTATTATTTACAATGCTTTAGGAATGCATTTCTAATGATCAAATAAAATTTGAGAATCAATCGTTCAGTTTTAAGCAAGATACAAGGCTCATAATTCTTTGTCATGTAAACAAGACTCGTGCCCTGTTTTTGTTTACATACATTCAATATACCAGTTAATAATCTTTTTCAAGCTGATTGTCTATCTTTTTATTAGTTTTAAGCATAAATAAACAGTTCCTTATGTTTAACACATTCATTTTAGGTCTAAAACTGGACTTTGCACTCTAACATTCAGAATGTAAACAAAAGCTTTGTTTACATAGCGAAAAATGGTAAGCTCTGTAAGTCGCTTATAACTCAACAAATGACACTCAAATTTTAGCTGCCTACTAAAAATGCTATACTGAAGTGTTTTAAACATTAAAATCGAAAAAAATTTTTTTACAAAAATCGTGACCATGCCCCTTTAATACCTAATTTGGTTCTTGGTAGAATCAGGCTTGACCATTAATACGTTCACTAGGATAAGAATGTAAACATTTCTTGAACTGGCTTGTTTCTGCCATAACTTGGCCAAAAATGTTGCCAAAAGATTTAAAAGCAATACAGCAAAGTACATTGAAGCGTTTAATAGGCATTTACTCCATAAAAGTTGTTACGTAATGTTTTGACTGACCTTTGTCCAATCAGATCGTAGAAGGCGGAGTTGAGATATTACCGCTCGTGACTTAAAGAGACACGGTGACGCAAAAACAAGTGAATTGGATAAAATAGAATTTTTTGGTGGCTATTGTAAAATTTGTTCAGTTCTTGAAAATATAAGGTTTCAGAAAATAACAAGTTTTATAAAGTAAAAATTCAACTGTTACGGATAAAAATATAATTACCGGTTGGCCCAACACGTAAATATTGTTCGCTCCTCCTTCTACAATTGTACGCACGCGCAGAAACGACATGAACAAAAATGGAGTCTAGCCACGAGAAACGAAACGTAGGTAGACCGATTAATACCAAGGTTGCTGGTAATGACACAGTAAAAAAGAATTCTATATACAAAAAAGTCCACATCACTGAAGCTTTCAATGCAATGTATTTGATGTATTTCATTTGATAGGTTTTCTACAGACAGTAAGACAGAGTTAAGTTCAGCCCAAGGAGCCCCCTATCCTCTGCAAGGAAAGGCATCAACTCCTGTCACAAAATTCAGGAAACGTCACCTTTGTCCCCCAAATGCATCAGAGATCTTCTCATTCCTGAGGTAAATTTAAACAGACAATTAAAAAAATAAACACTAAAAAGTAATACACACAAGAACATGTGCAATATATGATAAAAGTGGGTTTTTGTTTCATTTTCAGATTGATTGCTTATTTTGAAACTTTAAGAAAATTCATAGTTAGGGATAATAAGGATTGGCATCAAACCATGCAAATTATTGGACAAAAATGGTAGGAAAGCTAATATGTAATGTTGTCTCACTTTGTCAAGGCAGAGGGCAACTAAGCATTTCATTGTCTTTCCTTGCACAATCTAATTCTAGTAGCACTGCCTTCCAGGGCATTTTATGTACATGTATAAGATACTTCTCATTATGATATGATTAATTTATTGTAAATGATGTTATTAAGGTTTTTACTTTAGAGCACTTTTGTTTGATTTTTCTGTTATATTTTAAGTGAGAACACAGATACAGATGCAGGTCCAGCAGTCTTAAGATCATCCATTCAACCATCACCTCAACCAACAACCAGTAAACAAGAATCTCCTGGGTAAATCTGAATTGAATATTGTAATCGTTTTGGTTAACAGTTGTCTATCAATCAATTTATATGAGACTAAATATATACCGGTAGCTAGGTACATGTAGTTAGAGTGTTGGAGGATTCAATAGCTTGGTTTAGTTACCAATTTACATTTTTGATGTATAAAAATGATCACAGAATTTCTATTCATTTTGAAGATATGCATATAATTGTACCGGAACATACAGTTTCTCTATATGCATGTATATCTGTACATGTATATATAATATATAACTTTCAATCAATACTATAATATTACAGTCCAAGTCACAAGAGAAGAAAATTATATGCTGATGAAGGATCATCATTTGTTAATCCTTTCGAGTAAGTAAATTCGAACTGCCTTTATTGTGATAACTTTGGTTGGTGAGCTTAATTTTAAATGCACCATAACCTATACATATACTATGAAACTTGTATTAATACGTTATCATTGATATCAAGTATGTCTTTAGTAATTTGATTTCAAGATGTGATCAAACAAATACTTCAATTATGAACTTTTTGTTTGCAGTGTTACAATAGATGTAACTGAAGACAGTTTCAGTGATGACGTAAATTCAGATGAGGAATACGAACCAAGCTTTAATATAACTCTAAGGTAATAACATACTGCTTTATAGATTTGCTTTGCAGTTTAACCTAAACGTATTGTATGATTATATTTTACAATACACTTTTCTTTTATGAGAAAAGGTATAGAACTAATATGTTATTATTATTTTTCTTAGACCCAATAACATGTTTGGACTAACAGAAGTGAACATGGAGGAGGAAGAGCTTGGAGCGGAGGAGACAGATGATGCGGGAGAAGCAGAGGATGAGCAGGAGACACAGGGTAATAGTGGGTCTGGCATTACCAAGATTAAAGACAAGGAGGACATCCATTTGCTGACCAGCGATAAGACCTGTCTTGTTTACCAGAAGTGTATTCTGAAACTAGCCAGCTGCAATGTAGGAAACAGTTGTAAGGTGAAAGGGTGTACCTCTCCAGTCAGTCATCGGACAGAAAACATAGGATCAGCACTCTACATATTCTTGGTGAGCTTACTTGTTTTTTCAATAAAACCAACGTCTATAATTTGAACGTAATAGAAATTAATATATTATATCTGACATCTTTTTATTTTAATAATAAATAGGAATGTAGCAATAAACATGAGGTACATACGTGGTGCTCCTAACCAGTGTTGAATAGGAGACTTCATGGAGGTGATCTCTTAATTGCCTCAGCCATCCTTTCATCAGGAAATAACTTTGCTAAGTGTGCATTGTTTGCGAAGTTTCTTAAGTTGTATTTCCAAAGCAATTCAAAATTCACAGCAATACAACGAAACAACCTTGTTCCTACCATTGATGCATTCTACAAAGAAGAACAACAGGAAATTTTTGAGGATTTGCAAGGTAGAAGTGCTATTGCTCTGGGGTTGTATATTTTTAATTTATAAAATGATATTCATAATTTTTACTGCCATTAGCATGCTGTGTAACGAGTATTCGAGTACTCGACTATTTCTCGGTCACAACGATCATCGACTAAAATTTTTCTCGTTGTTAATTGAAAAATTTAATACATTTTATTTCTTCTTAACACGGCAGTTTTTGGGCCTACGAATTTAAATACAGTGAAAAACGTCCATCATAAAATGCCACGGACGGGAGATTTTGCTTTGTTAAAGGCGTAATATGTTATTTCTTGAAGTTAAAATTATGTAATTATTAATTAAAAACAGCAATTTACATATCAATTAAAATTGAAAAAGAATTACCTTCACTGTTGTGAACTGAACAGCAGTTATAATCGCTAAGGACGTCAGTACTGTGAAAGAATTTATAACGTAAGAGAATGTAACATCTGTCATATAACTATGCCTGCAATTATACAGATTTAACCTACAGATCACTTATTTTCCCTTTCCGTGCATCAGAAAGAAAAACATGGATCAATACTTGATTTGTTTTGAGGTAAAAGAACATCTATTTAATAAAAATGAGAGTTCTATCTGACAGAACATTTATTTGATTGTGCACATCTTGAATATAAATAAACCAAGTTTGTTATGAGATATGCTTTTATCAATATCATTTTACAATATGAATGCAGTGCGTGGTTATAAAATAAAATAATATGTAGTCATTATTGGATCTGCTTTGGGGTAGACTGAAACCCACATGCATGTTAAATGGAAATAAAATCTATATTTGACAATTCATTTGGGATCACATCCTGGATAGACTACGCTCGTTTCAAAGCATGCTTTTTTTTATATATATGATGTTTGTTTAGCTTCCTACATTAATCTGAGATTATGGAGCAGGGATTTAGGGAACTGAAGTCCGCAGGAAAATTCAGTCTGTGCAAAATAGGACTGCTTACTATTCCCTCGGTGCCAAAAAGAACGCTTCCAATATCACAACCCGTGGGGACCTGGGATGGTGTACGGCATTCACAAAACTAAGACTCTTTTTTGTATACAAGTTTTAAATGAAAACAGGTTGATTAAAATATACTTGATATTGGTAACAAATTCAGAACATAATGATTGCATGAAAATAGTCTAGACACACGTTTTTCTGCTTGAAATATACATCGTAGAAATAAGAGAAGTATATTATCAAACTTTTGCAATTGTTCATTACCTCTAGAGATAGAAAAAGGTAGATATACAACGGCAGTAACTCCATGAAATTTTGGAATGTGTAAATATTGTGCAGATAAAGTTTAAGCGGATGAAAAACACTTTTAATACATTGTGAATTTTAATCTGTTTTGCGCTTCTTTTATTTCAATTCATTTGCCCAATTTGTTTGTCATTAGTTTTCCTAATGCTCACATAAATGTCGAAATGTCTGTGGAGTAAAAATCTGCCAAAAATCCACAAAAAATGTTCTACAAAATATTTTAATTGTATTCAGGACACATCTTCCGTGCTGAGAGAGATCATTTTTGAATTATACACACGTATCTCTATATGATTTGTATTTATAAATCCCTTCGGTGTATTTCATTGTATTGCCTTGACTATAATAAACCTTGTTCGAAGGACCCACGACCAGTTTCGCTCAATCATAATGCTTTTGTCATAAATACAAACAAATTGGCGATCACCGTTCAGTCATTAGCAAGTGTCTCGTTACTAATCCACGCTGTTTATGTACCCCTAATAATGTTCATGAGTGGGCATCAGAGCAATAATTTCTTTCAAGACCTACCATCGTCATATGCTATAGATGAACATAAACTCTCGGTTAGCTCATGTCTATCGAATGTTACAAACCCTAATCAAAACAACAGTTGCAAAATCACCAACCTTCCGTGCAGTTCATCCACATTATCACTCGCCACAACACGAGCTCAGTCTGCCTCTCTGTCTGTTTTTCCACAGGAAGAAGTCGAATTGCAATCGAAAGAAAAGCCCCCAGTAACGCTACATGCAGTTGTTTGGTCAGCACCAAATGTCATCAGAAATTCTCGCCAAGTCCATCTTCAATCACTGTGTTTTCAACTTACCGGATTACTTTAACGGAAAGACTAATTTTCGAAGTTGATCCCCACCGTTTTTACTGAGATGACTTTTTGTAAATTTCCACTAAATGTTAAATCCTACGTTTTCACAAAATATGGTTAATCTTATTTATATTTTTGATTAAATGTATAGCAACCCTGTAGAATATTTTATGTGATGCCGTTTTAATCAAAGCGGCTTTCTATACTCTGCCTGAAGATATCTTCGATTCAAATTTTGCTGTTTAATTACTCGATATCTAAAAAGAACTCATGGTTCAAACAATGTTCATTCAAAAGAATGAAATATTTTCAAGATTTCTTCTTTCAAACGTCCTCTTTAACTTATCAGCTAAAATGTGATGTCCACAGGGATTTTGTATTGCAAAAGACCCGGATTATAACTTTGAAAAATTATGTGAAGCATACCGAGTTATACCCAAATGGAGAAAAGATGTCGACATTCTCCATTACAAATCTCCCTAAGAAATCTTATTTTCGTTCCTGTGAATATTTACGAGGGGAAATGATGACGTGTCAATGAAGTTATCTTGGAAATTTTCCCTTTTGTCGATTTCAAATGCACCTTTATTAAAAAGCATTCAAATGTGCTGCATAAATATCTTAGACAGACTATATGAGTATGATGCCCTTTATTTCTTACGGGAACTTATAGTTATTTCATAGCTCTATGGAAAGTGCCAGAATGAATCGATTGGTCGAAACCAACCTACAGCGACCTAAGAAAAATCACGTAGTGCACGAAATAATCATAATGATGTCAGACTATTTGGCTGGGTTTTCTACTTAGATACATAATAAAAAGAAATTTAGTGAGTTTCATTACTTTACACTACCTACGCATGCCTCTTAATAAGTTTCAGCTTTCCTGACTGATTAGTTTATGAGAAGAAGAAGATTTTTTAAAGATTTTTTTCTACATATTCCTATGTAAAAATTCAACCCCCCCCCCCCCCCAAATTGTGGTCCCACCCTACCCCGGGGATCATGGTCTTAACCTGCTATAACTGAGGATGCTTCCACACAAGTTTCAACTTTCATAGCTGATTGTTAACAAAGAACAAGATTTTAATGGAACAGCATCACTGATTGGTTGTATGGAACAGCATCACTGATTGGTTGTATGGAACAGCATCACTGATTGGTTGGTTTATCATATTACCTGAACTTAAAATAAGTATTCTTTATTGAAACATTTCATTGATAGTCATGTTTTATGACTGTCTTATTAAAGGGAGTTTCAACACACGTTAAAAAATAAATGAATTTATGTGGATTTTGAACGTTTATAATCTATTAAATAAACACAGGAAACGTCAAGCCAGCCTTAATCAAAAACCATATTATATGTTATCTCTCTCTTTCTAACTATCTTTTTCTCATCTATCTTTTTCTTTCTTTCTCCGTGATTTTTCTTAGGTCGCTGTAGGTCGGTTTTGCCATTTTTACACGATTTAAATGAGTTTAACTTTTTTTTTTGAATTTTAATTTCATCCAATCAATTCGAGAAGAATGTCATCAGAAAATTTTAAAGATATATTCTTTAAAATTCATCCCCCCCCCCCATCGTGATCCCACCCTACCCCCGGGAATCATGGATTAAACAATCCTGAACCTTCTTTACCTGAGGATGCTTCCACACAAGTTTCAACTTTCATGGATGATTGGTTACAAAAAATAAGATTTTTAAGGAACAGCATCAATGATTGGTTGGTTTATTTTATTATCTGCACTTAAAATTACTATTCTTTATTTAAACATTTCAATGATAGTTAGGAAATCCATGCATCTTAACACACTTTGAATAGTGAACGAAGGATGAGGGCGTACAAGGCGTTACATATCCCCCACTTGAAGCATTAATACGATAAAACTTCGACGTTTGAATGTTAATAAACATGTTTTCTTTGCTTGTATGCATTGTTTATACCATAAATGTTACGATGCATGTTAATAACGTGTTTCCATACGATAAACACAAGAAGTATTGGTTTCCAAATTAAGCCACACGGCGTTTTGTGTCTAACTCCTGACCATTTACAGTGATAAATTGCATCATTTAGGTATGAATTGGCCCAGACTCCATCTTAAAAGTACTTTTATTATAAAGGATAAGTTTTCATTTTTTTTTTTATAATTGATTTATTAAACTTGAGTCTAAACCCATGGGTCAAAATTCATATTTTTCACAAAACTTCAAAACATTATTTACAACTGTCAAACTATAAAAGTTATTCATTTTGATTGGCATGTATGAACGTAGCTCAGTGTGATAGGCGGAGGACTTTAAAGAGTATCTCTCTGCGGCTGAGAGGATGTTCGAATCATATCGGGGGTTTAGTTTTTTTTTAATTCTACGCATTTGCTTCCTTTTTAGGCAAAACATTGTTTTTCAAAAATGTTATGTAATACACATTGTATGTAGAATCATTTTTTTTTAAATTAAAGACTCTTTAGATAACGACAAAAAATATTTAATGATCTTGCCCACTCCAAGTAACGTTTAGTAAACAATAGCACAGTTATAGATTGTTTGAGATCAAGTTGTAATGTAGGAAAATAATCATAGAAATGAAAATAGTAAAAGTTTTGTTAATGGTCAGATGATGCAGTTCTATATTATACATGTACTGATGCACACCTTCAAATATAAGATTCCTTTATAGGAGATTTACAAGAGTCGGTGCGAGGGTTTCAACAGACATTGTAAGCACTTCTACTTTATGTTGATTTTGAACGTTTATTATCAATATAAATATACAAAGGAAACGTTCAGCGGGCCTTAATCCAGAAAAATGTTACGTGTAATCTGTCGTTCTATCTTTTTCTCCTTTATCTATTTGTTCCCTCTCTTTCTCTCTTTCTCTTAATTATTCAATCAATTCAACGATCAATGAGTCAATGAATCACTTTACTTACCATAATGCTTTAAGTACTACTTTTTAAATACACATTGAAAAAAAACTGTACATTGTGTGTATATCTCAGGATTCTCAAAAAAATTCCTTAATTTAAAACAAAAAAGACATTGTAAGATTCAAAATATTTTTGTAATCTTTTTTTCATTCATGCATGACTTTGAACTCGAAACATTCAATGTTTTCCTAATTGTCATTTTTGTTCTGAAAAATAAAAATAATACCGATTAATTCATGCAGTACGCTTCTCATATATAATGTAAGTTGGATTGGTTTAATGTTTAAAGAGCAATCAAAGAATTTAGAATTTACAGGTCAAATACATCTAAAAAGTCTGAAGAAATTGTGTGATATACAATCTTGTCAAATAATGTACTGAATGGAAAAATGACCAATATCCAAAATTTCTTTTCTGTTTAAACGAAAACACAAACAGAAAAATGATAATTGCTATTCGCTCAGCCAGAAGCATTCTGTTGTCTAAATAGAATGTAATAAAAAAGTGTTATGTTCTTTTTACATAGAATTGTTTTTCAAATAGACTACTGATCGGGACGAAATAATGAATAAAACTTGGCCTGATATTTATTAGTTCCTATAAATAACCATATTACGTTTTACATAAAAATCTTCATGATAGGCGTAACAGTAAGAATATTAAAGGACGCAACGGTGAAAACATTACCGGCCGTAACAGATACGTCATTGCCAGGCGCATCTGTAACAACATTACCGGACGTAACGATAAAAACATTACCGGCCGTTACGTTTACGCCCGGTAATGTTGGCGTGACGGTAACAATATTACCGGACGTAAGGGTTACTACATTACCAGCAAGTAACAGTATACTCGAACGGGACTTCATGGTTCGTCTTTCCCCATTCATGTATCCAAATCTTAAAAGTTCTACTGCACACCCTCTTATCAAGTCTTGTGTCTCTGGATACTCCCTTATTCTCACTCCGACGCTGAAAAGAATAGCAATAGTTAAAACATTTCTTGTAATTGGACAAACAAAGGCTCTTAAATCGCTTTTACACTAGGGAGTCATATTCCGAGGGGGGCACTGATACATGGGATATACCGGTAACAGTTATAATGTACAAATATTTTATATATTTGCATTAATGCAACAACATTACCGGACGTAACGGTAACAACATTATAGGGCGTAACGATAACAACATTACCGGGCGTAACAGTAACAACATTACCGGGCGTAACGGTAACAACATTACCGGGCGTAACGGTAACAACATTACCGGGCGTAACGGTAACAACATTACCGGGCATAACAGTAACAACATTACTGGACATAAAGATAACAACATTACCGGGCGTAACAGTTTCAAAATAACCGGGCGGTAACAACATTACCACACGTAACGATAATAACATTACCGGACGTAACGGTAACAACATTACCATGCGTAACAGGCTGGTACAGTAATAATGACCGGGACTTCCTGGTTCCTCCTTCCCCTTATATATCTCCGAATCTCTAACAGCTCTACGGATCTCTCTCTTATCAAGTCCTGTGTATCCGGATACTCCGACGCTGAAAAGAATAGCAATAGTTATGACATTTCTTGATTATTGGATAAACAGAGGCTCTTAAATCGCTTTTCCACTACGGAGTAATATTCGGCACTGATACATTGAATATAAAAATTATAATTCACAAATAATATGTTTTATGGTGCGACCGTTGGGGCGAGCACAGCATGTGATCAAATAATGAATTATAATAAATTAATAAAATAAAATTAACAACGTGAAATTTGAATGCCAAAAAATAAAACATACCTATTTTTCAGTAAATTTTCATTATTCATAGTTTATAAGATTTGTTATGATTTATTTATTTATATGTAGAACAATAGTTTAATCTCAGATACAATGTTGTTAAATAATAAAGATTTAATATAAAATATTCATTGCACTGCATCTCCTCTTTTAAAGTGATTGTGATTATGATTGAATGATTGATTTCCCCCCTTTTTTTTTGCAGTAGACATTTTTTCTTAAACTTACATATAAAACTTGACTCATCATAGAGCTCCCCCCATGCTCAAATTTTTTTCATTTTTGTCAATTTATACATAGAAAATCGACTTACCATGGATTTGCCCCTCCACTTAAAAAAAAATAATTAATGTTTGATTTTATTTTTAATTTACGCTTAAAAATAATTGCTTATCATGTTAAAAGAACATGGTGTTGTCGTCCCCCCCCCCCCCCCCCCCCGCATGTAATAAATGGAAGTGAAAATAAAGAAACCATTGAACTGCTAAAGAGCTGAAGGATTAGAATTTTCATGATTTATTTTTCTTTTTGCTTGCAAAGATTTTTTGGATGAGGCTACCATCCACCCACCCACCCCCTTTAAAAAAAAAGGCGCTGCTACGTATAACGTTACGTTTCAGGAAATTACCGTAATTATAGTGAATAAAATATTTGTGAGCATTCATCAAAATTAGTGCAATTTACAACTGTTTCCTGTATCTTAAGAAATGTCCTTATTCGTCAGCTGTTCTTTATCTTAGCCTTTGCAAGATTTTAAGAGGATTTTGGTCATTTCAGCAGATTTACAATAACTTCAATTAGAGTAATTTCCCCTTATCAGTGCTTATTGTGACGTCAAAGCTGACGTTGGTTAAGTGTCGTCTTACTCTTTAAAACTCCCCTGAGAAATAAAAGTATGCGAAGTATACTGTTTTATTTACTTAAAAAGCATGATGTTCTTAAAATTACACATCTTATAAGCTTTTCAAAGGTTTTACTTTGATTCTCGGGAGAACGTGATGTTGGAACGTGAGGTTGGAAACCATTGGTACTATGAATTGTGGGTCAAAATTTACTGACTCCGAAAAAATCTATCGGATCAATGTGTAAACGTTTGTGACGTCACACGATTATTTTTGATTGAAAGTGTACTGAGGTGAACTTTAGAGGTAACATTGACTGTATGTCGCTTACATCGTTATTGTTTTTACTGTCTAAATTTGTCTTGCTGATTCTCGTGAGAGTGTGAAGTGATAAAAATTGCCATGATTACAGGGAACTACTGGGACGATTAAAACGATGCATTACTGGTCCGATTTACTGACGCCAAAAAAATCCGTTGAATGAATGTGCAACTATAATAGTCCGAATTTTCTATTCACACACGCCTTGCCGGTAGAGCTCGCTTCGCGCCGGCGCTGCGCGCCGGCGAGCTGCGCTCGCTAATATGTAAACGGTGTGACCGTTGGACCGAGCGCAGATTTAACACAGTGTACTGTAGTTTGATTTTTGTATAATAAAATCTATTTAAAACGCACAGAGTAAGATCCGCCAGTATGGTTGCCTACTCAAATCATTCGTCAAAGTTAAACTAAACGTCGCGTGCTCAGTCTACATTATGACGTCATATTTCAGACGTAAAACGTTCAAGTTTTGTCTTCGGAAATAGCCGAAGAGAGTTACGTGATTCCGAATTTTTTGTTATTTCTTCTTTCATTGTTCATCAATTTAATTCATATGAGTGTCAATGTAATAAAATTGAATACTTTATTCAGAATCTAAAAGATCAGTTCCTTGACGTTTATGTTTTTATTTTCCATCTGATAATTGATAAGACATACATAGAACTAGTCGTGTTTCTTGATTGAAGCACTATTGAAACATATCTGGTTTCCTTTTTAATTTCTTTTAATTCAAATTACCTTCTATTGAAACACTGGAACTTATTTAATCGAGTTTAGGGGCAATAAACATCGATAAGTACCAGTCAATCAATGATCAAACTAACTTTTTAAAAACAAAATGGCTGCCAATATGGCGGCGCCCAGGGCTGGAAGAAATTTTTTTTGGCCTTAGTACCCCTGATTCAACTTTCATTTTTCACTGATTTTCTTATATATACGTGTTACCATTAATCCTCGCTTCGCGAGGCGGGCTTCGCCCGCCTCTCGCTGCGCTCGGTATTATGTATGTTTATATCTTCGTTACTGTAAAGCTATTGTTAATGCGATATATTTTGATCCTTTATACCTTGACTCAAGATCCTCCATAGGGGTCGGAATAGGGGAGCTACATACGTATATTGCCGGAAATGTGACTGCAATGCTGAGTAGGGAAGATAAGATGAGAAGCACGAGTACCAGCTTCATCTAAAAACCGAAAATGAATTCTTCTAACATCTAAATTGAGTTTGCACCTTACCCTCCCTATCAAGTACGCCTCTCAGAAACTTTAACGAACAAAGATTGGTACCACTTACCTTCGCAAGCTAGTGCCTTGTTACCAATGTTGAAATCTGAACAATTCAGTTTCAAATAATATAGTATCTACCCACAAACGTGTATTCAAAAATAAAATTTGGTGTTATGAAACACCAAGTGTTATGAAGTGATTTGTTTGTGATCATGGATATTGTAATATAGAGACGGCATTATGATGATTCGAACGTCAGGGACATCCCTTTTCACCCCTGCGAATTGTTCGGAATGTTTTCTTTTTATCGCTGCTAAGTACGAAATAAATCCAGAGGTGCTCGAATGAAAGTTGACGACACTTCACCGAGATTTGTTCAGTTCCTGTGAAATTTTGAGCGGAAGTATATGTGTTCGGATAATATTCTCAAAATACGTAAGTTCTTCATATCATATCCTACTTGGATTAATGTTAAAACATGAACATCCTTTAAGGTAAGGTTTGCGGCTTGCATTTTTTAGAGGTTGTACCAAAGTTACATACCATTTTGTTCACTATTCTAAAATCTTTTTTCTCATGAAATTCAAATGAATTTTGCCCGTCCCGTTTTATAACTACAAAAGGTCAAAGTTCATGATTTCCAATTTTCATTTTGATGAAATGTAAACAATTTCGTGAAAATATGTACATTTTATATGTGACTATTATGGGGGTTATTTATGCTTAAAATGTTCGAAAATAATATCACTATTAATATCGTGATTCACTTTTATTAATTTCTGATGAACTATCTAAAAAAAGAATAAAATGCAACAAAAGTCTTAATTTTTGACTACTATTATGTAAACGAAAACATCTTATTTGAAACCTTTCCAAGTCCACGGACTTCAGGAAAAACGTATCTTAGAATATGTGTAATCTGATGTTTCTAAAACACTATTCAAAACCATACGATGCGGATTTCGTTTTCGTGAAAATTGATAAAATGCTTGTGTCCTCTTATTATTTCATTGAAACTAAAAAAAAACCGCGAAATAAAAAAAAACTGAAATCAATTATGACGTCATATAAATTTTGACGTCATAACTGAAATAAATGGTAGATGGTGTTACGCAACAATGAAAATGTGTGAGTTATCTCCCTGTAACCGCAAACCTTACCTTAAGATGTCTGTCTTTTTTACCATCTAGCAGTTATTTATACTAAACGATGATATTCAGAACAGAGTTATCGTTCGTGTTCAACCACATGTAGAGTGGTTGAAAATATAAACCTTGGGTTGCTAAATAAAACCATAGTCTTGTTTGATGCTTGTTGTGTGCAATACCATGTTTTTTTAGAGTGATTTGCATAAAAACATAGTATATCGAGCCATTTCCAAGGAACATTCTGCATAAAATAGTAAAGTCTGCTATTACTAGGTCTGGCGTGCAACAGCAGACAAAAACTATTTTTGGTATTGTCGCATTATTTCTAGAACACATTTTATCCACAAATTGATGAAGATAAAGTTTAAAATCAATAAACCAGTAGATTTTTTATTTTCCTACAAGTACCTAGATTCTATGTAATAGACTATTAAGACGAGGCATGATTTTTACTCACGTAGTATAAAGTTTAAATGACAATAACATTCGCAGGGGTGATTTGCTTGGAACAGGATTGACCAGCTCTCCCCTCTCCCCTCCCAAAAATATAGACTGGAAACATTGTAAATATTAAAAATACATGTAATTTAATCGTGGCCACGTCTCTTTTAACAAGATGCACAAAATGAATATCGTATTTTCCTAGTCATGAAAGCAGATATATTAATGGCTATTTAATTAAATCACTGAACAATCATGTACAACAAGAGAATTTAATCAAATTCAGATTATTCAAAGAGAATTTTTAAAAGCAATTTACACATTAATTACTATTGAAAATATTTTACCTTCAATATTGTGAACTATATAGCAACTGTAAACGCTGAGATTTTCACCACTTTAAAAGAATTTATTAATAATAACGCAACAGAATGTATCGTTTGTTATATAGCTATACCTGCAACCACACAGATTAATTTGAACCTTTATACGTGTATTACTTTTCACTCTTTTCGTGCACCAAAAAGAAAAACATTCATCTAGCTGTATTTGGATTTGCTTTGTGGAAAAGACCATCTGTGGAATTCAAATGAAATCAATATACATGTATTTCATTTTTTATATCAA
Source organism: Magallana hongkongensis (assembly GCA_015776775.1). Classification (NCBI taxonomy): domain Eukaryota; kingdom Metazoa; phylum Mollusca; class Bivalvia; order Ostreida; family Ostreidae; genus Magallana; species Magallana hongkongensis. The sequence continues at coordinate 27,289,191 of CM027469.1, forward strand.
ATTGTGCTCATCGAAAATATAAATAAACCACACTTGTCATTTTATCAATATCATTATATAATACGAATGCAGTGTGTGGTAATAAGATAGAAAATCGTCTAGTTATAATAGGGTGTGTTTTGCGGTGAAGACCATCTGTGGAATGGAAATGATATCTATGCCTGACATTTTTTTTATCAAATTGATCATATCATAATCGTAAATAAACCACGATTGTTTCAAAGCATGCTTCTTGTTATGTAATGTTAACTGAGCCTGCTCCATAGATCTACTGTTTTACAATAGTGTCATGTTAATTCAAGTAATCAGCACCAAACACTCGTCTATGGTACGCCATAGCTGTCTTAATACCTGCTTTGGTTCTTCGTTGAATCAGGCTTGACCATTAATACGTTCACTGTATAATGGGTATGACGTGTTTAAAAAATATAGAATTACTGTAGAAGCACATATTTTCGTTAGGTCAAAATTTCGTTGTTTTTTAAGAACAAAATATTTCGTTGGCATTTAATTTCGTCATATCGTTATCTTTTTGTATCAATCAATACTTGGGTTAAAAATTCGGCATGGATTTAATTTTGTTGATTTATGCTGCCAACGAAAGTAACGAAATCAAAACCTCAACAAACATTTCTGGTTCAACAGTCGCTCATTTGTCACCTCTTTAAGGGGGCTGTGCGGCCATCTTGCACATTTGAGGATAAGAATGTAAACATTTCTTGAACTGGCTTGTTTCTGCCATTAACTGGCCAAAAATGTCGCCAAAAGATATAAAAGCAATAAATGTGAAGTCCTACATGTCATTTTGTTTGAAAAGTATGCATACAAGAACAGGACAATGTACAAGATGGCTGCACATCCCCCTTAAGCATGCAAAAAAGCTAACAGCACATTTTGGTACAAGTCCGCTGACCAAGTAGACAGTTCTCTGTGTTAGAAATCCCTACGCCAACAACAGGTATATGTGTCATCTTAGAGTGTCATATCGCCATTGATGACGTCATCGTTTATATGGATAAGAAATAAGTGCATATATTTAATGCAATGATCATAAATAATGATTTTGAATTTAAAACTGACTTTAAGACTTGTCAGCAATAAAATCAAATGAATATTAAGATTTGAGTTTTTCCGTATGATTAAAGTCTTCTTGATGACGTCACTAAAATTTCCCTTTGCACGGATTTTCTATGACAGTTATTGCTTTAACGTAGCTCGCGGGTTTGCTGACGTCACAATAGGAATCGACGTAAGGGTTGACCGTCATAGTAAACTCATACATGCTTTTTTTTTTAAATGACAAATGAGATATTTAGCAGCTTAAAAGGAAATATTTCAAAAAGCTTAGATGCTGTTTATTACTGTTTATACAAACATTTATAATATCAAGTGCTGAAAATTTAAAGATGTCACATTTTGTTCTATAAAGTAAGAGTGTGCGTTGGAACTCTTCCATTTAAAATCATGTTTCAAAATAGACAAGTGAATTAATTGAACCGTATGCATTAAAATCGGGGTTTTTTTTCTTTAAAATTATGACTTCCGTAATTTTAACTACCGATCACTTTTTTAAAAATTCTTTTGGCTTATACGATTACAAACTTATTATGTCAGTAGTTGCCTGGCATTTTTGTTTTGGCATTAATTGACTCAGAATTTCATAAAAATAATAGCAATTTTCTGTATCTTTACAGCCTTACATTAATTGCATTTGTGCATTTGATAACATTCACAATAATGTCTAATTAGTATTTACAAGTTCTAAAAATGTGTTAATCAGCTAGTCTTGTCAATAAATGCATTTCAATTTTTGGGTTCTCAGACGTAAGGAAATGATGACGTCGGGCTAACGTCGTAATGAAAATATAAGTTTTTGAGAAATCTTTTAAATCTTTAAAGCTGTTTTGCAAAAAATTGGCTGAGAACACATACTAATTATTTTTTATGAATCGATTCATAATTATCTCTTCTGTTATTGTGTTGAGTATAATTTATTTCGTCTGAATCGTTTAAAAGTTTGGGGTATGGTTTTGTAATGCGTTTCTCGAGTAAGATGTGCATTTTACTATATATTTCATTGAAATGGCGTTGCTTGATTTTATCAATGACACTGTATTTGAAACACGATAACATTATTACCGCGCAGACGAATCTCAAATAAATTTTAGAAATAAAACTCTGAAACCTATGGATCACGTGGACAAATTTTCAAGGTAGGTTTTCTCACAAGCAGGTAAACCCGCGAGCTACCTTAAACATGATATTTTTACATCTACCAAGCATAATTTCCTCTATTTCTTACGGAAACTTATAGTTAATTCATAGCTCTATAGAAACAGCCAGACTGAAATCTACACGCCCTATTTATCGATTGGTCGAAATCTACAGCTGCTGAAAGTGACAGGACTGAAATTGACACGCCCTGTTCATCGATTGGTCTGAACCTACAGCGACCTTAGTAAAATTCTGGAATGCACGAAATAATCATGACGATGCCAGACTCAAAGTCTCACATGAGACGATTTGGCTGTTTCTTTTAGCTAACAGCCAAATCGTCTCATGTGAGACTTTTAGCAAATGTATTTTTGTACATTAACAGTAATTTAGTGAATTTTACTAACTTTTCATAATCAGTTTCTTAATTAGTTAAAGAAAGATGTTAAAATATAAACAATAAATGCTTTCTCCTTTAAATCCATTCATTACTTTCCAAATGAAAGCTGAATACTATGATACTAGTAAATAACAACACATTGTGTGGAATTAGCAACGACACGCTGCAGCTATTTAATATTTGGCATATTAAATATACATACATAATTATGGCATAAAGTTGGATCACATGATTAATTTATTTTAATAAAACAATTCTGAAAATTTAAACTTTCCGCTGTACGTGTCGTCCTAAACTGGTATTTAACACCTGAGCAATTCTTTATATAGCCTTGCTAATAAACCGGTTCTTAAGAACCAGGTGACACAAACAGGTATTCGAATGAAAACCTTATATATCCGGATAATTAATTCATTATTATACCAAGTAGAAATTGATTTCTGTCTAATTCGTCCCTCAAACGAAAGAAATCATATTTCTCCTTTAAATCCATTCATTACTTTCCAAATGAAAGCTGAATACTATGATACTAGTAAATAACAACACATTGTGTGGAATTAGCAACGACACGCTGCAGCTATGTAAATATAAAGAACGGGGAACTAATGCTACCATTAATATAGGATATAATAACGTAATCCAACTTCATATATGTTCAGAAAAATCAATACAAAAAGATACAATATAATCAATAAACAACATGATTACAACTATTATAAACCAAGTTCTTTGGAAACACTTAAATGTTCACTAAGCAGATCCTGGACATATCTATCCTTAGCAGATTCCGAACGCCAACGTCCATGTCTCTTGAATATCCTGTCCGGAATTCCCCTCACTGCCGACGCAGTCGCTCCACCTGACCGCAAACTGTGAAGTCCATAAACGTTGATGTTATCTACAATTCCTGTAAATTCTTCGATGAATAATTCACGAACCCTGGCTTTTCACGATTACGCAACCGGTAACCACTTACCGATTTCGAAATAGCACAAAATACATATTCCTCTGAATCGTCTTGAATCCCAGCTAAACGAAGATACAATTCAAAATTAGAAACAGGACACATATATGAAAATGTTCTTGCTATAACAACTCTTGTACCGTCTCTGTAGATATCAGTCTTACTAGACTCGATGAATATTTCAATATGATCAGGTAAAAATTGAATATCAGATCTCTTGATATTTACGAGTTCGCTGCTACGTAAAAATCCAGCGAATGCCAACAAGACCATACAAATGATTCTTTGATTATAAAGATTATTACATTCAAACAGTTTCAAATACATACAACGTAAATTTTCAACAGTTATTGGTTCTTTCTTTTGAACAGGTTTTGCCACCATACGTTTCCCACCTTCCATAATGTTTTTAACAAACTGATTGTCAGTCGGAGAATTGAATCCCACAAGATCATGAGCCCATTTGATTCCATAGAATGTGTCAACAATAGGGGATGGAGAGTTTGCCCGTTGAACCAAGCATGCTAAATAAATAGAAACGTGTAAAGGTTTTGAAGGAAATAATTCACTTTCCTCGGTTCCTTGTTCTTTTGCCCACTTCTTAAATCTCAGGAAACTGTTACAATATTTGTTTATAGTTGAATCCGCTCGTGACGCTTGCATAATCCCAGGAAGTGCATACACCTTTTCACACAACTTTGAAGGCTACTGAATCAAATCTCTTTCAAATACCTAAAAAAACAAATTTGTAAAGGAACACCAATAAATATTTTTTCACTTTGAAATTATCTTCCGGATATGTATAAGAATACATATATTTATATCTACATATCAGCTTAATTAAGATATTCAGCACATTTTCTTCAGAAATGAAAATATCAGTTTGATAAAAAACCAAACTTGCCAAATGGCAAACCACAAATGTGGTGAAAGAAACTTCAGTAAAATCCATAGTGATAAAATATTTATCTCTATTACAACATAGCGCAAATTGCCTGATATTTCTCATACAAGTTTATGGGAAATAATTCCCAATTAATCAATAAATTTGTTTATTTTGAAGAATTTAAAACTGCCGAAAAACAATTTTGAAATCAAACTCTGAAATCAAAAACAAATGCAAGCATTCTAAACTTTAAATCTTCTTTACCAAAAATACCAGATCCGAGTTTACCACTTGTGTAAAACTCCTTTGCTACTGAAAGATCCTTCCAATCTACAATATGTGACCTGTAAACTTCAGAAATTAAAATTGGCCAAAAGGCTGATGATTCTCCAAAACTCTTGGAATAAGATAAAATGGCGGTACGATCCATGCATTCCAACCTGTCCAATTAATAGTAAATGCATCAACTGCATACGTAAAAGGATTCCAATACCTGGAACAAAATTTATCTACTTTTGCATTGTAATCACAAGCAAATAAATCAATATCATACGGACCCCATTCCCGTGATAGGTCATCAAAAACCGTTTTCACGATACCCCAATCATCAAAGTCGACAATTCTGCTCAAATAATCTGCTTGCTCATTGAGTTCTCTTGGTATCCATTCAATTTCAATACCAATCTTATATTCTAAACAAATTTGAAATATGTTCATTGCAAGATCTTGTAAGTTTTTTTTTTTCATACTCCCTTTTTGAACAATGGAAACAACATTTGCGTTGTCTGTAAACCATTTTATATTCTCACCTTTGAGAAATTGTACAAATGACCGAAGAACTCTATCCACCGCGGCCAATTCTCTCCATGTGGAACTCATAATTCTTTCAGATTCTTCCCATAAATCATGAAAAACAGTTTTACCTGTCCGTACGCAATAACCGCCATAACCAGTATCACTTGCATCTGTGTACACTACCAGATTAGAACTTGGTTTAACTTTCAAATCCCTTCTATTCAACATATCTAAAGACGATTTCCAGAAACTTATGGTTTTTTTTTTACTTTCCTCAGAAATTAAAATCATGCTATTCCATGTTGGAGAAGACACAATGTCAATACTAAGACATTTGGTCATTAACTGAGCTACACTTCCGATAACAACAGACATAGATACGATTTGTCCAACTAAACTTGCTAGTCGTCTTACCTTTATTCTGCAATTCTGGTTCATAAAATGCTCAATTTTGAAAAAAAAAAAATTTGAATCTTAAATATACGCTTTTCAGGAATGTAAATTTCCCCCATATTACAATCCAAAACAACACCAAGATACTCGAAAACTTGACAAGGGATCCACATGGACTTTTCCACTTTAGGCACAAAACCTGAACAAACTAAATCATACTGTACCTCTTTGGATATTTTGCATGCTTCGTCATACTTACTATGGCAGCCAAACCCATCATCTAAATACATAAGTACAGTTTTACCTTCTCTACGCCATTTCTTAACTAAGGGTCGTGTGAGTTTAGTAAAAATATATGGCGCAGATGTGAGACCAAATGGCAAAACATTAAAACAGAAATATCGATCTTGAACACCAAATTTCCATGGAAATCCTAAATATTTTCTATGGTCAGGAAAAATATCTATATGGTGATATGCACTTGTGATGTCAAATTTAAAACACCAACTATTTTTATTTGTATACATAAGAGCGATTCTTATATCGTCATATTTCACAGACTGTTTCCATACATGCTTATTAACTTCCCTTAAATCTAATATAAGCCTTCTTTTCCCACTGGAGTTCACTGAAACAGAAAGAGGATTAGTAACCAAAAACTCTGTATTTTGTTCGGATATCAAACCGTTTTCTAATAGCTCCATTATTGCTCCCTGCACGAAAACATCTTCCTGTAAAGCAGATTTATTATTATGCGAAAAGCTCTGCTGTGGTAAAGAATAAAAAGGTATTTTATAACCATCCTGAATAGTATCTATGATATAATGACAAGCATCAATGCATTTCCAAATTCAATATTTGATTTTAATCGCCCTCTAACAGAGACTTTGCCACCTTTTTTATACTCATAGCATTCGTTAAACTCATCAACACAACTTTTTCCATCATAATACTTATCTTTTATCAAAGATGATTCTTTAGACTGTTTAACCTCTCTATTTAGCGGACTTAAGCTCTGGGCATTCTTTTCTTTGGTGATTGGGTTTTCCGCAGTGGAAACAGCCAATGGGAAATCTGGATGCAGCTGGCATGATGGGGAAGCCAAAGGGCGTTGGGCCACGAAAAGGCTGTCTAGCTGGAAAAGGAAAATAAGGAGCACTGCTCCTAACATTAGAATAGCTACTCTTAGATTTTAGTTTTCCTTTTTGCTTCTCCTTTTCTTTCTTTTCTTTCATGGCTTTATTTTCCGCTTTAAACATTCGTTTTTCGTCATCCGAATCATCAGCCAATGGATTGGTTACATAATTTTTCACTGTACTCCACCCAAAAGGTGATGCATCAGCCATTTTGATAAGTTTGTTACGCTTATTACAAAGTTCAACTGATTCATGAATAAGTTCCTTGCAATAATCATATTTATTGTTATTCAAGGCCCACGAAGCCTGCGTCAACGTATCAATAATCTTCTCGTTATGTTCAAATTGATCTTTGTTACCTGGATGTTTCCAGACTATCGCTTGTTCTGACTTTAACTTCTTCACTTCAGACGATACGGAGGAAGTTGCTCCCTGTAATTCTCTTTTAAAATTATCAAGTTGCATTGCCATAGTATTCTCCATGTCCATTTTCTGTTCATTCATTTTGTTGAGAATGGCTTGTAGCATGTCTGCCTGAGCCCCGCCCGACATCTCCTCGTTCTGCATGCCGAATTTAAACTTTCCGCTGTACGTGTCGTCCTAAACTGGTATTTAACACCTGAGCAATTCTTTATATAGCCTTGCTAATAAACCGGTTCTTAAGAACCAGGTGACACAAACAGGTATTCGAATGAAAACCTTATATATCCGGATAATTAATTCATTATTATACCAAGTAGAAATTGATTTCTGTCTAATTCGTCCCTCAAACGAAAGAAATCATATTTCTTTGATGATTCATGCGGGTTATGAAGGCAGCGATCGTTGCAGGAAAAATTAACATAACCCGCTAATTTTATTTTTTTGCATTATTTTTCCTGCAATGTCGCTACCTTCATATCCCGAATGAATCACCAAAGAAAGCATTTTATTGTTTAAATAAACACTCCGTCTGCTTGTCTGATTTCTCTACATTTATTCTAGATGTTTAATGAATGCAGTTATTCATCGTCAATTCAAAGTGTACATATTGTAGTTCCTCCTCTCCCCCCCCCCCCCTCTTTTTTTTAAGGGATCATGTAGGTGACGTCAGAATCCTGGAAGACTTTTATAATGCGCCGAATAAAATAATATTTATATACATGTATATAGTTTGTTCAGCTGTACATGTACACTGCCATATATGAAAATGAAAGTGACATGTTACTCTACCATCAGTACCTTTTATAATACTTTCTGCAACAAACACAATCGCTTGTTGTATGTGTATGATGAATGTATAATTTCATTAAAGACAAAGAAACTTTATTAACATAGTTCACGTGTCTGGAAGTTTAACTGATTTCGGATCGGATTTCGGATCGATCATAAGGTTATTGTTTGATCACCTTTGTGACAGCATCACTGCATGATTGGTTGATTTGTTATAATCATATTATGCATATGAAATTGAATACTATACTAAAACATTTAATTGATAGATCGTATGAGATAAAACAATGTTAATTAATTATGATTGGATATACATGTATATGGATTTTGAACGTTTATAATTTATATACATAAAAAGAAAATCTTATAAAACGAATCTAAATTAACATACTAACTCTCTCTCTCTCTCTCTCTCTCTCTCTCTCTCTCTCTCTCTCTCTCTCTCTCTCTCTCTCTCTCTCTCTCTTATTCTCAATATAAAGAAACACAGAACTCTTCTACTCTAGACTCTTTGTATACAATTAAAATAATCGTTAACTTGCAGTTCGACTAGTATAAACAAAGTTTGTTTGAGCATGAAAGGTTCTGCTTGCTCAAGACTACACCTCCTTTGTAATAAGGTCAACAAAGAGCCTTGCTTTCAATCAATATATTTAATCAATACACACATATCCCTTAATTAACTTTTGATCCACCCTGTAATGCCGCTTAAAAGATTTTAAAAAAGCCATAATTGTTTGTAACCGATTACTCAATAAATAATTCATCGGAAAAAAAGAGATAATTTTGCCGTTGCGTGGTAAAAAACAATATATAATATATCCCCTTCCACATCTTGAATCCGCCACTAAATTTATAGAATTAATATTCAGGAAGCCTTTTAAGCACTTTACAGGGTTTTAACTTGTATATTAAACAGAGTAAAGGGGACATCGATTTGATAGTCAATAACTCCCCGTGTAAGACAAATACTTGAACTGTTTAATAATGCTAGGTCGCCTTCGCTGATTACACTAGCTATAGATGGGGGTAATGTAAGATATAAATACCTGTATAGTAACCGATCCAACAGGGAATTATTTACCACCAGGTAAGTTGTTTTTAACAATATTTTATACATGGGGGTAACAAACCACGAAACTGTTTTAAAGATGTTTCTTGTCCATTAGATTTGTGTTCAAGAAAGTTTTGACTAATTGGGATACTCTCTCTCTCTCTCTCTCTCTCTCTCTCTCTCTCTCTCTCTCTCTCTCTCTCTCTCTCTCTCTCTCTCTCTCTCTCTCTCTGAGTTACACATAGTTGTATATTTTGAGCTTAATGCCTTGAACTGATAAAAAAAAAAGGCTTATAGATGAGGATTTATAATATTAAATGAATCATGCATTTTTAACAAACAGGTATGTTGAAACTTAAAACATACATAAACACAAATATTTTCTTATTTATCATAAAAATATTAAACTCCCATTGAAGAAGCCTGGCTGGTACAGCTGTCCATTTCAAATACTACACAGTTTATATGAATTTCTTCACTATAAATGATAAATGAGATGGTAAGTGAACGAAGATATATATATAGATAACATAAAAATGTACATGTAATTATGATATTTGATTGTATGCGTATTTTTTTTCATTAAGTCTTTTATTTATTCATTTACTTTTTTATTTTATTTTTTTTATTTTGCTTTGAAATATAAAGATCTTGATAAATCATATACCTTATCAAATTGTACATAGTACATGTACATAAAGTCAAATTGAATGTGTGTTTATTTTGAGAGTTTTTGTATACGGCTGGAGAGTGGGGGGTGGGGACTACATGTACATCACAAGTACTAGCTACATGTAGATCACACATACCTATTATTTAGGCCTTTGATATCATGTCATTCACAGCAGCTTTCAGAAACAAAACTGCGCAGGGTTTGGCTGGAATACTCGATACTTTTAAATTCCAAGACGCCTAAAACTCTTACCTTTTTTTTTAATTATGAGGAAGATATCAGCTTTTTTATTCAAATTTACAGGCAAACATGTCGGGCAGAAGCAACCGTGGGTTGTCCGCCATTGCGCGCGTGAAGATGGGCGCCGTTCTGAGCAGTAGGTATTATGTTATGAATGCGCGGATCTAGATGGGGTAGGGGGTCGAAATTAACATTGTAATATTATATCAAAAAAAGTTCTCAACCCCCACTCCCTTGGCAAACAAAGATATCCCTCCCCCGACCCTTGGAAAAAATGGTCTGGATCTGCGCATTTTATGTAATATGTATATGCATGTCCATTTATTAATTCGTCCCTTCTTCGAATCATCGTTGGAACCTTGCAGCCTATAGCTATACTCTGTCCCGAGTTTTTGCTTCCACCACTTTTTGCTTGATATTTCGATAATCATAAATACCTTTGTGCTCAAACCACGTTCATCCGCTAATATGAAAAATGTCCAGATTATCTGTTTTGAAACGCCCCCTCTACCGCTTCAGGTTTCAATACACATCCCAAAATAGAAAGTCTACGGGGATTTTGCATTGTATCAGCCAATAAAAAGCCCGGATAATAACATTGAAAAATGCGCGAGGTGTTCCGAGTACTTCCAAATGGAGAAAAGATGTAAACATTTCCCATTATAAACCTCCGTAAGAAATTTGATTTCGTTCCTGTAAGTGATTAAGGGATAATTTGCCAATGAAGATATCTTGGATATTTTCCCTTTCATCGATTTCAACTGTTTTTCTTTTAACGGTATGTGTTTTTTTTTTTTTATTGAAAATCATCAAAAAGTAATGGAAGCAATAACTTGGGACAGACTATAGCTGTTACACATGCGCATATCAAATGCTAGAATTTGCCATGGTTTCCGACTATGCATTTGGAGGAAAGGGGGGGGGGGGGTCATTAATTTTCAGTTACAATTAAGCAGTCGAAAGATTGACACCAGACCAATCATATGCACTTGAAAATACATTATTGATTTTCTCAAGATTTGCAATAGTGAGGGTAAAAAAGGTAGGGTATTTGGGTGAAAGCACGGCTCATATTATCATTATAGTCAAACAAAAAGTTTCACAAGACATCTTTTATATTAGAACTTTTATTTTTTAATATTCAGATTAAAAATTTAAACACAATCAGCTGTGTAGTGCAAATTTAACATGGAAGGCCAAATGTCACATGGCTCCAATTCGTCCAAGTTGGAAAGTCCGGGGGGTTCTGGTAAGAAAATCGTTGTTATTCACATCGGGCTCGATCTACAAAAAAGTGAAAGATTAGTTGTTGCCAAGAAACAATATGGCGGATAGAAATTGATCGGGCACCGACTAATTCTCACAGAGCACTCAACACTTGATGAAAGTCTAATTGGTATACTGAATCGCACTAAGACATGAGTAAAACTCCAGCAGTATCAAAGTCCAAGCGAGATCGGCCAAGATCTGGCGGTTAGTACAATCACTTTGCTTCAAACTTCTCCCGTTTTCACTTGCACGCAATGTAAACATTACACAAAAATAATGCAAGAAAATTGCTAAAAACTATAGCCACATGATTTTTTAAAAAGGGGTATTTTTATGGCATATGCAAGCAATCGTTTATCAGGCCCAGGATTACAAAGAAATGCATTGATTGTAGACATTCACACTATATTTAAAAAAAAGAAGAAGAACGGTTGTCGCTTGAAGATTTGTATACCCAACATAAATGTATTTGAGTTCTTTTCTAACATGTGAAAGTTAGTGCTCAACTCAAGCTTATAAATTTATTTATAAGACATATTACCTAACAGGAGAGAGAGAGAGAGAGAGAGAGAGGAGAGAGAGAGAGAGTACTATATGATATATCAAGTACAAGACAATTGTGTATTAAAATAAAATTGTGTATTAATTAAAAAAAACAAGACTAACATGCTATATGTTTTGCTCCCAGTAATAGTATAGTCATAATCTATAAACCATGATAAAGGAATAATAAAAAGTGCACTCCTTTGTGATATATTTATCCAAGCTTTCATTTTATTCATATTAATAACAGCTCCTGGTATGCAACCAATTCTGGGCAAGAACCATTTCTCTCCAGTGCATTGTTTTGTCATTTTATCAACACATAAGTAAAATTATATACAAAAAATGACTTAATTAACACAGTGCACTGGTGAGAAATGGTACTTGGCGAGAATTAGTTGTACACCAGTTTAGATTCAAGTGTCAAAATTCATGATCAGTCTTATGATAGAACTTGTCCTTAAATTCATGAGTATTCAATACAATAATCATGGTAACTCATTTCTGGGAGATAAAGGGTTTAGGCTTCATAGATATGTAAATCATAAACCAGTATTCATGTGTATAAGCCAGAAACATAATGTTGTTGGTTCAAACACTGTGGTGTCTATTAATCTATTCAAGATAAGTCACTCTATTCACTTTGTCTTATTCCACCCAGCTGAAAACAATTCCCTGTTATTGCTGAGAGTTAACATGTAATTGATCGACTGTCGTTCATTCAAGAGCCACGAGTGCAATATACATGATGTAAAGCCCCGTTTATACCAATTAAAATTCGGCATTTCATTATTGCTAATTTTACAGATAAGTTGTGTATCAGTACATGCATGTAATAATTATAGAAGTTACATTTACAGTCAGAAGTTGTCATTGTTCATTCAGCTGGGTGGAATTTTCTCGGTGAATTCAGATTTTGAAGTTTCCTAAAATTACTGGTAACATGTTTATAAACAAAAGAATTTGATTCCTTGATTACCTTAAGTTTTGATTCTGTGCAAATGGGATGTTTTCATGTTAAGTTTCCCAACTGCTTGGTCTTTAAAAAAGGACCAGAAGCAATTTCTAATTGTTCATTCAAATAAAGTTGTCCTCACATTCAGGATTAAGATGTATTCTTTCACATATACTGGTTATTCCCATGCAACATTGTTCCAATCTTTGACAGATCATCTTTTCAATTAAAATTGAAGAATTTGCAGAAAACCATGCTTTTACTAGCTCCCTTCATTGGGATTAAACACTGTTATTCAACATTTGAATGGTCTCCTTCTTTGGAATAGCTTTTGGGATCATACATGAAATGTTGTTCCACAATTGTCCGATCTTGTTAATCCCTCTTCTTTTCTTTGCATCCTTCCCAAATTCAAGATGGTGTATCTTCCTTTCTTCCACACTAGTCTTCTCTCCATGCTTGAAAAGAGAAAAGGAGTTCTATTTAGAGAGCAATCCAGCCATGGCATTATTCTACTAAAGGGCTTTATATAGAGTACAAGCTTAAGAAAGATAACTCTTCCATCTTTCTTCACAGACCACTAGGATTGGAAAAGCCTATCAATTGCATCAGAGTTGAAATCAAATATTTTTTGGTATTTGAATATTAAAGCTTACATAATTACTTTCATAATTAAGTTATTAAGTTACATCATGAAATTTATAAACAATTTTTTAAGGGGGGGGGGGGGGGGGGGGGGGGGGGGGGGTGGGGGGGGGGGGGGGGGGGGGGGGGGGGGGGGCGTTAAGTTTCTTTTAACAGAGATGTTTTGTTAGGTGACATTTTTTTGTTTTAAATTGGGAATATTTATTATCTCAAATGCAAAAAAAAAAATCTTTCACTTCAATCAGTCTTATCTAATATTATTGAGAAATCATATGTTAGGAATTGGCAAAATTTTAAAGAACAAAACAGAAATATTTGCACCCACTGAAAATATCCGGTATACAGTACCATGCATATATAAAAATAAAAAAAAATCCTTATTTTAAAAAAAAAAAAACCAAGCCTGTCTTTCTAGTGAAATGGTACCTTCTTCAGTTCATAGAATTGATAGAGCTATGCAAGCCTGATGAAGTCTTTAATGATATTGATTGAAAATGGTAATAAATGAATAGGATTTTTTTTCTGTCCAATTCTGAGTTATCATGGATGGAATTTTTACATCAATTTTATAAATGGAAATTGTAAATATATAAGTCTTCTAAAAATATTTCAGTTTTATGTTATTAAAATCACATTGACTTATTTATTTATGAAGAATTGTAAGTTTTGTTTTTTATGACTGTTTCACTTTTTTTTTTGCATTGATGAGAGAGAGAGAGGAAGAGAGTGAGAGAAAGAGAGAGAGCTCTCATAAATGAATAAAGTTCTCACTTTCGCTGTAACAATATGTGTACACAATATTTACCTTGTCATGTTTGTCATATCCAAGTCAGGGACCGAGTTTAAGTGCCATTTAACATGGCCCATTGTGGGTATATATAGGGGCATTATGCTACACAGGCCACAATTAAGTATAGGGGCGGAGCTTTCAATCTCTCAGCGTTGGCAAGGTGTTTATAAAATCCAATATTGATTGACTGATTGACAAGATTACTTTTTTGAACAGCCGTGATTGCTCAATTTATGAAGCAGGATCATGTTTTTCAGATAAATTGAGACACTAAAATCGACAAATCTTTCTTCGTCTCAATATGGTTTCACACTACTGCACATCATTACAATTTTCTGCGTCAAATGATATTTTCCTAAATTTTGTGTAATTTTTGTAAATTTTTATACTGACTTGTTTTTCGTCATTTTGATAATGGAGAGGAATAATTCATGAGATGAATAAAAGATTAACATAGTATTTAAAATTTATGGTCTCAGTTATGATGTTTGTGTGCATGGCTCTCTGTCTCTATGTCTGCCTCTCTGTCTCTCTCTTTCCTTTCTCTCATTCTCTCTTTTTATCTTTGATTTTTGCACCCCTCTTTCTCACTTTCTTTCTCTTTTGCCTTTTGCTAATTTTCATATCTCTCTCTCTCTCTCTCTCTCTCTCTCTCTCTCTCTCTCTCTCTCTCTCTCTCTCTCTCTCTCCTGCCCTTTCTTTCCTTTCTCTCTTGCCTCTTTCTATTTTTCATTTCTCTCCATCTTTTTAGCTTCCTTTATTGCATGCACTCTCATTGTCGTTCTATCTTTGACTTTTCACATCTATCTCTCTCTCTCTCTCTCTCTCTCTCTCTTATTCTCTTTTGAGAAGTGGACAGGCATAGCCTACATCCACTATGCCTGTCCACTTCTCAAAAGAGAATATCTCTCTCTCTCTCTCTCTCTCTCTCTCTCTCTCTCTCTCTCTCTCTCTCTCTCTCTCTCTCTCTCTCTCTCTGCCATGTTGGAGTATAGATTAGAGTATATGAGGACACTGTTTTAGGGTTGTTTTCTAGGGGTTTTACCATCAATCGGAGGTGAAAAGGGGTCGAGACCCCAAAATGAGCTAATGTGAGACTTTAATATGTCGTTATCAGGGGAGGTAATAAACTAATAAACCTAGGGGTGAGAAGTGGACGGAAACACTGGGTCCAGTGTAGTATAGGTGTGTCTATCAACTGATACTGACTGCTCCCATTATTAATTTTTGGTGTGGAAGCAAAGATATGAGAAAGATATTGGACTGAACTATTAAAACTCAGCTGATGAAACGTTTAATTCCGACACTCATAATGCATTGGAGTTAGGACATATTGAATATTTTGAGATAAGATTGAATGTATATGAATATATTCTCGATAAGAGTTTTATTGAGGGAGGATTTATGCCTTATGAAGTATGACTGCCCTGGTTTAACCTACTGGAGAGAAAATTGTGAATTATAACTCATGGAAAGTTCTTGCGTATGTGGAAAAAGAATGGAATTTTATGCATATTGATTGCAAGAATTTACTTGTTAAGGCTGCTTTTGATATTTTGGATAGTAATGCTGTACAAATGACTTTTGTAAGTCTTTTGTGATTATGGAAATGCTCTTATTTTACATAACTGAGAGGTACTCTGTGCAGTTTGAACTTTAATGTGAATATCAGAATACATTTGATGGGTGGAGAGATGACCTGGCAAAGATAAAAAAAAAAATCAGGGAAGGAATTTTAAGAGGATTTTAATTCATTTTCTAAAGGAACTTTACTTTATTTGTGGATTTTTTTGTTTCTTTTTGTTGATTGGAAGAATCAGTGATATTTTGGTCACTTGATTCAATGATTTGAAAAAAAAAAATTTCCATTTTTCTTCATGATAGAAAGTGAAGTTGCCTTGTTACATACCGAGATGCATATCCGTGATAGGTCATTTATATATGGTATATAGAAAAAAAATAACAATCCTTGAGGTTGCTATGGAAATAACAGGTGCTTGCATGATTGCCGATTTCTAATAAGGATGCAGATATTTCCAATCCATCTTTTGTGAAGGTGACTTGAGGCCTTCTATAGGGAATACAAACATTGATATATCGAGTAACTGTCCTTATAATATCAACATAGCCCAAAGTCATCCATGTCATTTCCTCGTTAATGAACGAACACTTAATTATTGGAAGATCCTGATTGTGCTACCCTAAGGAACATTTTTAGTCAGTCACCAAATGGAGTTTTCGCTGAATGGTAAATACTAGCACATCACCAATCATTCAACGTTGGACAAATTAAGTCAAAGATAAATGGTGCTTCAGAATTAGAGTTCTTTGACTTCATCAGACAAAATGTGTCTAATTAAAGTAGGTTTTTATTTTTCTTCTTAATGGGAGCATTAACCACTTCAAAAGCAACTTACACGTTTTCCTAACGAGCAAAGATTGTAACCATATTGATTGGGCGCTTAATTCCATTGTGATTACGTTTTTGAGGATGTTTCTAATGCGTAGTGAATAATTCAGAGTCGGATTCAGGGGGGAAAAACGTAGTTATCTGTGAGATTTTGATGTATGCTTATGTGTGTTAATTTCGATTGCAGTGGAAGTTTTCAAAAAAAAAATTCATAAACTCAGTGAATATCTATATTTTTTTTTTTGGCATGTGACTCAAATCAAGGTTTTTGTTTTATCTGTTAATTAAACCTTCAGCATCATGAATGGATGGGATATAAGAATTCAACAGAATAAGAAAAGTGTTAAATGGAATCTTTAAGTTAAAATGTTTGGAATCCTGGAAGTTCTTCAACAAGTTGCAGTTTAAAAAATATGAGACATATTTTGTTCTAATTGTACATTTGTGCAAAGTAAGATACAGTGGGAAAAGTCTTTTTCATTGAAAATTTAAATGAAAAAATTAATGCTTATTTTTCATAAAAATGAGCAATAAGGCGGCCAGAAATTCCAGTCAAATGACATCGGGACTAAGTCTAGAAATAAACTCTCCTCGGAAAAAATCCCCGCGCTCTTCTCGGGGCACAAAGGACAAAGGTCAAGATGGCTCAGGGTCGGACACCCAGGAGAGAGGTACAGTGGGGCCAAAGAAGGGGGTCAAACTTCCACCCAACACCCCAAGGAAGGCCTCAACTAACAGAGCCTTGTTAAAACTTCGCGGTTCAGTTCACACTCTGCAAGTTTTGTCACGGTTGAGTAAGTATGCATAGTCAGCACGTTATCATAGTTATTATGATAGTAATTTAATCGGTTTGTAATTAAGTTCGCTCTTGCTCCATATGGAATTTTTAAAAATTTAAAGCCAAAGTTTCGTCTTCATGTAACTTACAGCACAAAAAATGGATAGTTTAATATACTATAAGATTTGTTCATGCACTTAATGTGAGGGGTATTATGGGACCTAAATTACAGATTTTCCCTCCTTATCATTTTTTTTACCTTACACACTATATTCTACATGAAAAAAATCTGAAATAATTCTCTGCACATCTATGCAGTGATGGGTGAAAACAGAGCTCACTATGATAATGAAAACTTACTGCATCTCTATATTGATTGATTAAAGTTATGAAACTCCTATTTTCTCCCTTTCACATTATGATCAGTTTGAGAAATATTTTTTTTTTTAAATTGTCAGGGTATTAAAGTCAACGTAGGAAAACGTGAGAAAACTAATGAAATTTACGAAATTCTTTCTTACCTGACTCTTAATCCACACTTAATCCCGACCAATTCAATCCAATTTTAACGTATTAGTCCCCAGTATTAATGTCTTTATATTCTGAAGTGGAATCTAACTTTATCTGATCAAGTCTCCTAGCTGCCCGGTTTAAATCTCTCATTAATTAAATGCTTGATCACAGGGAAGATAACTCTGCATTGTTTTTTCTTCTTAATGGGAGATAAGCATCTTTCTCTCCTAGCTTAGAAACCATTAATACAAGAATAATTGGCATATTGTTTGCTCAGCAGTGGCTTATAATTATTTTGTGTTCTATTTTGATCTGTGGATGTGAATTCGTATTTGGGTTTATTAAAGTTGGACATATTTGAGAGAGGAATCTAAAATGTGTCTATAAGATGTCGGCTCTTAAAGGTGAGTCTCAAAGAGAAGTAAAGGGTTAAGGTTGTTAACACAGAGAATGGAACCCCTAAGACAGACTAAGGGGTGAGGTCATTTAAGGTTAAGCTATTTGTATTAATTAAGATGTGTAAGGGGATGGGAGAAATAATGACGGACCAGACCGGGATTCGAACCCGGCCCCCTGAATCTCTAGTCAGGTGCACTACCAACTAAGCTATCTAGCACCGGTATTCGAACCAGTCTGACCGTCACGTTCCTCCCCCCTCAAATGATCTTCACCCTCGAAGATCACCTTTTGCTCGTCCCTTGGCAGAAGTCAACCTGTCAGTTCCAGGGGTTGTTCATGGCACCAATGGGACCAGACCGTGATTCAGATGCTGCCCACAGAATCTCTACTTAGGTTCTCTACCAACTGAGCTATCTGGCACCCATATTTGAACGGGTTTGACCGTCACAGATGATCATCCCTTTTGCTACTTAAATTGTTGCAGATCGAAGGGATTTTAAGCATAACCAACATTATGTATTAGAGTGTGTTTGTATGTTTTAGTGTATTAAAACTTGTGGGAAAGATTGAAAGAAAACCTTAGAACTTGGAATCATCAAACTTTACATATACTTAATAAGCATTTTTAGAAGTCAAACAAAATATATTTTTAATGAATATCAGCTTAATCCTTTACACTGCTTAGTGTAATGGATAGAAAACCAGTGGGTTCCGACGATGATTTATACTTGGAATGCAGGAAAACTCCGCTTCATATCAATTTGATGAGTGAGATAATAATGGTACATGTACATACTAGTCAGAACAGCATGAAATGTTCATCTCTTCCGCATTCATTTTCTGCTTTAAATTTTTCTTAAAAGTGTTAGTGTAGTAATTTTGGAATCAAAGAGTTGCAGGGAGAAATCGCTGTGTATTGTAAAAAGTGATTGCTAATTACTGATTTGCTTACCTTAATTAATAGGAATTCACTCTCTAATTGTTGTTAATTGCCTGGTCCCTGTAAGTTGTTCTGTGGATCCAAAGTCCTGTTAAGCCTTCCAATAATGGTCCTGAGTATAATTACATTTTGCTGACTTTGACTAATGAGCAGTCAATTAGTCCACAATATTCACAGTGCTTTGATTTCATAGTTCGTATTTAATTACCCATCCAAGTGATTGGTAGAGAAATGATCAGCAGGGCCAGATTGGAATATTATCAAAAAATCTTGATTTTCGATTTTTTTTTTCTCCCTTTTGATCCAATTGTAACCATAAGCCAACTCCGAATAGCAATTGAAATTCGTAACTGGTACCCTGCTAAAGAAAAACACTTCTTGAAGTAACTTTTGAAATGTTTTTCTAGGTGTTCTGAAATCTGTGAAAGTTTCGAGTTTCATTGACTTTCTGTTCAATTGTACGGCATCAGTTAATGGACTCTATGCTTGTTGCTGGTTCTCCAGTGTTTGTACGCGATTTCTGACACTTTTTGTTCCGGGGACGAATTCTTTTGTTGGATATTTCGGCCGATTTTTAAACAACTACTGAATACAGTTCAAACACTTGGAAACCTGTAATAAGTGGTCCCAGGCTGCTACCAAAACGTTTGAAATGTTTTAAACTAGCCCTCAGAAGGGACTTTTGTATCAAAAGGAAACAGAGTTTGTTAGGATTGTAATGTTAGATTGTTATGGAATTGTGAGGGACTGGGAAATAAGGTAAAGTCACTGTTTTGTATGTGGTTGTTGTGGGGAAACAGTATCAATTCAATTGTTTTTTTACAAGAAGTTAAATTCTTTATTAAGTTTGATGTTTAAAATTTAGTTATGACTATTTTTTTGAAGAAAAAAACAAATATGAGATTTTTAAAACAAATATGAAAGAATTTTACAAAAACAGTAATTTAGAGAAACCAGTAACTAGAAAGTATAAACTGTGAAGGGTTTTTTGATAAACTTCTTTAGTAGTCGAATTTGTTTTGACAAACTTCTTTAGTACGGTGTCTTATGTGAAATAAACTCAATGTAATTATGCTTCATTCTGGGGATATTATTAATTAAGAAGCTGTATAGATGCAGAAAAAATATTTTGTGTAATATTTTTATATTTTTTTTTCTTACTAATATAAATTCTAATGAATAGACCTAATTTCATAAAGGAATTAAGAAATGGCTAGTTTTGGGAAACTCTTGAAAAAAATAAGCACCCAATCAAAAATCAGCGAAGGAAGTAATGAAGGAAACAGTACCCAGGAAACTGCCAAGAAAATTTTTGGCAGCAAACTCGGAGGCTTGCAGACAAAATTAGCTGCTGGGCAGATTTTAGGTAAGGAGGCCACATAATATTTGAAATGCCCTGGCATAAGGACAATATTATTCAGGGAATCATATTGACAAGAATATATAGAAATGAACACATGTACCTCAAAAAATCAAAATGCAGGGCAGATTTTAAGTAAGAGGTCCATATAATGTAAGAAATGCCCTTGAATAAGGGCAATATTATTCAGGAAATTGTACCGACAAGGATATGCTAATGTGTACCTGATACTCACATATTGCAGGGCAGATTTTAGGTAAGGGATCCATGCGATGAAAGAAATGCCCTGGAGTAAGTGCAATATAATTAAGGGAATTGCACTACATGTATATGTATATTATATATACTCTCATTGCAATATTCTGACAATTCTGACACGATCAGATGAAGATTTCCAATAAAAGTGTAAAAATATTCCAATGTGCTTGCATATTGATTTGATATGAGGCAGTTGGAAACTGAATAAATTACACATGTAAGTTAGTTTGTTATAATAGCCCCCAGTTAATATTCAGGATTTTATGATTAAAATTTGTAACTGCTGATAGCTCAGTTAACAGATCTGTGAGATAAAATACTGGTTCAAACATACTGACATAAAAATTGTTGAATTCATGGCACCTACCTTTAAAAAAAAAAACCACACCGTTAAACTGTTAAACAGGTCCAGTGCAATCTCCAGATTTAGCTATATAGCTTGAATAAGCTAAATAGCTTTATTAAGCTATTCAGAGTAGCTTCATTTAGCTATTTTGTCATACATTTTTCTTAAATTTGTAATTTTATCAGTATGTATAAAAAATCGCACTTTAGTCCAGTGATAGTTTTCAACTTTAAACTGTTCTGTGAACAATGCATGTAAAGAATACTCATCAACTTGCGTTTCCTTAAGAGACTTTGAACTAAAAGTTTTGGGGCAACTGATTCATGACCACACAGTTACTTTTTGAATGAAATATAAAGGAGGTCAGTTATGGTAAACAAGATAATTGATTGGTAATAATTTATCACAATGAGAAGAAATCATACTTATCCACGCGTACGTCTCATTGCACACAAAGTGGTAAACAGTAACCCAAACAATGGAAATATATTTTTTGCTTATAAGTGTTTAAAAGCTGCAGTGTTAAAACTATCTTTAATTGTGGTCAAGTTTATAATGGTCAATTGTGCAAATATGAGTAGCAAGTTAATTGTGATTTTTTGTCCATTTCTTACAATAAATATTTTCTTCAAAAACTGCACATAAATAGCTTTATTAAGCTATTTTGAATAGCTTTATAAAGCTATATAGCTTTTTCAAGCTATATAGCTAAATCAAGAGATTGTACTGGACCTGTTAAAGGGGCATACATAAATCACGATTTTGGTCAAATTCTATTTTTCTGATTTTATCATTTACACTGTTTTAGGAATGCATTTCTAATGATCAAATGAAATTTGAGAGTCAGTGACCAACCATGCCCCTGTAAATCTTCATGGCCATCTTATCCTCTTAAAGAAAGTTTGAGATTGCTGAGAAAATAATGTTCATCTCTCTGTAATGTCAACATTTGTTTGAGAGTAGTTATGCAAAGTTAACATTAGAAGATATTTAAAGGGAGATCTGACAAATACATGTATAAGCATATGGTATGAAGGTTTAACTTTATTTGATGCAATTATTAGATCATTTTTGAAATTTCTAAATTCCTCAAGTATGTTTAGTCAGGGAAAACATCCATGCATTGAGAAATCACAATATCGCAATTTGAATTTTGCTCTTTTAAACACGAGAGGATTATGTTTATTCAGGGAAAACATCCGTGCATTGAAACAATTTGAATTTTGCTCTTTTTAATAGGGGAGGGACATGTTCAATCGAAGTCTTTATGACATTGATGTGTTTTAACAGGTTTACAAAATATGTAACTACAGCTGAGAGAGAGAGAGAGAGAGAGAGAGAGAGAGAGAGAGAGAGGGGGGGAGGGGGGGGAGGGGGGGAGAGAGAGAAGTCTTGTTCACATTGATGTGTTTTAACAGGTTTATGAAATATGTAACTACAGCTGAGAGAGAGAGAGAGAGAGAGAGAGAGAGAGAGAGAGAGAGAGAGGTGTCTTGTTCACATTGATGTGTTTTAACAGGTTTATGAAATACGGTATGTAGCTACAGCTAAGAGAGAGAGAGAGAGGAGAGAGAGAGAGAGAGAGAGAGAGTTTTCTCAAGAATTTTCTCCCCTTATTGAGAACAGGGGGATTACATACCAGAGCTATTGTCAGAGAAATAAAACAAACAGCTGTATGCATTGTCAATATATCAAATACCGGAGCATTGTTATCTGTGGAACAATCTGGTTAATTTGTTGTGTGTCCTGGAGAAAGACAAACAAAATGCATGTGGAAGGGACAGCTAAGTATCTGTATAAAATGATGTGTCAATAAAGTGATTGACGGGGCCAGCCAAAGGGTGCACACCCAAATAGCAGGGGCCAGGGGTACCAAAGAGGGGAAACGATATAAAATACATCATGACCCCATGAAAGTTCTCCAATATAAGTCAGTTAAGAGGTTGTAAAAGTGTCATTATTATTTTTTTTAAAGGTTCTGAAGCAAATTTTTGTACAAATATTGTAAAGAAGTCAGTAAGATATTAGAACAAGCAATTATATAAAGATTTTGAGGAAAGTTTACTCTTTTATGATTGATACATTTCTGTTTCTATATTTGCCCCTTCTCTTTATTCAAAGACCCATTGTCACATTTTCTATCTAACTCTGTGTAACTAAGTATAAAGTATAAAGAGAAAGGACATTGAGAGACAGGAATTGATACATTGAAACTTGATTTCCTCTTCACTTCGTTGTCAGTTTGTTTGGTAAACAAATATTCGTGATTTTCCCTGTCACTCGTCCATTGTTGGCCGTTTTTGGTCTCTCTGTGAATGTGTGTGCTGTGATTAATAATGTATGGAGTTTATTAAAATCTGGTGGGAATTCGGTACCTTGTCATGGAATTTGACAATTACAACTAGCCAATCGTCTGCCAGAGGTCTGATGAAATCTGTCCATTGTGGATTTTCTTGCATGAGAAAGGATTATTAATAGTTTCGTAGGAACAAAGTTTGGACATTTATAGGAGAGTTTGGATTCATACTGGATTGTTAAATTTTGTATTTTGGTGAATCTGCATAAATAAGTGTTTATAAGTTTGAGAATGGTGAAATTCCTTCATCCAATTTTCCAAGAGTTCAAATGATTGCAACTGTGTTTCGTGGAAAAATTTGAAAACACGAACAGAATATTTGGAAGACTCCTTGGGCGATTGTTATTTTGGGGGAATTATTTACAAATTATCTGAGTGCAGATGACATGTATTGAGAATTTGATGGAAAACCATTAAAAAGATCAACCCAGGACTTTTTGATCATATACATGTTTATCATTGGAAACAACCATCTAAACTGAGTTCTTGAGACACAATATATCTCTCAAAAGTGACAAAACATTTTCCTCCACGAAGAACAGAAGGGTGTGAAAATGATGTATGCCTATACCACAAAGAGAGAATTAAGAGATTTCAAATGGATTCTGTGAATTATGAGCAATTAATTTCTCCCTTTTTATTTGAAGAATGTTATCAGTATTGGATGACAGAAATTACACTTGTCTTTTTCGGTATCCTAGCTGGCATTTCTTATGATATTAATGTCTGCCATCTTTGGATCTCAAAAGCAGAAGACTGTGTGGGAACTGATTTTACCCACTCCTCAATTTTTTTTTCGGTTCTTGACAACCAGGCGTTACATCTGTTCATCTCGGTCTCCTAGAAGCTTCGCTGATATAAATTAAAAGACAAAATTACGACAACAGACATCTCTTTGTTTGATTTACATCTCCTCAATCAGTGGTTCTAATCTTCCTTAAAGGTTTCACAAAGACAAGTGTTTTGACAAAAGAGAAGAGCTACAGTTTGTGAAGTTATGATACAGTTAAAAATTTTGAAAGCTCTTGAAGAGTTTCAGAACACGGTCTTCATATACTTTCTTTGAAAATTTGAACATTTCAAATTCGGGATGGAGATCCAAAGGATGGTTTAAAATTTGGAAGGTTGATTGAAAAGAGTATTAAGCTTTTCATGTATTTTTTGCGAGAGATTTCCAAATCAGGATCTAATAGACCCACAGATGAAACAAATTGTTCTGAAGGGTTAAAAAAGGAGTGAAATTTTTTTGTCTGTATAAGGACCGTTTGGAGTTATTTGTTCAGCTGTGTAGATTAAATCTTCTTGCATATTGACAAGTGGATGTGAATTTGATCACTTTGAATTCCTAATGGTGAAAGATATGGTAACGGAATTGGTTAATGAGCAAATACCATGCAAACTGAACAGGGAAATTTTACTTATTTGAATATTTATCGAGGAGAAAAATTGTTCAAATCAAACATTTCAAGGGGAAAATCACCCAATTAGCACAGCAGAGCCATTTCAGTTTTGATCTTTGTGAGATTCTGATTCCAGTAATTGTGACAAGTGTTGCGTTAATTAGAAAAAGCAAATTAATGGCCAATAACATTTAGTGTAATATTTTGTAATTTGTCTCGAAAACCCGAAAGACGTGTATGTGTAAGCAGACATAAAAAGAGGGTGTATTTCGCAAATATATGAATTATTTACAAAATTTTATGTGGATTATAAATACCGAAAAAATTTACAAATTTGAATGTGGATTATAATTGATGGTGTTATTAACTGAGGAAAAAAATCGTTCATTGAATAATGAGTTCAGAGGTTGGAAGCCGCAGGTTGTCAATGCAAGTGGTGTCTCAGTCGACACCTGTCCAAAAAGAGCGACCCGAAGCACAACTCATGCACCACTGAGGCGACAGAACACCTCCACAGCTATTGGGGATCGTAAAAGCTCCCAAACCAGTTCTGCCGCCAGTAGTGCGAACGAGAATCGCAGGAAGAAGTGCAAGTAGGTTATGATTGTAAAATCTCTCGAGAGAAATTTGAAGTTTTTTTGTGTTTTAGATTGTCCTTTTGTATTTAACACAGCTATTAAGTGCTAATGAGATTCACAGGAAAAGGGCAAGTAGGACATAGTGTAAAATCTCTTGAGATATTTTGTTCAGTCCTATTGAATTGTCCATTTTGATAAAATATAGTAGTGGTGCTAATGAGAATCAGAGAAAAAGCACAAGTAGCTTGTACTGTAAGTTACCAGCAATGTTTTTTCTCCTTTTTTCATTGAATATCATATTCTCTTCAAATTGAGTTGATTGATTGGTTGATAAACAGGAGCAGAATTTATGCCATCTTCTCTGAAGCATCATTTTCTGACAAGTCTTAAGAGAGGTTTATTGAATGTTTTGAAATTCCTTGGTACATTTCAAGTTATGGTTGTTATAGAGGGTACAGTTGCATTCCCCTCTCTCTCTCTCTCTCTCTCTCTTTCTCTCTCTCTCTCTAACATAATTTATTGTTTATGAACTCTTCTGAATAGTTGCTGAACTTGTTTCTAGTCCTTTTAATATCCTTTTATTTATTTCTTATATCATAAAATATGTTTTTGCAAACAGACCACACTCTGTTGGTAAGGGTTGGGGGCATGAATATTTTGCCTTTCTTCTTTCTTTCTATTTTGAGAGAGAGAGAGGGGGAGAAAGAAAGAGAGATTGTTATGATCCTTATTACAATCTCACATTTTCCCGATCAATATCAAATTTGTTGAATTAATGATGTGTGTTAACAATGGTATTGAGACTTTAAGCTAATGATAAAGCCATATTGTCATTTGAGTACATGGGCCAATCTCACAATACCATGGAGTAACCTTTTGACAGACAGTTACCATTGTTTCTAGCCATCATTATTTCCGTAATGTCTGGATTTTTTTTTCTCTTCTGATGTCATTAATTATTGATATTGCTCTGCAATTTGCATTTATTTAAATTTGCTGCAGCATGAATTTGCTGACCTCCATGAAGTAAAAAATCTAGGCCTTCTCTGAGTTTTTGTCAGGCCTTAAAATTCTTTTCATCTTTTCTGAAAATATTTAAATCTTCATAACCTATGAATTACTGCTACATACATGTATCGATATGTACACAAGTATACAACATCAATTTGTCATGACTGCGATGGTCAAGGTCATTTATTATTATCAAGGTCAAATTTGAAAAGTATATAGTTACTCTTCAACAATGCTTAGTGAAGAGGGGACAAAATGTTTTCTTGAGGTACTTTTAACTTCTTGGAGTTGTGAATAGGTTACCTCTAGATTTCCCTCTTTCCAATTACCAGTTCAGTGGTTCTAAATAATGTAAATTTAAATTTTTAAAAAAATGGACTTGATTTCGAAATTTGTGAAATAATGGCCTACTTTTAATGTCCAAAGTCAAATATCGAAGTGTTTATTATGATTTTTTTTAATACAATTAACCCTCTCACAAATCTGACACATTATTCTTTTTATGTAGGTTCTTTTAAAATTTTTATCTTTAAAATGCAAATGATACAAAAAATATATTTACAGAAGAAATTTAAAGCAAATACGGTAACTTGCGCAAATATTGATATTGTCGCACGGGAAAAGACATCATTCTTTAAACATGATTATGAATATAAATACAGCCGTGTTTTCGCACAAGTAGTTTTTAAGATGACATTCGTTTCTCCAAATATTTCTCTAGTGTACACAATGTTTGTTATTTAATAGAGTTTTGCTTTTTTGCTCCTTGTGCAAAGTGGGTTGCTAAGTTTGACTAGATTTCTAACATTAGTGAGACCTAGAGATATCCTGGAGATCGCAAACAGCCTGTCAAATCTCTCATAATTATTACACGCATATTGAATTGCATGCAAGCAGATATATTGGAAAGGGGGATTTAAATTCAATGTTAGACACTTTTATAAAGTGTTATTCCAATTTGTTCATATCCTATTCTGCTTATTAAATTCCAACATTTAATTTTTTTTTTTGTTGAATTTTTCAGTATTCTGTTTTTCATAGGTCATATTAAAGTCATACTCTATCAGACTTTGCTGGATTGAAAAATTGCTCGTCATGAATAAATTTAATCGTCACAAGTTGTTTAAGATTTTTTTTTCATACACCACTGGTGCTGTTAATATCAGGTGTTTTTGTTCGATGGTGAAAAGGCGTAAATCACTTTATATTTTTCATCCAATGCATTGACTTGTGAACAAAATTTCCATATTGTTCCCCATTGAGTTGGATTTTGAAAATTTATTGGGGTTCAGCCATCCCAGAAAATAAGGACTTTAGTTGTTTATATATATGCCTATTTCCTTTCATTTCATGCGAAAACGCCCTGGAGTTAAAGAAAGCTCGATTGACAGAGTGAAATTGGATAGTAGTTTTTGTGTTTTAATGTCGCCATGGAGATGACAACAGGAGAAATTCATTAAATGATATTCGATGCATTTGAGTGATTAAGTGCGATTAAATTCAACAACAACAACCAAAAAATTTTCATTGTGAAAAGGCCATTGTTGATTCTAAGGCTGCCTGCATTAGGAAATAAATATTGAATTGGCTGTGTATTGACTTTTTTCAATATGGAAAAAAAATTATGATGAGATTTTAATTGCTTGTGATATTACTGTCTGAGGATTCTTTATATTGTTTGTAGGAACTTTCTCTTATCAGGAATTAAGTAGTATTTGAAAACTCGACAGAGGGAATTTTTAGTGAGAGCTTTGTAATGTGTTTTTTATGTGTTTAATGGTGTTCATTGCCGCAAACAGCCATTAAGAACTCCCCATAAAATTCCTTTGAGTTTGTGTTGGAGACGTGTGACAAAATTAGTGACTAGGATCGACTTGTCAGGCGAAAAATGCATTTAATGTGATTGTCTTTCCATTTTCTGATAAAATTGACATTTACAACCATTATTGTGGTATTTCTATTTCAAATGTAGAAATCGGGTCGAAACCCATTTTGCGAAGCCCCTTTTACATCTGATAAGACAATTCTAACTAACGGGTTTTTTGAAGTGGGAATTTGATACAGACTATTTCCAATCACTGACAGTAGAGGAAATCCTACGTTATTGTGGGATTGCATAAAAAAATATTTCAATTTTGAAGTGAACATTTAGTATAACTTTGTGGGAATCTATGTTAAACTATTTGTAATGAATTGCCAAGAATTAATTGAGAGTACGTGCTAGGGAAAATAACATCAAACCAAAAGGAGAGTCAAAAATTGAAGAAAAAAAAATCATGGGGAAGGACGACCACGCTCACGGAGGGAGTAAATTGGAACGGCGATTAAGTCGTGACCATGGAACACATGCCCCAAAATCGGAACATGGCGCACACAAGCAAAGTGCCCACCACCCTCATGGCAGACGGATGTCAGTCATTGGAAAAGATGGCCGTAAGTCGGACATTTCCAGAGGTTTCTTTGATATGGCAGCGGTATTTCCTATGTGTATTCCATGAGCTTTACATTATACGGCAGTGGTGTTTTCATGGGGTTTGTGTACATGGTTCTACTGTGGCCATGGTGTTTCCATGTATATTTTCCATGGGATTCTGGGCTTTAAGTTCTATGAATTTGTTGCCATGGTGCTGTCATTGGAATTTTCCAGTAGGATTCTTGGCTTTAAGTTCTATGAATTTGTGGCCATGGTGTTTCCATGGGTTTGTTACATTAGATTGTGTCAACATATCTCTACTTGATGATATTTGTGAAAATGTTTAATTCGGCGGGAGACACTTTTTCAAGGATCTTCAATGTTTCTCAGGTTCATGGGGAGTCAGGCACATGGTTTCGTGGATTTAATTGGAGATGTATGATTAAGGAATGATCACTGTTTCATAATTTGTTTTGAGGATGTAGTTTTTTGGGTACTGGGGTACTAAAGAGAACCTACAAAATTCATCAAAATTTAGCCCAGCTACATAATCTAATGATTCTGTAGTAAATCAGGTTGAACAGTGAGACATTCAGGGGGTAAATCTATCTATTGAATGAATAAGGAATTGGATTGTCCAGAATTTTGGTGAAATGTCATTATAATAAGATGATTTTTTTCATTGAAGAAACATTTCCTTTTATCAAGGCCATTACAAGATTTAGGACTTGAAGGAGTCATTGGAATATGATTTGATTTCAGTTAAAATGGACATAGGAGAAATCTTGGTCTTATAAGTTTTTGAATAAATCAATCAAAACTTTAATCCTTTAAGTGAGGCATGTCAAAAAATTATTACTTTGGTCAAAAACATCCATATCACAGTCTTATAAACAAGCTTTTGGATGTTTTTGCGTGTGTGTGTTAAAGCAATTAAAAATTTTTTGTAATGGAATCTTTCAAAATTCATGAGTAATTACGATATACAAATCCTAATATACCCAAGAAATTTATCTTCAATTCTAATTCCATAATCTTATCATAACCATCAAATCTTATTGACTAAAAGAACCACCTTGAATCTAATTGGTGTCAAATTGTAATAGGCCCAGTGGGGGTGAATAAAGTGAAAAAATAAGATTTTCTTGAAGACAAACTGCTGATATTGTGCACAGCACAGTAATGACGTTCTGAATATTTACTGAGAGATTTTTTTTGTACTAGAGTAGTGATTTGAATTTAATTTAACAATTTATTTTGTAATTGTTGAATTCTTAGGAATGGACATTTCATTCTTAATTAAAAGATATCGAAAGAAAACTTATGCCAACATGTATAATTGAAAATGGCAAAAAAAGTTCTGGTATTGAGATTGGCAAAATTGAAGCCAGTGTTAGATATACAGCAATCAATTTAATAATAACTTGCACAGTTGCGCTACTGATGAATAACCTGCACATGCTCACAATTGAAATTGTGTATTGCATGATCAATGTTGCATTGTACTGTATGTAAAGGGTGTGACAGAAGTAAGCAACAGAGAAAGAGAAACTTACATTTTCTGAATGTCAAATTTGTGAGTAGCAAATTAAGATATTCATATACACTGTAAAAACAATGAGAAAATTAATTAATCTCAAAAAAATGTTCTTTGAAATTATTTGAAAAATCTGAGTGATTGTTGTCATGGACTTATCGATAATGAATCTGATGATAATTAATTGCAATTTCAAAGAGCTAATCTGATGAAAATTTCACTTTCAAAACATTAGTTTATAGTACATGTATTAACATTTGGCAATATTGACATGTCACTTTTAGATAAGCTTAAGGGACGTAGCAAAAACCAGGCAGGAACTCCTGAGAAAGCTGGTACCCCTTCCCAAGATGGTGCCGACGAGAACCAGTCTCCCACCCGGAATGTTATCTGGAACGAGGAGATTGAAAAACTCCAGATTAAGGAGGATGTCCTTAAAACTGTAATTACTTTAAAAGATTTTTATCAGATGGAAGACATTCCTCATTTCCTCATTCAGTAGATTAACATGCACTTATTATTATTATTCAATTTTTGTCGCTAGGATTTTAGGCCAAAGAAATCAAAATTATATAGGAGGTCAATTTTATTTTGTCGATTTGCATGCACTATTATAATTAATAAAAAAAAAAATTGGTCTTTTGTATCTAAGGGCCTAAATATTTAAAATATAACAAAAAATTTTAATTTGCAAACTATACCAATAATAAACTGACTCACTGCAAAAAGGTTTTTTTTATGACCATGAAGGTAGTACTACAAGTACCAGTGCATTTTAACAGAAGCATGAGACAAAATGAAGAAAATTGTTCATACAAATATTACAAAGAACAGAGACCTCAAATCTTCAAAATATATTTTATTTGTTTCAGCTTCATGAAGCGGCCCCACCCATCCGCCCCTAAAACTCCTAAATCCACCCGCCTGACGGTCCGTAAGATGAAGCCAGCATCGGAGTGGGACAAGCCCAAACCCAAAGTGTAAGGGAGACAACTCCAAAAACTGTAGTCTCTTTGTGAAAATCTCCATTCAAATAAGAAAAAAAACTTTCTTTTCAAGGAGAAATTGAAACTACAGAACTGCCTTCATTAAAATAAAGAAAACAAAATAAGCATCATTATTTTCATGAAAACCTATGCAATAATTTTTTGTTATGAAATTGACAAGAAAAAATATGTTACATTTTTATTTCATAAGTGAGTACCGGTATGTTACAAAACTGACACATTTTTGATGGACAGAAATTTTCATTCTGTCAAAAGTGTTTTGTAAACATTATCTTTGTTCAGTTCTTTGATTTAAATAGGACGGATTTATTAAAGCATTTTAAGTTATATTGGAGTATCTTTCTTTGCAGAGTAACAGTGGCTCGTCCTGCACCAGTAGACGCTCCAGTGAAGGAGCCTGACTACTCAGGTAGATCTCGATCTCGAGATCTCTCTCTCTCTCTCTCTCTCTCTCCGTAGATAGGATCTAGATCCAGTCTTCTGTAAAGCACTTTTTTGAAAATTGTTTAATCAATTTATTAAATTTAAAATAAATATAACTGTTTTGTTAATTGTTTCATTTGTTTTGTTAATTGTTTCATTTGTTTTGCTAGGTTTTGCTGGTCCCCGCTACAATGATGAAGGGGCGCCAATCCCCCACAGTCTGCTTGGCTCTTATGATGAGTTCAGGAAGGAGGCCATCAAAAGGGGAGACCTGTTGGTAAAGGACCATTTACTGTAATTGTGGGAAATGATAAGTCTGATCAGCTTAATCTTGGGGGAAATTTCTTTTGAAAATGGATTTAAAAATATGTATTGATAAACATCATTGAAGAAGACTTAGTCTATTTAATGAAGATTTTCTGAAAAATTCTTTTCAAGAGAGAAAAGGCATATGCAATTTAGAACAATACAGTGTAGTTGACAAAGATAAGGCTACATTAAGCTATTTTGTTACTGAAGTCAGAATATGTAAAAGCACTCAATTTTTATCAAGAAATACAAACAAACAATTTATCTGTTGTTATGATCCAAAAGCATTGAATATGAGTCAAATTGAAATTCTTACTATAGGTCTAAGATCTTTCATGGTTGTGGGCATTTGTTTATGGAAAAAGAACACAAATTGCGGACATTCTACCTTGTTCTGCTAGAGTTATTCCTCTTTTATCTTACTCTTGATAAATATATATATATTCTCTAAAATTTCTCCAAATGTTTTTAGGACCTGCCTGTCCCTAGCGAAGCTGACTTTCAACCTGACCGCCCAACCGTGAAATACGAGAAAAAGAAGCGGGACAGAGGTGACAGAATGCGAAATAACGAGAACAACGCACTGATAAACTGGCAGATGAAGATGATGGAGAGAAAAAGACAGCAAGGATACATCTCTAGTAAGTTATTTAGTGATCAGATGAAATCAGGATAAGTTGTACCCTAGAACTTGTACCCTAGAGAACTTGTACCCTGGAGAACTCGTACCCTGGAGAACTCGTACCCAGGAGAACTCATACCCAGGAGAACTCTTACCCTGGAGAACTCGTACCCTGGAGAACCCATACCCTAGTAATAGGGTACGGGCTCTCTTAGAGAACTAGTATCCAGATACGGATTCTCTACTAGAAAATGTACCCTGGATAACTTTGTTTTTTATTTTTTGTTATACTGCACACAGATACATATTCAGTTGTCATATTAAACAGTTAGATTAAACAGTTATTTCATATCAATGTTGACTTTTTACTCACGAGATTTTATATTGCTCATGAACATGTACCAGTTTGTAAATGTTGAGATTGTTTTTGCTAAAGTGTTTAGGACGTGAACAAATGTCTGGTGTCTTTTTACAGAGCTTCTACAGAAAAACCCAGAAGATTTGGCAATGAACGCTGCTGACAATTACCGAAAGATTGAAGAGGAACGTTACATCATCGACCGCGCGATCCCCGCAAAGGATTATGGGAAGGGATGTAAGTACTGGTGGTGTAGGTGAATAATGAATTGACAACACAACCTCCTAAAAGTACACTAAATTGTGATACACAAATCTCAAATTGCTTTCACAAAATCCTACTCAATTCGTTATTCCCATTTATTATTGAAATATTGAGAAATAAGTTAGGGAGTATTCAATTTTTCTTTATAAAGATTTGAATCCTTCTAATCAATAAAAAAAAAAAACTTGCTGGATTTTGGCTAGAGTTATCTAACTTTGATTACTTTGTGTTCAGATCGTGTCGGCAGCGAGTTCTGGAAACAACAGGAGAAATTTGGTGACGACGAGACTGGAATTCAGTAAGCTGATGTTTTAGATAATTAATAATTTTAAAAAGGTTGGTAATTAACTAATAGTTATAAAAAATAAACCTTATGTTAATACATGTCAAATTTATGTGAGTGTTCATTCACTCACATGAAATTAACATGAAGAAATAATTTATCAGATACATGTACTGAAAGTTGTATGATATATATTGTAAAGTTATTAAAACAGTTTATGTATATGAAACTTATGAAATAACCATCTTCTCTTTTCATATGAAATTCACATGAGAAAATAATGACTGAGAAACAAGTGTTATGAATTTCATATAAAACAACTGATATAAAGGTGTTCAATCTTTGTAGATACCCACTTCATGTGTTTTATTTTCTACGTACAGCACAACAATAACCTACATGACATTTCTATTTATAGCATGACCTTGACCAAGTCGGAACAGGGCTACCCCCGGCCCATAGAACACATCGGGGTGCCTAAGTCGGTCAGGAACGAGAAGGGATGGTACTGGCCCCCCCATCACACCACCCCTGTACACTACCCCTGGCACAAGAACCCGTACCTAGAGGAGAGGAAGGAACAGCTTAAGGATGTCATCACGGAACTGGACCCTCACAGACCGGTATGTAGTGTTAAGGTGGTTTACCCATCTAATCTGCCTTAAAATTTCAATTATGAAATATTTGACCATAAACTATTTTTAAGTAAATAAATATTCAAAATCTTAAAGATTTAAAATGTGGGCATTTTTCTATAATTTTGTGTAGAGCTCTTTATATAAAGGAGATTCGTATGGTTTAAAAATGACATTAAACATCAATACCTCTTAACAGAGGTTATTACTAGAAAATGCAGTTGTTTCATAGTATTTCACTCAGTTATGAAAAATAAATTTAAACCTGCATTTTAGAAATTCTTATTTATAACTTTAAAATTATGGAGGGGATTTTTATGATAGGATATTTTTTCATCAAGCTTTTTGGTGTTAGGCAACTAAGATAAAAGATTTTGTTTTGTTATAGAGGTAGAAATTTTTATTTTTGTTAAAAAGTTAATTTTAATTGGTAATTTTTTTTTTAATTTAGGACTTTGACCAGTTAGAAGTTATCGGAACAGCGAACCCAGTAAACCGTGAACGTGTACAGTCCAACCTAGGAATGCTGGAGGAGGAAGAGAGATTTACAGAAGGGGGAATGGATTATCTGTAAGTTGAAGGAGTGGATCCATACTTTTTATATTATAAAGGGGTGGATCCAGGTTTCTAGTATTATGAAGGGGTGGATTTAGTGAAGGGGTGGATCCAGACTTTTTGTATTATAAAGGGGTGGATCCAGGTTTCTTGTGTTATGAAGGGGTGGATTTAGACTTCTTGAAGGGATGGATCAGTGCTATCTTTAAGTAGAAGGGAGTGGATCCAAAGGGATAACAACTTAGACAGCGGTTATACTGGTATCTGGTGATGTATGGTTTATGTTCTGTTTCAATATTTTCTGTCTGCTAGTATGTGCTAGTTTGTTGAAACTTGGCTCCTTTCCTAAAAAGACAAAAAATTCATAATCTGAAAAATTATAGGTCAGAGTCAATGTGATTATGCAACATGGTAGAGAAGTTGTTTAGAAGTTGTTTTTAAGTTGTTTAGATGGTTTAGAAGGCAACATGTTAGATTTCAGGTCCAGTGCCTAAATTGGGCACTATTTGACATTGCTTTTCTCGCAGTCAAAGCTTCTAACAAACCAACCTTATTGCCTTATAATCATAATCAAAATCCCTTTTCAATGCGATATATTTGTGATATATTTTCATCTCTATGTAGGGACCAAGAACCCCTGCAGGAAGTTGACGAGAAAGACGAGGGTAAGGAGGAGAGTGTATTCGGTCCCTCCATCAGTTTCGCTGGTCAGCCCGCCCGCTGGACTGGAGACAGTTACAGTTACGCGGACCAGATCGGAATCGAGGCTAGGGTCACATTTGAATCGCTGTCTGGTGACCGTGTGACCTCGTACCTATACATCATCAACGACGGAACCACGTCCGTGTATTACGACTGGAAGGTATGGGAACCAGTTTTACAAGAAATTTTAACAGAAAAATATGTAATTTGATTAGAAAGGGGACTATTGGGACTATTTTGGGGGAAAGTTTTGAAACTGATTTTGGGGGAAAATTTTGAAAGGATATTCATTTTCTGTACATACAGTAAATAATGACAGAACCACATCCTTGTATCAGGATTAGAAAGTAAGGAAATTGTGGTGACTATTGTTTGAAGGGGTAATGTGTATTGTCATTTGAAGATGTGGGAACTATTCAAGAGGGAGATTAAGAAATTTGTACAAAGAAAGGAAAGGTTGATTAGAACAAAAAAAAGTGCATTTTACAGCTTTTAATGGAATTAAATGGGGGGAGAAAGGGCTAAAGAAAGGGAAATAACTCTAATCCATACATAATTTTTTGTACAGAAACTTCCGAAGGAGAATCCATTTGACCTTGTCCATGCCCGAGTCCAGCGGTTCTACTTCAATAACAGCAGTGGTAAGTACTTGTAAATACTTCAATAACAGCTGTGGTAAGTACTTGTAAATACTTCAATAACAGCAGTGGTAAGTACTTGTAAACACTTCAATAACAGCAGTGGTAAGTACTTGTAAATACTTCAATAACAGCAGTGGTAAGTACCTGTAAATACTTCAATAACAGCAGTGGTAAGTACCTGTAAATACTTCAATAACAGCAGTGGTAAGTACCTGTAAATACTTCAATAACAGCAGTGGTAAGTACCTGTAAATACTTCAATAACAGCAGTGGTAAGTACCTGTAAATACTTCAATAACAGCAGTGGTAAGTACCTGTAAATACTTCAATAACAGCAGTGTAAACAAGTACTGTGGAATGATTAGAATTTGCTCAATTTTCATATGCATTTCTGTACCTGGGCTCCTTGAATTTTCCTCCTCAATAAATTCTGAAATGCTGTATTAATTTGTTTATCGTACAAGTTAATCCACAAAATTCTGTTCATGAGAACCTGTCAAAAAATTGGCAATTAACATGGAAAGAATCCTTCAGTCAATATTGATAATGCTTTAAGTGATATCCGTAATCTTTTGTCTCAGAATCTTGAAACCATCGTTAATGTTATTTGAAATTAGTTTGTTTTGTTTATTTTAAAACAGGCAACATATATCGACCATATTTCAAGGGTTAGAATTTTTTCAGTGAATTCTATTTTCTGTGATATTTTTTCGTTTGTTCATATTATTCTTTTTGTGATTTGCCATATTGTTTTCTTTTTTAAGTTAGTTTGTTATTCTGTTAAGTTCCAATACATTTCATACTAGTATCTTGTTTTCCAGGCAAAATGATTTGAACTTTTTCCAAAGAAATGCAAAAAAAAAAAAAAAATCATAAACTTATTTTTAAAAGATCTTTTAATTGTGAAACAATAATGTAAAGAAGATACTTCAGATATCCAACTGACGATAAATTGTTTGTCGAGCCACCTTAAAATAAACTTTCTCAATTTTTTCAAGGTGTAATTTTACCTGGAGAGACCATGAAGTTTCCATTCGTCTTCAAGTCCCCCAACGCTGGGGTTTTCACAGAGCAGTGGAAATTTGAGACCCGCCCCAGCCTGTGTGGGGGCGCCGCCCTGATTGTGACCCTCAGGGGCATCGCCCTCCAGGAAGACAAGTTCCAGCGGGAGAGGGAGGAGCTAGAGGTAAGGAAAGGGATGGATCCTATGGTATAGGGAGTGGGGGTAATAAAAGATGATAATGGAAGGGAAGGGGTGGATCCTATGGTATAGGGGGTGGGGGAATAAAATATGTAAGGAAGAGAAGGGGTGGATCCTATGGTATAGGGGATGGGGGAAGGAAGAAAAGAGGAGGAAAAAAAGAATGGATCCTATGGTATAGGGGATGGGGGAATAAAAGAGGTAAGGAATGGAAGGGGTGGATCCTATTGTTTATAGGGTAGGGAAGAAAAGAGGTAAGGAATGGAAGAGGTGGATCCTATTGTTTATAGGGTAGGGAAGAAAAGAGGTAAGGAATGGAAGGGGTGGATCCTATTGTTTATAGGGTAGGGAAGAAAAGAGGTAAGGAATGGAAGGGGTGGATCCTGTGGTATGGGGGTGGGGGAAGAAAAGAAGAAAAGAAAAAGGGTGGATCCTATGGTATAGGGGATGGGGGAATTTCTGGTAGGAAAGTGTGGATCTGATTGTTTAGGGGGTGGGGACCTAGATGTGAGAAAATGAGGAAGGAAAGGAATTAGGGGTATACAAGGGATTGATCTATATGTATAGGGGAGAGGGAAATCCATAGGAAGGGAGGTAGGGAAACAAGGGAAAATGATCTAGAGGTAGAGAAAATGGGAATGAGAGAGGATTAAACTAGAGGTAGGATTTATGAGAGAGAAGAACTTAAAGATAAGGAGAAAGGAGGAAGGGAGAGTAAGGAATGAGAGAAAATGGAAAAAGGAACTGTAGATGGAGAAGTATTGGATCCAGTTGTAAAGTGGATGGGGGGATAGAAGAAAGGAAGGTGGATTATAGTTGTATAGGGGAGGATGGAATGAAGGTTTTAAAAATGAGAGAGGGAGGATTTAAGAACATTAATTTAATTTCTTTTCCTCTATATCTATTTATAAATATTCAATGTGTTTGTTATAGTTGGGGATGGGATGGATTAAAAACTATAAATGAATGATTTTGGTCTGTATTATATTTCTTTTTCTTCATTGATATTGCTTTAAATATTAGTAAATTTTTTTTCGTTCTACAGCGAGATCTCCAACAGAAACAATCTGAACAGGTTATTCGACAGATCATGTATGACATCATCAGCGGAATCAAGACGCCCGACCGACCCTCCTCACCAATCGATGCCTACATCACTGACGAGGAAATATTCAGTAGGAACAATCCGAAGGTCTGAGTGACAATCATGTACAATATATTATATATAATCTATATTATCTATATATTATATATATTCTATATATGTATCACAAACTTATCCTGTTGATAATTAAGGATGGTATGGGATATTTGTCGATATCATTCTGGAGTACATTAAAATTTGAATTCTTTCACCAGTTCAGAATTTTCAAACTTTACACTATCTAACCAAAAACTGGCTGGCTTTTGAAAATTTTTGAGAGGTGAAAAATGTAAAAAAACCCCAGCAGGATTCAAACTCATGGCATTCGTAGTAAACCCTTTCAACCCACTGCGTTAGGCTGTTAGGTGACCATTATGGGAAAGAAACTACTTATATAATTACTTACACTTGGTTTTGTTGTTTATTTTTATAAACAATGCATCACAAGATGGAGGTGTCCAATACCACTTTAATATAATATATTATATAAATCTATATTATATTTATAGTATATAATATGTATATTCTAAAGATGTATCACAAACTTATCCTTTCGATGATTAAAGCTAAACGCACTTGTAATATTAATTAACATGCTTCTTATAAAACTACATCTATTTTTAAGAAGATCGTGGATTTTATTTTATTAATCTTCATTAACAGATGGCTGGGCGGTAAACAAATTAACCATCAGATATTTAATTATTATTAATTAAGTAATTATCAAGTACTATGGAAATCAATCACCAATGTTCGTGGCTTCTGTGAGTAATCCTTGCCCACGAATTTATATCCCAACAAACCTATAGGCTACACAATAATTTGTTTAATGTCTTTTAAAATTAACCGATTACACTACCAGTGAAATTATGTCCACATGAACCAGGAAAATTTTGGCTACCCACGAACATTGACCCCCACATATGAAAATGATTCCACAATGTATTCATAAAGCTATATTCTATTATCAAGTAAAGAAAAATTCCGTTGTTATAAGATTTTGATTTCTTAATAATTTTTAATAATATTTTAATTTTGTATTTTCCTGTAATATCTTCAAACAGAGCTCTTCCGCTAAAGGAGATAAATACAGTCCTTAAAATGGGCACGGCCATCCAGCCTTAATTCTGACCATAATATAGTTGACGTACATTTAGCTGTATGATGCTACACTGCTACATGATCACATGTTTTATTCTTTAGCAACATGTTCTTGGCGACAGCATGTGCATGAGTTCTACGTTTAGCTACATGTGTTCTATTTGTGACCAATTTTCCATTTTTTTAGTTTTTAGCTTCGTATTTACAAGAGTTCCAACTTAAGTTATGTATTCTGGTTTAGCTACATGTGTTTTCTTCTTAGCTACAGTGGGTTTTTTTTTTCTCTATTCTATTTCTATTTTTCATTGTTATATATAGCCACATATGTTTTAATTAAAAAATAAAATGCTTTCTTTCGTGATTCATTCGGGATATGAAGGTAGCGACATTGCAGGAAAAATACACAACCTGCGTTAGCGGATTATGTAAATTTTTTCTGCAATGATCGCTACCTTTATAACTCACATGAATCATCAAAAAAAGCATTTTATTATTTATATTTACATCTTTCTTTTGACTAATTAATGAATTGATTATCAAAAGTAGGTAAAATTTACTTAATTACAGTTAATGTACGTAAGTACGTTAGCTAAAAGAAACAGCCAAATCGTCTCCTGTGAGACTTAGGTCACTGTAGGCTTCGACCAATCGATAAACAAGGTGTGTCAATTTCACTCCTGTCAGTTTCTTGTTAGTTTCAGCCGCTGTAGATTTCGACCAATCGATAAACTCGGCGTGTAGATTTCTGTCTGGCTGTTTCTATAGAGCTATGAATTAACTATAAGTTTTCGTAAGAAATAGAGGCAATAATACTTGGTAGATATAAATATTTTTAAATAAAGGAGTTCTATTTCTATGTACAGGCTTCTTCTTTTTAGCTATGTTTTATTTTCTTTCCTTGATATTGCTACATATATATTATAATTATATCGAAAGACGTGCTCTTTTTTAGCTATGTGTGTTCTATTTATAGTTACACTACAACCACGCATTGGTGACTGAACTGAAGCAGCTGTATCTGGAGATCGCCCCGGAGGAGGAGCGCTGAGGGACGGGTCTGGGACCTGTCCGTGGAGGATCTCAGAGATGTAGGTCATTCTCCTGTCACTTACCACTACAAAGAAATTTTTACTTTTTGGTCAAATTTGTCTTTTCATCATAATTAGTTTTCGGCACTATTCTTCACTCTGACCGTGCAATCAAAACAGGTTTATCTTTTAGGGTCAATTTTTTTTTATTATCATAATTCGTTGAACTCCAGCTCCCAAGATTTTGTTGATAAGTCAAAAAAAAAAAAAATTCCCGTTTTCTTTTGTTTTTATCAGATACTGTTTTTTCATCATATTAAAATCATTCAGCACCAACCACCTCAATTTTGTTCTTATGTTGATACACAAAATCAAGTAGTATCCTTTACAAACAAAAAACTTGACAAGAATTTTTAATCATATGACTTGATACCTTAAGATTGTTTCTAATTTCAGAAATACATGTACCATGTGACATTCAGCTGTTTTATATAAAAAAAAATAATAGCATAATCATTTACACAATACAGGAGATCGTAGCAATGGATGAAGATGATGAGAGAAAAGAGAATTTCCTCCACCAGTTGAACGCTGTTGTCACAAAGATGTCCTTCTGTCCGAACAAGCCAGTTAAAAAAGACCTTTATAAAGTGGGGTAAGTACCGTCTAGTTGAGTGAGTATTGACTATAAAGTGGGATACTACTGCATAAAGATTTTTTAAAGGAGGCTTGATGCTCAAAAAATATCCTATCAGACCTACATTACATTTTCAAATATGATTTTTAGCCTTAAACTATATTATATAGTGAAAGGAAAATATTTTTTAAAAAAAATTACTTTGTAAAATTTGATTATTTTCCTATATTTTTATACAGAGCTC
The DNA here is from genome assembly GCA_015776775.1 of Magallana hongkongensis. NCBI lineage: Eukaryota > Metazoa > Mollusca > Bivalvia > Ostreida > Ostreidae > Magallana > Magallana hongkongensis. Next base: position 27,330,813 of record CM027469.1, read on the forward strand.
TTTATCTTAAGAAGATTAATTTAGTCCAAAAATTGGCCTCAACTATCCAGCCCCCTTAATTAAAATTGCAGTCCTATCCTTCATTTAAAAGTTGTTCAAAGTGTATTAGCAGATGCTAAAATCAAAGCTTTTTATCATATTTGAAGGTTAATTGAGAAAGCTATGAAATTCAGTGAATTTATTATCTTTTAGTGTTTTTTGCTTTGAGAGGACTGTGTTGGGATTTTGTTGCGTTCGCCTCAGTCATGTCATAAAAGTCATCGTAAATGAAGATGAACTTAAAAATTTCTTCCAGGTATGAGTTATTGCTAGAGGCTGTGGACGGTATAGTGAGGGAGTCGTACGGAATCCGACAAATGATGGGACTTCCAGAGAAAGAAAATGACGATCTTCCAGACGATTTTAGTGAGTAGAAAAATAAAATTTTTGCGGTGTTTAGTTACAAGTGTCACGTAGCTTTATTTCATTTTTGTACGTAGTGAGTGCTATTTGGTGTTGCATTTTGCTTTGATGTATTTATTTTGTCAATGAGATGAAAGGTTGATTTATCATACTTTACTTTGAAGGTGGGAGAAAAAATATGATTAAGCTTTATACTGTAAATTTCTTTTTAAATGCGAGGAATAAGTATCCACATTAAATTGCAGGAAGCACTCCTCGAGTACTTCATAATCTCAATTTTACTTTTCAGACAGTTTTGAGCTGTATAAAATTATGACAAAAAATTGGATGTTTGCGATTTTGTATTCTTGCAAATTGATTCATAACAGCAGAATCGCGGAATTAAGTACTCACATTAAATGAGGAATTACAGTATGTATCTATAAACAGCATGTATTATTTGAAATACGTAAAATATCACCTTTCAAGAGTTTATTTTATTCATAAAGAAAATCCTAATACTTTTTGAAAGCCATTGATATACCATGATAAAGTGTAACATGAAAGATAGTTTCTCTTGTCTGGAAAATTATTATTTCAGACGAGAAAAGAGCTTTTTTAATAGGACACTTAGTTTGTTTTTAATTTTTAATTCATTTTGTTTTAGTTTGCTTTTTCAAAAAATGTGTTTTAATTATGTGACATAAAAAATTTAGACACGCTAGACAGAGATGAACATAACATGGACTCAGAAAATGGTGGGTCAATCTTTAGAACAACACTGTAGTCCAATATCTTGACACATATTTGTACGCAGCCTGTATCTCTGTGTAAATGGAAACTTAGTGAGACGTTGAGTATCTCAGCATATCCTGTCTCAGTGTGTATTGTGCTCACAATCTTAATCTCACATCTGAGTTCTCCTAGATGAGTTCAGCTCTAAGACATATTGGCTTTGTATCTCAGAGTATATCTCAGACTTCTGGTAGATATTCTAGTTTCAGATCAGTGTGACTAGCAAGCATGTGTGTGTATTGTCCTGTGGTGATCAGCTAGATCTATAATTTGTCTTAATGCTGTAAGGAAACAATGGCCCGTCGATCTTATTATCCCTTTCATTTCTTCTGATTTCCTAATGGAGACACTGGATTTTCATTAGTGAACCTTTGCTTCTGTGATTAAATGTGAACAGTCAATTCTCTAGTTTATTTATATGCATTACTTTGTGAAAGTAAAAACTCTCTCTTTCTCTCTCTCTTTCTCTCTTTCTCTCTCTCACTCTCTCTCTCTCTCTCACATGAAAAAGGTAGACAGTAAAATTTCAAAACAACGTCATAGAAGTAGAAATTTGTGCCGATTTATTCTAATTTTATTGTTTGTATTTCGGCCCTTTCAGCATACAGGATGTTTAAGAAAGTGACAACAATGACTGCTGTTGTCTCAGCTTTCAGTAAAAGTGAGTCCAATGAGTGATTCTAGTTTATTCTGCACTCTGATTGGTCAATCAAAGTGAGGCTGATCATGTGACTCTAGCTTTAGCATAAATAATTCTTTCTTTGTTTTCAGTGAGATGTTTTTTTTTTCATCATTTAATAAATTATCACTAGTCTAATTTCTAGGTGAGGTGGGTGTCTCTTTTGGGTCTTGTTTGCTTATAATTGCAGCAAATTAATTTGTTTTGCTTCTTTATAAGGACATTTTGCTTTGTTGTTTATCTCTCCTTTTTGTTGTAGGTGTAGTTGTTTTGATTTCTTTAAAATGTTTTGTATAGATCTACCATTATTATAGATAAGGTTGTTTTCCAAGAATATTATTTACACACAAAAAGGCTACTTCCAGTTATAAGTAACCTCTGTTTGACCTTTCATAAACTTGTACACACGTTGGATTTCAGACTTGAAGTTTTTTTTCTTCAGTAAACAATTGCTTAATCTCATTCGGTGATAATTTGATTTTTTCTGGTCAACAATTATTTTTCCGTAAAGCCAAATGTATTTATTTGAAAATCTTGGGACATTTTTCACTCTTTTCCTTTCCATGGAGGTTGAAATATTTTTGAAAAAGCCTTTAAGTTAGACATATAGTTAGGTCTTATATGCCATAAGCACCCCCTTTTCTCTATGAGAGAGGGAGAGAGATGATCGACACTTAAATGAAAACACGGTTTGCTGTCACATTGACAGCTTTTCATTTGTTTTAAAGGCTATCCTTTAAAAGAATAAAATACATTGTATATAATTATACATAAATAGGGGTTTTTCACACTGTATTTTCAAAATTTGTTTTTTATTCACATTTTCTTGAAATTGAATGTCTGGTAAATATGTAGTTATGAATCATAAACAGTAAAACTTTGTTATCTCGAACTAGATGGGACTGATAAAAACCTTTGAGATATCCAAATATAGAGATATCAAGGTTAAAATACTTAAAAAATAAGTAGTTGGGACTTTCAAATCACTTCGACATATCCATTGTATTTGAGATATCGGTGTTCGAGATGTCAAAGTTCAACTGTAATTGAAAAATAAATCAGGCAAAGAAACCAGCAGATTTATGATGCTTATAACTATCTGATATTTATATCATTTATTTATATTTGATTTTGCTGTGCCTTTTTTTGTGATATATATATGAGAGATGCTTGGAAATTATTGACACAATGACCTCGGTTATTCATCTTTCTAATAGATGAACTTTAGGGATAACTGGCATGCATCTTTAACAAACCTCATTTAGAAATATCAATTCAAAAGAAGTCAAGATAGCACTGAGTGAATATTTTGTTAAAAACAATTTACATAATCACATTGAAAGTTTGGGTGCCAGACAGTCACTAGTAGGAGTATATGTCTCAACAATTTCCGAACGTAATTTCATATTTGGTTAATTTTTGTATGTGTGTGTGTGTGGGTGTGTGCAATGACGGTGTAGTTACTAATTTTTTTCCATCCTTTCATCAGATGTTGTAGCCGAATCTCGGTTAAGTAACCGACGCCAACCCTCCCGCTTATCAAATGCGGAGAGTGACACCAGTGAGTTATCCCCCCTTGATAGTACTGTTTAAACTTACTAGCGAGACTTTACTTCTTCTGAGTTATCTTTCCTTGCAACCATGGCAACTGATATAATGCAAAGCTGTCATTGGTCAACTGTCTTAATTAATTTACATTTTTTAAATTAGTAATATACATATTTACATTCTGCTGAAATAGATTTAATCTCCAATAACCTCTTTCTGCTGTTAAATCTAGGAGAATATTGATATATGCATAAACTGCATATAAAATGACTGTCATTGACCCTTAATTGGCTGCATGTTTCCAGAGAATTATATACTATGAACAATTCATTTAATGATTTAATCAATAAACTAAAGTCATGCAGCAATATGCCATCATTTCATAAAGTCTACATTTCATTAATTCACTAAAATGCAACTACTTTTTTTTTCATTTTCAGTACATGTACTTGTTTCTTAGAAATGAAACAAAATTAATACCTGAGGTCATAATGCTATTTGTTGGTGCATTTTGAATTGTCTTTTTCTTTCCTAAATCAATGATTCTTTTCTCAAAACCATGCTATTAAAATACCCCAACATGCATGTGTCAGTCTTTTGTTGTCTTTCTTCTGATATAGGAAGTTGGAAGCCTATCTTGATATAGTCAATAGATATAATATTATAATCATACATTTCCCGACCCTTTTCTGTGGGAGCTAAAATATGTAATTGTATTTATAATCTCTTTTCTGCATGAATAGTTTTTCTCCCCTGTATCTACTGTAGCAACGTAGTGCTTCTTAGAGAACTATAGTTCCTAAATACTTGTGCTATTAACCCTTTCATGTAGTAAGGCATTTTGCACCTGCAAAATGCCAGTATTATCACTGTTATTGGTTGGATTGGACAATATAAATTTTATTGTTAAATGGGGATTAAAATGAGAATTGCCTTTTACAAGAACATAACCATGTAAATGAGTTAAATACTGCTACGTAGTACACAATGTCATATACATGTATTTAATTTATTAAGTCTGTCGATATATAGTGTAAATGAGTTTACTTATAATGACATATACATGTACATGTTAATAATCTGTCTAATGATATTTTTGCTGCACATTTAGACAGTTTTTAATAACATTGATACACATACCTGTGAAAGAAGTGCAACTGAAACAGATGCAATGGAAAATATTCGAGATAATCTTATTCACATATTTTCATTTTTCCCTGGTAAAATTCACAAAAATCTACATTATTGCTTATATGCAGGGATTTTGACTAATTGTTTATTCTTCAAAATTGGTGTTTTAATAAGACTTTGGTCCCTGGACAATCCTTGGGTCCACAAGGGGTTCAGCCATTTTGATGTAGGTTTATATCCAATCTATAAACAGTTGGTAGTTTAGCTCAATATGTGTTATGACTTCAATTAATCATCCTGTTACAATACACAGGCTCAATGATAAACCAAAGAATATCAGGAGAAAAATTCGAAAAATCTTTATTAATACTTGATCTATTCTATGCATTGTCCTGCTATTTTGTATATGACTCCATTAAGCTGACTTTTTTTATGGATTTTGTTGCTCAGGTGAATGATGTGGCCCATGGGCAACATCATTAATATTACTATTTATCAAATACTAGTATTGAACACCTGATAATATTTTGAACCTGGGTTCAATATTTCGTGATTTGAAATTATTACATGTAATATATGGCACTGGTATAATTATTATACATTCTCAATAAAGGATAAAAAATACATCTTCATGTAATTAGTCAAATCTCTAAAGAAAAGATAAAAAAATCCCTCTTCCTGTAATTAGTCAAATCTCTGAGGAGAAAAAAAAGGAGTTGTGTCAGATATAAATGGAACACAAAAAAAAATCTTATGTTTAAATTATCACAATGTCAAACTTATTGGGTCATTACCATGATAATGTCTTAGCTTTCACGTCACCAATAATTCACCCAATGACAAGGTAAAAAGTTCAGTCAGTGGTTTTTTGGTTTTTGTTTTTTTTTTACACTAGCTGGCATCGGTTCCATATTTAGAATTCATCTCGGTGCCTCAAGCAGTCTATCAAGAGACTTGCAGAGTTCGTATCTTATATATTAGTTGACCTCCAAGACTGACAATGGAATTGTTGATATATGACCAAGAGTCAAGGTTACTTGGTTTAATTATCAGGAACTTTTTATTTGAAAGATTCCAAAGAGTTATTTCCTGAAAAGTTAGTCCAATACTAGTTCTAGAGGCTCACTGGAAGTGACAGTGGGAATTTTTCATATTTTTTTTTTCCAATTTATCAGTGTTGGGAATGGTTAAGAGGGTTGAGTGGTAATGGCCATTTTTAAACTATATATAACTCCTTCAGAAGAAGAGCTCTAAATAAGGATTTAAGCAAAAATAAAAGTTTGAAATAGAAAGATATAAGAGTTTCCTTGACTACAAAAAGTTTTGGACTCCTTTAATTGAAAGAGCTTATTATGAAAATCTGTCAGTAGTTGACAAAGCAAGATTTTTCAACAAATTTTAGCATGAAATTTTAAACCAAACCTTAAATTATAATTTATTCAGCAAAATATGTTTTTAAAGTTTCTTATGATTATGAATTTGATCATAACAATTAAGTAAAATTCAGTTTTCTTGTAAATAGCCATTTTAGTCTCTCATAAGGTATATTTAAGTGGGACATCAAGAATTGGGTCATAATACAATGGATTCAGAAGTACCTGAATTTTAGAATTAGTTAAATTTTCATTATTTGTAAAATTTGCCAATGAAACAGATTCCCATCTCTCATCCCGGAAAAAGTTTGGTACCCAGAATCAGTGGAGACTAGCTTCAATGGTGGTGTCCTTTGCTACCAGTAGAAGAGTGTCCAAGTTTGGGCAAGGATTGGGTACTATCACAAGTTTATGTTCAAGTTAAAATTCAAGTCTGTTTCAAGTTTGTTTTGAGATTTTTTAATTTCTTTCTTCAATGGTGGTGCCCTTTGCTACCAATAGAAGAGTGTCCAGATTTGGGCAAGGTACTATCAAAGTTCATGTATAAGTTAAAATTCAAGTTTGTTTTAAGCTAATGTTTTGTTTGGGGTTTTTTTTTAATTCCTTTCTTCAGGGGTGGTGTCCTTTGCTACCAATAAAAAAAATGTTTAAATTTGGGCAATAATTCGGTACAAACTATCACAAGTTCATGTTTAAGTTTAAATTCAAGTTTGTTTCAGGTTTTCTTTTACCAAATTTGTAAATTTCGTTCAATAATGGTTAAAATCCTTAACAAAATACATTGAAGAAAAATTGGGTATTATATTATGTGTACATGTTTTATATTAGTTCCATGTTATTAAATTTAAGTATTCTATTCAAGTTCACAGTTTTCAAGATTCAAATTTTTTTTTTAATTTCAACTTTCAAAAGTATTTTGTTCATTTTTTTTTTATTTTACATCAAATGACAAATTTTCAACAGCAAATGATTTCTCAAACGTTCATGTGGTGCAAAATAACATTCCCAGATTGGATTAATATCATTCTTTTTAGAAATTTATTTTTAAGCTATACAAACATTAATCATAATAGCTTTCTGTCATTTGAGGGACTTCTTTTGTTTAACTCGCTAGACGTTGGTACTTTAATAAGTCAATTTAATCTATTCAACAGTGATAATGATCTTGAACTCTATCTTAAACTCATTGAATGTAATTTTAGATCGTCATCATATTTCCTTTTTGCCTGACCTTAATTAATTGATAATGCACTGTAACAGTACATGTACAATAGGTGTGCGCTGTTTTGACTTTGCACTGTATGGAATTGGAAGACTTCATCAATCTGTTTCTTGGAAATACATATTTTATTCATTATCTGTGGTACTGATATTACAAAGATCATTGGATATTTATATCTATACTACTATATTAAAATAATAGACTCAAATTTTTGGCCTTTATACTGAGAAATCGGAAGAGTACTGTCTTGTTTTATACATTTAAACATCATGTCAAAATGCTAGAGAAATTCTTAGCTAATCAACTCAAGTCTTTTCAAAATTAGTCAAGGGCTTACATTTTAACAATTCTTTGAAAAGTGTTGGTGTTAAGGTGCCTCACTACACCTTGAAAAAAGAAATGATATTTCAAAAATTTCATTTAGTAAACATAAACAAAAGCCCCAGGTGGATTCTAACTCATGACCTGCTGTTCACAAGCCTGATAGCTATGACGATATACATCTGAATCGATTGATAAAAACAGTTTAACAAAACATTTAAATTGCCATCTTGTGACATAGTGTCTTAAAAAGTATAAGAGTCGGAGTAGTGTGAAGTACCTTAAATGAAATTTATAGTGAACAGAAATTTTTTTATATGCATTACTTTCCATAAATCATTCCACACCCATGGGAAAAAGCAATAAACTTGGGTACTTGTAATCTGCAAATCAAATACAGTTTGTCTATTGGAATAATAAGGTTGACACATCTTTTGGTACCTATCGTGTATCAATAAACCTTCACAGGACCGTTTCTCATAAAACTCTTCACATTCTTCTCAGCTTGCTTATTAAGTAGTTTTTTCACAGTACGATTATCATTTTAATATGATTCAATATCAAGTTCTAAGAAAGAAATTTTCTGTATGGTTATAATTCCCATTTGAATGAAGTTCATTATATTTTTAAGTTATTCTATACACAAAGAAAAAGAAAACATGCGAGTTTGGTTAATTAATATGTGTAATCGTAATAAATTTATTGGTTCTGAATTTCGAAAAGAAATTCATTTATATTATTTTGTAAACATTAATACGACTCTAGGTGTTAGGATATTCAGGTAAGAGTTTAACTTCTACAAATTCGAAAATCATCATTACATCTTTATTATCATACAAAGTCACAGCCTGTCCATTAAAAGAGATTTATGCCATAGCTGAACCACGTGCATACAAAATGTCTTGGAGGAATCACAACATAGTATTAATAATTTTATACTGTACACTTCCCGTATTTTTATTTCATGGGTCACCAGAAAGTAGGGAATAAAAGATTTTGGAATCCGAAATTCTTTTATCAAGACTTGATTAATTCTTAGAAGGCTGTATATATTTAGAGATATAATGGAAGGACTTATAATTATTCATCAACATATTGGTGTTCAATCATGAGACATTAGATAAAGTGATAATGGTTTAATTGCCTGCATGCATCATTCTTGATAATAATTATTAGTTAATATGGAATAGATTGATTACTGGGGCTTTTTTTTAAAGTGGTATGGAGTGGGAGTAAAAAAAAAATTAGTTTTTGCCTATTTCAATGCTCAATTAAATAAATGCTTTATTGACAAGATTGGGATCATCAATTCTATATCAGGTCATCTAATGCTTGTATGATCTCAAAAATTACTATCCCTATACTCTATCTCTCTAAATTGGGAAAAAAAAATTTCCCTGAGAACTATCCATTAAATTTGGTAAAAGGTATCTGATTTTACAAGACTTCAATGATAGAGAGGGTTCCCTCCCTTTTCAGAGGGTGATTGTACCTTAAAAATACAAAAGGGGGGTTGGGAGTGACTAAAACAAAATTCAGTTTGTGTAATAATTGAAGCTAATTATTTTGAACTTCAGAGTTACAAAAGTGATGATTAGATTGAAACCTTTCTTGTATTCTAACACCTTTTGACACCTGAATCCAAGTGTTAGGTGTAAGTGTGAAGCAATCAGAGACCCTGCATGAACCTTAACTGAACTCAATCAAAGTACTGAAGTACTGAAAGCCAGGCTCTTTTGGTGTGTCTTTATGCATTTTGTGTAGTAAAGACTGAAAATATCTCTCTCTCTCTCTCTCTCTCTCTCTCTCTCTCATGCTTTTAATGTTGGCAAGGCATCAGAGAGCGACAAAAAATATGTCTGTTTAGTAGAAATGTTCAACTGTTGCTGCCTTGAATTTTGCAAACAAGCGTTATATATTCAATACCCATTTCATCAACGCACAGCAAATTAGTTCATGGAAATTCATGCGCATTGTATGTGTCCAAAATGCATAGTCTTGTTTTTAGAACATGTTATTAATAAGAAAACTAAAAAAGATAGACAATTCTCTTAAAATTAAAAAAAAAAAAGAAACAAAATCCCAACACTTTTGACAAGACGTGGCTCTTTGTGTAACTTTTGGTAAAGCGAAAGCTTTTACTTTGACGCTGTTTGGTTTTTTTTTAACTTTTGAAGTTGTGCTATTTATAGTAACATTGGCGATTTGCCTGCCTACAGCTAGGACTCTGCTTTCAGCAGAGCCTGGCTAAAAATCAAATGTTGGCAATTGTGCAACAGGATGTGCCTGCCCTATATCACATGATTTTAATTATTCTTTCTCAAAACGGGAAAACCTGACATCTATAAGGAGAGTGTTAATTAGGATGTTGACTGTTAAAAAGCTGTAACTTTATCCCCGGTTAAAATGTATGTACGTGCATGTGCATGGTTTTTCCATATATTATCTCACACCCATGGGGCAAAAATATAAGCTGGGTGACATAATCTCTGCAAATTGAATATAGTTTTTCTATCGAATAAATAAGATGTTAATATGTCTCTTAATTAATGAGTGAAATTTTCATAAAAGGGCTGGATGGTCAAGGTCATTTCTAGACCATATTATATTGATTTCTTTTAGAAGCAGTGCCTGATATATAACATTAAATTAAGATGTTCAATTTCTTAAAAACTAAATATGTTGGATTTTTTTTTACCTTACCAAACAGTTGTTTATGGCTCAAAAAATCATCTTATCTTAAATCTGCAATAATAAGATCTGTGCATGGGGCCACAATGGGTCTCAAGTCGAATGCAACAGCCTTTTCCTACTCATCTCAAATCCCTAAATTTGATTGTACTAGGAAGTGTGCCTTGAAAATGGAGTCGGACACTGAAGTTGAGAAAATTAAGTCTTGAGTTTTTCTCAAAATATCTGAGATTGCTAAGCACATGTCTCATTTAACTGACAGCATTCAAAATGGCTGACAGTCGTATTCTTATATGGAATTTAAGATCTGGTCAGCCATTTGTTGAGCACTCAGAATCCTTATAAGGCAATTTTTGGGGGTTTCATTTCACATTTCTGGTTTTATAACTGTACAGAGGCGCCTCGGCCAATTTCTGCTGCTCTATCATCTGTAAACAGTTTATTCTTTACAGCAGATCTATAGAAGCCCGGGGAGGAATGAATGCATTATCATATATATCTCTGTTTCAGTTATCATTGTGTCATGCATGGGTTTATTTTTCAGTTTTCATTTCCATATTATATAACATTGCTTTATTAATCAATTTCTATTAAAATTAACTAGGTTCCATTAGCATTTTGCGATGCTCAAAAACAATTTATTTGAATATTAAAGTAATTTCAAATGCATAAAAAAGATTTCAATTGTTAAATATAATTTATATATTGATTTTAAAAAATAGCTTCATTCTTTTCATTTCAGAAATAAATGAGAAATTTTTTGAAATTTCATTCTATAGATTACTGATAAACAAACAATATTTTTCTACTTTGAAGAAACAAGAAATTGGTCGATAAAATATTTAACATGTTTTTGTGAAAAAAAAATTGTTATTTTTTAGGCGATGCTCGAAGTAAATCAAAAGCAGAAAACAAGGGTACCAAGTCCCAGGCGGAGAAAAAGGCACCGCCTCCAAAAGATGCCAAAGCGGCCAAAGGGAAAGAGGTGTGTATATCAGTTTGGGCAAAAATTGACCAGGCCTCAGGGCAATTAAACTTTATCAAGCTCAAATACAATATCAAATTAACTTCAATCTACAAAATTAAAGCATATTAGACCCGTTGTTGAAAAGTGAGACAGGTCAACTTAAATAAAAGGTGGACTTGTCTTTAAGATGCCAAAGCGGCCAAAGGTTAAGAGGTGTGTATATCAGTTTGGGCAGAAATGGACCCGGCCTTGGGGCAGTAAAACTCAAATACAAGAGAATTCGAGCGTAAATTTGGTTGGTTGTATGAATTAAATTGAATGATAAAATAATGGTGACAGTGTTCAGCATTAAAACTAAATGATTAAAAGTACCGGTAAATGATCTGACATTCTCTTTAAATTAGACTTATCAATTTTAGACACATACTGTATACATGAGACCTTTAATTATTACAAATGAAAATCTATATTGACGGTATGAATAAACTTGACTTCTTCTTCGACGAAAAAATGCTTGTGTATATTAAGCTTTGGCCATCATAAATCAGTCACGGTTTGGTTTTTTAAAAAATTGGATGTATTTATGGCAACCATGACCCACATTTAAAAAGAGGAGCACACTGTACTCTCTCTCTCTCTCTCTCTCTCTCATTCCTTCATTCTCTTTCTCTCATTCTTTCATTTTCTCGCTCTCCCTCTTTCATTCATTTATTCATATTCATTATTTCTCTCTCTCTCTCTCTCTCTCTCTCTCTCTCTCTCTCTCTCTCTCTTAAAGCGGTGTGTCTTATCATGATTTATTCACTTTCAAAGCCTACATTAGATAATTTATCAGTAAAAAAAAATTTAATTATTTGTTTAGCATAAATATTTTATCACTCTAAACTTTTGACTTGACAGGAGCATTCTTCATAAAACAATTTTTTTTTGAATTCCTTTCAAACTTTTTTATTTAATCAAAAATGTTTTGCGTTCTGATAAGTTGACATGATAATTTATTTTTTTTTTTTTTAATATTTTATTGTGTTCCAAAATATCCACCACCATTCATTAACTCACTTTGTTTTTTTTTTAACTTTAAATTTACAACTGAATTATACCAAAGAAACTAAACAATTGATCATCGGACTGAATTCTCTAACTCAATTTGAAGTTTATGAATTTAAAGTATAATTATATCGGAAAAAATGAAGAGTCATTTCTAAATAGAATGTCAAAACTGAACCCCTCCCACCATTTTACCCACCGTGTTTTTTTCTCGTTTCGGAATATAAGAGTTTAATTTCTTAGTCCATGTCCAAAATAAAATGAACCGGTACTAACAGGTTTAATGATCTAGTGTGATTTTTAAGGTTACTGAAATGAATTATTCATTGGTTAGCTCCCATGCATCAGCTTTAGATATATCAATTGAATGATGTCACATGAGGAAATAATCAAATGCGAACTCTGTCATCAAAATCTCTTTGATATAACTGCTGGGGCACTGAGCATCATTATTCGTTGATCTGTATTTGTCTAATCGTGCTTTGTAAATTTAAGTTTCGATTGCTACAAATCAAATCACAAATCCACCCACCCAATTGATATATTCTGCCAATGAAATTGAGAATTTGTATTTCTATTTCTGTACCCCTCAGCTCTCAATTTAAAAAAAAGCTGGATTTGCATATATAAATATTAATTTTTATCTACAGATTATCGATTTAGAATGTATTCACAATTTTAAATTTTAATGAGTTAAATTTTTCCTATCTTTTTTTGGTGGGGGGGGGGGGGGGGGGGGGCTTCAATATACAAAAAAAAAAAGAAAGTTGTCTTCTGAATTTTTTTTCTAAAGATTTAAATTTTTTTCTGGGTTCATGACCCCCATTAGAAAATGTGGTAGTAAAAGAACCTGTGAATTTAATTTAATTGCTATTCAAAATACTACCAATGTATTATATATGGTGAAAAATATTTATTTAAAAAGATGACGTTGTAATCTATTGTTGATAGTTGCAGGCCTCACAAGCAAAGCGCAGAGAGGTAAATCGTCATGCCTGAAATCCAACTAATTTGTCAAACTTTTAATTACAATCTTAAAAGATGATCTTCTAATAAATCTCAAAGCAAAAATTGAAACCACCAGTACCAGCGATAATTTTTTCCTTCCAGTAAATTCCCTTGAATGTCAGTTTTAATTAAATTTGATCATGTGACTACTTTTTAATCATGTGACTGGATCATGTGATCAATTTCAGAGCGTAAAATCAAGGGAGGGTTTGAAATCGAGAGAGGTAACCAACAACATCTACAAATCTCCTTAAATCTATACATGTGTATATACCTCCTAACAATTGTATCATTAAGTTTTGTGAAAAATCACTGTGTATAGTCTGTGTATACCATACAAATGAAATAAACTGTCATTTTGTATTGAATAAAAAATTATTCCTTGGACCTATCCACACTTAACAAAAGTTATGTCCCTTGGCTGCCATCTTTTGGGAAAAACCCACAGATTTCTCACTGAGGTTGTCATTTGACACTAAAACGCTGATTCCACTGTGCAGTTTGATTGCCCCAGGATGAAGGAATAAGTTAAATTCTGACAGAAAGATATCATCACAGAAGGCCCAAATATATAATATATATATATATTTGGTTGAATAAAGAAGGAGAAAGTGTGATTTTTCCCTTGTGACCTTTGGGTTGACCTAGCAAAGGGAAACAACTTTTGGAAAGTGTGGATTTGACTACACCACCATCTTCCCAAATGGGAAAACAATAACTGTAAAAGCACACTTAATTAACTATGTTCATGTGTCTGTCTGTAAAACTGAGATGCTGACAGATGGTAAGAAAGTTTGGGTGGAATTCTTTCACCTTTACTTATTAAGACTTTACAATTTAACTGAGCTATCAGCAATTAAAAGCAAGTCAGCAGTGAAAGTTTATTTTCTAGGATTTGTATTTCTGAAAACTTTGATTTTTTATTGATCTGTAGTATTTCTCATCCCAATAAAATTTTGTCCACTTGTTTCATAGATTAACTTTTGATTGTCATTGTTATGGAAACCTACAGTGATCTATGTCTCAAAATAAATAATCCTGCTGAAAAGAATTTCATGTCTCTATTTTCATTACACAGGCCAAACCTGACCCCAAGGCAAAGTCTACACCACCCGCCAAGAAGCCAGCCAGTAGCCGCGGTCCCTCAGTGACCCCGGGGCCACCCCCTAGTGCTGTCCCCCCGGAGAGGGAGAGGACAACCACACCCATCAGTCCGGTACCCCCAGGGGGAACAGAGTCCCTGCCAGAGAGAGCCTACAAACAGAAACTGACCGCACAGGTAAGCTCCTCCACCTGATTTAGTTATTGATTGATTGATTGATTGATTTAGGTTATAAGTCTTATTGTCTTTATGGTCAATTATCTAGTACTTTTTGCATGAAGCATTTTTCCTATTTTCCTATTTTATATACCATTAGATGGTTTTCAATTGGCTTTGACAATCTGACATAAAATATTGTATGTCGTATGTATTAAATGCGTCAGTGAGTATATTAAATGATAGACTTTGTAAGGCATTGTAAAACAGATGCTGTGGTTTCACCAATATCTCTTGAACACCAATTTTCATGGTGTACGTTGTTAAGTTGATCCACGAAATTAAATATTTATAGAAGAGAAGTTTTTTATGACACAATTATTGATAGGATCATTATTCATTAATTTACATATAAAGATTTAAAACTGTGATTTTCATTAAATGCCCTCGAATATCGATGAAATCACAATATCAATGTGGCGTACATATTTAAAAATGATTGTAGATCTATGGTTTGTCAATCTGATTTAAATCAGATCCTTGATCCGCTCCTTATTATACCCCCCGCAAACAAAGTTTGGGGGGTATATAGGAATCACCTTGTCTGTCCGTCCGTCTGTCTGTGCAATCGTGTCCGGTCCATATCTTTCTTATGGAGAAACATTGGAAGTTCTTACTTCACACAAAGATTGCTTATGACCTAAGGATGTGTCATGACCTTGACCCAAGGTCATTTTGGCAAGGTCAAGGTCATTGGCAGAAAAAATACAAAATTCGTGTCCGGTCCATATCTTTCTAATGGAGAGTTATTAGAAGTTCTTACTTCACACAAAGATTGCTTATCACCTAAGGGTGTGTCATAACCTTGACCCAAGGTCATTTGGGCAAGGTCAAGGTCACTAGCAGAAAAAGTGCAAAATTTGTGTCCGGTCCATATCTTTGTTATGGAGAAACATTGGAAGTTATTAATTCACACAAATATTGCTTAGGACCAAAGGGTGTATCATGACCTTGACCCAAGGTCATTTTGGGCAAGGTCAAGGTCACTGGCAGAAAAGTGCAAAATTCCTGTCCGGTCATTATCTTTCTTATGGAGAAGCATTGAATGTTCTTACTTCACACAAATATAGCTTATGACCAACAGTTTTAAAAAAAAAAGAGCAGTTGTTATTTATAGAAAATGGACAGCGCAATTGATTCATTCAATATTTTCAATAATTGGAAAAATACACGCATTATGATTTTTATCTTAGCAAGGGTATCAATTGTGAGCTTGCTCACAGTACCTCTAGTTTTTCAATTGTCACTACACAATTAAGTTCACCAGGAGGTGACCTCAAGCATCATGTACGGACAAAAGACAAACAAGTAGTGGTTTCAGGATTTGATTTTATCAGTGGATGGTGATTTGTACGGAGACAAAATTTGTATTTCGTTTTATGGATTTCCTAGATGGTTCACGGTTTGTTATTTTCATTTTTTCATTATCATAATTTTTTTTTTCCACAGGCTTACATCATAATGGATAACACATTCAAGAAGATGGGGGAGGTCTTTGATGAAATCTCTGCCACTGAAGACCAGGCACCAATAGCATTATGACACAAACACTTGTCAGAACAAGACTCATTTCCTCCAACTCTGTGACTTTTTTTTGGTTAACTATCAGTGTTTAGGGTAAACTTTTTTGTTAACTCATTTATTTTATTCTTTTATTGTTAAACTTGAATGTAAGAAGACATGAAAAAAAAATTGAATATACTAAATCCGATTTTATTTGATAAAAGAGCTGTGTAAAGGGGAGATAAATTCTGATATTTATACAAACAATACACAAAAAAAGTTTTGTTAATCATTATGCTACTTCTTTGTTGTGTCAAAATGATTTTTGTTGAAGTCTAAGCTGCCAGTGGATTTACATGTAGATATGGCCAATCTGTGATACTTTTAAAAGAAAAAAATAAATGTATCCGTCCAATTATATATTGTGGAATTAAATATACATGTGTTTATACGTTGACCCTATTCCAAAAATATTAAAAATTTTTTTTTACTCTGCGGCAGTTTTTTTAGCTCACCTGAGCTGAAAGCTCAAGTGAGCTATTCTGATCACATTTTGTCTGTCGTCCGTCTGTCCGTCCGTCTGTCCGTCTGTCTGTCCGTAAACTTTTCACATTTTCAACATCTTCTAAAGAACTACTTGGCCAATTTCAACCAAACTTGGCACAAATCATCCTTAGGCAAAGGGGATTCAAAGTTGTGAAAATTAAGGGCCACACCCGTTTTCAAGGGGAGATAATTAGAAATTAATGAAAAATTTCGAGAAATTTTCAAAAATCTTCTTCTCAAGAACCAGAAAGCCAGGAAAGCTGAAACTTGTGTGGAAGCATCCTCAGGTAGTGTAGATTCAAAGTTGTGAAATTCATGACCCCCGGGGGTAGGGTGGGGCCACAATGGGGGGTCGAAGTTTTACATAGGAATATATAGAGTAAATCTTTAAAAATCTTCTTCTCAGAAACTAAACAGCCAGGAAAGCTGAAACTTGTGTGGAAGCATCCTCAGGTAGTGTAGATTCAAAGTTGTGAAATTCATGACCCCCGGGGGTAGGGTGGGGCCACAATGGGGGGTCGAAGTTTTACATAGGAATATATAGAGTAAATCTTTAAAAATCTTCTTCTCAAAAACTAAACAGCCAGGAAAGCTGAAACTTGTGTGGAAGCATCCTCAGGTAGTGTAGATTCAAAGTTGTGAAATTCATGACCCCCGGGGGTAGGGTGGGGCCACAATGGGGGGTCGAAGTTTTACATAGGAATATATAGAGTAAATCTTTAAAAATCTTCTTCTCAGAAACTAAACAGCCAGGAAAGCTGAAACTTGTGTGGAAGCATCCTCAGGTAGTGTAGATTCAAAGTTGTGAAAATCATAACCCCTGGGGTTAAGTTGGGGCCACAATGGGGGGTCGAAGTTTTACAAAGGAATATATAGAATAAATCTTTAAAAATCTTCTTCTCAGAAACTAATCAGCCAGGAAAGCTGAAACTTGTGTGGAAGCATCCTCAGGTAGTGTAGATTCAAAGTTGTGAAAATCATGACCCCCGGGGGTAGGGTGAGGCCACAATGGGGGGGGTCGAAGTTTTACAAAGGAATATATAGAATAAATCTTTAAAAATCTTCTTCTCAGAAACTAATCAGCCAGGAAAGCTGAAACTTGTGTGGAAGCATCCTCAGGTAGTGTAGATTCAAAGTTGTGAAAATCATAACCCCTGGGGTTAGGTTGGGGCCACAATGGGGGTCGAAGTTTTACATATGAATATATAGAGTAAATCTTTAAAAATCTTCTTCTCAGAAACTAAACAGCCAGGAAAGCTGAAACTTGTGTGGAAGCATCCTCAGGTAGTGTAGATTCAAAGTTGTGAAAATCATGACCCCCAGGGGTAGGGTGGGGCCACAATGGGGGGTCGAAGTTTTACATAGGAATATATAGAATAAATCTTTAAAAATCTTCTTCTCAGAAACTAATCAGCCAGGAAAGCTGAAACTTGTGTGGAAGCATCCTCAGGTAGTGTAGATTCAAAGTTGTGAAAATCATCACCCCTGGGGTTAGGGTGGGGCCACAATGGGGGGTCGAAGTTTTACATAGGAATATATAGAGTAAATCTTTAAAAATCTTCTTCTCAGAAACTAATCAGCCAGGAAAGCTGAAACTTGTGGGAAGTATCCTCAGGTAGTGTAGATTCAAAGTTGTGAAAATCATGACCCCTGGGGGTAGGGTGAGGCCACATGGGGGGGGGGGGGGTGTTAAAGTTTTACATAGGAATATATAGAATAAATCTTTAAAAATCTTCTTCTCAGAAACTAATCAACCAGGTAAGCTGAAACTTGTGTGGAAGCATCCTCAGGTAGTGTAGATTCAAAGTTGTGAAAATCATAACCCCTGGGGTTAGGTTGGGGCCACAATGGGGGGTCAAAGTTTTACATAGGAATATATAGAGTAAATCTTTAAAAATCTTCTTCTCAGTAACTAATCAGCCAGGAATGCTGAAACTTGTGTGGAAGCATCCTCAGGTAGTGTAGATTCAAAGTTGTGAAAATCATGACCCCTGGGGGTAGGGTGAGGCCACATGGGGGGGGGGGGTGTTAAAGTTTTACATAGGAATAAAGAGTAAATCTTTAAAAATCTTCTTCTCAGAAACTAATCAGCAAGATGATTCTTTTTAATTGTTAAGACTTTGGCTCCAGGACAATTCTTCGGCCTCACAAGAAGGTTCAGAGTTTGATGTAGCTAAATATCCCATATATAAACAATTGTAAAGGGATAACATCCTGATACACAATTTCAAGTATACCCCTAACGAGGACTTAGCTGCCAGCATGCCGGCGCTCATAAAACAAACACTTGGGGTAGATGTCAGCTTCGTCAGAATTCACAGAAATGGAGTTCTTCATAAGAAGTCTGATCGACCTGTAACAATCACAGCCAAGTTGACTGACCGTAACAAAAAAGACGAAATTCTAAATGCGCAAAAAAGTAAAAAAATTGCAAGAGTCTCCCTTCCATTTTATATCACTCCCCAGCAGCCTCCCGCACTTGTATCCGCAAGAAACAAACTCTTTGACAAATCAGACTCACTTAAAAAACAAAACATCTCTGTCAAGATATCTAGAAATAGCATTGTTCTGCCAAACGGATCAAAATATAGTGAGGAGGTACCATTACTTTCCAATGCAGCTGTTCTGAAAATTGATCAGACCGAGAGTGAGCAACTGGATGACATCGTCACGATGAACACTGAACCCATACAAAAGAATGGATCGGAATTCTACGCAACTGGAACCAAAGTTGGGTCTGTAAACCAGGCCCAAAATTTCTACAAAAAAGTCTGCATTGATCCATATGTCGCCAGTGTAGACAGTAGAATACTCATCTACCTTTTCATGGAACAAGGGAAATTAATTGAAAACTATCATGACGATGGCGAGCATGGAGCGGGTCGTCGTTTACTCAAATACATGCGAGAAAATCAAATCATGGACGTTGCCATAGTTGTTACGAGGTGGATGGGGGAGCACATTGGGCCTCAACGCTTTACCATCATGGAGGGTCTTGTGAACGAGGTCGCCAACCTGATCCTTGAGTAAAACATTCTACATTCCGTAAAAGTGTTAAAGTGAACATCTTTTTAATATAAACTTTTGCTTTCACGCAACCGTTTATTATTACGGAAATAAGAATGCCGCCTGAAGCTTCCGTATATTATAATCCGTAACCGGAATTATAAACTCTGTATTGACATATTTTGTAATTAGCATTCGGGTGGCATATCCGATGTAAATTTATAAATTGTAAATAACCAAACACCTAAGTACTCTCTCTTAACGATGCACAGATCTCTATATCTAATCAGTATGCACTCTCTATCTACTCTCCCTATCAATCTATTCTTACTTTCTAGTTGTGAACATGAGGACGACTCAACAAGACATACAGCTAAGGTAAAATATTCTCATCGTTATATTCCACCCTAAATGTCTGAGCTTAAAATAATATCAGCAAATTGTCAGGGTCTGCATAATTTTAAGAAAAGGAAAGATGTTTTACAATACTATAAACAATTAGAATGTAATATTTTATGCTTACAAGATACTCACTTTACTATTGATATGGAAACAGACATACGTAATGAATGGGGATACGATGTTTATTTTGATTCATTTACCTCTCAGTCTAGAGGTATAGCAATATTTATAAATAATAATTTTGAGCACAAAATCCATAATACAGTAAATGACAATTCTGGTAATTTCCTTGCCCTTGATATTGAATTGAGTAATATACGTGTAAGTTTAGCGGTTATATATGGCCCTAATGAAGATAATCCTGGTTTTTATAACATGGTATCAGAAGCTATAAATAATTTTAAGAATGATAATATCATTTTAGTTGGGGATTTTAATCTTGTATTAAACCCAGACAAAGACTATCACAACTATAAGCATATCAATAATGCCAAAGCTAGGGACAAACTGTTGGAAATAAACTCTCACCACAACCTATCAGATATATTCAGAGAACTTCACCCTGAAAAACTAAGATATACATGGCGCAAACCTCGCCCATTCAAACAGGCACGTTTAGATTTTTTTTTGGTTTCAAATTCTCTACTAAATATGGTACAAGAAAGTGATATTTTATCAAGTTACAAGTCTGACCATTCTCCAGTTTTATTAACTCTCAAAATTGGAAACTTTACTCATGGAAAAGGTCTATGGAAATTTAATAATTCCTTGTTGCATGATTCAGATTACATTAAAACCATTAATACCATAATCATGCAAATCAAAGAAAATTATGCATTGCCCGTATATAGTAGAAATGGCATTTCCACTATATCTGACTCTGAAATACAATTTACAATTAATGATCAGCTTTTCCTTGAAACTCTTTTAATGGAAATTAGGGGCAAAACCATATCTTATTCAAGCTTTATAAAAAAAAGAAATAATGAAAAAGAAAAAATAATAGTAACAGAAATGAATAGATTAGAAGAAAACTATGAAAAAAATATAGGTCTGATTAATGAAAAAAAAAGGAATTGGAAAATTTAAGAAATCATAGGCTTATAGGCAGTATGGTGAGATCTAGAGCTAAATGGGCAGATGAAGGAGAAAAACCTACAAATTATTTTCTGAATTTAGAAAATCGACATTATACAAATAAAATAATACCAAAACTAATAATAGAGGAAGAGAATTTGAAAGAAATAACAAACCAAAGGGAAATTTTGAATGAAATTGAAAGTTTTTATAAGAATTTATATAATAAAAATGATGAAAACTTTGACTATAATCTAAATGAAATTTTAACAAACATTGAAATAAAAACACTTAATTATAAACAAAGAGACTCTTTAGAAGGTGAAATTTCCTTTAAAGAAGCTACAACAGTTGTGAAAAATATGGCAAATAATAAGAGTCCAGGTAGTGATGGATTTACAACAGAATTCTATAAAGTTTTTTGGAACAAGATAGGACATTTCGTGGTTCGATCTCTAAATTATGGGTACAAAGTTCGGGAACTCTCAGTCACACAGAAACAAGGAATTATTACCTGTATCCCAAAAGATGGTAAAAGTAAATTTTTTTTAAAAAATTGGAGACCAATAACACTATTAAACGTTGCTTATAAAATAGGTTCTGGATGTATTGCTCAGAGAATTAAAAATATGCTTGATACTATTATTAGTCCCGATCAAACAGGTTTCATACCAGGGAGATATATTGGTGAAAATACTAGACTGATATATGATCTTATGCAATATACAGAGGAAAATGACATCCCTGGTGTATTGTTAATGATTGATTTTGAAAAAGCCTTTGATACTGTTTCCTGGAAATTTATTCACAAATGTTTAGATTTTTTAAACTTTGGAGTATCCATTCAATCTTGGATATCTACTTTTCAATGTAATATAGAATCATCGGTCACACAAGCTGGATATCTTTCAAAATTTTTCAAACCTAGCAGAGGATGTCGCCAAGGCGACCCGATCTCTCCTTATTTATTCCTACTGTGTGCAGAAATTTTGGCCTATAAGATAAAAAGTAATAAGAATATACAAGGAATAGTAATAGATGATACTGAATATCTTATATCTCAATATGCTGACGACACTGTACTAATTTTAAATGGCTCAGAAAAATCCCTCAAAACAACTATTGATGAATTGAATAATTTTAATACAATCTCTGGACTCAAGATTAATTTATCGAAAACACAATTAGTCTGGATAGGCAGCAAAAAATATTCTACTGAAAAATTATGTCATGAAATGAATTTTCATTGGACAACACAATTTAAATTACTAGGCATCCAATTTGACGTAGATCTAGCAAATATTCCAAAACTCAATTATGATAAAAAGTTAGTTAAAATTAAAGAAATCATCAATCAGTGGAACAAAAGACATACAACTCCTATTGGTAGGATTACTTTGATCAAATCTCTTATTATATCACAAATGAATCATTTGTTTATTTCACTTCCAACACCATCAAATAAATTTATTAAAGACTTAAATGAAATATTGTTTAATTTTCTTTGGAAATCTAAGGTGGACAAAATAAAA
Organism: Magallana hongkongensis; assembly: GCA_015776775.1. Lineage (NCBI taxonomy): Eukaryota > Metazoa > Mollusca > Bivalvia > Ostreida > Ostreidae > Magallana > Magallana hongkongensis. The sequence continues at coordinate 27,353,360 of CM027469.1, forward strand.
AGAAAACAAATTACACAAGAATACTCAGATGGTGGTCTCAAAATGATTGAAATAAATAATTACATCCAAAGTTTAAAGTCATCCTGGATCAGAAGATTGATAAATAGCCCAAATTCAAAATGGAATATATTATTAAATAAATCAATTAATACGGACATAGTGCTGAAGACTGGGCCAGACTTCATATCCTGTATATTAACTAATTTAGTTAGAAACTCCTTTTGGAAGGATACATTTATTGCTTTTAAAAATATACAAGATAGAATGAAATTACTTACATGGCATGAATTTATTACACAACCCATATGGTACAATAAGAATATTGCAATGGGGGGGGAAATCAATTTTCTTTATTGATTGGTTCAATAAGAATATTGTTTATATCAATGATTTGCTGGATGAAAATGGGTCCTTTTTAAGTTTACAAGACCTTCAAAGTAAGTTTGATGTCAAGTCAAACTTCCTTACTTATCTTGGTTTACAAAAATCTATTTTAACTAGTTTACATTATCATGGAATCTCAAAAGAAGATGATAACCCAAGGCCTTTTATACCTTTCCACATTAAATTATTTTGCTCACCTCGAAAAGGATCTAAGATTATGTATAATATTCTAAACATGGAAAATGTCACATCTTTCAATAAATCAAAATGGGGATTATTTTTTATGTTGTCAGACTTACAGTGGAAAACCATATACCAGTTACCTTTTGTCAACATTAAAAGTACCAAATTACAATGGCTGCAATTTAGAATTAATCACCACATTCTAACAACTAATAAATATCTATTTAAAATAGGAAAGGAATGTAGTAAGTTGTGTAACTTTTGTAAACAACATGATGAAACAATTTTTCATGTACTATGGGAGTGTCCTAATGTTCAAGAACTCTTTCAGCAATTTTTTGAATTCTGTCAATCAAAGAGAATTACAATCCAAAGAGATCCTTTAATTTTTATATTCGGGCTACACTCTGACCCTATTTCTACAGACATTTATTCTATCTTCTTGGTTATGAAATCCTATATCTATAGGAAAAGATGTCTTAATGAAGCACTAACAATTCATGAATTACTTATAGATATTAAAACACATATATCAACTCTAAGATATATAGCTATCCGAAATTGCAGATTAGATGATTTTTATAAGAGATGGGAAACTTGGCTTTTTCTTCTTAATAGACTTCACTAAACAATTATAGCAGACTCTGACTATATAGAGTTGATATAAAACTATAAATCAATTACTTACTCATGTTCAACAACCAATTCTCTCTCTCTCTCTCTCTCTCTCTCTCTCTCTCTCTCTCTCTCTCTCTCTCTCTCAAGGAAAAATTTTGTTTTGAAGTAAATTTTCTCAAAGCTGTTATCACTTTATTGTATACAAATGCATTTGATTGTTCAACTTCAAATAAAAAAAAAAAAAAAAAAAAAAAAAAAAAAAAAAAAAAAAACAATTGTAAAGGATCTTTTTGAGAACTGCAATACTCAACATGTGATATGACTATAAAATTGAAGCAGGCAGCTATTTTTTCATTAGAATCATTTTGTATTACTGTTTTGGGTTATTGCCCTTGATTTATTGATTCTTGATTATTTTAATTAATGCATCCACTGTTAACCAATTAATGTGATGATTATTTTTATACAATAATAAATATTCAATGTATATAAGTTGTTCTGCATAAGTAGTTTTGGGTTAGGCTGGATTAGTTTGTTTATTTTTGATTTCCAATTTTTAGATACTATGAATTATTTTAGGCTGGCACATATATAGGGACAGTGTCTATTGCATTGCAACGAGTGACTGTTTGGGGTTAAACTTGAACAGGTACGGAGAGATTGAGGGTGTTGACATCCCTGCTCTTTCTAATATTCGTGTTTTTCTAACCAACGATACAGAATGTGCGGTCATTTCTGCCCTGTATCGCATTGATACAAGTGTGCGGTCATACCTGCTTGTATTGGTGGTGGTTGCGGCGGAGCACTAGTGTATGGTTATCCCTGCTGGTGTTCTGGCCTTTCTAGTGCAAGTGTGCGGCACTCCCTGCGTTAGGTTGAGCTGTTGGCGCAAGTGTGAGGTCATCCCTGCTTGCGTTATCTCTGCTTGCATTAACGTTGGTACCTGTTGAGTTGCGTAGGTGTGCGGTCATCCCTGCCTGCATAACGTTGAGTCCCTATATATGTGCAGGAGCGGTGATTAAAGTCTGCTCTTGTAAATATTTTCAGCAATCAGGGCTATCCGAGTTCCAAGGGGGAAAAATGGATTTTATTTATACAGGATCTACATGTATTAATGTACATTGTCCAGATTGTATTATGACTCCATTAAGCTGACTTTATCATACCTATTGTTCCTCAGGTGAGCGATGTGGCCCATGGGCCTCTTGTTTTTATTTCCTTGCTTCATGCAAGAAACTAATTATATAGTGTTGAATTGTCGTAAACAGTGTATCAAGGAGGAACCAATGAAATGCAAAAAAAAAAAACAAAAACAAAAAAAAAACAGGAAGAGGTGTTTGTTTTAAGTATCTTACCATGGGAAAATCTGTTATTTTAAATTCAAGCAATTGATATTTATATTTTTCAGTGTTTTTCCCTGTGATAACACTACGTATCGATTTTGTACTATACGGTACATATAATAATAATACATATAATATAAATTCATATGATGTATAGTTGGGGCGCAAGCAGGTTTGCTTTTTTTATATATTCAAATATCTAATCGTACAACTGCTGATAATTATATAAATATAAGTAACAAGGAATCATTCTCTGAATATTATGAGGCAATGATTTTGATCGGGGCATGATCAAATCTATCATAAAGCCCTTCGTGCTTTATTGGATTTGATCACACCCCGGCCAAAATTTATTTATCACCTCATAATACTCAAAAGGATGATTCCTTATACCATTAATAAAGTTTTGAAGACGTTTGAAAATTGTTGACTTGTAATAGCGAAAAAGTCACAAAAATTAACGCACACCAAAAATTGTTTCAGGAGCAATATCTTTAACACTGGTGAATGAATATTTTATTGATAGTTACATTGTTCAGTGTTTTTGTGGTCATTAACAATATGAATCAATTTAACTCTTGTTTAATGCATTTCATCATGCAATGACGCAAATAAAGTACCGTTGAGGCACAAGTGAGGTTTGCATTGTTCAAAATGGGCGTCTGCTTAAGCGTGCCCGCTCAGATGACCACACCCTTCTTTGACATGTCTACCCTCGAGACCAGGTGATTGCTGTGCGCGGTTCCCAGGAAGACGATGCATTAAGATTGGAGGAAGCAGTCACATAGCACATATTGTAATGTATTAATGTTATGCAACTGTATGGGACACAGGGCGAAAAACAATCTTTAAGCAAGTCCTTAAAGGTGGCTTAAAGGTGGCGTAAAGGTGGCTTAAAGGATATACAATCTTTAAGCCACCTTTAAGTTACCTTTAAGCTGAGCTTATAGGTCCTTGATGTCCAAACTTCTTTTAAGTCACCTTTAAGCCACCTTTAAGCATCTTTAATTGGGCATTTACGCCCCCTTTAAGTTGTCTTTAAACCATCTTTAAGTTCCCTTTAAGTCAAGTTTGATCAAGCTGAACAATAAAAACATATATTAAATGCAAAAGCTCTTTTATAGGGATGGGAGGGGGTCATCCGAGTGATAATATAATTTCCAAGGAAGGGGGGTGTTCCAGGCGGTTTTAACTGTCGCTCCATCAAACATAGATCGCTATCATCAACACGCTCCGATGGACACAGATTGCCGTTGTAAAATTCTTTATAATTTTTTGGGGGTTTCAAAATTATTGTAGGGGTGAGCACAGTCTCTGTATCTTAATCTAAATTAATCGATGAAATCTCTCTCTCTCTCTCTCTCTCTCTCTCTCTCTCTCTCTCTCAGTTCATCCGGTTATTAAACAAAATAAAGATAATGGACCAAAAATGCATGATTTTATTTGATAATCGATTTAAGGTTTGTATTTTTCTTTCGATTTTCATTATTTCTAGGTCTAACTCTAGATCTGCTAGATACATGTTAAAGATGAAAAGACTCTCAAGCGCCTTTGTTATATCGGGCAGGATATTACTGCTTTGTTTGTCTAGACAAAGTTTTGTTCGTTTGTGTATATCTAATAAGAGTCTATTGTTTGTCCAACTTAAGAAAACCCCTGGAACTAACACAGAATATACAAGATATACACAACAGGTGTGCCCAGGTGCACGTCAGGGTTTCTAAAGGCGTTGAATCTTAGTATGTACGAGTATACGATACGTCTAGTGAATAAAAGTTAATTTACATTTGTAATTCATTTTCAAAGTATTATTTTCTAGCTCTGTGTTTCAAAAATGTAACGTCTAGAAATTAACGATACATGTATGTAAGAGTAAAATCTTGAGGCTTATTAATTAATGTACTGGTGATCATAAATAGGGGTTAATTATTTAAATATATGTATAAGGGTGAATATGTCACATACCCGGCCTGGTACATCATACAATTGTATGTACAAGTATATGTATACAGTGTCATCATTTGCAATTGCCACATGCAGTAAATACGTCACCGGTAATTGGTTAAATTGTTTGTTATAGAATTGATAGTTTAAAAATCATGTATACAATGAAATATTTAAACATACTGGAACGGCGCCGCGATCATGAAAACCGGGAAATTGCGGGAAATTGAACAAATACCCTAAAAGTTTCAATGCATTTAATAAAAGAAATGATTTCATTTTCTTTCTTACATTTTTATAGCTATTAATTAGATGAACGTATATCTACTCGGTTTAAATTTATTAACTAAGAAAGCCTACTAGTGAGCCTAACGGTTTCCATTTAGGTATAATATATTTTTGTTCACTGAAGACAAAGTTCCGTATTTCATTCTAAAAACATGCATGCATGTAATTTATAAATTAGATATAATTGATTGTTACAAACTGAATGGTTTGTCAATGGTTTGCAAGTAAACACATTCAATACATTGATTCAATATCCACTGATATATAGAATATAAAAACAACGATAAATATGTAAGTTACAGAGGCGCAGAGGAAGTGTGGTGATGCAGTTTATTTTCTACAACTAAAACCGTTTTTAATACCTTTTCTTTCATAAAGTTTATACATTTAGTTGGTAAATTAAGCACAATATTGAATTAAAAATTTTCAATGGCTTAAAGGTAGTTTAAAGGTAGCTTAAAGGTGGCTTAAAGAAGTTTGGACATTAAGGACCTATAAGTTGTTCTTAAAGGTGGCTTAAAGATAGTCTTTAAGCTGCCTTTAAGCCATCTTTACGCATTCTTTAAGCCACCTTTAAGCGACACATATAGCTTAAAGGTGGCTAAGATCGTCTTTAAGCTACCTTTAAACACCTATCTTTAAGGAGAACTTAAAGATGGTCATTCATCCTGTGGGAGTTATTACATGTAGAACCATTTTAACAGGAGCTTGGACTTTGGAAAGCTGTGTGGCAACATGCTGTCAAACAGCATTGTGACATAAGGCTGTCTATTTCATTGTAGGCCACTCAGCCATTGCCTTTAAATCAACGAGATCTGTCAGGCTTTTGAGCTAACACTACGCAATCTGTGTATTTTTCACTAGAAACCAGCGTCATTTTAACTTGTTTCGACGCAAAAAAGGTAGTTAAATCATTCTGAAAGTCTAAGGTCTTGTTTAACTCTACAATTCACAATTTTATAAAGAGAAAAATTATAATTCTTCGAGAGAGAGAAAGGGAGAGGGAAAGAAATTCTTCGATCAAATTGTTATTTCATTAAATATATTTTCATTTCTTTTGTTTGTTTAAAATGTGATACCAAGATGGTGCATCAATCTATTCTGCACGTAGCGCAGTTGATTTCTCGAAAACAATTAAAGATTAGCAAGTCATTTCAAAACATTTCATTATATATAGTGAAAATATGGGCATACGTGTATTTTTGAAAGGGACAAAACAGTCATCTGATCTTATTATCCAAGATTTTTTTTTAATATCATTATTTGTGTTCTTTTTTTTTTTTACTACAACAACATGTAAGGAGATAGCAAATTAAGATTTTATAACTTGTGACCAATCCCATTGTAATATATAATGCAATAAAATATGTTGAAATCAGATAAGATATGCTATGCTATGCTGTGGCATGCTATGGGATTTGCACAAAATCGCCTCCGTAGAAAAGTTCCAAGCATTTCGAATTCGAAGTAAAATGATAAGAAGTCAAAGTTTGCCACTAACCTGTAATGTGAAAATTTATTCTTTAAAATAAAAGCATTCAAATTAAGTTAGAAATTTAAGTTAAAATATAATTTTGTATGTTATGCTTAGTACCGGTATGCTATGGTATGATATGACGAATGAGAATCTATGAGATTGCATGCGATATGGTATGAGATTCCAATGCCATGGCACATGATTGTATGATAATTGAATGCAATGCTTTGCTATGATATGCTATGGTGTATGTTGTAAAAGATAATGCTTGAACTTACTATAACTGGGAAGGAAAAAATGTATAAAAGTAAACATTGTGTTTGGTTTTATTCCGATAAGAAGAATCAAAACAAACAGAACAGAAATTCAAAATGCGAAAAACCAAATGAAAAACAATCGAAACCATTTTCTACGGACCAAATAGACAAAATTCTTGAATATAGCCTATACCAAGGGAAGCCGATTTACAAGATCAAATTCAAAGGTGCAGCTCAAACTTCATGGCAAGACGGAAACCAAATCCCAAAATCCTTTAAAGATACCTTCCATTCCCTCTACAATGCCAAGGGAAGGAAAAGAAAGCGACCCAACAAAAAACATTTTAACAAACAGGAATCTGTACAAGCCCTTTCACTCCCTCCCAAGAGTCAACAAGAGATCCACACTGCTTCCATTGACCAAAGAGGCACACATATCATGTTTTACCTCCAAAATCATGATGGATCTACTACAAACGGAAAGTATGCTTATCAAGTTCCAAGCCATTTATTCAAGCCTTTCTTCAGAAAACTTGAACAAGAAATCAGTGACTGTATATCAGGGAAAGGATGCGAGTTCATAAACTGGAACATCAACCAATACTTTCCTGTATCCAGAGTCTTATTCTTTAAACACAGACCAACTCTTTTCATGCATCATCTTACTCCTTCAAAAGCCAGGCTCTTGAAAAATTGTAACTCTTCACCAGAAGGCATTTTAGCATTCAAAACAAAACTCTATGATCATGTCAAACTCTTCCATACAAATGCAAACCTCTAAATTTCTCAGCTGAATACAAATTAATTTTTCAAAAATCACTCTTAGACTATTACATTTTCCCAATTAGGTCAGCTAATATTTATTCTGTGTCCTGTACATAGTGCTAGGTAGTGTGACTGCAGCACATTATCATCAAATTCAAAGGACCCAGGATAAATATACACAACTCAAAATTTATTTTTTTTCCCCAATGTTTTAAAAATAATTCTCCCTTCTGTTTTTCTTTAAAGATTCTGAATTTTGTTTAATTAACTGAATAACATTAGAACGCCTGTAAGTTATGAACCAGCGGAAACTGTGGTAGTTTCTTAAACTGCTGGGGAACGGCGTAATGCTCTATCTCAGTATCAAGTAAACTTACTTTTTCCATCAGAATAATTTTTCTTTATACCTTAAAATCATAATTCATTTTTGCCAAAGTTTTGTATCTCATATACTATTCTATTTATTTTTCTTTTCTATAAGTAATCTATAATCATAGGTAATTCCGTTGTGTCACATGTTGATTTCTTGTGGTTGTGCTTACTGATTGATCATTTATCATGCCTTGTCCTATGCCCAAATTTGCAGATTCCAGGTCAACATAAACCGATGCCATCCTGTTTCCAATGCCATAAACACCTTTGATATAAGCTATAATGGAACTCCTATTGCAAACATGGGATGTTATAGCTCTTTTGATATATATTTTTTTGTCATGATGGAACTCCCTACTGGTGGGATGTCATGACTTATTGTTTATCATGATGGAACTCCCTCAGGGGATGTCATGACTTGTTGTTTATCATGATGGAACTCCTTCAGGGGATGTCATGATCAGGAACCAGGTTGCAATTTTCCCAGATACTGGTAGAAATTCTTTGTGGCGACGTCCACTTGCTGCAGTTCCTGTCTGAGGACATCAAATCCAATGAACAGTACAAATTACAAAAGAAAAAACAAAGTGAAAATCGACAAACCAATACAGAACCAATACAAAGACTTTCGTGATTATGTGAAACATGACTTATTCATTTCATTCAATTATTCCATGGACTGATGTGACATTTATGATGCTGTTTTCAGAGAGACATTATATTTTCATTATGAACAATGTAAAGTGAAATAGCATCTTTTAAATTTTATAGCTCTATTGTTTACTATTTTTTTTATGCATTGTACATGCAAGTCTTGATATTTTTTTTTCTCTTTCTCCAATTTTTTTTTATATAATGGGCCCTTGTATATACATGTATATAGTAGCTATAGTTTAGAATTCATTCAATTAATAAGGAATCCACGCCCTTAGGAATTAATATTTTTAAAGAATATTTTTCCTGGTTTAGACATTTCTTAAATTTAGGATATTATTATCTATACTGACCCTATGCCTTTAGGTTAATGATATTTTCATAAAAATAATTGACCTGCTACATGTATCAGATAATATGTGTTATTAATTTTGCAATTTATGAAGAAAAAAAAGGCAGGATTGACTTATGGTATTCTGAGATTTCAGGAGAAATCTTTTTGTGAAGTAGGGGGAGCATATCACCAGTGAAATGACATCCATTTCACTTTTGATAACTTTAGCATATATTTTCATCGTCTACTTTATTTTACTTTATTCTTATCTTATATGTTCCCATACTTAGCAATTCCTTATTGACATCTAAAGCATTCCTTATTATTTATTTCTAAAGGTTGTCCAAGCTGTTGTTTATTTCTTAATCCCCTAGAATATTTAGTGATTTCACATTAATTGTTAATCTTTATTGTCAGTGACACTGCTCATGGCACTGGGCACTCATAGGTGTTAGTTAGGGTAAACAAAACCACTTTGACTTCTTCACATCAAAGGGATGACACTGATAACTTAATTATTTGATTAGCCATAAGTGACAACTTTACCTTAGGCAATTCATAGAGAAAATTAATTCTCATACATGAGTTCTTTTAGAGAGAGAGAGAGAGAGTTAGCTTGGAGAATTCGGACTGAAAGGATGTAGGGCGAAGCTAGGAAATCATGTAGAGTGTTAGGAGACAAATTTCCAATTCATCTGTTTAGGTCCCTTTCTCTAAATTACAGCTAGGAACAAGACTTGCACATTAATGTTGTTACCTGCGTGTGTAGATTGGATTATTTAACATTCAATCTTTAATAAACATTTCTCATATCCTGCCATTTGGACTTTGTGTATTCTTAATTTACTTATTCCCCTTGAGCTTAATTCCCCAAATGAACGTGCACCATCGCCTAGTAATGTACCAGACATCCGGGCGTGGTCACAGATCATTAACAATATGAATCAATTTAACTCTTGTTTAATGCATTTCATCATGCAATTGAGGCACAAGCGAGGTTTGCATTGTTCAGAATGAGCGTCCGCTTAAGCGTGCCCGCTCAGGTGACCACACCCTTCTTTGACATGCCTACCCTCGAGACCAGGTGATTGCTGTGCGCGGTTCCCAGGAAGACGATGCATTAAGATTGGAGGAAGCAGTCACGTAGCACATATTGTAATGTATTATGCAACTGTATGGGACACAGGGCGAAAAACAATCTTTAAGCAAGTCCTTAAAGGTGGCTTAAAGGTGGCGTAAAGGTGGCTTAAAGGATATACAATCTTTAAGCCACCTTTAAGCTGAGCTTATAGGTCCTTAATGTCCAAACTTCTTTTAAGTCACCTTTAAGCCACCTTTAAGCATCTTTAATTGGGCATTTACGCCCCCTTTAAGTTGTCTTTAAACCATCTTTAAGTTCCCTTTAAGTCAAGCTTGATCAAGCTGAACAATAAAAACATATATTAAATGCAAAAGCTCTTTTATAGGGATGGGAGGGGGTCATCCGAGTGATAATATAATTTCCAAGGAAGGGGGGTGTTCCAGGCGGTTTTTACTGTCGCTCCATCAAACACAGATCGCTATCATCAACACCGCTCCGATGGACACAGATTGCCGTTGTAAAATTCTTTATAATTTTTTGGGGGTTTCAAAATTATTGTAGGGGTGAGCGCAGTCTCTGTATCTTAATCTAAATTAATCGGTGAAATCTCTCTCTCTCTCTCTCTCTCTCTCTCTCTCTCTCTCTCTCTTTCTCTCGCTCTCTCTCTCTCAGTTCATCCGGTTATTAAACAAAATAAAGATAATGGACCAAAAATGCATGATTTTATTTGATAATCGATTTAAGGTTTGTATTTTTCTTTCGATTTTCATTATTTCTAGGTCTAACTCTAGATCTGCTAGAAACATGTTAAAGATGAAAAACTCTCAAGCGCCTTTGTTATATCGGGCAGGATATTACTGCTTTGTTTGTCTAGACAAAGTTTTGTTCGTTTGTGTATATCTAATAAGAGTCTATTGTTTGTCCAACTTAAGAAAACCCCTGGAACTAACACAGAATATACAAGATATACACAACAGGTGTGCCCAGGTGCACGTCAGGGTTTCTAAAGGCGTTGAATCTTAGTATGTACGAGTATACGATACGTCTAGTGAATAAAAGTTAATTTACATTTGTAATTCATTTTCAATGTATTATTTTCTAGCTCTGTGTTTCAAAAATGTAACGTCTAGAAATTAACGATACATGTATGTAAGAGTAAAATCTTGAGGCTAATTAATTAATGTACTGGTGATCATAAATAGGGGTTAATTATTTAAATATATGTATAAGGGTAAATATGTCACATACCCGACCTGGTACATCATACAATTGTATGTACAAGTATATGTATACAATGTCATCATTTGCAATTGCCACATGCAGTAAATACGTCACCGGTAATTGGTTATATTGTTTGTTATAGAATTGATAGTTTAAAAATCATGTATACAATGAAATATTTAAACATCCTGGAACGGCGCCGCGATCATGAAAACCGGGAAATTGCGGGAAATTGAACAAATACCCTAAAAGTTTCAATGCATTTAATAAAAGAAATGATTTCATTTTCTTTCTTACATTTTATAGCTATAAATTAGATGAACGTATATCTACTCGGTTTAAATTTATTAACTAAGAAAGCCTACTAGTGAGCCTAACGGTTTCCAATTAGGTATAATATATTTTTGTTCACTGAAGACAAAGTTCCGTATTTCATTCTAAAAACATGCATGCATGTAATTTATAAATTAGATATAATTGATTGTTACAAACTGAATGGTTTGTCAATGGTTTGCAAGTAAACACATTCAATACATTGATTCAATATCCACTGATATATAGAATATAAAAACAACGATAAATATGTAAGTTACAGAGGCGCAGAGGAAGTGTGGTGATGCAGTTTATTTTCTACAACAAAAACCGTTTTTAATACCTTTTCTTTCATAAAGTTAATACATTTAGTTGGTAAATTAAGCACAATATTGAATTAAAAATTTTTAATGGCTTAAAGGTGGCTTAAAGGTAGTTTAAAGGTAGCTTAAAGGTGGCTTAAAGAAGTTTGGACATTAAGGACCTATAAGTTGTTCTTAAAGGTGGCTTAAAGATAGTCTTTAAGCTGCCTTTAAGCCATCTTTACGCATTCTTTAAGCCACCTTTAAGCGACACATATAGCTTAAAGGTGGCTAAGATCGTCTTTAAGCTACCTTTAAACACCTATCTTTAAGGAGAACTTAAAGATGGTCATTCATCCTGTGGGAGTTATTACATGTAGAACCATTTTAACAGGAGCTTGGACTTTGGAAAGCTGTGTGGCAACATGCTGTCAAACAGCATTGTGACATAATGCTGTCTATTTCATTGTAGGCCACTCAGCCATTGCCTTTAAATCAACGAGATCTGTCTGGCTTTTGAGCTAACACTACGCAATCTGTGTATTTTTCACTAGAAACCAGCGTCATTTTAACTTGTTTTGACGCAAGAAAGGTATTTAAATCATACTGAAAGTCTAAGATCTTGTTTAACTCTACAATTCACAATTTTATAAAGAGAAAAATTATAATTCTTTGAGAGAGAGAAAGGGAGAGGGAAAGAAATTCTTCGATCAAATTGTTATTTCATTAAATATATTTTCATTTCTTTTGTTTGTTTAAAATGTGATACCAAGATGGTGCATCAATCTATTCTGCACGTAGCGCAGTTGATTTCTCGAAAACAATTAAAGATTAGCAAGTCATTTCAAAACATTTCATTATATATAGTGAAAATATGGGCATACATGTATTTTTGAAAGGGACAAAACAGTCATCTGATCTTATTATCCAAGATTTTTTTTTAATATCATTATTATTTGTGTTCTTTTTTTTTTACTACAACAACATGTAAGGAGATAGCAAATTAAGATTTTATAACTTGTGACCAATCCCATTGTAATATATAATGCAATAAAATATGTTGAAATCAGATAAGATATGCTATGCTATGCTGTGGCATGCTATGGGATTTGCACAAAATCGCCTCCGTAGAAAAGTTCCAAACATTTCGAATTCGAAGTAAAATGATAAGAAGTCAAAGTTTGCCACTAACCTGTAATGTGAAAATTTATTCTTTCAAATAAAAGCATTCAAATTAAGTTAGAAATTTAAGTTAAAATATAATTTTGTATGTTATGCTTAGTACCGGTATGCTATGGTATGATATGACGAATGAGAATCTATGAGATTGCATGCGATATGGTATGAGATTCCAATGCCATGGCACATGATTGTATGATAATTGAATGCAATGCTTTGCTATGATATGCTATGGTGTATGTTGTAAAAGATAATGCTTGAACTTACTATAACTGGGAAGGAAAAAATGTATAAAAGTAAACATTGTGTTTGGTTTTATTCCGATAAGAAGTCCGTCACAATATGGAAGTGTCCAATCTCACCAGTGAAAATATTAAGGGGAGACAGGAGACATATCACGTGACTATCATTGCAATGATGAAAATATTTTGAATTTAATGTACTTTTATCCACATAAGGAAAGAGGATGTCCCAAACCGCCTTAAGATGTAATGAAGTCATACTTTCAACCTTTGTTTAAAAAACTGAATAAGGGAAACTCTTTGAAAAAATACTAGTAATTTGACAATAACAATTAATGACATTAGAGGTGCGTTGTTTCATTCCGATATGAAAAAATATAAAGTAATTCAAAATGGCGTCATTAAAAATTAGCTGTTTCCCTAAACAAAGCCAACCAAAATTGAAAAATGAAAAAAAAAATTAGATGATTAAATGATATTATTTCTGGCATGTAATTTGAAATTTCAAATAACATTCTTTTTTAAATTTCAGATATATTCTCAATGAAATCAAACACCTGTGTAATTCAAACAATTGCAAATGATAAAATTTAAATATTCTTTATGCCCACCCACCCTCCACCAAAAAAAAAAATTAAAAGTTGGTTTCTATTAAAAATATAATTTAAAAAAAAATAAAAAAATGAATCTTGAAATATCATGCATTAACAAACAATATATCTTTGTATACTTAATCTATCTTTTTCTAAAATGAATTATAGATCAAAGCAAGATGGATTCATACCAAATTGGTTTATTCTCAACGGACCCTGGTCACTCCAGCTAGTAAATAACACTTGTTTTAATTAGGCCCCGCCTACTTTTACAGTAATCGTGCAGTCATGATACTGATCTTTAAGCAGGCATATATAATGAGCCATTTGTATATTGCACAGGTATTGGATTTCTAAATAACATCCTCCAATACAGAAATATACAGAGTTATAAATCAAAGTAAGTTAAATTATGATATCATGTATATATGTTATGCTTATTGGGAGTTTAAAAGCTTTGTCAGAATTTCATTCGAGCAATATTCGAGCTATTTCAGTCGGTGCCGCTAATCTAACCTGAAGAGAAGTCTCTTGAATATTCTTAAAAATCTTGATTAGCCTTTTAAATCATTTCACTTGTGGTTCAACTTTTGTTTCTTACTTAAATATAGCTGCTTTACATTTTTATCAATATAAGAACAAACCATTTTCTTTATGTTTAAAAAAATGATAATTAGATAATTTATTTGTTGCTAATATGTCTGAGTTTAACAATATTGTTTATAATGTACAGTTTCCTGAAGTCATTTTAGTTAGTCCATCATGTACATGTATGTACACAAAAATAGGTACCGAACAAATCGCCGTGATGAAACATAACATTATTTGCAATTTTTAGCACCCAAGAGGCGGGTCCAGAGCCGGCGGGCCGAATCCCCTCTTCGGGTTTTTTCCTCTCTCTCTCTGTCTGTCTCTCTCTCTCTCTCTCTCTCTCTCTCTCCTTTTTTGTTATTTTTTTTGTTATTGGTTGTTGTTTTGTTGTATGTTTTGTTTGTTTGTTTGTTTTGGTATAATTTTGAATATCCTAATTCTAAGTCTAGGTGAAATGTTTAGAATGATTAGATTATTTATTGATATAAATTTATACGCACCCATAAAATGCCATACATTAGCAAATTTCTTAAAGGGACAGGGGAGTAAAGAAATCTTATGTATTTATAACGACTATGTATAATTTTGGGCACAAGTAAACAAGTAAATATAGTTATGTAGTTATGGCTTCTTGTGAAATCAGCATGGTTTGTAGACAAAACACGTTCTTAGGTGACATTTGACATTCAGCAATTTCTATTGTGACCTAGAGAACAGTATGAAAATACAGATTTGAGTTTTAGCTTTATTTTTGACTATTCATAAAATTACATCTAAAAGAACTATATATGATATGAGTTAAATTTAACCCTCATAATTCGCCATTTTTTAAGTGCTTTGGGTACAATAAAATGTTAACTTATTTTTTAGAAGAGTTGATATCAAATATATTTTTTCGTCTAATTAATTGATTTACTTGCACTCACTGGCAGTATATGACGTCAGAAGTTACGCTATTTCTATAATTCAATCAAAATCGGTCAAAAATTGACATTTTTCTCATCTTTTTACGAATGGGAAATATAGAGCGCATGCTTGAACAAGGAAGATTTTTTTGTCACTTATTAGTCTTGGCTAGATACATCTCTGATTAAATTACTTTGTTTGTTCAAGCATGCGCTCTATGTTTCCTGAAAGAAATGCAAAAATGGCGGGAAAAGGTTGTCTTTACGATGTCATATTTCTAAATTGTGGGCACTTGAACCAAAATGAATATTATGTAAACATATCACATAAATACCTGTATTAAGAAAACAAAGAATTACAGTTAAATGATGATGTTACTTTTTTTTTTGGGGGGGGGGGGGACATTTTAGGCCCATATCATACATAGTCCTTTGATTTCATTTTCTACGCAAATATATGCAGGATATTACATTTCTTCTTTTCTTTGATTCCTTTAAGTTTTAGATTTGACCTCATACACCGAGTTACCGAGATGTTCCATTGTTAATCACTGATCAAACGCTGTGATCAACCCGCGAAAGCAGTGTACACTTTAGGGACAGTGACGTCACAAATGAGTCGCCATCATAAGACGTTTTCATAAATATGATTTTGAAAAAAAAACCACAAATGATGCATATATCATTCATCATGTTTGTTGCTTTCTCCGACTGTCAAGACTTTCAATAAATATGATTTAAAATTTCAAATAAAAAAAAAACAAACAAACAAACAAATAAAACATATCGTTCATCGTATTTGTTGCTTTCTCCGGCTGTCTAGACAAAGAAAATAGAACCATTTTAACAAGACCGTGGACTTTCAGTAGGACGTAGCAATCTTTATTTAAACAATATTCTATTTAATATAATATATTGAATGGGATTAGGCAGCAGACACAGCCTGTTTTAGACCTCTCCCTACATCAAGGTCAAAATGAATAAATTGAAATATTTAAATGTTCAATATTGATAACACAAGACGGACTATAGAAAGATACAAATAAAAAGAGGGGGGAAAAACAACGAACAATATGGTATCGGTTTGAAAAGAAAAGGTCAGACTATATTCTATTTCATGAATAATTACAAAAAGCGTTCTAATGCTGCAATCAAAGTATGCACTGCTTTAAATGTTTGAACAATGATATTACGTCCATGGTTAGGACTACCAAATAACATTAATTGGAGTAAAAGTTGATGGTTAGAACTAATTATAATATTTTTAAGGCTTCAAAAACAGTCATTTTACCTGATTCATACTAGAGGCATTTGAAAAAAAATAATGATAAATATCTTCAACAGAAGTTGCACAAATACCACACATTGCAGTTTCTGTTAAACCATGATTATACATATCTGCCATTAACATACTTGCATTGTTTCTTAATTGACGATGAACTATTTTATATTCACGTGTCCCAAATTTCAAAAGGTTATAACACTCCCTGCAAAAATATTAATTTTATAGACTCATAAAATAGGATATGCTAGAAGCATTTTTAATGTGATCTGGTAAATCAAGCCTTTGTTTTACAATGGAAGGGAAAAAATTGTTCATATAGGATATAGTTCTTATTTATTTTAGGAATTTTAAATTGTACATCATTGGTTCTTAGGTTATAAGTGTGAACTGGTGGACGATATGGTTCTAATAATTCATACAAAAACTGGGGTCTAAACCATTAATAATTTTAAAAAATAGGATTAACTTATGTATTTTCTTCCTAGTTTGTAAAAGGTCCGACCCAAGGACGTAGCTATCTATTTTTTGCGTCGAAACAAGTTAAAAATAAAGCGGTTGCAAGGGATATATTCATTGATTACGTAGTCTTAGCTCAAAACCCTTCTGATTGGCTAAAAAATATTTCCCATAATTTAAAGAATGTTGCATACGTCATTATATTTACATTCCACATATGTTTTGCTTGTAAAGTGCGTTATAAGCTACGGTAGTTATAGCACTGTAATGCACACAGGGTACTCAAAGTTAAAAATGACGAATTTTATTATGACGTCACAAACGTTGAACACTATTAACTGCAACGTCACAATCAAAAATCAAAGTTCACGCTTGCGGCTGTTACTGTGGCTCTTCCATTAATATGAACTTACCCTTAGGATAAGATAGGAATTTTATGGTATACATGTAAATCACTTTTGCAGACAAGGCACGAAGTTAGTAAAATGTAAATATAAGCATTAAATTAGGATTTTTTGAAGTATTCAATCTCATATCTGCAGCGATGTGTGCATACAAATTTTCATAACGCGCTTATGCTCGTTACTCAATTTGAATGCACACACCGCTGCAGTTATGAGATTGTATACTTAAACAAAATCTTGATTCAATGCGATATTAAAACCAACGTCAAAAACCGTATAAATCAACTGACGTTACGTTTGAATGTTTTACAATTTGGTTAATCTAAAGGTTAAATCACTGTTTTTATCTAATACTAAGAACACAAAATTGATAAATTATAAGCAAAGAATTCAATATTTATTAGTTTGATACGACATAAAATATTTTGCAACAGTTTACGCACTTTATCAACTGCTTCGCGGTAAAAAAAAAAACTAATATAGATATTGAATTCTTTCCTTAATTCTGTTATAAGATGTTCATTTGTTCTCCTCCTAGGTTTTGTCAGTTCTTCTAATGCTAGTTTTTCTTTTTAATTTCTATCTCTAATATTCCACAATTCTACCTAACTGGAACGAAATTTCAAAATAATGCTTTTTTAACTATGTAACTTTGTATTACATTTTCTGCATAACTATTTATCTTTTCAAAAGTCATATGCATGTACAGTAAACCGGTAAAACACGTTAAATCAATTACATTATAGTATGACGTCATTATGAATTTATTACCAAATTAATGTCGACCTTAATAAATAACTTAGTTTCTAGCAAAGATTTTTAATTTGGATCTGATGGCTGGCCTGTAGACATCTTAACCTTATTCGCGTCACTGACACAGATATTTCTTAAGACATGTGTGCAAAGGTTATCACTAACGTTAATACTATAAAAACAATTAAAGGACCTAAAGGCCACATCGCCCAACTGGGTAACTATTTAGACTTTTGTTAGGATGTAACTATCTTTTAGCGTCAAAACAAGTAAAAATGACGCTGCTTTCAAGTGAAATATACAGAGATTGCGTGGTCTTAGCTCAAACGTCTGACAAATAATGTTGAATTCAAAGAGCCATGGCTGATTGGCCTTCAATGAAATAGAAAGGCCTACGTCACATTGCTGTTTGACACAACTAACCACGTCCAAGTCTATGTTAAGAAGGTTCTAAACAAATTGTAAACCATATCTAACCTGAAAGAATTTCAATGCAAGCATTAAAAATTGCTTCCAAAAGATATAACAGAAATTAAGCAATTATTCTAAATAATAAGACGCTTTCTTCATGCGGGATATGAAGGTAGCAATATTTCAGGAAATATATCTATATATATCACCTGCAAAAATGGTTGTATGTAAAATAATTAGAACTGAGCCATCATTTTGTTTACAAATATAGGGAATGTTACTCCTTGGATGCAATTGTATGTGCATGTAATTATAATTCCGTTTAAGGATCCAAGTTCATTACCAATTAGCGTGGTAGTTTCCATTATCTTCATGGTTGGGTAAAGGCCATCGATGCCCTGATACATCCTCTCATTTTTTAAAGTGATATTTATTTTATTTTATCAATCGAAAGCAAATTTGCAATAATTTTTCTTAAAATGCATAGATATCATCCAGAAATTTCTTTGTATTTCATTTCATTCAAAAAGTTTGAATGACAAATGGCATTCTTATAATGAAAAAAAAATACTTTGAGGCTGGGGATCGGAAAACCTTTAAAAAACAATTTATAAAGTTTGATTGGCAAATAACATTTTTATAATAAAGGAAAAAAATACTTTGAGGCTGAGGATCGGAGAACCTTTAAAAAACAATTTATAAAGTTTGAATGACAAATGACATTTTTATTATGAAGAAAATAAATACTTTGAGGCTGAGGATCGGAAAACCTTTAAGAAGAATTTAAAAATTTATAAAGTTTGAATGACAAATGACATTTTTATTATGAAGAAAAAAAAATACTTTGAGACTGAGGATCGGAAAACCTTTGATAAACAGCATAGGTGTTAATTGGTGTTAATATGTGTTAATTGGAATCTTTTTGACATCTGGTTATAGAAATGAACAGGTTGATTTTTTTTTTATTATTAATTTCCTTATTTTGGTGTTACTTCTGCCTAACTGGAACAAATGATTTTTTATAAATTTTGTAACTTTGTCATACATTTTCTGCATTTAACAGTCATTCATGCAATGATCGGTGGTAAACTTGAATTGTACTGTTTGTTGGTCAACAGCTGTACAGCTCATGGATACATGTATTTACAAGACAATGAATATACACATATGTTAATATACATATAAACGGGCCACTTGAAAAAGGCAAGTTTATATGTGGCGATTTCTGATAACAAAAACATTCTTCATATATTTATCTAAATCTTTTACATTTTGTGAAATCCTGTACGGACAAGGATTTTAATATAGTACAACTTCTTGGGGAATTTTTCACTAAAATTTCAATAAAAGGGACATTTCAATTTAAAATGTAAAATTCCTCTATCTTTGATGTACATAAAGAGCATAAACGTCTCTCTAATGGAATATTGTTGTATCTACCAGTTTTGACGCTAAGACAATGAGTTAATAATCTTAATTTACATATAAGTTTCTCATTTTGTAAAGGAATTCTTTTTGTCATATATGGCTAATAAATACAATGATTAAATAAATAGTAATAGATTGTACATTCAGAGGAGGCATTGCGACTGTTTTAGATATCAAAAATACGTTGCTATGCAACTGTTAAAATAATTTTTAGCTTTTCAAAAAATTGATTTTCCCATAAGTTCATTAGTCCAATACTTCATAACATGTATAAATCTTCGCAGCACAGTTTTTTACATTTGTTTTCACATAAAGTTTCAATATACCTATTAACATGACATGAGTTAAGAATGCAATTTTTTGATGATAATAGTTTCATCCTGTATCTTAAAATACATATTTTTCTAATACATCGCAGAGGCATTCTGCTCTATTCACAATAAATAGCTGCATTAGAGGTGGAAATTTTACAGTAATAAAGATAATTTTTTCTATTTCCGAGGCAAAATGAAAGCCCTAGTCTTCATAACCATAGCAATGCTTCCTACATAAGTATCAAAAAGGGACAAGAGCGTAGTAAAAATAAAACGAATATTACAACATTTCCTATTTAGTGATAAATGCGCTTTTATACATAGAAATCTTATGACAACTGTTTTTCGTAACATGAAATTTGACATTGCAATCAACAAAAGTCCGAAATAACAAAAACTTTCACTACTTCAGTTTGTTCACACTTTTACCATTTCTGAAAACCATTGATTTTGCTTTGTTAACATTAACCGTCAGCCATTCAAAGTTCGTAAACCAGTTTCAATACACATAGGTTTAGTCTTATCGGTTTCTATGCTGTGAATTACTATCATATTTATTATTAAAATGCTTACGGGTATACTTCCATTTCAATAAAGAAGTGTTAATTGGAATCTTTTTGACTTCTGGATAAAGAGTTCAACTGGTTGAGCATTTGGGCAGTGAGTTGTATAGGGAAGTTCTATATCACCCAATTTAGGACATGTAATGCTGAGTCAGAATTGAGATTGATAAGAACAATAAATGATCTTTCATTAATGTAAGCTGGACAAGTGAGAAAAACATGAAAGCTACCTTCACTTGTACGTCCATCATTTGTACCATTTTTACTTGGAGAAAGGCCTTAAAATGTAGTTATGTCAAATAGCAAGGGGACGTAGGCTTTGCCTTTTTCATTTCCCTGGCTCTCAGTCATTGCTCTTTGCAGCAACACAATCTGTCTGGCTTTTGGGCGAGGACTACGCAATTTATGTATCTATCACTTGAAACCAGCGTCGTTTTTAACTTAATTGTTTTGATGTTGAAAAAAAAGGGCAGTGACGGTGATAATTACGGAGCAGAGGCGTGGGGGCTGTCATACAGGAAAGGACGTTGAACGTGTTTGTGAACTTGTCCATACTCGATTCTGTAAACTCATTCTATGAGAGTTCAGTTCCAAGCCCAATTTCGTTATATATATAGATATAGATATAGATACACACTTTCAGTTTGCTTCCGATGCCACAGACATATACTGGAATATGGTCCGCCCAATGTGAAAACTCTTTGAACAACATGTCCAAAACCAAGGAAATCTGTTTTCACAGAGTTTAAAAAGACCATTTGATGTTTTGTATCAGAATATTTTGACCGGAGAAAACAAACACGTTGTTTGTTCTCAGAGACAGAAAAAAATAATAACAGTTTGATGAGAATTTATGTTTATTATGTTAATTACATACTAAATCAAAGTACTGAAGTACTGTCGGGAGTTGATTTTATTAATTATTATCAATTTTAAAATCAACGATATGTTATTTTGCCAGGCAAGTAGTTTCTAATCTGTATTTGAATTACGCACATATATATATATATATAATATGAATTCTCGAACTTTTCCGACAATAAATTTCGAGAAAACCCTATATGAACCATGTTGTGTAATATTTAAAGATATAATTAATTCCATCAAACTGTGTATCAGTAATCGAAATGTTTCTAAAATTGTACACGTCTGGATCCAAGTAATATTGAACTCTAGTCTCGTTTAAGCAGACGCTCGGCAGTCTCCGTTAATTTCCAACTACCAAGAGAGACTCGATCTTTGCTTGTCGGGGATTTACGGATACAGCCGAGCGTCTGGTTGAACGAGACTTATATTGAACTCTGGCGTAGGAATACATACAACTACAAAAAAAACCTAATTAACTTGTTCGTACTATATAAAATCTGACAAGGTATTTATAAATACGTTTCTTTGAAAAACAAGGTACAGCATACAGTACACCGAACTTATCTATTATTTTCAAGATCTACGTCTTGTCAGCGGTGATGATTTGTGCTTAGGTCCAAACACTGTTTCGCTTTCGGTTTGCCAGAGTAACTGCATAGGAGAGTTGATTAAAATCAACTCCCAAAAATTGCTGCAGATAGTAGCTCCCACGGGGAATTCGGGTTCGTCAGTCTAAATTTTCCAGTATAAGAAATTGACGATTTAACTCTTTGAATATTGCTCTAAATGTTACGTATGTATAAAAATATTTGTATAACTCATTTATTCTAAAGTACTATCATAGGAAATGTATACATATATATAAGAAAATAGTGTTTATTATCTGACAAAATATAGATTCTCATGAAATATAAGCTAAATGTGCCAAAATATATCAAAAGAAATATCAAAATATTGTCTGAATATGTTTTTAGAACATCGTGAATATATCGTAATACACAAACTATTTAGAAGTTTGGTCTGCGTTGAAAATTAGGAAACTAAATAAAGTAACAGTACCCTAAAACTCTAAAACTAGTGAGTTATGAAAATTGATCATTTACTTCTTGAAAACCTTCCGCCACAAAATATAGTCCCTTACTAAACTCTGTTGAATATAATTTTTTAAAAATAATTTTATTCAATATAGTTTATTTGGCATTGTTAAATATATAAATATACTACTCGAATGAATATGTGATGTAGGATATAAGAAATCACCCAAATTTAAAAGGAAATATGAATGATAAACTGGATTTTTATTAACTAGATTTTAGAACCATTTTAACAATATCTTGTCAAACAGCATTGTGATGTAGGCCTATCTATTTCATTGATAGCCACTTAAACATGTCTCTTTTAAATCAACACGATTTGTCTGACTTTTTATAGATATGACTACGCCATATTTCTCTCGAAATCAGCTTAATATTTAACTTGCTTTGCTGTAAAAAAAAATGGATAGTTACGTCCTAACGAAAGTCCAGGGTCTTGTTGAAATGATTCTAGTTTATATTTTTACAAATCCTATCTTAAATTTTTAGGAAGATCTGATAGGTCATTTTGGTAACAGTTTGGCCTCCATATGGTGGTTTAAAAGGTGAGCTCGTCAGTTTCCGGTTTCGTTTCTAAGCCATGCAATATTGTCTTCGCGATTTCCATAATTGTGAATTTTGGTAATTTTTGCTACTTCTACGATTTGGGTTTTTAGCACATTTTTGAAAGACGAAGGGACTTATTACATTTTGTTCCAGTGGTAACTTATTCCATAGCTGAATAGATGGAATGATGGTGGGAAAAAACTCTTTAAAGATGATGCTGTCATAGAGTATGTGGCATACCACAAAGTTACCACCGTTTGAAGTATTATTAATAACCATGCTGGCGTTGTTTGAGAGACAAGATTAAATCTTGCAAATAGAAGCATTTTAACAAGAGTTTGGACTTTGGGTAGTTGTGTCAAACAATAATGTGACGTTTGCCTGTCTATTTCGTTACTGGGCACTCGGCCATGGCTCTCTGAAATCAACCAGATTTGTCTGGCTTTTGAGCTAAGACTACGCAATTTGTGTATATTTCACTCTAAACCAGCGTCGGTTTAACTTGTTTTGACGCAAGAAATAGATAGTTTACGTCCTATCGGAAGCCTAAGGTCTTGTTTAAATGGTTATACAGAGGGAATGTTCCATAAACAATCATATAGAATGATAAAAGTTTGTGTCTTTTCCTTCTCTTACATCGTGCACTGTTCCCACACCAACTCTGAATACAGATGAATTTTTCCGAAGACTTGAAATTATTCTTGGACAAATTAAAATTAAGAGATTTTAATTTCCTTGCGTGTGACCATTATCCTACGTAATACAGTCATGCATTGCTTACACCTTTGGTATTTTAACAAGTGTGAGATGAAGTCCGTAAGGTATAATTGATTTTTAACTGATTAGTAATTATTGTGAATTGAATTAAAAACCTACTTTTATTTTTAATAAACAAGCTCGAAATAGCTAAAATGAGAGTAAGGTGGTGTACACGCGTTGGCGGACCCAAGTCAAGGGTAGTTTGCATCAAAATATATACTTGCGGTGAAATAATATTGAATGATTACCTAAAGAGTGAATATATTCACTGGGAACTTATTTAGAGTATAAATATAAAACATCACTTTGAAAGAGAAGACTAAGATGACAGTTGGATCTAGATTCATTTAGAGGGCTCAATGCTCGTGGCCATTTTTGGGGGGGGGGGGGGGGTGGATGTGCCAACCTCCTATACATGTATAAGAAGAGCACTGCATAAATGTATAGGAAATTAATAAAATTGAAAAATTGAAGCTAAAATTAATGGAAATCTTCTGTACTAAATAACAGCTTAACAAATCACATAAATCATATATAAATTGAAAGAAGTTCTGGTGGTTAGTTTGTTGACCACTTCGCTCCCTTAATTTTGCTATCATCATTAGCAAAGTCAACAGGAAGGGGATTAAAACCATTTAACAGGAGCTTGGACTTTGGGTAGTTGTGACAAACAGCAATGTGACGTAGGCCTGTCTATTTCATTGCTGGCCACTCAGCCATGGCTCTTTGAAATCAACAAGAGGTTTTGATCCAAGATTACGCAATCGATGCATATTTTGCTTGAAACCGCGTCAATTTTAACTTGTTTTGACGCAGGAAATAGATAGTTACATCCTACTGAAAGTCCAAGGCTTTGTTAAAATGGTTCTATTTGATACTTGGAATAAATACATTTCATTGCGTGTACTACGCTCCTTGTTTTATGCCATGCATATTAGTTTCTGGGTTTTCCGCGGGGTGACAAGACCCATGACACGTACTAGTATTTAATAATTACATAATCATAGAGCATACGGTTGTAAATTGGATTTCTTCAGAAGATATTGAAAAATATTTAAGTGCAGAAAATTCATCCTCGCAGGTGCTTGAAAGAGGGATTTAGAATTTGTTGACCAATACTAGTGATATTTTTGCACTTAGAAATCACATCCATGGACTCTAGTGTTTCTATAAATTATAATTCTACTTAACGTAGATTTAGAAACAAGCAATCATAAACCGCCATTTGAGACAGGTAAGTGAAACAATATACCTATAAATCAACAATTTTGTAATTTATGTAAAAAGTAACGTCGGCGATGAAATTCACTATATATTATGATAGGTCCAGCCTTGAAAGAATATGAAAAAACCACTTACCGTTGGTGTATTTTAGACGACCAATTGTCTTCAAATTTTTCAGAATAATTTTCATGTAAAAAAAATATTGTTACATTTTATTATTATTATTATTATTATTATAAACTGTTATTAATAACTTTCAAATGAGTAAATTTATCAATATAATAAATATGAGTCAACTCTCCGGGTTAAAATTGACATGTACAGTATACACTCTTGATTTTTTATTAATACCGCGCGTAACCGGAGGCGGGCGAAGCCCGCCTTGCGAAGCGAGGATTAATGGTAAATCAGTGAAAAATGAAAGTTGAATCAGGGGTACTAACGCCAAAAAAAAAAAATTCTTCCAGCCATGGGCGCCGCCATATTGGCAGCCATTTTGTTTTTAAAAAGTTAGTTCGATCATTGATTGACTGGTGCTTATCGATGTTTATTGCCCTTAAACTCGATTAAAATGTTCCAGTGTTTCAATAGAAGGTAATTAAATGAAATGAAAGAGGACACCTGAGAGTTTCAATAGTGCTTCAATAAAAAAAACACGACTTGTTCTATGTATGTCTTATCAAATTATCAGATGGAAAATAAAAACAATAACATCAAGGAACTGATCTTTTAGATACTGGATCCTACTGTGTGCGTTTCCAAAAATTTGTTCTACAAAAATCAAACTGCACTGTGTTAAATCTGCGCTCGGTCCAACGGCCACACCGTTTATATATTAAATTATATTGTTTATGATTTAACTCTTGTTGAAACGCGACATTTGATTGGATGGAAAAATTAAGTTTAATCTGTATAATTTAATTCTGGTTGTAACGCGGCATTTGATTGGTAAAAAAATTTCGTTAAATTTCTATAACCTGGTTTGCACGTCACAAGACATGTCACAATGCACCAACGTCAAAAACGTACTAAATTTGCTTGACGTTACGTTTGAATTTTGAACAGATTCATTTCATTTTTTAGAGTGAAACGGACTCAATTTGTACAGCAAATTACAGAAAATTAAATTATATTATCAATATCTACCCAAGTTATACTCGTACATGTATAACCTGGGTTGGAGCATTTTTACGCTTTTTTAAAATGCGCGTTTAATATTTCAATAACGCTAAAAAATATCAATAACCTTCTACTTAATCGTGCCTGTTTGACATGAATATTTTTTTGTGTGAAGTTTACGATGAGAATGTGCATTCACAATTATTGTATACTGTGAAACACCAAAGAAGATAATCTAGTATAACGTTTTATATCTAATAGGCCTATATTTTGAAGAACGCACAGGTCTACAGTGACATATCAAACTTCATTGATAAAGAAAATACAATACTATGCACCCACCCAACCTTTCCCCCTAACCCCCCCCCCCCCCCCCCACACACACACACATGAAATATTCCAGGAAGTTTATAGTTGTAAAAGCGGATCGTTATATTATAGTGAACAAATACTATAAGGCGACAAGCAGACGATCGCTGGCACGCGCTGTTATCACGAGCTGTTGCTCGTTTGTTTGCCCAGCTGTTTCTTCGCGAGGGGACCCTAGCTGAAATACAGTCGACGGGTAGAATTATTATTGTCTGAAAATAACCTTTGTTTTTAGTTTATAACTGTATGACATGCAATCAAAGACCAAATTATGCTATTGTTACAGAATTCAAAAAGGTATAGAAAAACTGCTGAAAACATGTACATAATATAAAAAAATGATAATGTTTCTTTGGGGGGGGGGGGGGCAGGGGCAGGTATTTCTTCTTTCCTAGTCCCTTTTTCCCAGTAACTAGGATTTTGAGCTCTGAAGAACACATTGCTTTTTTTTATTTTGTGGCCTTTTTAAAGCTTGTTGAGATTTTCGAGGGTAAGATGTCCCATCCAATCTTCATCATCACCCCCATCCCCTTTGGAAAACGATGTTATTTATGTAACTAATAACTGTGATTAATTCTATATTTGAGATTGACTTTTGTAAAAATTACAAGTACACAATATATAGCTCATTGTTTTCTTAGTTAACATCTTCATCGTCTTGTATGGTTCCAACATCAAATTGGATTTTTTCTTCAATTTTCTAAAAGTTTACTGGTATTAATCAAAGTACTAGGCTTTCATGAAAATAAGTTTCCGGTTACGATTTACGGTTCATTTTCTAGTTGTTACTGGCGTCACAGTGCAAATCATCGATGTATACAACAGACCCCCCCCCCACCCCCACCCCCCCCCCCTTCGTCCCAAGTCACGGTCTAGAATTTGCGTACCTCTCCCGGGGGGGTGTTGTCCGTGGTTTGCGAAGATGCTCTCTCCCAACACGTGTCCGTGAAAACACGTGCAGAAGAGTTAGGCAAAATACAATTAAATCATACGCCTACAACTCTAGGGATATCCATCTGACAAATAAATACGAAAACAAGCTGTTGAACTTTTGTACAAGACATTTACTAGATGCATTTACGTGTGTATTTGCAGCATTATTTTTTCTGAGCTATTAATTCTTGCGTATATGAAATTTAATGGCCATGAAATTTTAAAAATTGAATAATGTTTTCTCACCAAGTTGTATTTATAACATTTTTTAATAGATTCGACATACTTATAAATATATATACACACCAACTTACAAAAAAATATTAACTCATATACATGCAGTAATTCATATATTATTAGAGAAAAGAGCAAAAAAAAAAAACAGATTAAAGCCAATCTTTTCAACGGCTTGTTACCTGAATTCGTGATAAAATAATTCTACACAAATTTGCTTTTTAGAACTGTTTTCATTTTTCTGATTTATATATATTTACTTATAGCTAAGTTTTCGTTAGAGAGATTAATCTCCCTTTTACTTGGAATACACAATATATAGGATTAAACGAATTCATTGAAAGCTACAAAAAAAAAAAAATGTTTAAAAATGATCATACATGTATATGTCTTTGAGCATAAACCAAGCAATTTTATCGATAGAAATCTTTTAATGAGTTACATAAAAAGAATAAACTTTTTAAAAAAACTCTAATGAATAAATAAAAAACCATACCAATAAAATTGATTGGACAATTGAACATTACATGGATGTCTAGATGTAAGTACATGTACATAGAATTCAGTTTAATAATGCGAAATTAATTTTCAATTTATAATATACATGTAGTTAAGTATGCATGCACTATTTTGCAAGACGACTGAATAATTTATACATTTATACACGGGGGGGGGGGGGGGGGGGGCTAAAAGGGGCACCGACACCCCCGTACTCCTCTTGCCAACTTTCTATAGTAAAATTATCAAAAATGTGCCTTGGACCCCCTTCCAAACCTGGAAAATTTAAACATATCCTTCGGACTCCGCTAAAAAAATATTATAACTGATAAAAAGACATGTTTTTCCAGACACATGCACAATAATAAAATGTGCATAATGCCTGCTAACTTTACTGCGAATTGATTTTGGGAAAATTCTATATCTTACATTCCATTTTCGCAATCGAGACAGGTTTTTTTTCATAAAATGTCATGTATAGTAATAAACAAGCATTACGTATATAATCATTTGTAGCTTGAACGCGTACATGTATAATATAATTTGTACTTTTAAAAGGCACGTATCGAACGGAGCATTATTACCTCTCTCTCTCTCTCTCTCTCTCTCTCTCTCTCTCTCTCTCTCTCTCTCTCTCTCTCTCTCTCTGTCGCTCTCTCTCTCTCTCTCGTGTATGTAAACCATAAAAGAATTTGATATAATGCATTCAAGGAAATAGTAATAAATTATAAAGTTACGTAATCTCTCGTGAATCTTGGCTTAATTGATTTGTCGAGATAATAATTCGCCGCCTCAATGTGTCTGGGATCGCGCTGGGGGTGCGAATTGTCGTGTATAGATGACCAGCCCTGTCCCCCGCGGTTAGCGGCGGGAAGAGTATACAGATTATGACGAGGTCCCGTTGGGCTGTCATCTCCAGATGTAGAACTCTCTCTGTGTCAGTTTCAGGCTCCATTATATGTGACGTCATGAAATACACAAAGGGCCGGTGATACAATTTTATTTGCAAATTATATTGAAAAGTAAGAGAAATCAAGAGTTTTATAATTTTTAGAAAGCTTAAGATATTCATTATTTCGTTTATTATTTTCGTGGATATATTTTTCATACTCTTTTCTATTTTACTTCACTTTGCCTTAAATAAAAAAATAAAAAATATGTAGAAAGAAAAGAAATCAGATGTAGCGTTTAATTATAACATATTAATAAAAGACAAGAAATTATTTAAAAAATCCAACATATTATCATAAAGATTTCGGTAAATCAATTTCACATATTTTTCTTTCTAATTTTTTTGGTGCCTTTTTTTTTCTACCGGCCAATAAATTATCAAATTTAATCGAATGTCTATAAAATAGTGGTGACAATAGTACATGTACATATAGTAAACTTATTCAGTAGGAATCATGTGAAACTTAATATATCTACATATTTCTATACATGCTAATACCGATCAATATTGAATATATCTGTATAATAGACTATTATCTTTTCGAAACTTTGCTGAGAAAAGAAATGCCACGAGAAATATATATTTTTTGTTAAATTGATTTAACAAACTGCTTTATACCATTTCAATTAATAATTAATTACTGTACTAATTAAAACAGCTATTGAGTAGTGTCCCAAAACTTAGAGTGAGTTAACTCTTAGCTTTAGAGACCTTAGGCATAAGACACTCTTTATTCGACCCCTACTGATCCCGATGAAAACATTGACCGCATCACACATCACATCGAACAGTAACCGACCAGAAAATAGTTCTAAAAGATCAACAATTCCAACATCTATTAATCTTGACGCAAATTTTGAAAATACGAAGATTTAACACCAGAATATATTAATTGAGGTTGAATATAACCAATCGGAGTGAATTGCCACCGCGCAATTATCACAGAGGGTGATTTCAGAGAGCGCGGAAGAATATATCAAACGGGCGAATCACATACGCTGCTTGCGACAAAGGATAGTGAAACATGTCATACAGAGGCCATTTGGGTAAATAAGGTAGATTCCGAATAGCCGAAAAAAAGTTTATGTTTTACAAACACTGAGGGTCTGGAAATTTGCTGGATTTCCAGGCAGTGAAAAAAGGGAATGTTAAATTCTGACGGATTATCGGAGGGAAGCGAAGCTTGGCAGCAACGAAGAGCAAGGTAAGTTCCAAAACGTGTTCGGGACTTCGGTAGTTCGGTCGTCGCCATTTTGGCTGCTCCAAGAGTTGATCGTGTTACCAAAGATAGCTGTAGATAAGGCAGTGCCATTGTGTCATGTCCGTTTAATTCCTTTTTGTTAAACCTCCTTCACATTACATCCCTAAAATCGAATCTGATTGCACAGAAAGTTTAGAGGCAAAATATCACAACCCTTATAAAGATGCTGTATTGTTATAACAATGTTTTTGTGCTCGTCGAACATTTTGAATTCCCTGTAAATAATCTCTCTCTCTCTCCCCATTGCTTTGCGTTGCACTGAACGCCACTATGTCCTTCTGGTTTCGTTCACAGTGTGTTAATAATGGCCGTGTGTTGTTATTATAGTTCTTGGGCATAACAGATGGCCCTGTCCCAACTGTTGCTAGATCAAAAAAAAAATCTGTGTGTTTTCCCATACTGTCCCAATATCAAAATTGGTCGCACGACTTTTCACAGATGGGGAGAGAGGAGGTCTGTTTCAAATGAAAAAAATGATTTCTCAATCTGTTTGATATAGATCAGAAATCTACACATGTTGCGACACAATTCTAGTTTACACCATAGAACATGTGTGGTGCACATCTGCAGATACATTATTGGAGCCTGTTAACAATTAAGCAAACATTCTCACCTTCCATTCTCAGAAGGTTTTGATTTTTGAGGACACATGTATTTTTGTCTTCTATTGATAGAGCTTGCAAACAGTTTTAGAATGGAATTTTGCCATTCATACTTATCAACAGATATTACACCTACAAGTTTATGATTATTTTATTGCTTCAAATTTGTTAGCTTTTTGTAGTGATTTGCTCAATGTTGAATTAAAAGTGATGCTGATGGAGGTCTCCACTGTTTGCGTTTATGTTATTTATAATAATTTTTAAAATTATTTTTTTTGTCGTTTATTTTAACTTGATTAATATTAATATTTGGGGGTGAGAACAATTTTCAAAGTAATCAAAAGAAACCTTAATTTCACACCTTTCCTTCGCGTACTATTCTTTAATAAATTTTACACAGATAAGTTGTTTATTTGATCAAGTATCTTTACAGACATGATTTGTTATTTTCTGATTTTCAGGTATTTGCCCCCAAATTTGATTAACACCCTCTGCCTCCGGTTTTGATTTTAAGAAGTTCATGCTAATCATATATAAGACCACAGTATTTTACTCAAAAATCAAAACTATTGAAGTAATTTAGGTGAACACTGAACAATATCAAGTAATTAAAAAGATAAAAAAACAAACATTAATATCGCATACACATTGAAATCTTTGAAAATGGCATGTGAATTCCTACTCCAAGCCTCCCAGTTCCGTGCTCCCCACTACAATTTGTCATCTCTCTCTCTCACTCTCTCTCTCTGGTATTTCAAATATGTTTAAATACACAAACACCCACAGGCATGGAAAACGCATAGATCCACCCATGACACAAATAGCAAACCAAAAATAGTACAGGCAATAACACAGGGACTTGTCTACACTGTTGCAGTATATGTCCCAGTTCAAAAAAAGCCATCATACAGATTCATTAAAAATTCATGAAGGGTCCATAAGAAACCAAGAAATGAAAAAAAAAAAGGAAAAAAGAATTTTCATTGCCGCACCATGTTTTACATTTTACCTAAGGGGGACTAGCAATGTTTAAATGTTGTGTTTATATCGTTATCTTGATCAATGCATACAGTAAATAAAGGGAATGGCAGATAAACAGGGAGAAAAAGAAATATTTGATGATTGTTTAATCTTTATTTTTGTTTTCCCTCGGTTATAGGTTTAAAAAATTTCTCTCCCTTCTCCCCACCCCCTTCCACCAAACTTCTCTCCACCACACAGACACACCCATCCCACCTTAATCCTGACCAGAACCCCAAAAAGTATTTCTCTGTTTGCATCTTGCTTGAAGTTTATTTTGATTTGCATGACTTCTTTCATTTTTTGTTGCATTCCTTCTTTGTTGTTTATGTCAGCCACTTTTATTTGTTTGAGATATGAATAATGTATTCCTATAAAAATGTTCTGACATTTTTATAATTGTTGTGACTAGTCAATGTATATAAAAATTTGAAAAAATTGGAACAAGAAAAACTTCTGTGACAATTGACCATTGTAGCACTCCTCGAAATCAGTTATGGCTTCCTTTTAAAATTTTGATTTGCATGTTGAATGTTTTTTTCTTTGCCTTGTTTATGCATGTTTTATATTTTACTTTGAATGTTTTTTGGTTGCTGTAAACATGTCACCTGAAATGAGTGTTGTGTAGGGTTAGAGGGAAACTACATTGTATGAACACATCCAGCACATGAACATCGAACAAGACTGGGAACTGTGAACAAGGTCTGGATCTCTGTAAACAAGGTCTGGATCTTTGTGAACAAGGTCTGGATCTCTGTAAACAAGGTCTGGATCTTTGTGAACAAGGTCAGGATCTCTGTAAACAAGGTCTGGATCTTTGTGAACAAGGTCTGGATCTCTGAAACAAGGTCTGGATCTTTGTGAACAAGGTCTGGATCTCTGTAAACAAGGTCTGGATCTTTGTGAACAAGGTCAGGATCTCTGTGAACAAGGTCCGAATCTCTTTGAACAAGATCCAGATCCCTGTACAAGATCATATTTCTTTGAACAAAATCAGGATCTCTGTGAACAAGGTCAAGATCTCTGTGAACAAGGTCCGAATCTCTTCGAACATGATGCGGATCTCTGTGAACAAGTTTTGGGTATCTTTGTTCAAGATTAAGATCCCTGTACAAGATTCAAATCTCTTTGAACAAGATCAGGATCTCTTTGAACAATGTCCGGATATTTGTGTACAAGATCCGAATCTCTGTACAAGATCCGAATCTCTGTGAGCAAGATCTAAATCTGTGTGAACAAGATGATGCTCTATATGAACAAGACAGGGATTGTAAGAACATAAACAGTGTTTTAATGTTCTGTATGATGGGATTTTTGGGCGTAACAGCAAGTCAAGATATTAAGATATTTTGTAATAAATACATTAAATGGTAGATTTCTTTGGCAAAAGATAGATATTATGAAGGAATATTTCTGCACAAGGTAGTATGAAAATAGGGATCTTTCTCTGTAGGATTGAGAGAAAGATAATCACATTAGGAAATACACACATATTTAATCTGCTTGGAAGTTGTGAATGATTTGGGAGTCCCGAGTTCATGGATTATCTAATTTTTTTTTTACCTGGTAATTCATAATGTTTTAGTACAGGGCAAAATTTTTCACACAAATTAGTCAATAATTTAGGGATGGGTTAAAATTGAGGCATTGAAAAAATTTAGATTTTACAAATGAATGAACTTACAAGAAACCTGAGTTTAAAAAAATGAACAGTTTGGAAGTCATGATGAAAAAAAAGTCTGGTTTATTGTGAATTTAAGGCAATTGACATTGGAACAAGATAGGCATTGATCGTGAAACATAACGGGGGATACAAGTGAAGGAAGGCGGTCGCTCCTAGTAAAGCAATATTGGTCTGGTAACAGCTGGTAAAGATAGGGACACCAACTTTCTACCTTAGTCCTATTCAAAAACATACTCCCCTGGCGGGGCAAAATAAAGAGGAAACGCAAAATAACAATGAAATCATTACAAGCGAAATATTTGTGTTTTTAAAAAAATCATATGTTTGGTATTCTGCGTTTAATGTTAATAATTTTTTTTTAATAAAAATTGGTTTGAATGTGTTCAACCCAGCTATACTTTCAGTAGATGGAGCCAATCAATTTCATAGATCAAATAAAGCTGCTTTATGTAGAACTAAAGAAAATATATTATGTCTAGTACTCATTTTCGGTGACTGTTTGCATTTTTAAATGTTTTTTTTTTCTTTTCTGCTTATATGTTTTTATGCATGCTTCTTTTTTCTCCTACCTTTGTGTTTTTTTTTCACGTGTTGTCTTTTCAGGTACCTACCTGGTAGTGGTAACGAGGGGATGAACCCCCAGGGGGTGTTCTTTCGGGAGGGGCCCGCCCCCAGCATGCATCCCAATGTTTACCCCTCCTCCTCACCTCGTACATCTAACCCAACCTTTTATCAGCATCACAGATTTACGTCGTCGCATCATCAGCCTCCGCCGCCGCAATACGGCACTCTCCACCATCAGGGGGCGACGCGACATCAGCCGCCGCCCAATGTTACCGTAGAAACGGTTAGTATAATGTCTGTGTTTGGTTTTCTCTTTGGTACAGGTTGTTCTCGGCAGTCATGATGAACGACCATAACGGCCCTCACGGAACGTTCGGTGACCGAGTGAACATGCATTCAGATAAGGAACTTTCCGACTTGCTCGATTTCAGCGCGGTAAGTCCATCGGTGTTGTGCCAAAGCCCAGGGAGGTGCAGGAAGAATGAAGGGGAATGCAGTATAAGGGGTGGAGGGAATGGGAGGATAGGATTGTTGGTGGGGTCCAAGGGGGTTAGGGGGTAGGGTGCTATGGATCTCTTTGCAGAAATTTATTGGTCAGGGAATCTTGTACATTAATATTTTGTGATTAATTTTTTAGTATTAATTTACAAAGGGTTTTAACTTGTTTGCTTGAATTAGTGGTGTATATTTTAGTGCCATAATTGAATGGGATACCTAACAAGAGGATGACCTTGGGATAAGTTGGATAGGGTTCAATAATTAGATGAACTTTTAATATTGGATAAAATGGTTGAAACATTGAGGTATGATTCTAGATTAAGGGTATAAGCTGGTTGGTGATAATATTGATAGAAACAAGATTTGCATCCTTTGCATGTATGGCATATGAGCATCATCATTATTCTTTGACATCTATATATACCTATCCTAATAATCCTTGTGTTTCCTGAAGAAGTAGTTGGTATCGCCCCCCTTGAAATAGAATTTGGGTAGCTATTATCCAATATTGAAAAATCATTTTTGAAAGTGATCTGAAACTTTCAAATTCAAGTGTTACTACCCCATCTGAAGGTCTTTAAGGACCTTAGTTTACCAGAGAGTTAAGTAAATGCAAAATTTGTGCCAGATAGGAAATCATGAGAGATGTGTCTTGACGTTATTAATTTTAGACCTTTATCATGGCTTGGTCGACAATGGCTTGGTTTGGTTTTTGTAATTAATTTGTTATGTGCTATTTAAAGAGTTTTACAGTTGTTTGTAATTAGCAGGTGAAATACACATTAAAAAGTGAATGGCAATAAAAAGGTCAATGTAACTGTAAAGGTCGAAAGGTCAATGATTGGGTGCTTTCTTAGATATTTCGAGGCAAACAATGAAATGAGATATATTTAATTCTATGATAATGAAAGAACAATTTTATGGGATGAAATTTAGGCTCACATTTAAAAATAATTACCAAATTTTAAGGGCTGATAAACATGCTTATAATATAAGTTTATCACTAGACAAAATGAGTAGAAAGCTGTTTTTGTTGTATTGGTTAAAAATAGTTTAGGTAGAGATTGGGAACAAAGAACAAACTGCTGCATTTCACAGAATTTGTCATCAAATTATACTGTGAGGTTAAAGATTTCTTTTATGATGAATGTGTGTGTGTAATGTGGGTATGGTAAATTGATGTGGCAAATAGTAAACCCCGCGTACACAAGGTGTAAGAAGTCAAAAGAGGCGATCGCAAATTTATAATGAGATCAGCTTAGGGGAAAATCAGGCAGAAAAAAAGCAGGCTTACAGTTGATTTCAGTAATCTCTAAGGGTGTTATAATCTGTGGTAATCTCTTTAACCCTAAGTACCGGCAATTCGTTAGCACTAATCTCCTCATCTCGTTTGATGAGAGATTTTTTTATTCATTGATGGCTGGAAGGAGTTGACTTGCATTCATAAAAGCATTTAAAGATTTATGGTCAAAGCAGGTTTTTGGTTTTCGTAGGGGTGTTTTTCTTTTGTTAGATACTTGTGGAAAAATTCTTTCCCCACCTGAGTGAAGGAAAGAAGGAGAAAAATTCTTTATTCAACAAATAGTATAATCTTGCAATAAGTAGACTGCAGTCTTTAATGCAAAGTGCCTGAAATGCCTTTCTCCATAAACTTTCAAACAAAATAAGGTGTGTGTGTGAGAGAGAGAGAGAGAGAGAGAGAGAGAGAGAGAGAGAGAGAGAGAAAATCTGAAATCTTTGAAAGGAAAGAAGGAATGACTGTTGTAATTGTTTGACAATTGTGTGGTAAGAGGGAAATGCCTCACCCCCCTTTTCTGAGGACCCTACTGACGAAATGTTCCACATGTAATTTATTTCAGTGTTATAAACCTTCTAATTTTATGGGCTTTTTAAGTGGAAAAGACACGCCTGAATAAATTTGCCAGGCAACAGCTGTTCCCTACTTGGCTTTCAAAAAAAAAAAAAACAAGGGTCACTGAACAGCGAGGTCAAATCTAGTGTAGTTCCGATGAATGTGAAAACAATACAAAAGGATTTTTTTTTTAAAACAAACTTACAATTTTGTTCATCAGAAACTCAATTTATTTCTTTGAAAATGAGGGGAGGGAGAGAGAGAGAAGGGGAATAAGGTTGAATGTTTCAATAAGAAGTTTGATTCTTGGAAAAGATTGGTTGCAAACCAAACACATGTAGAAGTAAGAGACTCTTGTCGGGCCTCATAATGATTCAGTAGGTCGAGTTAAAAGTCCTACCCGGTGTTTGGGTAACAGATTAGGGTACGAGGTTATTGAATTCGAGCAGCTGTGGTTTGTAACTTGGCCCCACTCTCTCTCTCTCCTACTCTCTCTATCTTTATGAAACATTAGGGTTCTATATAAAGCAGAGTTGAGATCAGGTGTATTAAAAGTACATTGATTTATAAGAAGAATGTGTTTACTTCAATGCACTGGCTGGAATAGGAAAGGAAAATGTTTTTGTTTGGGTGGGAGTGGGGGGGGGGGAAGAATGCTTCAATTTGCAAAAGGGGGTGAAGAGTTTTTATATCAAAGTATTATGAATTATCAAGAAATTTATGTGCAAAACTGGCAAGTAGAAAGATTTGAAAGTTATAATTTTCTAAGTAAGAATTCATACTAGAGTAATTGAAATTTAATTCAGTAACTAAACAGCTGCATAAAGAAGGGATTGACCTTTGTAAACAAAACGAAACATAAAAGAAAGGGAAGAATTTGTCTAAGGAGGGGGTTGGGGGTGGGGTTAGGTCTGACAGGAGTTCCAAACAGAGTTATAACCCTTGGAATATCAACAGCTAGTGGGAATAAATCAAGGTGTCTGCATATAAAGAGAGAAGAATTTTTATGAATGAACACCAGGCCGATGTGTATTGAATAGGAACACATTGCAGTAGTACACATTCCAATCAATACCAGGGCCCTCCTGTGTCAGGGGAGAGCACCTGTTGTCCGTAACAACCAGATGGGGGAGCCACCTGGTGGCCTCAGTCTCAAGGTCACGCCAGCGTTTGGCAGACTGGGCTCAGCCAGTATTAAGTAGGAGCAGATGGCAGACTGTGTCAGTCTGGTGCTTGTAATCCATCTGTGTTGGAAAACAGAAGCCAGGAATCTCTCTTTTTCTCTTAATTTCTTTATCCCTTCCAGCATCATTGGTGTACATGCTTCTGGGCAGGTTCTGAAAAATGCAGTTGTTTGATGATTCTGGGGGAGATTAATGAAGGTCACAGTCAGGACTATAATCTGAATCTGTGTGACCTTGACCCTTTTCAAAAGAGCAGCTTACTACAAGAAAAGTGGATATGTTTAGGAAACTTCATGTTTAGAAACAAGAAGGATTTAAGGTTATTTACAGGAATGAAGAGGATTTTGAAAAGTGCATGTGGATTCAGGAACAAACAGAAAAAATAGATTTTTGTAAGAGCTCCTTCCTGATGGTTGACAAAGTCATTCAAGAAATATTAAGAGTGGTGTGTTTTGTTGATCGAGACTCAGAGCTGTAAGGTCCTTCTGTAGTCTTAAATGTGTCTAGAGCTGGAATTTAGTTGAGGAAAAAATGAAAGTTTTTATATGGAGTGAACTTGTTTACCTTCTGAACTTATTAATGTGCTTTTTAAGACAGTCATATAAGCAATGTTAAAAAATGATTGCTTTCAGAGAATGTGTTTTGATTTCAATAAATCAGAAGATGAAAAAGTGATTGATTTCCTCCCTCTGTTCTAATCCGCTGGGAATATTTGGAGTGCTTTTATTATGAGCTAAGTCCCTACTGAAAAACCTGTGGGGGATGCTGGATGAAATTGTAACAGTGGACAGTGAACGAAGTCTGTGATTAGCTTGGAATCTGCCTGGGGGGTGAAATCAGGCATCAGCTGGTAGAGGTGATTACATGTAGGAATTAAACAGCCAGCTGAGGACAAGAGAGAGAGAGAGAGAGAGAGAGAGAGAGAGAGAGAGAGGAGAGAGAGAGAGAGAGAGTGGTCTGGAAGATTTTTAGATGAATCTATTAGAGTAACTGAACAAAAGACAAATCTATAAGTAGTTTAAAATTACAGTGCTGATAAAAAGACAAACCTGTAGGAAAATTCTTTAGGAAGTGATCTAAAAGCAATTTACAGGTAGTTCTTTTTAGTACAAAATTTACAGTACTGATCTTCTGTCAGTGTCCATTGATTGGGTCTTTAGTATTCATCAAAGAAGAGGGTCTTTTGTATTCATCAAAGTAGAAATGAATTTTAAAGGTCAAGGTGATTTCCCCTCAAGGTTACCAAATTACAATCTTTTATAAAACAGAATGACGTTTTGGCCTGCTGGCATGAAACCAATCTGGCGCCGTGGTTATATACTGCACAAGTTGAAAAAGAAAATACTGTTTGAAAGCTAAACTACAATGTTGTGAAGAGAAGTGAGACACAATACCATGAAATCTAAAATGATCAAAGACCCATTCTGTTGTAAAATGCAGTGCATATAGTGCTAGGGATTTTCTTTGAACACTGTAGCAAGGCATTTCAGAGTGTTGCTACGATTAGAAAGCAATCTTGCAGCGTGAGCTATTTGATCACAGCGTGGAGATGTTGTGTGCATTCTCTTTTCTTTTTGGCCACTGGGTAGAAGTACATAACTTTGATATCTTAGAAAGAAATAAAAGAAAGATTGCTATAAACCTGAAGGACTTGGTGTGTAATGATGAGGCTTGTCTTTTTTTTTTATGTGCCTGAATCTGATTTCTATTAATTAATAAAAAAAAGACTTTTCTCGGTTGTACGGCTTAAAAACAAGAAGTGACGTAACATATTAATGTAAAAAGAATCAGGTACTTTTAAAGAAGACAATTTGTTTAAATGCAGAGGATCATAGAAGGAGAAAATCATATTACCGAAATTAAAAAAAGAAATTGAGTCCATTAAGCCTCGCCTAGTTGGTCGAGAATGAGCTTAGTCACAGAGAAGGGATGTTTCCTAAAAGTAAAAAATAACACACAGAATCCCGAGCCACACCCGAAGAAGCCAGATTCTGTTGGTCTGTAATTAGGAGTCTGCTGACCAGTGGGCTCAACCAATTAGGACTTGGATAGCATTTACGAAGATGGGTAAACCCTTTTTTTGATAGTTGTGTAATTAAAAGGATGCTGGCCAATAGGCTACTTTGCTACTTAGATGATATCTACATAGATTTGGTTAAAAAAAACCTTCGCTGAAAGTGGTCTAATTAGAAGGCTGCTGAGCATTTGGATACTTTTAAGACTTCGATGGCATTTACTTAGAT
This sequence comes from Magallana hongkongensis, assembly GCA_015776775.1. Classification (NCBI taxonomy): domain Eukaryota; kingdom Metazoa; phylum Mollusca; class Bivalvia; order Ostreida; family Ostreidae; genus Magallana; species Magallana hongkongensis. The sequence goes on from CM027469.1 coordinate 27,393,522, forward strand.
CAGAAAAGTCTAATAGGTTTTATTAAAGATTTACATGGAAGGGGATTTTTTTCTCCGATGATAGAGGTCTTTCTCTCTATCATCGTTCCTGCTTGATTGATAATTGAAGGGTCGTTAGTGCTAGGTCTGGCTTGTTTATACTGATGTCCGGTGATTATAGTGCGACCTATGCTGGTGACTGGTTCTCGCTGACCACTAAACGACCAGTTTATGGCCACGCTGACAGTCATGCCCTTGTACATCATTGGGTTCTTGGTCCCACAGGAAGGTGTCTAACATGTTGTAGGACAGGACAGGGAAAGGGAAAAACAAGAGGGGGTGGTGGACTTATAAATCAATGGGAATCGGGGAGTGTGAGAATTAGAGGGAAAAAGGCAAGACAAGAAAGAGGAAAACCTTTAGTGGGGGTTGAAAAAAAGGGGGAGAGGGGGGAAGAGAAGGGAATACTATTTTGTTCAGTGATAGGGAATAGGAAATAGGTGTACATGTGATAACAATTAGAGGATTTTATTGATTGAATCAAAGAATGAGAGGGCTTAACTATGGTGATGTCGGGGCTAATTATAGTATGGTATCCCCCCCCCCCCCCCCCAACCCTCATGAAATGCCTGTGAATGCTCAAAATAAGTGTCATTTATAGAATGCTGTCTTTTGTAACAGACATCTTTAAGAAGTACTTTTTGTACCAAGATGTCATGATATAAGAAAATAAAAAGACTTCTTTAATCAAATTTCAGTAATGAAGTAAGAGGGATGTATAACATGTAATGACTTAAATTTAATTAATTGATCTGGATGATCAAAAATGAGCGTGTTGAAAAAGGTTGCAGCCGAGAGTTTGTTAATTTGTGATAGAGCAAGTATATATATATCAGTTCCTTGTTGATGGTTAAAAATACACTAGAACTGGCTTGATGCCTGTAGTATAACGTATAGTGGATCGGGAATAATGATGCGAGTCCTTGTCATTTTGATTGACAGCACAGCTGATCATCTTGACAAAGCGTTAAAACTCTAGCAGTCGTGTACAAAATATTTGTAGATAAAGTTTCCATTTATTTCCTTTTTCCTTGCGTTTTTCGATCATTTTTGGTTGTCTTTTGCTGCATCAGTCACCATTAAGCTGTGAAATTTTTTATTGATTTAACTTGCCCAGTTTTTGACCCCCTCAGCTGTTCTATTTCTCTTTTACCTTAAAGAGAATGTTTTGGGTAAGTGTATTGTGTATAATTATGGAAGATTGACAACTGCAGTGATCAGAATTTTTTCTTTTTCAAGTATGTTCGTCATTACGTTTGGATTTTATATGGTAATATCTGACATCTCCTCTTGTTTTTTCGACAGATGTTTTCTCCACCAATCGGCTCCAATGGAGGCGTGAAGAATAACCCTCAGCAATCCAACCAAAACATGGAGTTTGGGTTCAAACCAGGTACCTTTATATCTCCATAAATTTCTTTTGGGGTTGGGGTTGGGGGGGGGTGTACATTGTCTACAGGGTATTGTATTCAATTCAGCCAAAAACCAGTGATATGTATCTATTCTTAAATCTCTTTGAGGGGTGGGGTGGGGTGGGGTGTACATTGTCTACAGAATATTGTATTCAATTCAGCCAAAAACCAGTGATATGTATCTATTCTTAAATCTCTTTGAGGGGTGGGGTGGGGTGGGGTGTACATTGTCTACCGAATATTGTATTCAATTCAGCTAAAAACCAGTGATATGTATCTATTCTTAAACTTTTTTTGGGAGGGGGGTTTACATTGTCTACAGTATATGTTATACAATTTGGGTTCAAACCATTGATATATATATCAATTCATAAACTTCTTTGAGGGGTGGGCAGGGATGTGATTTTTCAGTGGATCCGCTGATTTCTTCATCTGCCATTTACACTCCTGGGTGTGGGAATGATGGTATATTGTTTATATATGGATTATGTATCTAGTGCTTGTGTCAGAGAGATGGGGTAATGGCCATTCAGTGAATCTTCAATTAATTAGAATTTGATTTGAACTTATTTTATTGCATTTGGGATTGGGCACATGTTATAAAAACTTAATTTGCCCTCTCCCTATATGTTGAACAACAAATACAATATTATTGCAATTACATCTCAGTTTGTACTTGTATGATAATAAATTACACCAGTTAGGTATTTGATAGTAAAAGTTGTTATTAGTATTAGTCCAACATGTTTGCAAGGATGAGTGAGATAAAAAGATACAGATATTAAAATAAACAAGATGTTATCGACAAAAATACTTTTGTGATTATTCAAATCTGCCATTACCTTGAATATAAATTTGAACGATTATTGATTAATTAGAAAGTAGTATATTGGATGTGTATGGACCTTGTGTGTGTATAGTCCAAGTGTGAGTGTTGTCTGTGTGTGTATAGTCCCATGTGTGTGTGTATGGCCCCTGTGTGTGTGTATGGTCTCTGTGTGTTTGTGTGGCCCCTCTGTTGATTATTTGGTGAGTGAAGCGAAATAGACAGGCCTGGTGTATTGTCAATTCTATGATTCTGTCACCTGTAAGAGCTAGTAAATTCTGTGTGTAACCTTTGCTCTGGATAAGTGAGAAAGGTTTTAATCTGGACACAAGGAGTATTACTCATTTTGTTCCTTCTGAAGAAATTGTATAATTGGTTCTTCAACAGAGTGCCCCTCTCCTATCCCTTCCCCAAAGAAAAATCAGAAAATCTGAAGAAAAAAAATTAAAAACATTTTTGTAATGAATTCCTTATAGTTTTGAATATAGAGGAGGGGAATAAAGTGTCCAGTTATTTTCAAGGGCTGGAGATGACATATTTGATAGTTGTATAAATTCCAGGAGGATTTTGACCCCCTCCAACCCCCCCCCCCACCAACCCCCCCAACCAACCCCCTCCCTTTCCCACTCTGAATTCTTCCCTGAAACTGAGGGAGTATGAGTTGGATCAGATTTCATCATTGTAAAAGCACAAGTGTGCACAAACACAGACACACGTGGAGTTCTCAAGTTACTCTCCTTGTTACACCCTCTCTCTCTCTCTCTCTCTCTCTCTCTCTCTGGCCCCTGTGTTGGCTGAGATGATGACTGTGCTTTATGAGTGATGGCTGTTAGTGTGTGTGTGCCTCGGTGCATTGATACTACTCTTATTTTACCACACTGCATGGGAAGGTGCCAAAAACCAGCATGAGAGAGGTTTCTTTTTCTTTGTTGTATATAATGTCAGAGAGAGAGAGAGAGAGAGAGAGAGAGAGAGAGAGAGAGAGGTCTAAGTAAAATTTTCATAGTTGAATTTCTGAAATATCTTGATTGAATATTTAAAATGCAGACTGGTAAAATTGTCTGCATGGTTCACAATAGGTAAAAATGATAGTTTGATCAGTCAATCCATATAAGGAAATGATTCTGGCATAATTAGTTGGCATTTTAATATAACGAAGTGTGTGATTTGGTGAAACAGACTTGACAAGTGCTTGCTATAGGCCAATTGACACACAGAGTCAAAATCAGTGCTGAAAGATTTGTGACAGTAAATTTGATGACATAATTTTGAAAAAAAAATATGTTGACAGACATTATTGTGCTACATTATGTAATTTTAGATTTATATTTTTTTGTCATGTTTCAAAATAATTGTCCTACTTTTTATTATTCCCAAATTTGACCTAATATTTAAAGAAATAGGGCATTCTAGCTGTAAATGTAATTGTGCATTTCCTCCTGTTAAGTGTATGTATGAAAATAAAAAGGTTTTCAAAAAATCCGGAAAGGCAATCAATCCCAGCACAGAAGTATTACAAAAAAACTTCATGTCTTCTGTTTGGCCCAGAGAGGTCAGGGTTCAAACTCTCTGTAGTTCCCCAGTTCTGTAAACCTATTATCATGCTGTTGCGACTCCTGTTTTTAACACCTGTCCTAAGTAAACAAAAGCTCCCTCTGTGTGAGTGAAGAGCTGATAAAAAAAAAAGGGGGGGGGGTGTCACACTTCTGTGTCACAGGCTGAGAGAGAGAGAGAGAGAGAGAGAGAGAGAGAGAGAGAGAGAGAGAGAGAGAGAGAGAGAGAGAGAAAGTGAGGGGAGAAAAAAAGAAAGAAAGAGGGGAGAAAGAAAGAAAGTGAGAGGGGAGAAAGAGAATTTTACCTGTACAGGTAAAAGGTAGCAAGCGACTCGCTATCAGTGACGGTCACTGGGATGTGTTATAATTCCAGTCCACCCCCCTCATATCTCTATGGAGGTGTGTTTTGGGGGATTATAGGCCGCTTGTAAATCCGTCTTATTCACACCTGGAACAATGGCCAGGTAGAAGTTTACCTACCTGTAGGTGTGAACTTGACAGGATTTGGAATTGATTAGGGCACAGGGTGTTGATGTGTTGTATTGTGTGTATTAGTGTATGTGTATTAAGAAGTTTCATACTTGGGGGGGGGGGGGGGGTTGATAGGTAATGGCAAAGTTAATAGTTAAAAAAAAACCTCGATTGACTGTGTTGATTAAGGTACCTGATAACTAAAGATCATTTAAAATGTAATGAAAGGAGAATACAGTTTAGGAGTGTCATTTTGGTGATATTCGTTTCTTTTTTAGCTTTTATTAGTTCATTCTAAAAAAAAAAAAATGGAAGAAACGAAATCATCTACAATTTATTTCACTAAAGGAGAAATGGAATAATATAGTAATATCTGATCAATTTGAAGATTTGTACTCAAATTCTCTATCTCTACAGAGAGAGAGAGAGAGAGAGAGAGAGGAGAGAGTATTGATTCTCCCTTGATTCCCTGCCTTTTGCAGGGCTGTAAATTGGACAGATCTTTATACCCCAAGGTCAATTAGGACAAACACAAAGATAATAGAATCGTCTTGTTTGATTTGGTGATTGAGAAATGAAGATCTCTGAGAGAAAGGGATCAAGAATACAGACATGAAGAAAGATTAAAGAAATAAAGCCAAGTGAAAATGCAATTCAATGAATTTGCTGATATTTGTAAACAAAATTTTTGTATAAATAATCATGGTATGAATAATCAGGGAAAATAACTTTAAAATTTATTTGATTCATCTGATTGCCTATTTAATTTCAAGGATTGAAGTAGCTTTTATCTATCTAATAATACCAAAACAAAGCAAAAAGAGTTTGAGTAGAATGTTATTACACATATCGATAGTTTAAAGGAAATATCTATATTTAAATAAGTTAAGATATCAATTGAATTTAAGAAAATTCTGAAATTTTAAAATTCATTTTGACTTTGCCTCTTATTCTAAAGAAATAGAAAGAAATATTTTGCTGTTGTTCTGTGTTCCATGGACGCAAAGAGGTAATGGAGGTTCGGGGGGGGGGTCACTTTTATGAATGAAGATAATTGCTTCACAGGCTTGATTGGAATTCTAATTAGGTGTCATAAGTATCCCATAAAGAGTACACATCAACACATTGGTGCAGTAAAACTCAAATAAAACCCCTGAATAAATTCGCATGGAGTGCTCTGAGGGGGGCGAAGGAAATGACCGTCTTTGGTGGTGCTACATAGTAGGTCTATCCATAAAGTCCCATAATGCTGTGTTTTATTTATTTCTTGGACTGGGCTGATAAATCAGGGACAGCAGGGCCACTGCAAATCATGATGAGGGCTCGGTGATTTGGCGGCCCCAGCCTTTGATGTTCCCTAGGACTTAACACAAAAACACTAATTGTGCAGTCGTAAAACTGTCAATGCTGTAGAGCGGTGGCCATTATGGACTTAGGGTCCCCAGACATTTACTCTCACTGTGAGAAGATTTGTGAATGTAGGGGGAGAAAAAAAATAGCGAGGTGTTCTTCGTAGTAGTCCTTGGAATTCTCTTTAAAAATATAGCTACGCACCTAGTTTTTTCTGTCCTTTGCATATATATACCTTCAGAACTTCCGATTCCCTCAGTCTAGTTCGAGAGATGTGTTTCTGTCTTTTAGAGTGATTAAGGTGTTTTCTGCTCAGGGAAAAAGAACTGAATGTTCTAAGAAGTTTAACCAAAATTTTTCCTTTTGCGGAACTTGATTTTTTTTCTGAATGGATAGTTTTGTGATGTACGGGGAGTTTGATGCAGGTTGGTACCTTGAATTAGATTTGCAGCAGAAGTGATGTTTTTCTCGAGGGGACATTCAGACACACAAATTAGTTAAAATACGCATATTCTCCAATTGCAAATCTCTTCTATTGATCTGCATTGGAGGAAAAAAGAATGGATTAAAAAAGAAAAAAAGAAAATAATTCTACCATCGTAATCTCTGATTTAAGTGATTGTCTGGCGGTAATTGTTATCGAGTAATAGTTTTTTGATTTGGTTAACTTTTTGAATTTATTCCTGTATGTTTTTTGTCGTTGTAGGATTAGATGAAGGCTCGTGGAATTCAAACAACCCCCCTGGTTCCTTCGATAGAGGGGTGAGTATATTGTCAGATACCTAGGCTATTGGTGCTTTATCTCTGTCAATTAGCATCTCAGATCCAGGTCCCAAAAAATCATCCTAAGTTCAGGGTCTTTATTGCATGTTAAAAATGAAGTCTAACATAGTTTAATGTTTCATTTTTAAAAGTTTTCTGATCATTAAAAAAAATTTGAAAGACTTCTTTCAGATACTATATGATTACACATGTACATGTTATTCAGACCTGAAAGAGTCATTGTTCCCCAACCTGCATTAACAGTTCATTGTCTCTTAAAACTTAAACCTTTAAATCAGAGAAGATTGAAGCTTAACCAAGTGAGAACCATACATGTTTTTCATTAAATGAAGATGTACTTAATTAAGAAATAGATCCATGGTTTCTAGTTCTAACAAATCACAGTAGACATCATTTCACGTCAGAAGATGAACACTGAATTGTTGTTGCTTTCAGATGTATGACCAGAATTACAACGGCCAAACAACAGACAACATGCACCCATTTACCAACGAAGTTCCTAACCTTATCAACAGTATGTATAGAACAATAATGATGTGGTGATTCTTGAGGGTTAAACACATTCCATAGTACTGCATGTTCTTAATTAAATGTGATATCTGCATAAAATCACGTGATCAGAAGCACATCTTGCGGATTTTAAACTTTCACATACATTTTGTCAACCAGATGTAAACTAAATAAAACTATGATAAAAATATTTTATATTTTTGTGATGAAAAACGATGTGCCATGAATTTATATTGTTGTGATTATATGCAAAGGAAATGATTTGCTTCATAAAGCACCCTCGTAAAATAAAGGAATCTAGAGAGTATTCCCAAGTTTAAATGCAAAAAAATTATTTAGATATTTTTGGACACATTTTTCCATGACTTACACAAAATTTTTACTTTATCAGTGTGTTCACTTTGGCAAGGGTTTCTCTTGAAATTCCATTAATTTTAATCTCAAGCAAAAATCTGGTGGCACTTGCAACATTTTGATTATAATCAATTCTAACTGTCATGAAGTGTGTAAAACTAATAGACCAGATAAGTACTTAAATGTAGAAATGGTCACCTCAGGTGTTGAACCTCTGACCTTCTGTTTCAGACAAGACCACAGACCTGCCTTATAGAACTAATATGCCTGGAGCTCAGGTAAGTGATGTTGCCCACAGGCATTTTTTCAATCTTATCATTTCATCAAACACTTGTGTTATATCCAGTATATAAACCAAGTGGTAATTTTATTTACTTAATATGTATGTAAGGTATGCCTTTTATTCACCTTATACAGTTTATGTTTTATGTTGACCTGAGAGAGAGAGAGAGAGAGAGAGAGAGAGAGAGAGAGAGAGAGAGAGAGAGAGAGAGAGAGAGAGAGAAATGGGAGGGGGAGAGAGTATGCATGCATATTTTGCATGAAAATAGGGCCCCCGCTGGTTTGAATTTCATGGTGGTATTGAATTGATGCTCAAAGAAATGAGCTAGTACTTAAATGATGTCCACACCAGAATGTATTGATAGAATTGGTCAGCGATTTCTCCCTTCACATGATCTAAGGACAAGGAGAACAAAGCTTATCTAGCTGGGAAGGCTAATTGATTTGTTGGAGTATAACAACTCGTATTTACTAACACCGTGGGTCACCTATCCAAGATCAGAAGTCCCTGTCAATTCCAGGCGCTCTTCATTATCGGGAGGGGAGAAAAGTCAATGACAGGAGATTGTGAAAACAGGAAGACGCCATCTTGATGCTGGTGGCTCTTCAATGTCTTCTATTATAGGTCTGAAGAAAGTTTTGCCTCAAGGTTGATTTTTTTTTTTTATCAAAGGAAAATGGATTCTTGACTGAACTGAGGTTAAAAATTAATACTGTATGTGGTTCCAGAAAATAGTTTTGTACGCTTTGGCTTTAGGGTCTCAGGAGGGAGTCAAACAGTTGTTTTAGCAAAGAAACACCATGACGATCAAACAAATAGAAAAATATCTCCCTTCTTCTGCCATACATTGCTTATGATTTATTATGTGTTGTCATATGATGAGGCATTCTTTCTCTCCCAACCCTACCCCAAAACACCCTCTCCACTGTCCTGACATTCTATTCTTCTCTCTCTCTCTCTCTCTCTCTCTCATATTGTGCTATGTAATATTTGTATAGCTGTTCATTCTTTATCTTTGGACTCTTTGTGTGTGTGTTTTATGAAGCTTGTTTCTGTGTCCCATAGGAATAAGAATTCAGATCAAATTCTCCAATTATATCCACTACCACTGACAATCTTATCAAACAAGAAAACCCATGGGGGGGAAATGAAGAGTATTTTAACTTGCCAAAAACCGAGATACTTGGTTTTGTCCTGTAAGCGCAAAGCTGACCGAGATATTGTATGTTTGTGGAATAAAAGTCGGTATTACTGCACCAACAAGTTTGGAGAATTTACATTTTCATGACACTAATTAAGATGATGTAATCTTGTAATGGCATGAGTATCAGGAGAGAAGTATTTGGTCAAGGATATAGACCTTCCCACTTTGTATTCTTCTGCTGTCTTTGGAAAACATACCAGTGCTTGCATTACACCCCCCTCCCCCCCCCCCCCACCCCAATTTTTCTGTTCTGATGTACCTAATCTTCTTGAAACATAAATTTTTTTGGTCGATCAGGAAACTCTGTTGTGTATTGAGTCATATTCTTATTAACAGTTTTCTTGTGAATATTGAAGCACAGGACATGTAAACAAAATGCTGAAATACCAAAAATAAAATAACAATCACAAGACTAGTATATTTTGATTTTGTATGCACCTGGCTTTTGTTAATATTTACTGAATTGAATTTTTTGAAAATCATAATTTTTCATCCAAAATTGCATTTTTTCACCTATTTGACCTATGTACTTCTGATGCATTGTGTAATCCAACATACTGGCAATTAATTTTTTGCTGATTTTAAAAAAACTATTTCAAGGTGTAGTGAACCACCTTAATATTAATTGAAATACTTAACGTTAGATTTATATCAAAGTACTTCTCCAAACAATGGCATTATATTATCATGGCAAGAAAAAAAGTACACAATTGAAAAGAAAACAGGAAAAGGAGGATGCTATAGGAAAAATGTAGGAGAGGTTGGTTCTCTACCATGAAAGGGACTTCAGTCATGACAGAGGTAAAACAAACTTGCATCAAGATTTATCAAAAAGTATGGGGACAATGTCTGTTGAATTTGCTTGCAACAAAGATTTATCAGAACGTTTCGACGTGTTGAACAATGGGCACTAGGATGGCTCAGGTGGCCAGGCAGGTAAATTAATTAGATTAACAGATAAGCCGCACACCTGAGTTTTACCTGATAACGAGGAGGTAGCTGGGAATCTGTGGCTGGCTGCGGTGTGTTGTGTGAAGATAGCAGGATCTTAGGCGTGGACAATGATTCCCTGATTAGTTTTGTGGCTACAGAGAATTAGTTCTCAATGAATTGCTTGTCGCAATTAAAATTCATCAGCCAATTCAAGTGGCAAAAGAAATGTCCCTTGTCAGTGAATTGTTTTGTAGCAATTAAATCTCGTCAGCTCATTAATTGGCATCCAAAAAAAATAAAAGGACGAAATCAATGGTAGAATTTGTTGCCGTTATCAGTACTGTTTAATAGTCGTTAGTGAAGTACCGAACAGAAGAGAGCAATTGGAATGTTTAGTTCTCTGGGATGGAAAGAAAAAAATATTTGTGGCTTAGAAACTCAGAATGCTGAGGTTTTGGTCTTCTTAGAAAATCAATTAGATCAACAAGGAAATATCTTGGTATCAATGGTCATATTTTTCCATCGGCCTGAATTTTTAAATTTTACGACAATATAAAGGTTTTTGGAAAGGAAATGAAGTAATGGATTAGTTCGGTAAGTGACCAAAAATTTAAATTAGGATTGATGAACTCGAAGGTGCAGTTGTAAATTTTTTCCCTCGGCCAATGCAGAATACAGGAAGTTGATGCGAGACTGGAGTCTGATTCAGTAGAACTCTTTGTCTTACTGGCCAAGGATAATGGTACTTAGCCGAGGGACATTTTCTGATTTGTAAACAGCAGAAAGAGAGCAAGGCCTAGTTAGTCATATCTTGCCATGGAACTCTTTCTGGAAGATCCCTGAAACTCTGAAAAAAAAAACCTCACTAAAAGCAATGTCTTGAAACAACTCTTCTCAAATATGAACCAAAAAAATGTTATGATGTTGGTATCTTTATTTAGATGCTAAAACATTCTTCTCTCAAAATAAGAAAAGATTTTCAAGTTGTAAGTCTGTGACCAATTTAGAAAAATTATTGATGCAGTTATATTTTTTTTTGGCATTACGATAAAAAAGCAAATAAATATTGACGCATTAAAAGGTTTTAGATGGAATACATAGCTGGTATATAGATACCGTCTTGGAAGCTATGTATATTTTACTGAGAGGTCAAGTTAAAGAAAAGAAATTAAAGGTAAACGGAAGTAAAGTCATCGTCTCATTGTTTTACAAATAATAGCTTGCTAGTTCACTCCCATGAATGCTAAGACATAGACCCCGGAATCTTGTGGAAAAACGGAGAATTCTGTCTCTAACTAGCATTTGTGGTTTGGTGTAGACAGAGTCAGTTATTGGATGAATAAATTACAGCCTATCGACACACTGAATCGTTACATATTTCCATGATTATTCACGGTGATTAAAGATTGAAAAATGAAGAATGAAGTATTACAAAAAAAGCAAAAAAAAAAAGCAGCAAGAACCAGCCATCGTTTGCATACAAAGAGGTTTTTGTGTTGTCAGATACTCCCCCTGGATTTTGGTATTTTTGAGACTAGCATAATGATTGGTTGTTTTTTTTTTTGTATTAATAAAAAAAAAAGATGACATAATATTTCTTTTGAATTCAGATTTTGCATAGATATTGATGAAATCTATTTCAGACATTGGAAATAATTTGGGAATCGCTTTGCGTGACTATGCAGACAGTAATAGGAAGTCTGAATTTAGCACTATAGCATGTCACGGTTGGAATTCGAATTGACAGTTTGTAATTACCCAACAAGTAATAGATAACTTTGAAATCTTAAACAGAAAACCCCTGAAATCCTTTGAGTCTTAAAAATGTCTTTGTCTTGTTCGAGTTCTTGTGTGGCATTGGCTGAGAATTTTACATGAATAATCTTCATAGGTAGTGAAAGTACTTTTTTTTCCAAAAAAAAAAAGAAAGATCTGCATTAATCGTGGATAACTTTATGACTGGGTCAGGGTTGACTTGCCTGGAGTTTCGCCCCCAGTCTCCGAGTCAATCGCTCTGTGTAGAGTTCTCGATGAATTATTCATTTTTGAACCTCCTGTAACAAGACACTTGTGTGTTCCATTCCCTGGACGTTGTGTTTCTATATACCCCAAATTCTGATTTGTTCATTGGTTTGCTCACATACGTCATCTCCATTTTCCTGCTAAATTTTTTTTTTTGGTTTGTGTTTTCCTTGTTATTTTTAAAATTGGGCCGAGGCTTTGCTGCACCTACAATACCACTTGCTGTGACAAGCAAACTGACAGTTTTCAAGGCGTGAAATACTTGCCCGCTTGTCAATATTAGCATTTTGTCAAGGTTTTTTTTCCCTGGCAGTCTGGTGAATAATCATAACATTCGTAAGAATTCTTGTTTTCTATTGCTTGCCTAGTTTTGTACATATGTATGTACAGTTAGCAGGATCCATATAAAATTTTCTAATTTGAATATTTTTCATCTTTATATGTAAATATGATACGAGAGAGAGAGAGAGAGAGAGAGAGAGAGAGAGAGAGAGAGGGTTTTATTCACTGACAACCATACTAGTTTTCATCCATGTTAAAAGCTTACACATTGCTACACTAGAATTTGTTCACATTAATTTCATTTTCTCAAGTAAGAGTAAATAACACAGGGTTTTGGAAAGTATTTAAACAAAATAAATTAACAAGGAACATTTTTAAACACATTTTTGTATTTGTAATATTCTGAGGGAAATAAAAAGGGAAAATACATGTAGGTATTAGGGTTTTATGGCTATATCTGAACTTTTCGTTGTTTTGCAGGGAATGATGGGAAGTAATGTTCCCATGTCTCCGGACTCACTCTCTCCTGGTGCAAAATCTCCTTACTTCTACAACAAGCAGCAAGACATGTCAATAAAAGGTAGGACTGAAGGCAGCATTAAATAGCCCAGTCGCTGTGCAATGCAGCATAAAGTCTCCCCATCTCAGTACAATGTAGCATAAAGTCTTCCCATCTCAGTAAAATGCAGCATTGAAGTATCCCTATCTCAGTACAATGCAGCATAAAGACTCCCCATCTCAATACAATGTTGTACAAATCCTCCCTACTTGAGTTTTTCAAACACTGAAAACTTCCAACCTTTATTTATTTGACAAATGTTCTATATGAGATAATGTCTGGGAAGGAAATCTAATTTTTTGTGTGTGTTCTTTTTTTTTAAAAACAGGCAGAAGAGCCAGTACCCATGGTGCTTCAGGGAAAAGGTCAAAGGTAAGTGTCATAGTTCACAGAACAACTTTTCCATTGAGAATGTGTGTTACAGCTTGGCATCACAAACTTTGTCTGTCCGTCTGTCTGTGTCTGTCCTTTATATACCACAAACATACACCTAGAATGTTTACACTGAGACATAATTCATATCCTCAAGGCACTATCCAGGTGTGGGACTTTAAAAATAAAAAAAAAAGAATTCTTTTAAAAGGCTTATTTAGAAGTAGGATAGTCTGCGTATACAAATCGACCTGGTTCTCTTAGCCACACAGAAGAAAGGCAGGTCATGTAAGTTGGTTGACTCTATTGAATCTGCTGGGGGCTGCTTCTGAGTTCAGTTTAGTTCAGCTAACACGGTTTCCACTGAGCAAACTATGACAGAGGGGTTTCTTTTGAGTTCGTAAAAAACATGGAGAAAAAAAAAATATGGAGCAGTGTGCCATGCATGTTGACAGTAGTAATAGAAGCATGGAGGTTGTTACAGGCTAGGTGCTGGTGTTGGGTTACACGGGCTTAAAGCTTTGCTGTTAAAGCCCTTGGACCAAAAAAAAAATACAAATGAGCGAGGGTCGTTCAGGCATAACGCTGTTCCCTACCTTGATCGCGAACACCTGTTGCCGCTGTGAATGGATCTATAGTCGGAGGAGAGCGAGGGGAAATATATCTCCCCCCTTTTGTTTGTGTCACAGATGGCAGTTTGTCAAGATTTCAAATAATAAAAAAAGGTTGTAATGACTGAGTTTTGACTGGCTTACAGAGTAGGTAGGGCTGAGGCGATTCAGCAGAGCCATTCAGGGGGATCTTTTTTAATTTTTTTTTTTTTATCATTATAAAACAATTCTCCTCAAAACATGAAAAACAATTCAGTTAGAAAAACCAACAGGCTAAGAGACTACGATGGGGATAAATTCAAGGCACTTTCTTTTGTTTAAAAAAAAAAAATTTAACAGTCAATAAGTGCAACTTTCATGTAGGTTGATTTTAGAGAGACAAAGAATGCAGACTGTCGGGTCAAACTGGGGACCTTTCACCCCTGACTTTTTTTTTCGAACAAGTCGTATAGACTGAAGGAAATGGATAGGCTTGTGTTTATTGATACACAACAGAGTGGGTTGTTTTGTACGCTGTATGAATGCACAGTGAAACTCTAAACTCATTTGCCCCATCGTGAAAGTGGAAAGCAAATTTAAATATGAATTTATGTGTAGAACTTAATAGTATGTTTATGTATGAAAGTTCAGTGAATGGTTGATTGCAAGATAGGAATGAAGTACTGTATTCAAATTTCTTGCCATGCTGACGGAAAGATTGATATTTTGTGGACTAGTCAAAGGGGCACAACTCAATCTCTTCATTGTATTGAGTGTTTCATTCCTGTGTCTGGGAAATGATGTATTGTTAAGACAAGGTTACTAGTTGTAGAAATTGATGAATGATTTTAGCTGCAGGTTTATAAGTGAGGGCTTTTTTTTGTATATTAACAATCCTTGATGTGAAAGTGATTGATGAATTGATGAGTAAGCATGTCTTGAAAAAATCCACCCCCCCTAAAAAAAAAAAAGAAGAAAAGAAAAAAAATTCTTGCACAAGTTTATTGTGTAATAGGTTGGGTTAGGCTTGACTGTAAATGTGTTTGTTGATTGATGGCAGTGTTGAATTACTAACCAAAAAGAAATGTCAGCGAAAAGAAGAACAAAATGTCCAAAGTTTTGTGAATCACTCTCTCACTGAAAATTAATTTCAGTCAAAAAGAAAATTTAAAAGCCAAAAAACGAAAGCTGCAAGAAGCATAAAATGTGGACTTTTGCCATAAATTATATTATAATCATTTTTTTTGTTCACATCTGGAATGTCAGATGCATTTTTTTTTCTTTCCATTTTGAAAGGCAATAATAAAAGCTCATTGCTCTCCCATAGTAACAAAGCCCGCTTTATGTTAAAAAAAAAATCCCTGAAGTATTCTGAACAGCACACCTGGCTCAGCAATTTATATATATATGTAGGTAAACACGGGCAGGTGTGAAAATTATGTCTACCCAAGTGTTGGATGTGAGTGGAGTTAGATTTGTAGCAGCTCTTGAAGCTGTGAGGAATTTCTGTAATCCAGACATAATATTGTAACACAGGGGAAAGGGGGGGGGGTCTGTGTTAATGCTCAGTAGGGACGAGTGTAGTTACAATGAAAACGATGTGTGGATTAGAAGTGAGTAATGGTGCTGTTGAGTAAGAGGAGGATGTGTTTTTTCTAAGGATGTTAGAGAGAGAGAGAGAGAGAGAGAGAGAGAGAGAGAGAGAGAGAGAGAGAGAGAGAGAGAGAGAGAGGAGAGAGAGATGAAAAATAAAGAAATTATTTTAACCAAGGAGAGAGAGAGAGGAGATCCAATAAGTTGGATGATTTAGAGCTGGGGGGGGGGAGGGGTTGTAGAAAAACCCTGAAAAAGTAGGATCCCACAGAGAGAGAGAGAGAGAGAGAGAGAGGAGAGAGAGAGAACCACAAAAAAGTTTGGCATTGGTAGCTGTAAAAACGGTAGAAGCCTCACGGCTGGCTGCTAATGGCCTCCAGATGTTGGGGGTCTGGAAGGCCTCGCTTCACAAGTTCTGTGTATTTACCTTTTGCCGAGGGAAAGCTGGAGGTATACACAGGAAGTGAGGGCACAAACACAGGGGATAAAAAATGGACAGAAAAAGAGGAATGTCTGCTTGACTGGGGGGATGATGACTTCAAGATGTTGTTTCTGGCCTAACAATGTCACTGTGCCTCATGTTATGCTTTGTGAAATGGGTTTTTTCATTAGTTTATGTCTAAGTTGTAAAATGACAGAGAAATTGTAGGTCTACATCCTTTTGAATTTTGATTTGCACAATTCATTTATTTAGAGAAAGTAAAGGGAGAGAGAGAGAGAGAGAGAGAGAGAGAGAGAGAGAGAGAGAGAGAGAGAGAGAGAGATTCTGAATAGAGGGAAATGGAGAGAGGAGGGAGAATAGAGAGAAAATGGGAGGGTATCGTAGTTTCTTGAACTCTCGAATCCTCACTTTATGATATAATGAAGACTTGAGATACCTTCTCACCTTTGTCATCTATGGATGAGAGTCAAGCACATCTTTAGATCTTTATCATATACTGAATTAAGAAAATTAATCAGTCGATAGTTTCCTGTGATTCCACACAAATTGCTACCCTTTTATATACAATTTCAGCCTTCTCAAACAAATACACATGCAAAAACTGCTGAATTTCTTTTTTTTTGGAAATGATATAAGATCTTGGACGTTTATTTCGGAGATCAAAGACATGCTTTGTTGCATGTGTAAGAAAGGGATTAAGGCTGTGTGTAACTTGATAGGCGGGGAGATTAATGGGGGTGTGCATGTTTGTTACACCTGAAGGTTTTTACCTGTAATTACTGAGGGCAGCCATGACTTACAGGTATATATGTATACCTGGGGCTGTCTGGAGAGCAGCTGGGGAGGTCTGGAGGTGTTACGTAAGCAATCTTAGGAGTCTGTAAGTGGGGGGTCTTCACGATTTCTGTACTCTCTGTGTGGGAGAGAGAGAATACACAAAATTCTGACAGGTATTGCAAACAGTGAAGAACGGGGAAAAAATTGGAAAAAGAAATGTTTTTTCTTTACTGTTTCACTTTATATCGTATATCAATGTTCCAGTGAAGAAAAAAAAAACTATGGTGAATTAACCACCAAGAATTTTTTTTTTACTCTGAATATCATTGTTCCAGAGAAGGACAAAAGGAAATCAACCAGCAAGAATGCTGTGCTTTTAATGCAAAGAGAAAAGTAGCATAAATATTTTGCCTGTCTCATAGTTTCAAAATCAAGCACTTTGAAAAAAAAATATGGCAGTATGATAGCAGAATTTTTTTCCTTTTAAAAGAATTTGTAATTTTAATTTATTGATGCATAAATCCATTATGATAAAGAAAGGTCTATACACTGGAAATTTTTTTAAAGGCAAAAGTAACTTCCAAATTCATTGAAACAGTGATTTATATATACAGAGCCCACATTATAAAGAATTTGATTCAATAGGAACTAGGTATTTTGACTCCAGAACATTTGGTTATAGATATGTTCAGATACAAGCACTTCGTCAGGTTTGACCTGATGAATGTAGAGATATTTATTTATATATATCTACAACCTGATGAAATAAAACTGTCATTGCAGATAAAAAAAACCCAATTTTTTAAACCCAAAAAATTATATTAAATGTATCTTTATGAGCTAGGTTTAAAGCCAGCAACTCTTGGTGTTTACATGTTATTGCCCCATGCTGCCTAATAGAACTCCATGATAAGATATCTATTAATGCAGGTGTGTTAGAGAATGGTCTTATAATAGAGAGAGATATGCACTAGGTCTGACAAAATGCCGCTATCTTGATGAGAGGCAGCCATCTTGTTTCTTAGCAGCTGTTACAAGGAGACATCTGGTGGATTGCTAAATCAGGAACAGTAACTCCTGTACAGATCTCTTAACAGGTGTATAGTAGGCTAATCAAGAAAAGGTGGTAAAGCCATTTGATGACTGGGGGAATTTAGATTAGAATAGAGCCTAGAATGTTTTGGTGGTTGCAATTTTGAGATTTTGAATTAGTTCGGATGCTGATAGGAGATTGTTCTCAGTGGAATTCTGAGTAGGAAATTAGAACAAAAATTTGATGTTTATCTTGAATGATATGTGTTTTATTGAAAACATATACACATTTTTCTATGGGTTCTAATCGAAAAACATATCTTGATAACTATTAATCTCTGCCAGCATTAAAGCTGAGAGATTTGCACCTTAAAAAAGCGGCAATGAAGGGATGAACAGAACAATTTCCCAAGTGGTTTTTAAAAAAAAAGAAGGAAGAGATGAGGCAAAAAATCTGGTCTTCAGGAAAAAGGTATGATATACAAAGAACATCTGGATTCCATCAACTACAGGCAATGCACCTCCCGTAAAGCAGGGTCACATCCTGTTAGAAACTGGCTGGTCCACTTGTGAAGGGGGGAAGACAGGATTGGAGGGGGACCAGTCTATTGACTCAGGGAGGGGGATGCAGGATGGTTGCAAAATGTCTGGTTTGTTTCCTTGAAAAAACTACCTCAAGTCACATCTGTTCAGCTCTTTGACTTGTTGAAAAACCATTAAAATCTGTGCCATGAGCTAATTTCATTGAGGGTTTTTACAACTTGATTAATCGGGAGTTTTCTCTGGGTGTTATGTGCAGGCCTCTCTCCTCCTGGTTGGTTACTCAATGAGACTGAATCTAGGGCTTACACAACTCAGATAGAGGCACACTCCTGATATTTACACGACCAGAGCTTTACCCTCTACACATCACACTGTATACTGGAGTATAGAGAGTGAGTGAGTGAGAGAAAGACAGGCTCGACTCATCATCATATGTTCGTACCAGATTCACGCAAAAATCTGTTCCTGTGTTATTCTTGGCTGGTGATTTACATTGAACATCTGATTCAGATGGAGGCTTGAAAGCGAGCTGTGATTAGAGCCGACAGGAACAGGTGAAATACCTGCTTCCTGCTTTTACTTTTACTTTTCTGTATTTTTTTTTCTATTTTTACGTGTGTTTTTTATTCTCGTTGCTTGACAGTCAACATCTGGATCCTATCAGGGATATATGAGACCAAAGCAATGAAATAATAAAGAAAATTTTTTTTCTTTATTATTTTGATAATGTAGACTTCGTTTTGGAACTTTCTGATATGTGCTGTTGTAAGGAGGTTATTGGTCGTAACCCAAAATATTAGCTGACTTATTCTATGACAAGGAACCAGTCTACGTGACCATGTCCAGTGACAACTATCCCCGACCTTTTCCCATGTTTTTCTACCCGAGACCCCTACGCCCTACGGCTATGGTGAGTATGAAGAGCATGAGCGTGCGAACGGAACATTTTATGTTGTTGGTCTCTGTCATAGCACATAATACAGGCTGAGGTCATGACCTGATGAAGGGTCAGAATTGCATGATCTTTTGTTATGCTCCGATTGTGATGCTGTTAAAACTTTTGTATGTAGGGGTTACCCAGATCACAGTTTCAGATTCAAAAATGTGGACAAAAATGGCAGAATTTATAGGAAAGAAAGTTGTGTAAATTTTTTTTTTTTTTTTTTGCTGAGATTTGTTGGATTTTCGTGTCTGAAGGATATATTGGGTGAATACTTCATACTTGATAAAGAAAGGAGAAAAACTGCTGCAGACATTTATTGCTGGTGGAATGGAAACTTCAAGCATTTCTTTTACAGGCAGGGTGTAAATTGGATCTTTATGGCCAAGATATTTAAGCAGAAAAAACCCCTGGAACGCTATTACCTAAGTCTAATGTATCTTGTATCTCTCAAACACATTCAGCTTATAGTAATCTCTGTCAAACGCGCGCTCTCTCTCTCTCTCTCTCTCTCTCTCTCTCTCTCTCAGTGCTTGCCTGCTGCCTGATGATGAGTTCCAGACACAGGAATTCCATTGAGCAGTAAAAGACCCCACAGTCACAGCAGCTCAATACAAAACCTGTCTTATCACAGACCACACAACACTCATTACACAGCAATTAGTAGGGAGGGTGACCTCAGCACTGATTCCCTGTGTCCACTAGTTGGAAGGGGGGTCAGTATTATGCATGATGAATAAGGTCAAATTGTAAACACAGCTGTCTCTTTCAGGAGGAGGAACTTTATGAGTCTGTTAGTGGTCAACAAGTTGGCTATCAAGATCTTTAGATATAATTTTATAACCATTAAACTACCTCCATCATAGAAGAGTCACAGGAGATGGAGATGAGGTTTAGCTAAAAGAAGGTCTTGATGGAAGGACCAATTTCAGTTCACTGCAGTGTGTGCTGTTGAGTTTACTTAGATTTTGTTTTCTGTTGACCTTTAGGTTAGCATTGCCTGTCAAACTTGTTCCACATAATAAGTTTGGAAGTACACCTCTCTCTCTCTCTCTCTCTCTCTCTCTCTCTCTCTCTCTCTCTCTCTCTCTCTTGTACACATTGGGGGAAGTTAAGAAGTCAAGTTTCATGTTGCAAAGGAAACAGTGGCCTTATCTTTCCTCAGTGTTACAATGACCTTTAGATGTGAGCCAAAATATATCATGAACGTATACCAAAGATCCTAAACCATAATCCCAACACACTGAATCAAATAAAAAAAAAAGAGAAAAGAAAACCCCCACTTCTATAAAAAATCAAACGAGCGTTAAAACAATCATGTAACGGAAATACTTTGTTAGAATGATCGGAGGCTGAGAACCTCACCCAAGTGGAGATAAACATGATGTAACTTATCTCCTGTATAAATCAACGTTTATAAATACTGGAGGTGTCAGAAGACACAGGCAAGCCGCGAAGAATTCCAGTGGTTCTGTAATTCAGCCCCGGCTGATGGATCTCTTCAGGTGCCAGGGCCTGGGGAAGAGGGCGATATGATCTGCCAGTGGGCCCTCCCACCGGGGCGATATCAGCACTTCATAGTGCACTGGCTGTGTGTGCTACTTACAGGTTTTGTTTGGTGGGTTGTGTATTGAGAGAGAGAGAGAGAGAGACAGAGACAGAGAGAGAGAGAGACAGAGAGAGAGAGAGATTTTGATACTCAATTTTCTATGAGTTGGCAAATCTTCAAGTTATATTAGCAGAACCCTCTAGTGCTCAGTTAAAAAATGAAATTGGATTTTCACGTAAGATGTAATGTATAAATGCTTGAGATTTATTCCAACACTTGTTTATTGTCAAGAATTTTTAACTGTAATTTCTGTTAATTGAGACAGGGAGAAGAGAGGTAGAGAGATCGGGGAAGGATTACATTATATAAAGTGACATTACCTTGAAACACTGACCCTGTCTTGGCTTGGTCTAATATATTAACTTTTTTAGTTGCCATAGTTTTTGTCCCAGCTGACATATTTTGATGTTTAATGCCTTTCAAAATTCCTGTTATGTCTTTTTTGCACTGAAATGCTGTGCAACGCCTTTAAAAAAATGGATGGTAACATGAAATATGACCCAATTTTGATTTATTGGATTCTATTTATGAATATCTTAATGTTTCGTTATTTTTGGTGATTTTTTTTTTTTTTGGCTAGCAGGAAATACAACTTTATTCTGACAACAATTTAAAACCTGGTGAGGCCTGATTCATGTATTGTTGGGACATCCTGAATAGTTAGAAAAATATACAGCTGAGAGAGAAAAAAATTCTAATAAAAAAAGGTTGCTTTCTCCCAAATCTCATTAATTATTGAAATTGAATAGAAAATTTGATCAATAGAAACACAAAAGCTGTTAATTAAAAAGAAAAAGCTGTTAAAAAATGATTAAGCTTTAGCAGGATTGGAAGGTTATTTTACTTAGTTAGCTGTGTGTGTGCGTATATAATATAATATATATGCCATGTGTATATGCTATTGCTTTTGCCTCCTGGATACTTTTAACACCGTTTTTCCCAAATGTTGAGAATTTTTTAAACGCTAATCGCTTACAGATGTTAAAACACGCAGATTGTAGAAATCATATGTTTCTGCTCTGGGTCTGAGAAGTGTTTGGCTCACTCTGTGATTCAGCAAGCTTTTATTCGCTCTGTGGTTTTTCGGACTGAATTGGAATCTGTGTTGATTCGATTGAATATACAATCTGGATTTGAAATCGAGCTTTTTCCGTTTAAATCGTTCTAATTTTTTTTTCTTAATTTCACCACAAAATTAATTTTATTTGTGTGTGTTTTTGCCCGTCTTGAGAGGAAAATTGATGAGGTTGTTCATATCAGGGAATTGAAGAAAGTGTTAAAAGAGTTAAAGTTTAAATTTTGGAGGGAGGTTATCAAAAGTTTTACGAGTGCATAATTCTAAACAAATTACTGAAGAAACAACCCTGATCAATGATATTTTTTTTTGTTTGTTTCTAAGAAGGAACTGAGGTTTTCACCAAAATGAGATTAAATGATCGAATTAACTGATTGGACGGGAGAATTCCAGTGAATTTCAACAAATTGAATTGGCACTTGTGTTCAATATCAAAGAAGCATTCTTTATACAAAGTGCTGTGTTATTTGACATCAAGAGGAAAACAACAACGAAAAAATCATTTGTATTGATGATGTGTTAAAAGAATGCTCCGTTTTGATACGAATAATATTAATAAGGACTGCACTTTGAAAATGTAAACCTGACTATGACAATGTCGGACTGTCCGTTAAAAAGTGGTAAATATTTTTACACCCATGGTGAACTAACAGTGGATATTTAGTCCCTGGGGTTTACTATTGAATCCTGATTGGTTTGTTGTAATCTCGAGTTTGTGAAGAATTTACGCCAAAGCTTTCACCCTGGATTCCCGGCGAGACTTTTACAGGCGGATGTATTGTGCCTACCCCTATCTCCCCCCCACCCTGGGGATGTACCTGCCCGCTAAAATGCCAGGGGTCTCTGTAAGTATTGGACCCACTTTTCTGAAACTCATCTCATTGATTGGTTGATGTGTGGTCCAAGTCGTGCTTCTGTATGATATAGGGTCACCAAATTAAAAAGATTTATGAAATTTATTTCGAGAAAAAAAATGATAAAAAAATTAAATCTTTTTATAAATAACTTGAAAGTTTCTAAAAATGTCTTTCTTTTATCATGCAATTACTTTTCAAATTGAATTCCCTGAATTTCAGTAAGGGACCATGAATTCTTTGAATTATTAACCATTTTTTCCCCTTAATTTAATTAAAAATGAAAATCAAAATGTAAAGATTTGAAAGACATTTTGTCACATTCATTAACTTTTTTGTAAAGATAGCAAAAATGCTTTTGTTGGTAATGTGTGTGTTCCTCTCAATCTATTTTTTTATTTTAAAAAAAGAAATCTGTATTTGTATGAAGCATTTAGTACAAGCCTTTGCCCTATGTTTCATAAACCCACCGTTCTACCAAGTGCAAGCCTTTGTGCCCATCACTCTACCAGAGGATTTTGATTTTACAGATATTTCCCCATTCTTCCATTTGTGTTCAATTACCTGCCTCGTAGTATCCTGAGAGATAGGTGTGAATTTTCTCCCCAAAAACCTTGTTTATTTTCCGGGCTACGAATGCTACCCGATTACAGAGGTGCCAGCGCCTCAAAGGAACTGGCACCTTCCTACCGACCTGCTCTTCATTATACACTTGCTCAAATTTTGATCCAATTTCAAAACTTCAAAGCTCGCACTCTCTCTGTGGCGAAAGCCAGTGGAGAAATCTCAGGTGTATTACATGTGGTTTGAGTTTCCAGTGCTAAGCTGGCTGTTCATTTTTGCCTGGTTTCGTTAATTAAGGTAATTAGGAAAAACCAGGTGCATTCGACACCTTGTTTTTTTTTTTAACTCGCATCAGATTTAGAAATAGTTCTATCTGCTAGCAAGGAAAAGTTTGAGAGGTTTTTTTTTGTTTTTGAAAAGGCTGAATCTGCATATGATACTCTTTTCTTAATGATTTGCAGATTTTGATAGAAATAAGTATTTCCAGATAGTTTGAATTTTTGTCTCTATTTAATGCTCCTCCTTGTAACTTGCAGCAATAAATCTAGGAATATGTTGTTGAAAAAAAGGATGATGCATTTATGCATTAAGGACACCTTTAATTAATTTTATAAAAAATCTTGATTATTTCCAGTATATATGTACATGATATATATATTTATATGCCTTAATGCCAGCCATTAATTTGAAAATTATTCTTAACAATAGCAATTAAATAAGGAATCTTGAATTAAGTAGCAATATAGTAGTGGGCGGTTGACAAGGGACTGCCTTGGACCTAGGGCTATTAGCACTCTCCAAGTACACGTCCTATAAATTTGCATTCATCTTTGAACTTAACCTCACAGTGCATTTGGCAAGTTTGCCTGCACTTCGCAAGATGATTTTGTTTATCCTCAAGGTTTTTCAAAACTTGAAATAAATATCATCCAGATATTACAAAGATGATCAGCATGAATAAAAAGTTCGGCATGTAAAGCTCAACAACAAAATTACATCCTTGCAAAACGAACCTTTAAGAAATTGACAAATTAAGATGATTTCACAGTATAAGTTTGTTGATGAGAATTATGAATGTATTGATCCATGTATTATTTCATTTTAAAATATAAAACAGTTCTGAAATTGATTCTGCTATCAGTTCTGTGTAAAAATAACTTTCATATAATAATTGAGCGAAACGTTGTTGAAAATCTGTATGATTTTGAAGTCATCTAAGCGTTTGTTTCTTTGGTTTTACAGATGTATCCCTCCAGCCCTGAGGAGTACAATGATTCCAGCAATAGATACCACGCATCCCCAAACCCTATGTTCCCCAAGGATTCTTACTACATGCCAGGTGAGTTAAGGGGCTCCCCAGGGGATTATTTTTGTTTTGAAAAAATTGTTCACAGTTTTGGGTGTAGGGGATTGGTCTCATTTATTTTCTTGCCAATTTTGGAAACATTTTTGAAAAGTAGCTTAGCAAATGAACCATTCTAGAATGTATTTATTTGAAAATAAAGCAATGTTGACGATGAACAGAAAAATTATTTTGAAGTGGTATTTGAAACATAAAGGGGAATGATTTTTCATAACGCACATGTTATATAAGATACTTCTGAGTAATTAGTGGACAGGAGAAGAGGTATCTATTTCAACACCTGATGCATCTTTTTGATCAAAATCCTGCTCCAAGGTTCGATCCTCTTGTAAACATGGTTTCCTTTTTTTGACAAATTCTGACCTTTGTTCTATTCATGAGCATCCAAGTATTTAGATTATTCCTGGAAAGGGAAATTAAAAAGAATGTAAAAGGTAATTACCGATATTATCTATGGTAATGCATGCATTGAGAAGTTCTTGGAACAATAAAATGAACGAAAACAAGGAACAAGCCACTCTCATTTGCTGCTGTAGAAAGAGAAGGAAAATATCAAGGAGAACCCAGTGTAGGTGGATTGAACCTGTCAACCAAATCATTTTGATTTGACATTCATGAGTTAATGGGGTTTTTTTTACTTTGAACCGATTATGTGCAGGCATTTCGGTTTGTGAAGATTAGGAAAATTCCCATCTATATCTGCAAACGTTTTGATGCCCAAAGCAATGCATGTTTCGTACTATTGGGATGTTACATTTGACCCTCTTTGCCATTGTCTTTGGCTTCCAGAAAAATCCCCAGTTTTGGCGCTAATTCGGTCCAAGTAACATGAAGATAGACCCTCTATTGTCTAGTCTGTCAAAGTGATTTCCAAGATCAAGTTAATTTTGTCACCTTTCTGATTTATTGGAATATTTTCACTGATAACAGATATGGAAAAGTTACGAAACAACTCAGGTTAAGACGCACATAAAAAAATATGCATATGCAGCATCCATTCACCTTGAAACACTTAATTATCATATTATACGTTTCAGTTTTGATCAAAATTTTGGCCTTGAAATTGATTCAGCTTGCAGGGTTTTAAGTAGTTTGAAAAATTTGTCCTTAAACTGCTGCTTTAGTTAAATTCACACTAAATATCAATTGCCTTAGACTCTTTTCTCTTTTTTTATATGTTAGCAACAAAAAAAATCCAAATTTAAAAAAATGTAAAACCTGTAATGCCATTTTGTCACAATGGAAAGGAGGGTCAAACGTTATACAATCTGTCACAAGAGTAATAATATCATTGGATGTTTTGTGACACACAGGGTGGAGAGTGCACCAAAGATAGAGTTCTATTGAAGGTGTCATATTCTTTTTTCGTGCTTCTCAAACAGACAGGGTGATTATGAATCTATAATGGGGTTTTCTGTTCTATTTTTAGATGGTCCTGGACATAACACGCCCGACCCCTGGTCCTCCAGCAATGGACTTCCGACTTCCACATATCCCTCAATGTTGCCAGGCAACAGTCATCATTCTCAAGCATATCCCAGCATGCATCACTCTCACGACATGGTAAGGTCCTCTCCAGTCGGGAACTCCGACGTGCGACATTCGCCCGGAGTAATGGTCGCGCAGTGGTTGGGAAATAACCCCCCTTCTTCTTCCTCCTCCTCTGTTCCTTCATCGAGGCATCACCCCCAACAGGTTGGTATAGCAATTGGCATAGCAGTGTACTCTTGTCATCACTTCTTGTCTGCACAGTGTGTCGTGAGCAGATACGCCTCGGACTTTGGTCTCGGGGAATTTTTTTTATTCTTTTAGTATAAAGACTCGTGTTGTGTTGATGGAAATATCACTGTAGTTTTGTTTTTAAGAAGTGGTTTAACTTTCTGTAAACTTTCTGTATCCTAAAGTAAAGACAGATGATTTGTATTAGATACAACTTCATTTGTTGCATGAATTTTACAAGTTTTTTTTTCTAATTTAAAATGCAGTGGCCTTGGAATTTAAGAAGAGAATAAGATTCTTACTTAAAAATACCATTTATAGAGAATGTTTATCTGCAGAAAAACAAATTCGATCCCAAAATATGTTGTTGAAGGCAACCAAAAAAATACAGTTTTCCATTTCTTTCACATCTTCACAACCTATATCATTAGTTTCACACAGATAGATGTATAGTAATCATCTTCATTTACTTAGTATTCTTATATACAATGTATTTGTCCTTTCTAAATCTTTGATAAAATTAATTATTTTACAACAGTCAGTGATTTGGTGAAAGGTTTGCCTTAACAGAACTTATTTTCAATTGCTTATTTTTAACAGCTAACTAATTAAATATACATTCAGGCTTTATGGTTTATTAATAAATAAAACATAAAAAAGATATTAACAGCTGATTTAATACAAATAGTATTTGAAGTAAATTAATTAAATGACTTAATATTTGCTGTAACAAATTGCTCACTTTTCGCTGTTTTTAAACATTAAGCTTTTAATTCTTTTTTTGCAGAGAAAAAAATGCATATATTCCATTTAAAACAAAAATGTTGCTAAAGCTTTTAATTTCGAACAAACTATGTCACATTTTCTGCATGAGAAATAAATAAATTCTAGTTAAGTTGACATTCTGTCTCAAAATCCCTCAATGTCATTTTTTTTTTTTTTTTTTCAAGAGAACCCTCATCAAATTAACAAGCTGGTTTTAATTTACAAGCTGCTCTTAAATAAGTAGTGTTCACCTCTTTTTAATAATCATTATTATTGATTAGGAAATGTCATCAATTTTTTTATGTGAACGTTGTCAGCATATCATCAAATATGTATTTATGTAAACATTGGCCCATCCTAAACAGTATTCCTGCTAGTTCACTTTTGTTTACTGTATACTTGATATGGCTAGTTTATTAATCTGAATAATTACTTCTATGTAGGGAAATGAGTTCTTTTGGTCCATTGTTAAATGCTGAAGAAAGCATTATTGCAGACTTTACAAGTTGTTTTATATATTAACCATGGTCAGAAAGTTTTGAGGAATAGAATGCAATGTTTTGAAAATAAAAAATCTTTCTGGGGAAGATATGTATAGAGGATTAAAAGAAACATGTAGAACTCATCAAGTTTCAATTTTTCCTGTTTGAAAGAAATTAAGTTTAGCCTGCTTACAGCTTATGAAGCATGTCAAGCTAGAGATATTTTAAAATATGAAAGAGAGGCTTTAGTGTAGTGAAAAAGAGGCTTCAGTGAGTGAAAAAGAGGCCTTAGAAGTGGTGACACACCATTGATATGCATTGCTATACCACTTCATCCCAAATCACCTTGCTTGCTTACAATATATTGAAAATGAAATTGAGTTTGTAGAGTTTTAACTGTTGCCATTTTTTAAGGAAATTTCTTTTTATGATTATCAATTCCCATGTCTTTTAGGCAGTTGTAATAGTAGCATGTATTAAATTTGAGCAGAGTATTATAAAGAAATACATTGGATTAGATTCTATATAGAAAAGAAGTGAAGGATATTTAAAGCATAGATTGCAATATTTTGTATTGTTTTATTTTTATCTATTGTTTATTATTCAGAGTACATGTATTATCAAAATTTGTATGAGTAATTATGAATGTTAAAAAAAAAAAAAAAGAGGAAATTAATTTCATCTCATTTAAAACCAAAACAATGAGATTTGTTTCATGTCTAAAAAAACCTATCAAAATGCAAATAGAAAAAAAAACTATCCCCCAAAAACATTTCTGAATGCAAATTACGTATTTTGAGATGTAGCACAAATTGCAAAAATAGAATCGGAAATCAATTTGAAATGCAGTCATTTTTGGAACACAAAAAAGAGAGAGAAGATGATTTAGGATACAAAAAACCAATATAATTGGGAGATTACGGGCTCTCGTCTGTCGTCTGGTTTACGCTTGAGTGGGTATGACAGGGGCAGAAGGGAATGGGTCAGTTCTATTTCACTGACATGTAACCCCTGTTACCGTGGTTACCAGAATGAAGTTCGTCACACGACGCTTTTTATAACAAACCAGATGCTGAGATCATGTTCTTAATTTTGGTTTTTTTCCCTCTTGTATTATTTTGAAGGGGAGGTGGTACTCTGCTTCAACATTAGAATAAGTATGAATGAGCATGCTGTGGCTTTAATTTCTTCTTTTGTATGTATTGGAATGAATTAAAATGCTGATACCTACTTCAACTTCTTTTGAGAGTCCTATTCTCCATGCAGTTAATGTAATTTCCAGTATGTAACTTAGAATATCTTCAATATTTGCATTCTTTACTTTCATATGTCCAAGGCTCATTTATTGGACCCCCCCCCCCCCCCCCAAAAAAAAAAATCGATCTGCCAGAGTGAATCCGTTTCCATAGAAACATTAAATTCAATGATGATACGAACTTATTTTAGGTAAAGTGGTGTGTGTGTGTGATGTTTAGCTTGGCATTGTACCAGCTTACTTGAATTGAGGAAAAATGGGATTTTTATTGGATTAAATTGTCTTATAACTACAGGCATGTAAACTCTACTCTCTTGAAAGAAGTACCTTGAAATGGAAAAATAATGGACCTGTTTGCTAGAACAATTAAATGAGAGAGAGAGAGAGAGAGAGAGAGAGAGAGAGAGAGAGAGAGAGAGACTTTGTCCAGTATTAGTTGTTTTCTTTATCAATTTGCTCCTCTTATGTAAATAATGTAGAACAAAATCTTCATCATGTTCAACAGTTTAAAGCTTCAGGCTTCAGCAAGCAGGTGTTATTCTGAAGATAAGAATAGGAAACAGATTCAATAAATGAAAATAAAGGGAGGAATAAAGGGGGTTATGAAGTGTAAACATTGATGGTTTACTGTGTAGTGGTACACTGTAGGCTTTTTGGAATACCTGATATTGCATTAATTTCAAATCAAAAACTCATTATGTTACCACTAAAACATGATGACCATCTTGGACTCATTTTAACATGTGATAAATACAACTTAAATCTGAATAAGAAGGTAGCAGAGAGATACTTGTACTAACTCTTTACCTTCAAATGATTAAAATATACCTATGTTTCAGGTAGTGTATTTCTTTGTCAGTATATGAGTATTGAGATTAATAACATATAACCATCAGTTCTTACTAGAACTTATTAACATATGAGTTAATGCTATGAGTATTTTTGATGAATTGACACACGTGTTTTGTGTGTGTTAAGTCCTTTCAGTACTTTGATTATGTGCCTGGAGTACTTTCAGGTACTTTGATTATGTGCCTGGAGTACTTTCGCTACTTTGATTATTGACTGACCTTCTGTCTCTCTTTACAGGGTTACTCCAATGTTCCTCCTCCTCCTCCACCCCAGGACAACCTGGGACTACCCCCCATGTCAACATTCCGACCGGGCACCACCATCCCTACCACCTCATACTCCACCACCTCACCCACGGTCAATGGTGGGGGCAGCGGAGGCGGGGGTCAGGGGTCGCAGACCGGGGACGCCATCAACAAAGCTCTAGCATCTGTAAGTCGTAACAGGGTCACCTCTATCAATATTTTGCAGGAATATGTGAGGTTATTTTAACATCAGAGTTTAAACCTTGAAATAGTATATCATTCCTTTCAATAAGTAAAGATTATTAAATTTAAAAAGAGCATACTTTTAGCACAGGAACAAAGAATGGCATTTTTTGCTTGATAAGTGGTAGAGTATCATTGTAACACAGTACCACACAGAATTGGAAAAGTTTAAGATGGACAACTTACTTTTGATATAATCTAAAACTTAGATGAAAATGTTGGAAGTGTTTAAGATGTGTTTTTTTCTCTTTATTTGAACAGATATATTCACCCACAGATCATACCAATAGTAGCTACGGTTCAAATCCCTCCACCCCAGTATCTTCACCACCCCCAGGTAAGTACTTGCTGTTATAGGTCAAGGTCAAAATGTTTGGTGTCAAGGTCAAATATTTTATTTCAAGGTCATCAATTTTTTTTTGGAATTAACTTTACTTGACTTTATAAGACCCATATCAGTGGTGGGGACTTCATCAAGATCCAATGATAAATGTATTATATGCAATATGAGTGAAATTACAAAATATATTTTATCTGTCTCTTGTGATGCTGAAGAATTGCTTTCTGTTTTAGGATCATCAAGTCAGTGGCAGAGACCATCCACCCAGACTTCTACCTCGCCCCACTTTGAAGGGGGAAACCCCCTCCATTCTCTGGTAAGTCCCCCCCAACCACCGCTCCTGTAACACCCCTAACCCCACTGTGCACCCTAGTTTGTTGGTTTTGTTTGCATGTTGTAGAAACATTGGTGTATATTTTTAGCCAATAGGTGCCGGAGTTTGTCCTTGGGAATTTTCTTTCTGTCGTAAGAGGACATGTTCAACTCTACATTTTAAATTTTCACATTTGATGTTATGATTGATAACTCTGGTGCATTATAAATCGCAACATGCATTTAAGCTTAGTGCAGTAATGTTAAATTTGTCTAGATTTTCTCCATCTTATTATTATGAAAAGGATGCTTTTGTCAAAATTCTAATTAATTCATTTTATTATTAGGAAAAAGGTTGCCTTTGTCATATATCTGGAGTGCAATACAGTAAATCCTTCAGACTCCTACTGTATATTTATTGACACTATCAACATAAAACACCTTGTCACCCCCATTCCTTAGTGCAGACTCTTTGTGATCAAATGAAATCTAATTACAGTTCCTTGGCATTGTTTATGACAGTTAATATTCAAGAGAGTGATCTATCAGAATCCACTTCATTTGCTCTGACCCTGTCGGAAAATTAGGATAAAACTTTTCCCAATCAGCAGTATTAGATTGGGGGGTCTTCCCTTATTCTTCTAAGTGTAAACTGATTGGCCACAAGAGTTTTAATGGAAGCTTGATGGTCAACAGACTATCCATCACATCTGCTTAAACAATTTTTTTTAGCCATAAATTGTCATCTAGTAAAGAAACAATTCCAAAACTTTAAGTCTTAAAATAATGTTTATCTTTATAAAAGGCCCTTCTTCTTAAGGGCATTAATATGGTCTAAAAAGGGCCACTGCTGTCAAGCCTTATTAAGTCGGACGCCAATTTTCTATTTTCAAACTTCTCTCCGCCCCATTACCAAAAAAGTGAAATAAATGAGATATGAAATGAAATGAAAAGATTTCTTTTAAAAATTGAAAAAAAAAATTTTTTTAAAGAATTTTTTCCAAATTGAAATTATTTTTTTTTTCTAATATGATTGACTTGGCTGAACTTAATTAGATGTTTTGTAATGAAGTTGCAGTTTTTAAATTAATTAAAAGCTGTTGAAATTTTTTTTCTCTTTAGAGTTCTATCTAAAGTAGGGCTCTGAAGTTCATTTGCATAATGGTATGTGTGATTTACAAGATAATAAATTACATACAATGATTAGAGAGGGAGTTTGCAAATAGTCATTACATATGTTCAAAATATTTCCCTTCCTTTCATGACCTGAATTTCAAACCATTTTCCAAGAATTTTTCTTTACATAATTAGAGACAAAAATATTTAACAATCAGATAGATATTTATTTTTTATAGATGTTTTTTTTTTTGCTTGGAGACCTGAATTTATAATATTAAGGATTAAAAGGGAAGATGAAAATAGAGATTATTGCACATACTTAAAAATAATGGGATTTTTCCAGTCTCATTGCTCTAACAAAAATTTTTTTTTTGAAATTTTAGAACAGCCATTTCATGAAATCGTGTAGAAACTGTACTAAGTTTAGGTGGTATGGGGCATCAGTTGATATTAATGTGGATTAAAGTACATAATTATTGAAATACCTTCACCAGTTTAGAATTTTCAAATTTTACAATATTTAACCAGAAAATACGTCAACAAAAATTTGAAAGTGTAAAAATTTCTAAATCCCCAGCGGGATTCAAACTTGTGACTTATAGATCTGTGGTGAACCCTCTAAACCACTGCGCAAGAAACTATTTATAAAATTATTCTTGATTTTATTGTGTATTTCGATAAATAAAACTTCATAACATGGAGGTGTCCCATAACACCTTAAAACACTCTAATGAAAAAAGATTGAAAAGTACACTCCTAACTAGTGAAATGCCCTCTGACGTAATGAGAGGTAGCTTAACTTGGAAGTCTGGAGTTGAGTGTGTGCTGTACTGTCTAATAAATCACTGGTACTTATACTACAAACCCAGTGCTTCCTTCATTAATCTTCTCCTATAGTTCTCTTTCTCTTCAATGCCATCTTCATCATCATCATCATCATAATCATCATCATCATCGTGAGAACAGTAGAACTTATAGAGGGTCATGGGTGCAAAATTCATATGACGGAAATAAGTGTGTATACATATAAACTGTTCTTGAACTTGTCTATGGTCGTCTATAAATCAGAGTCTGGTCTTTAAAGGCACATAGATAATCAGCCGGGTTATTTTATTTTAGTACTGAAACCATTTACATGTAAATTTTTACGTGACGGTGGTGGCAAGGGGGGTGCAAAAATATTGATAAATGATTCCTGGTTTCAGTATGATATATTACGTTAGGACAAAAATGATTTGTATGGGGTTTTTGATTTTTTGATCTCTGTTGGAGGTTAAAGAATTATGTAATAAATATGATCTTTGCATATATTCGAACTTTTGTTAAAAGATTTATATTTAAAAAAAAAAATAGTTTAAAAAAAAAAAGTTTTTATTTCCAAAAAGAAAGAAAGAAGTTTGAGGTTCTAAGTAGCACTTATACAGTAAAAAAAAAATGAAAGAAAAAAACGAATTTTTTTTAGACCAAGGCATTTAATTACTTAAATTCTCTCATTAACAGAAATAGTGAAAACAATTTTTTTATCCTGCATTGAAATGTACTCTTCATTATAATTGTAATGATGTTCTAACACTGCATTCTTCTTTCCTCATTATCTTCATTTTATGTCATAAAATAACAGGTTAAGGGAAATATCTTTCAGCCTCTTCATTTCCATGGTTCGATTCAATCTCTCTTTCATGTTGTTCTCGTAACTTTTTGCATGTGACTAACTGCACTTTTTGAATTAACCAATCACAGCCCAGCAGATTGGAAGAGAGGCTGGATGATGCAATTCTAGTTCTGCATGAGCATGTTGTCACGGGCGAGGTATGCGGTTTCACGATTTTTTTTTATCCTCACATCTTGTTCATTGTTCGTTGTTGTCATTGCTTGTTGTGTTTCTGTCTCGGCTTGTTAGTGAATTTTTTGACAGTTGTGATTTTCATTATTTCATTTTAAATCTTAAATGTCTTAATTTTTTACATGATAAAAAACCCAACCACAAAACCAGAAGTTCTTAAATGCTAATATTTTAACAAATTTACGTCAATCTGCATAACTATGACAGACATGTTCCAGATGTTATTGAAATGTTGTTTTCAAATTTACCTGGAACATAATTTTTTTCTTACTAATATTATTTTGTAAGCTTTTCAATAAAAATCGTACAATTTTTTTTTCAAGTTAAGCTTGCAACTTAAGAAGAATTTTTAGATGAAAAATATTAACATTTTCAGATATTCGGATCAGGTTTTTTTTACGTCTAGAAATGCATTATGTATATATAAGGAGACAAATAAACTGGGAATTTCTTTGAAACAAAATCACGACTTTTATCGAAAGGTCTTTCAAAGACTAAACAATTCCTTGCCTTTCCTTGTTGTTATGTCTTTAATCATTAATTACACAAATCTCATTAATCAAAACTCTTGTTTGTTGCATTTACATAGTGGAAACGATTAATTCCAATATTTCTCTCCATTAATCATTCATAATCATAATCTTTTCATTAACATTAACATCAAATCATGCTCTGATTTCTGTGAAATCCTTGTGTTTGGACCCAGATCAGATTGATGACTCTTTTATGTGCCTAGATAACTAATAAACCGACCTAGCCATGCTTAATCTGGCAAAGACGTTGTGAGAGCTCTAAAGAGACTTTGTAGAGCTCGTTGCAAATCTCGACAGTTCACTATTTGCGTGTGGTATGTCACCTTATAGTTCAGCATAAATTATTTATAATTTTTTATTTCCAGAATTTTTCGCACTCATTGTTGACATTTTTTAAAAAATTCGATTTGTTCAAAGACCCTGCGTTAATATGATAGATGAGATTTAAGGCCAAAAACACAGCGTGTTGTGAAGTTGATTAATTGTGAATTTCATTAATTGTTTGATATGTTGAGAGACAAGTGTCAGAGGTGAAGGAAATATTGTTAACTAAAATGAAAAAAGATTCCCAGATTTTTTAAACAAAAAAACTTGACTACATGTAAGTTGACAAAACTTACAGAACTCTGTGGAAGGCACAATTATACACAAGGCTGTCCGACCAAAGACTGACTGAAATTTGTATTTATTTTTCATTGCTCAAAAGAAAGATGTTGAGATATAGAGGATTCTAATGCACTCTTTTTTGTTGTGATTTCAACACAAAAATTAAAATGGATACTGGCTATCCATCCACCAAATCATATATGTTATATCGGTTTTTTTTTCGCGTGTCACAAAATTTGCGAAAATGGGAAAAATATGTAGCATTTTTTATTTCCGTTAGTCATTTTTTGCGGTTTAAAGGTGTCCTACAGAAAATGATACAGGATATATATAATTTCTGCGCATTCAATATTTTGCAATTTAAAAGAGTTTGGGAAAAAAGTGAAAATTAGATCATTGCGAAAATTACCGGATATACGGCGTAAGTATATGCAGTGTGAACTCATTTCAAATTATAAAACCAAGAGTAATCAAGCACCATACCTCATTAGATGCTCTAATGAATTTGAACTCTTCAATTGGGAGGAATTATGGAAATCAAAATTTAAAAAAAAATGTGCACTCTAATGACGAGGAATAATATTTCATTCTAGGGATAAAAAATTGTGTTATATTGGTTGTCCAATTATATGAAGAACTGATTATGTGGGCAAAAGGTTAATGTCCACATAGGAAGTAAAGGGCAGAATCTTTTTTAATTGTCATAAAAACATCCGACAGTGATCAAGGCTAGGTCCAGGAATGGTTGCAAAGTGTTCTAAAATTAGAGAGTAAAAAAAATCACAAGGCCGAATGGACATAAATCACTACATTTTGAACGTGGAGAGAGGAGTTTTTTGCTTGGTCATTTGAAATGTGTTTCCTGAAACAAGTTTGGGATTCACCATCTTTGGAGCATAATGACTGACCAAAAAAAAATAAATAATAAATCTCTGAAAATTTGCATAATAGTTCCTGAATATGACAATTGTCAAAAATTCTCGATAAAAAGTAGTCAAGTTTATAGAAAATTGAATTAGAAAAAAATTACCAGAATGGACCTATGCAGCTTAGATTGCGGAGTGGGGGATGGAAATAATAAATGTTGACAAAAAAGAAAGAATTGTTAATGGTTGTTTTGAATCTCAAGCGAGAGTTTTTTATTTTTTCCTTTAGCAAAGTCGTATGGAAGAGCGTCTAGACGATGCAATACATGTTTTGCGGCATCACGCAGGGGAACCACAGATGGCTGGTCTAGCGGCAGCAGCGGTGGGTGGTGGTGGTGGTGGTCATCAGAATCTGTCCATGATGCATTCTGGCGGGAACCACCCCAATGGTATGAGCGGAATGTCCAGCTACTCTGGGATGGGCGGAATTTCCAGCCATGTGGATCAGATGGTAAGGGACTGTAATAAGAGAGAGAGAAAGTGAGAAGAAGAAGGAAAACAATGAATAAAGAGAAAGGATGACAGAAAGAGTGACAGAAAGAATAAGGGAGACTGAAGGAAACAGAAAGATGCAGAGGCAGCAACAGAAAAAAGATTTTGGGCCATCTTTAAATTGGAATATACAGAGTTAGGTTTCTTTGTGAAGTGAATGATAAGAAAGACATAGAGAGAAACAAAGGGAGAATAGCATTGTTTTGGCCGAATTTTTTTTTTTTTTCACTCCTGGTCTAGCTTCCCTTGTTTTCTTTTGTAGAAATTAAGTTTGTGGTTCAACTGGGAAGTTATCAGTGGGGTAATGGTATGCATAGTCTGTGGCATTTGAGGTTTATATTTTTCGGGATTAGTAATTCATCAAGAGTACAAGATGATATAGATCAAGTGAGGATGTCGTCTCAAAGATACAGATTAGTGGCTATGTTTATATGACAATTTGTAAAGAATTACAATGCACTGTAAGGTTCTTGGAAAAAAAAGAATTAATGCAGAGATGACAATATGGCTGATTATTCTAAGACAATGCTTAATTTTAGCATTTGTGGATAGTTTTTATTAATATGATATTAAAGGACGACTTTGCAGCGACAGTAATTTAAAGATCAAAGTGTCCTGCAATGTTAAGCTGACAATGGAATTTAAAGACAAATGGCATTTTGATGATGTTTCTAATAATAAAGATTTGATTATGAGATGCATGCGCACCACAATATAATTGTCTTTGTTATAAATTATGAGATTAATCCCAAAATATATATTTTTTTTGCCAGACATGTTAGTTGACAAATCCTGGATACAATTAAAACTTTTCTAATTAATGGCTGTCTGAAAGCTTCCATTTTTTTTTTGAAGATGAAAAATTTGCATAGAACTGGATCCAAGGCTGGCTTTAGAGTTAACAGGAATTGGGTTATGGATATTAAAAAAAAACTTGTCGTCAAAATGAACGCCAGTCTTGGATCTTCTGTGTCAGACGTTCCGATTCTGACGACGCCATGGCATACAAAAACTCAGTACATTCTTTGAAGTGAGATAAATGGCTTATTAAATCAGTTGTCATTCTTCGGTCACATACTATCTCTACAAGTGACTATTGATGCCCTAAATAGTCTCAAGAATTTTCTCCGAATTGGCTCCCCCTGGGTTTGTCGCCAGCCAAGGAAATCTTGAGACTTCATGATGTCTTCTGACCTTGACTGCCAGATTTCTCGAATTTGAATGATGAAAAAAAAATTCCTTTTTTATTTTTCTTCTTTTTTTGGGGGTTCATTAATTCATTAATTAATGTGTTGATAATCTGTCATTAGCTGTTGCGACAGAGTATGGCGGGGCTGGTATATAGGATTGCGACGACAAGGGTGTTATTCAGTTGTTGAGTGTCTGGTGTTGGAGTTGGAGGCTGTGATTGTCGCCCCTTACCCCATAACTTACCCACTTAAAGATTGTTGGGAACTTTGTTTTTAAGCCAGCATGCTGAAGGAAAACTTGTTTGATATTTCTTATTATAACATGCCGGGACTTCTAAAAAGGACGTGGCCATTTGTAAGTCTTTTTATTTTTTTGTTTGAAAAATTTTAGTGCATTTTAAAACAAACCTTTTGAAAAAAATTTTAAAGGTATTTTGAAAATTCTAGCTTTGCAATATTTAGTATTTGAACTTTGAAATTTTTTGGAAGCTTCGAAAATAGAGGTACTTTTTTTTTTTTTTTAAGGTTTTGCTTCTTTGATTTTGAAGTTGCATTTTTTAAATTAATGAAATTTTTTTTCAGAGAAAAAACTTTCGAAATTTTTTTTTATTTTGAATGTTTTAGTTGCCTTTGGTCATTTTGGCCGTGAACTCCATCATAACACCTGTTGTTAGAAATATGTTGATTGTATTTCAGTGCATGCTCAATATTGTATACAAATTGGTAGTGTGCATTTGGCATAAAAGCCGGTTATGTCATTAGTCTTAAGGCAGGAAAGCCACATGTTGGGGTTATTTTCCTACCTCCACTTTTGAAGAGTTGGATGCAACCCTGAGTAATAGCTTATCAGGACCCATGTTTCTGCATCATGTGTCTCGAGAACTTAATGTTTGGTTCTGTTCTGTGATGGTGGGAGAATTTGTGTGGCCTTGGGTCTTTGTGCAGATAGGAAAATCAGGAGGGCTAAAGTCACTAAATCGCAGTTTCACAGATGCGTGTCTTTTCTCAAGGTTTTTTCCATCAGTCATATGAGAGAGAGAGAGAGAGAGAGAGAGAGAGAGAGAGAGAGAGAGAGAGAGAGAGATATGAAATTCTTAGCCAATGAAAAAAAAAGAGAAAAAAAGAAAGAAAAGATTTATAACCTAAGAAGAAATCCTGTATTATATTAGGCCCCTTAACTTTATCATGTGTGATTTATGAATTCATTTTTACAAATGATTAATGGTGTTTTCTAAAAAAAAAAACCATTAAATTTTTGCCATACTTTCTGTAATGTTTCAAGAACTTTTATGATTGAATTTTTTAGGGGAGCCATCACAACACATCAGAAAACACGGAGTCCAAGAGCCTTGATGGTGAGTCTCAATCCTAGCTTGTAGTTAGTGTATCTGTCTACATGTGCTATGAACAGTTTGGTTTTTTTTGGGTGGGTGCAAGGGGTGAGATAAAAAATTCCTTTTCACTCAGATGTCATGCATGTGTAAAAAAATAATAAAAAGTTTGGCATGAGCAATCATAGCAAGCAGTAGGTGAAAAGTTATATGGAAAGGGAGGTAACTCAAGGAAATGATTTTTTTTAAACAGGTGCTCCTTCAGAGAAAGCCAGCCTAGGCCCTGAAAGAGGAGAAGATGGACAAAATCGACGGCGACTCGACCAAAAGCGAGAGCTCGGGGGAGGGGTCAAAGAGTAGTGTCACCTCTCCCGGGGGCAACGGTCCCCCTAGTAAGAGATCTAGGTACGGAGACGACACCAGTTTAGCAGGGTACTAGAATAGGAAAATTATACATTACAAAATTGGAAAAGAATTTAAAATGAATTTTTCAATTTTTTTTGTTTTAATTGGTCTTTGTTAGAACTACTGGTCCCGCTTGAGTAGATTCTGAGAAGGCTTTTTTGTCCAAGCAACAGATTATATGCTGTAATTTGTTTTAGAAGAAGTGAACCCAATGACGAAGATGAATCTCCTGAAGCCAAGGCGGAAAGGGAGAGAGTACGACGTCAGGCCAACAATGCCCGGGAAAGGTACATCAACTTCCTGTGTATTTACTTTAACATATCCGTTCTATTTTATAAAATTTGAAAAAAAAATTCTTGTAATTAAAAAAGATATAGTTCAGAAGTTGAGCACTTCCAAAAAAATTTCTTACTATTTAAAGATAAAAAAAGATCTATTTATCATGATATGACGTTTGCAATTTATATTTACATATTTAATGGATGGTTAATTTAGATAAGATTTGTTTGAAAATTTTTGTATTTGCTGAAAATGTACTTAATTGTTGCTTGTTATATAATTATGTATTCTATATTATTTGCTATGAAGACATGTTATGTAAAATATTTCTGATGCATTGATATTTGGTATATGCTGGCCTCTAAAGAATTTGAAATGTTATTATATGCAAAGTTCCCTGTGTCATAGCTAATAGGTACTTGTGTACACGGGCAAAGGTAGGTTTCTTAGGTTAATATAAAAGTTTCAAGAACAAGTTGCAGGTTATAACCATGTAATCATAAGTATTCAAGAGACTTTTTAAGCAATATTTAAGTAATTTGTAAGGGGAATGGAATTAGGTAATGGAGACTCAGGTAAGTGTAGAAGAAAAACTTTATAAAGAGGGGAGATAAGCCAATTTCATAAAGATCTTGACAGCAAGTTGGTTGCGGCTAGGTAAAATAATAATGAGAATTTGAAAAATATTGAGTAAAATGCTGATGTAATCTAAAATGTAATCTAGTTTAGAGAAGTACAACATTTCTAAGAGTAATTAGTATGTACAATTGGTTTGACTTATACAAAGAGGTCAGCAATTGAGATCTATTATATAGCTAATCTTGAGAGCTATTCTAGTGGCCAGGTAAGAACAACATTATTGAGAATATTAAGTTAATGTACCATGTCTGACTCCTACCTAAGTGGTCATGGCAAGCTAGCTAGGTAATCTTGAGAGAGCAGTTTTGTGTACACGTGTGACTTTTGTCCCCCTCCAGAATCCGGGTGCGGGACATTAACGAGGCGTTCAAGGAACTTGGCCAGATGGTAGCGCTACAGTCGGGCTCCACCCAGCCCCTCACCAAAGTGATGATTCTGCAGCATGCTGTTCACGTCATCTCCTCGCTAGAACAGCAGGTCCGAGGTCAGTCGGTCGGTGATCCCTCGGTAACCCAAAAGGTCAAGGTCATTCGGGAGTTAGGGCAATTGTCTGTGGATGCCACACACCACCAAGTAGCCAGATTGTTAAAAAGAAGAGAAACAATCAGTTTGTTAAAAGTTTACTTAAGGGAAGGGGGTGTTAAAAATATTTTAATTGCAGGGAATTTCAAATATTTGGGTGGGGGTGTTTGAAGAAGTATAGAAAACTTGATGGATGTACATGAATGTCTTTCCTTGGTGAGGTGTAGCCTACCAAAAACAATGGGTCTATCTCAGAGTGACCTTGACACAGAGGGTTAAAACAGGCCAGGGATGTGTAGGACAGTTTTGAACAACTAATGGTGAGGGCTTTTTTCTGATTTTCAGGCTCCGAGTACGCGACATTAACGATGCGTTTAAGGAGCTCGGTGAAATGGTGTCCCTCCAATCAGGGTCTAGCCAGCCCTTAACTAAGCTCATGATCCTACAGCACGCGGTAAACGTTATAACTGCCCTGGAGCAACAGGTGCGAGGTCGGTACTCATACCCCACTCACTGTCCATTTGTTTCAGGGTCGAGGACATAGGAAATGGGGTCAACTGGTCACCTATGCAAGAGTCTGTGAAGGTTTGATACCTCCCTCTAACTAAAACAAAAAATAAAAATCAAAAGGTTTTGATACCATGGCGATTTTGATATGCAAATTTTTTTTTTGCAAATTGACCTTGCAATGGCCTTGTTGACCCCAAGTCCTCTGTTACCATGGAGAAGGAGAAAGAGAAATCAGCTGATCATCAAGGGTAGATTACTGAGGGGTCAGAAAAACAAGTCAAGGGTATTGAACACGTCACTGTTAGGCAGTAGGCTGATGTTGGTGTGTTACGGTTTTTGCAGGATTCGGGTGCGAGATATTAACGACGCGTTCAAAGAACTAGGACAGATGGTGGCCTTACATTCGGGGACCAGTCAGCCACTAACCAAGCTGATGATACTACAGCACGCCGTTAATGTAATTACCTCCCTTGAGCACCAAGTGAGAGGTTGGTTGTACAGAGATTTCTATACATAGCATTGTCCATTACGTCAGCAGGGCTCTTGGGTCTGTATGGATGAGGATAAGTGAAGAGGGAAGGGGTGGGGGGAGGGTAGAGGGATAAGGAAAAAGCATTTCTGTTGGTCAGGGGTTCTTTTAGTTATCAAAGTGGGCAGGGGTTGGGTGTAGATTAACTATTGAATTTAAAATAGAAGTAATATTTGTAAAGAAATGTTGATAAACAATTGATATTCTAAAAAGAGTAACAGACTATTCTATATTTGTATTTAATTTTTTGAGTGGTAAGGAAGAAGCAAGGCTATATAATAAGATGGATATGAATGATTTTTTTTTGGGGGGGGGGGCAGGTGGGAAGGAAGTTAGATTCTAAGTTTTATCAATAGACTGGTCCCTTGTGGGAGTTAGGTGGGAGAGCCCTGTTGATGCTGGCAAGGCTGATAGTGAGGCTTGTTATCATGCTCCATATGCTGCTATTTGTCTACCACAATAGCCACCACAAAACGCCACAAAGCTAGCTACCACAGTTATCACCTTATATGTTCGTGGTGCACCATTTCACACGTGTAGGGCCCCTTGTGATTGGGACATGGAATTTTAACAGCTTGTGTAGTTGTTACACATACAGTTATTGTGTGTAGTGAATGGTGTGTCTGCTTTGTACCTTCTAACATGCAAACCAGATGGCACTGTGTTCTAAACTCAAGACATGATTGACCAATCAAGTAGTGCCTTGTAAACTTTAAGTCAGAAATGATAGCCAATCAAAGTTTGCCTCTTACAACTTTGGTCAGGTTGAAAAAATTAAATGATTTATTAAAACTGGTGCCATGTACCTATCAAAACTTAACAAATATAACTGTTTTGTTAACCTGAAGCAAGTAAACATAACTCATTGATTGATTTGTGCCAATGTTAACAAACATCACAGAAAAAAATCGCTTCTTGCTTGGATGAATCGTACACGTTATTGCAACCATAACACTCTAGTGTGGGGGGGGGGGGGGGGGGGGGGGGGGTTAAAAGGACAAAACTTCGGAGGGATGGGGAAGTTGCTGCCCTTGATGAATGGCTGTTTCTTGTGAGTCCTTGATACTTTTTGTTTTGTCTTTCAGAAATCAGGAACTACTTTTGCTGTATATATAAAAGATAGCATGAAAACTAACTTAGAGAATTATGCATGAACTCACTGTTAACATTGTGAATGAAATTGATGTATAGCTCATGATTATATTTTGTGTATATTTAGTTAATTTTTCTTTCAATTTGATGAAAATGATACTGAATTTTAAAAGAAAGCTTCTGCATTAAAAAAAAGAATAAAGTTAAGAGGTTTAAACGAGTAACTTCATCATTTCATAACATTATGACTAATACCTTGAAAAATGAGTGTAATTGATTATGTCATAGTTTTGCCATGCATTCTGGGATGCTTTTTGTGTCACTAATTTCCTTCTTCATTATGATTGTATCATTGTAAAAACGAATCCATCTTTTGATGCGTAAATATTTGAAAAAAAAACAAAAAATTTCTATTCACATGGCAAATCTGACAATGTTTCTAGATATATGTATGTTCAACATAACCTTTTCTTTATTTTCACTTTCAAATCTGAAAAAGCGCTTCAAGTTCTTAAAAAAAAAGAACATTTTATAAACTTGTTTTTTCTCTTTTTGCAGAGAGGAATCTCAATCCCAAGGCAGCATGTCTGAAACGCCGCGAGGAGGAGAAGACGGAGGAGCTGCCGGGAGGTCGCGGCGGCATGACGGCGGACGATCTGGCCGCGCAGCAGGCAGCGTTATCAGGTAAGGTACGCAACTTGTTGCTGCCTTATTCCAGCGCTCAGTACGGCCAGCAAGAAGATGGTGACATGGAGGACTTCTGCTGAGTCGAGTTTTTGTTAGGTAAAACTTGCTACTCGGACTCCAGCCTCAGTCAACAAACTTCTCCTAATCCTGCTCCTATAACCTCCTTTTTTTCCTCCTATTCTCTCTTGGTTTTTTAATTAATTAATTTTTCATGACTGTAAACCAACCCTTATTTGCGCATAGGATAATTTTTTTACGAGATAAGTGAATATTTCTTACCCGTGGATATTTCTTGCCGCTAACCAGTACGTCATTGATTCTGGTATTAGTTAACTTTAATTTACATTTATTAGTACGTATTCAAGTCAATGTTAACCAGTTTACTGTAAAATCCAAAGTTAAACGCGAGAAATTAATATCAGCGTAAAATTGCAAGAGGAACATCTCACAGATTTTTAAATTTCGCTTTTTATTTTTCTGACATATGTAAACTTAAGAAATTATGATACAAACTTAGTGTTCACGATTTCATTATCTTGCGATTTGATTCAGAATGTTTGAATCATGGAAATAAGTACTTGTGAAAAATAAGGAATCTTCAGTATCAATGTTTGTTGGTTTACAGTGTTACAATGCATGGGACCAGTTACTAGGTCTGAATTATCCTCCCCTTCTCTCCATGGTGGCGGTACTGATATCTGGAATTCTCTCTGCACACAAGCTATTACAGTCTGTTTCTGTTCGACATTTCTTGCTGCATTCCTTTTTTCGTTAGCATGAGGAAAAAAGTGATTTTGAATATTTTGTAATCCCTATTTATCAGAACTAGAAAAAATGTGTTGAAATAATTGAAAACAACAATGTTTATTACTGTTACATTTTCCAGTGATGATATTTTGTGAAATGTTTTATTTCATCAAGTTTATTTGGGAAAAAAGTTAAAAGGAAGAGAACCCTGTGATGGTAATATAGATGAAAAAAAAAAAAGCCCAGCTAAATGTTAGAATATGACTGCAATAGATGCCGGTCTTGTTTTGCAGGTTCTGCCTCTCTGAGTCAAATGGGGTCATGTGGAGGAGGAGGGAGGGGAGGGGGCGTGTCCATGAACAACGCCCCCACAAACAGACACAGTGCTTACCCGTACATGTCAGGGGGCGGTCAGGAGAACAGCCCCTACATGATGGGAGGGGAACCCCCCTGCCATGAAATATTCAGACTCTAAGTGTTCGTCCTCCAAGTCGATGGAGTCAGAGATGGCCATGAATGGGATGGGTCTGTCCTCGTCGTCGGGCGGGGGCGGCCTGGACCACTGTGGCCCCGGTGACATGGGGATGCTGGCTCGACTGACCTCAGACCAAGGACACTCCACTTGCTAGCCGCTAAAAAATTAAAAAAAAACAAAAAATGGAATTTTTTTTATTCCAAACAAACTGAAAGGCAATAATGATTATAATTTTTTTTTTTTTTACATGTGTATAATCACTGCTGTATCAATAGTGAACATAAGGTAACTCTTACAAAGAGAGAGCCAATGATGGCTTTGTCCAGTTCAAGAGTTATCCTCCTCTGAGAGATAACATTTTTCTTCCCTCTCGATGTTACGAGAGCTCTCTTGTGTTAAGTAGTAAGG
Source organism: Magallana hongkongensis (assembly GCA_015776775.1). Taxonomy (NCBI): domain Eukaryota; kingdom Metazoa; phylum Mollusca; class Bivalvia; order Ostreida; family Ostreidae; genus Magallana; species Magallana hongkongensis. The sequence continues at coordinate 27,438,403 of CM027469.1, forward strand.
TCTGCTGTGACAAGCTGTAGATGTTTGATTCTTGGTCACAGGAAAGCTTTTTTTTATGTAAAATATATGTTACGCTGTTGAGCAGGCTATGCCAGTACATTATGATTTTCATTACGTTTCATTGCTGTTATTTTGTCAGTTGCCATAGTAACAAAACTATTTTTGAGAATCGAGATTCGATTTTTCTGAATATGTGCTTTGTCTCTTCAAATTTTTATTGCCAATGATATGAAAGTGTAATTTTTATTGGGAATCAAAGAGTCATGCTTTATATCTATAATGAATAATTATATAATTGAATGAGGGAAATAAATTGGTAAAGTTATTTAAATGGTGTGCAATTTTTCTATATGGATGACAAGTGATAAGAAATTTTTATTACGTATTTTAAGACAGAATGAGATAAAGGCTATCTTTACATATAATTTTTTTTGTATTGTTGAAAAATTTTTGGATGTTAAATTTTTACCTAGGGACGTGGGACCTCGCTAGGAACAGTAATTTACAAATTGCTGACAAAAATATTGATGATAAAGATGATACAAAAGAAAAGGTTGTGAAATATTAGAAATGATCCTTTGGTTGTGTTTTTTGCTATTATTCTATAGCAAAGAATCAAGTCATACATGCGAAAAAGGCTTGTATCATGAAGCCGATATCAATGATATTTTACTAAAGCATTAATACAGGTCAAAAATCTTCTGTGGAGCAATTTGTATGTAAACGCATAACAGCATATTGAGCTTAGTTTTTACTTGGTGCATATTTTGAGTGTTGATTATATATAATAACGCATTGTAAATAGTTCATTCTTCATATTATGCATGACAATTCTTGAAGCCAAAATATCTTTCAAAAGCCAACTAAACATCATAGACAAGGGCTGTAACTCTGTCGTGTTTTTTTGGTTTTAAGACAAATTTGGTAGTGCCATTGGTGAATTTTACTCCTTGGTTGCACATTTTTGAGAGAGATAAATTTAAATCTTTTAGATTTGATGAATGCCAAATATTTAATTATTTTCTTTGAACTTCATTCTTTGTGTATCATGAATAAGAACTATATGAGGGGAAAAATGCCAAATTTCAAAGGACAAATAGCTTTCATGACTTGTTGGCCTGTGGTTCTGGGGTTAGCCCCCTTTGTATAAATGTACATAGCACCTTGAGAATCGTTATTATTATAAAAATATATATCAAGTCAGTGCCTGTCTTTTTACTGGGACGCCATGAGTTACCTCCCTTTGATTTATTTGAACCAAAGCAATGCTGTTGTGAGGTATAAAGGGAGGGAATCGTGAAGTGTCCTCGGTGATGCATTACGTCATTTAACATAGAGGGAAAACATTCTTCCAGTTGGCTTTTTTTTTCTCTCTGTGTGCATAGTGTAAAATTGATGATCTAATGTACTGATCAGAGAGAGAGAGAGAGAGAGAGAGAGAGAGAGAGAGAGAAAGAGAGAGAGAGCAATCATATCTGACTTCATTTTGTCATGTCCAGCCAAAGGGAGGTAAAGCTTGTGTTCTGATTCAACTTTGGATGAATGTTCAAATTGACCCTTACGTTAGATCAAGTATTACCTTACTACGACCACCACAAGAAAGTTTGTGTATGTTGTAGATCATTTACTCACCAAAAGTAAAACACCTCAAATTTTGTTTGTTTTTTTCTTTAAAAGAAAGTGAACAATGTATATTTTTGTTTAGCATTGCTAATTTTTGGTTGTACCTTGTATGTTATCTATGGATAAGATCTGATGTGATTGGTTGATTCATTTTGTATAAAATATTTTGTAAGGTACAATCTGATTGGTTGATTTATACTTCTATGGCACAATCATGGAGAGATCTGATTGGTTGATTTTTTCCTTCTTAGTACAATCATTGATCTGATTGGCAGAAAGAAAAACAATTATGATTGTTTATGCAGGAATTTTTTTTTAAAATATCTGAACAAGGTTGTTTGAGCATGTTGTGTTTCTTGATTTCTAGCATCAAATTAATACCTACCCCCCAATTATATTTGAATGTAAATGATTGAAATATTTATTGTTTCTAGAGAAAGATTCGTGGCCTTAGAATATTGAATTCCTTGCTAGCAAGGGCTTATGATTATCATTTAGATAATTGTATATTATATATATGAATATGATATAGATTGTGTTGAGAGAGATTGAGAGACAGTCGTGGCGGGATTAAACATCTGGTCTTATGAAGACCTTGGATATGATTATTTAAAAAAACAAAAACAAATTTATGTAATTTATTTAAGTATAGGAAGTCAACCATGTTTATTCCCTCAGTTATCTCCCTTTTAACTATAATAGAAAAATTGAGTATGAACAAATTGATTGAAAAAAGTTTGTATATTTGAATTTGTATAAGCTTTAAAGGATCGACCCATGACCGCTTTATTCTTTGTCATTTCCTGAAACAAGATGTATATTTAGCGTAGAGAAATCATATTCACAATCAATTGTTTTATTTTTTATTGAAGTATACTGTTAGTGACATTTTTCTCTCTCTCTTCCCCCGTGAGAGGAGTGGGTCTTGTTAAAGCAGTTAGGTCCGCCCCTCCCCGTATCGTTGACCTTTCACCTATCACTGCCATTGGACTAGAATGTAGTGTGATTTTATCATTGTGTATGCCAGGTCATATTTTTTTCAGATCTCTCGTTTTTTTTGGAGTATGATATATAAATACCTTGTAAGTCTGCTGAAAGAGATAAAGTAATAAAAAAAAAAGTCGAACTCTTCATTCTTTTCTTTATTTCCTGTTTTTAATGATTTTCATGAACTGACCCCGGAGTATTGGTCGTGTTTTGACAGTAGAAGTGATTTTTTGTGTACTCAATTTTGAGTTTCAAAATTCGTTTGATCATCTCATAATATTCATGAAATGATTTCTTATTACTAATACAATTCCCGACAATTTTACGATTAAATATATAAAATAGTAATTGATAAAATGTACTGGACTAATAATACATTATAAAATCGATTCGTAGTGTTATCTTGGACAAAGACGCTAGAAGTGTAAATGTTAAAGCTGAACACCGCTCGTAAATAGGAACCGCACACAGGTACCTGGTATATATAAACCCTTCGATTTCGTTACACCCGATTGCACATCTGAAACTCGTGGCCGACGTGTAGTGTTCCTTTCGTTGTCTTTGGATTTTTATGCATTTAATTGTTATTTATGTGCACATTATGTCTGTAAATAATGCAATGACCAGTTCATTTGATGTTAGTACTCTCCTGGTTTGAAAAAAGTGCGTAAAACTTGACAATTTCATCGCGACCGAGTAACATGGCGAAGCAAGATGTACGTCCACACAGGTGAGACCTCTACAGCGATATACTTTGAACTGTTAAGAGGTCTATGGATTATATAGGGGTGTAGGAAGAGCGGTGCTGAAAGAGAAATATGGCGGACAGTGCTTATTTACGAGCGGTGTTCAGCTTTAAGGCTTAAACTCGAGAAAAAAAAAATCAAAAGGTGCATGTAATAACGTGTTACATACGACAAAAAAGTACCCGGTTGACGTTGTTGAAAAGTGCGAAAATAAGCACGAGATGTACAGAGATCTCTGTCTGGATAAATAGGTTTCGTATTTCGATATTCGATAGAAATGAGTTTTTGGTAATGGATCATATTAAGTGAAATTTAAGCGATTAAGATGGAGGCAGTGGGAGCATAGCAACCGACCTATTATTAATCTCGTCATTTTTACTTTCAGTATGTACGTAGATTTTAACCCACTTTTTCATTAACTGATCAATAGTTCTGCGCCAATCAATATCATCTCTCTTTTGATTACGGCTAATAAAGCTGTCAATCGAAATATGACGTCGCTATGAACTTGAAAAATTCTTCACGATTTAAAACATCATTTAGAACCATTTTAACAAGAGCTTGGACTTTGGTTAGTTGTGTCAAACTGCATTGTGACCTCGCCCTGTACATTTCATAACTGGCCACTCAGCCATGGCTTTTGAAATCAACACGGCTTGGCTGGCTTTTGAGATAAAACTACGCAATCTATGTATATTTCACTTGAAATCAGCGTCATGTTAACTTCTATCGAAAGTCCAAGGTCTTGTTAAAATGGTTCTAATAGGATTTTTAGCGACTGCTGATTAGATGAAAAAGTGGGTTATGTTCTGATTCTTCTTAAATTCTCGGGGAGATTAAAGAGGGCATGATGAAGACTTTTCTCATATACCACAAAGCATCATTAGGCGAAGGGGAAGTTTGTTCTTATGTAAAAACTCAATCCCCATTGTGGCCCCACCCACCTACCCGCGGGGATCAACTCCCTTTAAAAAATATCAGACTCCGAAAAAAGAAAGAAATCAAAATAAAAATGAAGAATTTTTTTCGATACATTTTGTAGTTCCAGAGATCCAATAGAAGAGGTTTACCAAGGAGTGTTATCATCATAAATCTAACATGTACATACATTGTATGCTGATGAACTACGAACTAAATAAAGTTGTTAATATTTTTCCGGGGTGGGTCTCATGTCGATCATTTGATTTTTCTGTAAATCCAATTACTTTGCTAATTCCCGGGGGGGGGGGGGGGGTAGTAGGTCCGACCAACATTTTTCCTAGATTCGTGTATGACATGTAATGTACAATCGTACAGTGTTTTCGTTTAATATACAATTAAACCATATCGTACACATACATCTGTACATTTCATTGATGTCAGACCGAATCTGTTGAACCTATATTGCTCGCTGTTCCCGGTTCACTATCTACTATATCTGTTTGTCATCGCCAATTACATGCTACACTCACGAGCTATAAAGCAGTTGTTCCCAGCTGCACGCCGGGGAAAACGAACACGCAATATCTTGCATTGCCTGCTGCGTGTAAAGATTCAATGTACAATTTGGATTTGCTTTTTCGCAAGCAAAGATTTGTGATATAGAGGAGGGATATATAGAACATATGTAAATTTTATGTTTTACGTGCGGGTACTTTGTTTGTTGTTGTGTTATTTTTACATGAAAATGTGCCGGAAGTCGAAACATGCATACAGATGCATTTCCGGTTGAAGGCCGGTAAATGACACGGATCGAGGCTTACAGAGATGTCAATATGGACGTTACTCTGTGTCTTAATGTGGCACTTGTTTAGATTCGTGGGTAAGTTGTTTTTTTAATTCCATATTTTATAAAAAAAAACCATATATATTATCCATAAAAATGTCTTCATTTGATTGAAAAACCAAGTTTTGTCATCTCTTATAAAAAATAATCATAAAAACCTATAATATATACATTTGTAAGAGAACTGAATTGTTTCCGAAAATGAACATTTATTGTAAATTAACACGGTGCCGGATATAATTGTGCCAGTGCGAAAGATCGAGGTATTTCTGCACCCGTCTAATTGACAATTTCAAACAAAATCACAAATGCCATATACATACAATTATCTTTAGAATATGTTAATATAAATTTTTGTGTTTCGTGTAAAAAACGAAACAAACACAAAAATACTTTTGTTAAATTGTTCGTTATTGATTTCATATTGATATATATGTACATTATAGTATACATGCAATTAAATAAGGTCGTGATTTTCTATGGAATTTTATCACATACTGAAATACCTCGACCATGCGATAAACTATTAATAATAAAGAGGTTGCAAACTTTTTTTTTTTTTACATTTTCACTGAACTATAATTTCACTAGATGCAGATTGCATTTCAAGTCCATGTCAAAATAACGGCACATGCGTACCTGCGTCCTTCCGGTGCGAATGTCCACTGGAATATGCAGGGAAGTTTTGCGACATCGGTAAGTGAATAAATACCCATTGTGCATCGATTTTGTGCAAAGAAACTTGCGGCAAAAACAACGAAAAAATGCATAAGTATTATGCAATTTGTCATCAAAAATATACTTCTAATTCTAATCTGAAACATGATTATTCAATATTTGCCTCGTAATTGTATTTTTTGAGTTTGTAACTTTACATGAAGTCAGCTCAAGTTATCTACAGTTTAAGTTAACTCAATTGCGCCGTCGTGTCTTAAGTCTGTTTAATGTATATACACTATAGTGATGCGATGAATGTACACTCCCTTGTTGCAGAATGTCCCTCTAGAGAATCCACAAACTCTTACGAAGGATTTACATCCGGGTTTCTGTCAGGAGCGGGCGCCATGTTGTTTCTGTTTGCCTCTGTCTGCGGCACCGTGTGTCTTACCAGGTAAAAATCTGCACGTGAATACACTTTGTTCTCCCCTGTATAATTATCATGGTTACTGCAAATATCTATCTCACCTGATGAAGTGAGAAACTTCAAAGATATATGCAATAAGTAAAACAGTAAAATGTTTTTGATAGATCATGTATGCGTTTACATACCCCTGGTATATGTGGATTATGAAGCAAAAAGAGAATGCTTGTGGGTCCGATGTTGACCATGTAATAATGTACAAGTATTTGCAGAAATAATACATGTACATGACCCGCTTCAGCAGATAAAGTAGTTTTTGTTTGGTCTTTATTTTTGATTCATAGATGTTAAAAAATAACGTCTCGCAGATACTTAATAGATCTCATGTTCGAATTGACATATTCGTTAATTATGATTAACGTTAATGCTAGGACAGTGTATACATAGGTTTGCGAAAAGATAAAACAAAAAGACGAAGTGATTGGTGCATGGGTTTTTTTTGTGTTGTGCAGGAAATATGAAGAACACAGGCAGCTCAGACGTTTGGAGAAACGACAGAGGACAGTGCAGATTTTGTCAACGGGCAACATTTGATGATATCTGATGATATCTGATATCTAACAGATGTTGGACATGGGTCCGATATGTGGTACACCTTTAGACAAAAGACTATTTTCGAACTCGGCTCAGGATATCTTAGGGGAAAAAATGTTGATGAACTAAAGCATTGTCCGCGAAAATACAACACAGGACTCACAGATTCATCTGTAGAATTATTTTGGTAACATACTCTATATGAAAACGTTGACTGTACGAGAAATTATTATAACGTAGAGAGGTAATAAGAGTGAATTACAAAACCTTATTCCGTAAAGACACATAACTACTTTTTAACAATACACAACTTAATTATGACCATGATGATATGAAGCTATGATTTTTGATGTTTATTGTAGCTGTTTTCATTCATCGTTAAGAAATGGAACTCTCATTTTCAAATAAAGAAAAATTAGACACACCACCAAGCTATATCTGGAGTGGTTGATTTCTGATTAGGCAGTCTTTGTCGTGCCTTGATGCGAGCCAGTGTCAAATACTTTTTTTAAGCTTATCGCTTACTTTACAGGATGCTCGATGGTCATCAAATAGACTTTATTATACTTTCATGCTGAATACTGAAATCTGATTGGTTAAGACGCAGTTGGTAATCCGTTCTATTACCCTCAGCGTTAGCAACACACTTGGCAACGGGTAACACAACGAATTGTTACAAGCACGTAAATTATGCGCGTACGGTTCGCCGTAGAATTCATTTCATTTCTATATAAAACAGTAAAATGTTCTTTAAACTTAAGACATTCAGTATAATAAAATAAATAGTTCCTGTTATGGAAGGGTAACTGTTGAAATTGACATCCCTCGAAAACCATTGTCAACCTCCGCTTCGCGTCGGTTGACAATGGTTGTCTCGGGGTGTCAATTTCAAAAGTTACCCTTCCAAACAGGCACTATTTATATAATAGAATTTACCTAAAATCAAGACATGATTTGTTTACCTATAAACCATTTAAAGTATAGAAAAAAATGCATAAATATTGACTTAAATTTGGGTATTTTACTATATTTTTATATAGAGCTCTTCTTCTCATGGAGATAAATACAGTCTAAGAATTGCCACAACCATCGAGTCGTCTTAGTTTGTGGAATACAAAGTTAGGGAGGCTGGACGATCAATTAACCATCGGATCTACCTTAAACTTTTTAGATGCGATTTGATACAGACTATTATATATTAAACAAGAAAGATTTCACCAAAAAGTAGCTTTAAATCATATTTGCCTAAATTTTTGTACGAAACTCTTCTTTTTAAGGAGATAAGAACCGTTCTAAACATTTCCACGATCATTCAGCCGTCTTAAAATATGTGTTTTTTTAATTACAGAAGTCAATTCCCTAAGAGTCTAAATTCAACTAACCGACTTGTTCTCGGTTTATATACATTCATTTTTATCTTTATAAAATAAGGCCTAAAAAATATTGTTGGTTTAGGGTAACCCGCTCAACCTATAAATTTGCCCCGATCCTACCATTTTAAGATGTCTGTTTTTATCCGATTGTGATTTTCATATTTTTCCATCGATAAAAATACGACACAAAAATATTCTAAAGATTTTATGTTTGTGTCCTCATGCGGAAAAATTATGATAAAATTTAAAAAATAACCCCTGCCTACCTAACATAATTTTTTCATCAATGTTACCCTAAAACGCAATTTTTTTTTCTTGTATAGGTCTAATCTAATAATGTAACCAAACAATTTTTTTTTTTTGGGGGGGGGGGGGGGTTGAAAGGCAATCCGCTAAATGTTGGTACAATTCTAAATTGTAGAAAACTTTGGGTCTTTTTTATATCAGCGTACATGACAAGAACAGAAATGAAATTTAAAAGTAACAAGCATTCAAATCCAGCCTATATAAACTTGATCCACAGAAAAGAAGCCATGAATACACATCGTAAAGAGAATTCATTTCTCTCTTGTCAGCTATTTAATGACGTCTAATCTTACTGATCCGTATAAAATATACTGCAACATCCATTCTACCAAATATTACAGGCACCATATCTCCAGAAAATATATTGCGATAATCTAAACAGAGCCCAAAGGAATAAAAGACATTGAGAGATAATCCCAAAACATACATAGCCACCATAAAAAACCCTCGATACTGCCAAGATGTTTTATTGTTGTCGACTTGATTAGCAAATTTACACATTTAATACTGTGTCAATACCTGCACGATACAAAAGATATCTACCAGGGTATCTTCTTTGTCAAACACAATGCGCGGGTCTTCGGCAGTTCGGGGCTGTGTTTTTAAATCTCTCTGGAGTTTTCGGTGAGGGGGGTATCAATCTTGTCTTTCCTTTGGACTGTTACAACTAATGCGAGAGGTCGACCCCTCCTTGTCAATGCCGACGTTTCGTGGATTGTGATGGTTACTAGCTGAGGGTATAAGCGGACTTGGTTTTTGACTTCCATGGTTACCAGAAGTTTTCATTACGAACATAAAAAGGAAAGAAAACCCTGTAATAAAATCCGTATGCGGAGACTGTAAAAGACGCGTGATATTAAAATATACATTGACGGGAATGATTACCACTTAAACAGCTAAAAATGTAAGTACAAAGTATAACTATCATTATAATATACTATATGTACTGTAAGTATTGTATTTAACTGATTTTGTCAACATTTGCATTACTTGAAGAAAACCTGCATTGTTAAGATCATATTAAGCGTTCATGAAAGTTACAGGTACATAGCATCGAGGGGGTGAGGGGGTTCTCGAAGTAAACATTTTTTTTTTGGGGGGGGGGGGGGGGTGGGGGCGGTTAAAAATTTCGGGTAAGCCAATGGTCAATGGAATCAAGATTTATACGTAAATATGATATAAATTACTTGTATAAATCTTGATTTCTTTGAGGCAGTCATCTTTGTCTTTGCCAAAGACCACTACTCTGTTTCAAAAAGTATAGAGCATTGGCTTATTTAAGGTGAAAGTTTGCATTGGCCTGAACGAAAATAGCGTTGAAAAAAAAACAATCTTGTAACACCGCCACACAGTACGGGTCAGGAATGAAACACTGTGGAAATATGAGTGGATCTAGGGAAGAGGTGGGTGCAAGGGGTATGAACAACCTTCTCCCCTGTAAAAATTTAGACCTTATCAAATTCTTATAGTGAAGCTGCTTTGACCCCCCCCCCCCCCCCCTCCCCTTCCAATAAGGAAACCAAAAAAACAAAACTCCACATGTACACAAACCGCCCCTTTAACACTTTCTGTATCAGTGCCTGGAAGAATTAATATTCATTATTTTTTGCTGATAAAAAGTTCTGTCTGCAATTTTTTGTGACGGACTGCAAACTTTGCAGTCCTGTGTTGAAGTGTGCACTTACGTCAAGGCCGCGTGCCCTTTTCTTTGTGAGCCTCGATCTCGTCTTCATCTGATAACGAGGCTGGAGACAATCAGCGACTATGTACCAAGACAGGGGGTCTTCTCTGGTCCTGACCCCAAAACAATGACGCATTTACTGAATGAATTTTTGACAACTTTGTCGCCTTGAAACAAATTCAGGACAAAGGAGTTTACCGTCAAAGTCAAGGTTTTGTGATAAAGTCAAAGCATACATATTATGTTGGTGGTAGCATTTCCATTCAGATATGTGGGTAGCAACATGTATTCCTGTCCTTTTTTAAGGAATTTTTTTTTAATCAAGTCTCCTTTAAATTTAACTAGCAAAGAGTACCATGAAACCACTCTAATGTGTCCTTAAACTTTTTGTAAAATCGACTTTATATGTTTTGAGAACACCATAGAAGGACACTTGCAATATTGCTGAATAGTCATTATCAGAAAGAAACCCAGAACATGACTACCGGTATTACCCCCGTAATTGAGTTGAAGCCTATCAAGATATTACGAAATTGTATCAATCTGCTTTAATTATTGTATGATGCCTTTATTTTACATGATTTTTAAGGTCACGATACAGAAGCATACGAATGGATATCCATAACAATCTCAAGGAAACTGTTGCCAATGGTTACCTCAGTAGGTCGTACAATGGCGGACGGAACTACGCATTGTGGAAAAACCACTTCCGCCGGAACTTCTGTAACCTTCCAATTCACGAGGATTGTAACGCCACACGAGATTTGGCGTATCTGGAGAGAAAGGGCTACATTAAGATTGGGGATTATGATGTTTTGATCGACATATTTAGAAAGATTGACGAGAGGGCCATCCAGTATATTGAAAAGAAAACGTCAGACATCAAGGCGGTCGGCAAAGGTCGGTGTGATGTAGCAATGACAGGCACAGATCTTAAAATTTTTCCCATATGGGGGAAAAGGGGGGGGGGTCCGAGGGTTAATGCCTAGGTAAAAAGGAGGGGGCAGGGGGCGAGGCTTATTATCGGTACTTTTTTATGTGAATTTAAGAAGTTTTAATTTTCCAATCCCCTCCCCCGACACCTTATTATAAAAAAATAGGTTTTATGAACTCTTAAGTATGGTGGCATATATTTTAGGAGGTGAAATTACATGTAATTTTTTCGATTGCAATCACACAATTATTTACAACAAAGGGAGCACAGATTAAAAACTAGTGGATAGGTAGCGGGTTAATTCAATAAATATTTTTTTTCAGACGTGAGAAAGAAAAAATGGGCTCGATTGAGAATTGCTGTCAATCCAAACATCGTTTCGGAACGTGAAGAAAAAGATTTTTCAGATCTACTCCAGGCTATAGCGGATTACATGAAGTCCCCACACTGGGCGTCGGATTTCAAGACGGTGAACCGGATGTCAAACGTCATGGCTGACAAATTGGGAATGAACGCTCAATTAGGTGGACTTCGTGAACACCTCTATTCAAAAGACGTCCCAACTTCGCGACATGACTGATGACGTCATACACAAATTCGTTATCCGGAATTCTCAAGTTCGCAACGTCACTTCACAACGACTTTGGTTTCGTTATCCAGAAAATTCGATCCAAATGCGTGGATTTCTACGGCGAGTTCGCGAAGGACCCGGATCAAAAGGCGGAAGATAAACTTCGAAATTACGCATGCGCAGAGATGTCTTCGTTGTTATCGTCTGCCGGATTCAGTAAGAATGAGCTCAATATCAGCATGGAGCTCCACTACTTTCCTAGGGACATTTACGACAAGATCATTGAGCACTGGGACTTCTACCACCACACAATGCACCTTCAGAAGTCCAAGTCCAAATCCTTCATGTCCCAAGATTTTCTCCACAGAGGTATGGTAGCATTAATGTAATAGACACACGGGCTTTAATGTAAACAAGAATATGGTCTTGATGCTATATAGCAGACTTAAGGTCAGACGACACGTTCCTCAATTTTAGATAACTTTTTCCAGGAATTTGTTAATGGTTTACTACTACTTTGACAAGCTTTCTTGCAAAAAATTAGGGTACCTTACCAGGCATTTCTGCAAAATACTAGAGTATGCAATTTCCTATATAACCTTCTTGAAAATACACTTGAATTGCTGATATAAAAATAAATTCATATACAGCACAGTAAAATTCACTATAATGGAACTCTATCTCGGCCGGGTCGGGGCTTTGAACTCACGACCTCTAGAACCTATATGCTTCTGGCAGTGAGCGGCCACGGTTCTAACCACTCGACCATCTAGACACATAACCACATTCAATTAAATTTTAATCATTTTCAAAATAATTATAAAATTAACATTTTTTATTGGAACTCTTTATTACGAGGAGATACAAAAAAGATTCTCGAGGAACGTGTCGTCTGACCTTAAAACGATTTCAAATTTCCTTTTATATAATTTCAGACAGTTTGCTTAAAAAATTACATAGTGAAAACATATAAATGTTACATATTTACATGTTACCACATATAAACTAAGTTTTTGACAATTAAACGTTTTGTATATTTGTGCACGAAGGAACATTAATTGGATGGATATTTTGATTAACATGTATGACCAATATTACATTGTTAACTATAGAATTTAAGTCGGAATTATAGATGTGATAATTTGCACTCTTTAAACCTTTCTTTTCCAGACAGCGACAGATTCAGAAGCACCAACCAGAGCAGAACGTCTTCCCGATTTAAATAAATCAAGAAATCAGCACATATTTGATGGACAGAATTACAGTGTCCGGATACAATTTTGTAATTTTGTAAATTTCAATATCCCTACAAATACCAATGGAAATATTAGGATAGTTTTTATCACGCCTGATCGTATTTGATCACTTCATATTTTTCAAAATATAATTCTTTATTACTTACCATTATATAAGTTTCAGCAATTGTACGATTGAATATAGAAATAGTCATTGATGAAATGTATCGGACATTCCATTTCAAAATCGATTCGTTGTGTTACGACAGACAATAAAATGCACTGATCAATGTAGATATATTTTCATAACTCGCTAACACATGTTACTCAATCTAATATGTAACTTTCAAATTAACTTGTCTATTACAGCAGTGATATTACCTTTGCATTTGTGATATATAATGCATGTATTTACATGTACGTTGTAAGTATACACATTTTATTGACCGACGTTTTATAACATTACAGATCTTCTAAGCCTCCGACGTCACTGAGGTGATTTGTTGAACCTTAAAAAAAGGAAAAGACATAATTAAACAAAAGCATAAACACTGTAGATTTAATAGGCACACAGTTAAACAATTTTAAACTAATGATATAAATGCATTCATTAAGACAATAAGCACAGATGTTCAGAGATCAGACGAACAGATAGAGGCTCAAAACCAAACAGTAATACAGAATCTGCTGAAGGAAATTCTGGTGACGTCATCAATAAGATTTTAATCATCTCAATAGGTAAACTTACGTATTGTTATGGGAATCATAATGTAACTTCATTGCGTCATAAATATACAGTTACTTTTTACATGGTCCATGTAATACGATGATGTCATCAATAGCGATATCACCGTGGTAACTAACGCCTTGCGTGAACTCTAAGATGATCTTATGACGTGTTGGTGACGTAGGGATTTCCACCACCTGCTCTCTGCCAATCGTTTCCTTGGTCGCCATATTTATTCCAGAGCGTGCTGTTTGATGCTCCTTGCTAAAAAAACAGTGATACATAAGCTTTTTGAAATTTTCGTTCGATCTATACACAGCAGCCAAAACAAAATCAGAGCAAGATAACCTTAACCTTTGACCCGATCTTACCAAAATCACACTCAGGTAGTCCGTATCCCTTCCATACATGTGATACCAGAACGTCAAGCATTCGGGTTCTACGCTATTGGTAAAATCCGAGGACACCAGAATGCCCTTTTCTTTTTTCCGATGGTCAGAGGATTCAAGATACATGTAATACCCTCCAGGACCTATATGAATTCATTCGAAAAAAAAGGAGATTAAATGATCAATTATTTCCAAAATATCAAATCACAGTGGCTCTGGAGGCAAATTGAAAGCCTCTAGCCCCTTATCAGAAATTTGATAAGCCCCCCCCCCCCAAAAAAAAAAAGTAAAAAAAAGTTTTTGGATATGGTTATGTTTAACTTTGCAAGACAGCAAACCCCCGCCCCCCAACCGCGGTTCCGATGCCTTTGAACCAAATGGTTAGGAATGATTCAACTTAAACGACTTAGATATATGGAAAAGAAAATTATGTGCCTAAAACGGAACTTCTGGTGGTTTGTTTTCTTACTTCCGCCAATCGTGTGGTCCGATGACGGGCCTGTCATGGCGGTCAGTGTGTTGCCTTGGTAACGGGCCAGATCAAAGTCATCACCCCTTCCTTGAGTCCAAGAACAGAGGTCTTTTTCGAAATCACAATCCAGGGGGTCATCTCCTGTCATGCGAATCAGAATTTGATGAAGTTAACTTATAGTTATTGACTGTCAAAAAAATAATCAATATGCATAGTTTTCATTCAAGTTGCACAAAATTAAGAATATGAAATATGTAAACTGATCAAATCGTCTCATTTCTATTGAATGTCTATACTGTTACATCGTTACATGTCTTATATGTCAAGGATTCGTGAAGCTACATATACGATCATCTCTAGAATAAAGAACTTAATAAAATGGAAAGCAAAATTATTTGCTGGGAGGAGAACTCTCGGCACTCACCCGATGAAAACTATGCTTAATGAACTGGATGTAATTAGTCCTATGATTTTTTTTTGGAACATGGTTTCATACGACTGTAATGGGTAGTTATAATTATTGATGTTTATCGCACTGGCTCGTTTACCTGATGTTGCTTGTAAATCAAAGCTTCCTTGTACTGTTACCGTTTTTCCTGTTTCATCAACAACATATGCATTGCATCTAAACAACGTCAAAACAAAAAATTCAATACATATTGAGTAATAGTGTGTTTGCTCACACCTCTGGAAAAATTATTACTTTCTGTGATGATGTTCGTCCCGTGACGTCCAGAAAAATATAGTACCAGACCGAAATGCACATGATGTGATTTATTCACCTTTTTTAAACTTCAAAGGTGAGAGGTTGAGATTTACAACAAAAATTCTGAGAACCACTAATTTTTCGTTTTGGATCATAAACACGGGGAATCTTATATTAATTTTAACCGATTCATTAATAATCTACCTGTATACACCAACGTCACTAGGGTACACTTCAGGTAAGATGAGGTGATTTCCTTCTCGGGGCATGCGCACTGGTAGTTGACTAGATCCGTCTTTGGTCCAGGTGACATTAAGTAGAGTTCCGTTTCCGGTAGGACATGCCATCCTGACGCGATCCAAGATTCCACTCTGTATAACGTTGTTTCTTTGTTTTGGTGCTGAAGTATTGAACGACTGACTTATTAAACTTAATGTTTAAAAAATAAACTAAGACGGTTAAAAGAATCACAATCCCCCCACAATATGTTGAATGGTAAAACTGTTTGGATGCTCAAACTTATAACACAGTATAAGAAACGTGCACAGTTTGATCCGCATATGTATTCATTCCGCTGAAGGTCGCGTGCTCAGTCTAGACACGTGCACAGTCTACATAACAAGTTAGACTTAATGGCAGTTAAGCACACATAGCCTGTTAACAAGTTCCAAACAATTTGCAAATAAAATACATCAAAACGATTATCTGCAGAGAAGAAGCTGCAGTCAAGATGCACTTTTTTCATTGCTTTTAAAGGTAGGTGTGTGTATCTTACAAACCTTTACACAGACACTTTGGGTCCAACCCTTTCCCCGGGGGTCCTCGCGGGCCAGCGTCACCCTTCTCACCCGGGAGTCCTGGGGACCCTGTAGACAAACGCATAGGTTTGTAAAACCGATAGACCTATTAACCTATGCTACTAATTAAAAATCTTTATGAATTATGAGAGAGAGAGAGAGAGAGAGAGAGTCGTCCTACCTTTGGGTCCTGCCGCCCCCTTAATACCAGTATCACCTGGCTCACCCTGATCACCTGGAAGTCCGGATGTTCCACTTGCTCCATTCTCGCCAGAAGGTCCGGGATCTCCGGGAATACCCTTGTTTCCAATTGACCCAGAGTTTCCCTTAGGGCCCTGAAATCAAACAGCGATTGCAAATCATGAATCATCGATTCCCTATTCAAAATGGATGGCGGAAGATTTCATTTTTTTTTTTACCGAGACTTTATTAAATTTTGTACCTTGTTACCAATATCACCCTTTTCACCAACGGGACCCATATCTCCACGAAGACCCAAATCCCCCTTTTCTCCCGGAAATCCATGGTCTCCTTTACTTCCGGGTAAACCGGAAGTGCCTTGTTGTGGTTGAGGTCCCGGATCTCCTTTCTCCCCCATTATACCTGCAATATTAACATTTAACGCTCATCAAGTAAGCGGGTTGCATGATAAACGTCTTTATCAGGCGATTTGTACCAAATTTGAGCATTTATTGATATTGAAACCTTTTAGATTTTTCAAATAGTTTACCTTTCACACCAGATGTTCCAATGTCTCCTTTTTCACCTTTAAAAGGAGAAATATCGAGAAGATCATTAAATGAAGTATCACGAAAAATCACTTGACAAAAGTTTAAAGATGACAATTGTTTTCATCAAGAAAAAAGTAAAACTTTAATACCAAAAGGCGTTTAACTTACCATATACACACAGTCTTGTATTATTGATGCAATGTTGTTCAAGAACCAATTCCTGCAAAACAATATATATTCTATTGATTTTATTTTATAGAGAGACATTTCTATCTATTTTTTGGTCTATGTATGACCTCTTGACAGAATATTTAAAACAGAGGTGCAAAAACTCAACAGATTGCTAGTAATGAGTATCAGATGCACACTTTTTCAACAACAACCCCTATTACAACGGGGCTGTTTTTTGACTTTGTATATACCTGATGAAACCCTACGCACAGCGCCAAATGACCAGAGACCATAAAGGTTTTAAGTACATTTGATTATTCTTAATTACATTTCATTTTTTTAACAACAGATTTCAAAGGGTCGGCGCATCATAGAGAATGCCTTTAGCATCCTTGCTCATCGCTGACAGATCCTCCTCACTACGGTGCAACACGATCCCATTACAATCGCTATCATTGTTGAAATATGTGTCAATCTTCACAGTTTCTAAAACGCTGACATTGACAAAGAAAATGCCAACCACCAATTTTATCTGGTTCTTGGCGGACCTTTGCGACTGTGCATAATATAGGACTGGACAACAGTCACAACATCACGGATCCCAATCGGGACGGTACAGCTGTAAAGAAACAGCTGGAGTGTTTGAAGTTGTACTTCAACTCAACTGCTGGTTCTGTTCCCTGACAGGATCGCAGGATCCGAGTTCTACTACATGTATGATACGAACATAATTATAAACAATTGGTTTGTTGTACATATGTTTATAAGGGTTGATTTTGTTATTTAGTGCTTTGAAAAGTGTTATAAATGATCGTATAATGTGTTTGTTATGATTATCTCTTCTATGATTATGATTACTAATAAAGGCTTAATTTTTGTGGAAATGTTGTCTTGTTTCTTACTTATGTAAGTATCGTCTTATTCAACTTTTCGTTCAAGCTAAGATACCACTAAGTCCAAGAGTAGTTTCACAAACAGTTTTTATTCACGGCGTGATCGTATAATTTTACAAAATTATAAACTCAATTCGTACAGCACACGTCTCTATATGATAATGTAAGAGAAATATCTAAATTAAAATCCAAATCAAGAAATCTCAGATTTCAAATCTGTCAAAGATCATTTGCAGGGATTATATACCTTATGACCGACAGTTTTGATTGGCTCTGTCCACCTGTGATTTTCATAAGTGAACAGTAATGGGTAAAATTCTGAAGTTATAAGTTACTTCTATATACAGTAACAAATCTCTTAAAACTGTCCATCATAATGTCTGGGGACGCCAGTTCTTAGTCTCTCGTGGCCTACGTGCCACATTGAAAGGTCATGTATAGAAACATACATGAGTATATGGCTTTAAAGGTTACAAATGTTGTTAAGCAGGTAATGCATGACTATTTATACAGTATCAGAGCTATCGATGCAGACACTTGGAACACCAAATATGACAACCAACTTGCTTATAAACTTTAAATTTGAATATCGTTGTGCCCGCAATCTGCATCTCGTTGCATACCATCATTTAAGACTACTAGAAAATATAATTTGGCTTTGCTAACAAAAGCCATTGTTATTTCGCAAAGGTCATTCTATCACTCTGCATTAAATCATCGATTACGCAGTATATAGATATCAAAGCATTCATGACTGTATTTGTCATACTGTATTCAGGGAAATATTAGCCCCCAGTCTATTTTCACCCTCGTTGTCTATAAGCCAAAATTTAAGACTGGGTGAATTGCATTGGCTCAAATTATCCCTCTTTAAACAAAACTTTTTCTTGGCGAACTCAAGACGGGGCGAAATACCGGAGGGGACTGTTGCTGAGCTGAAAATTGCAGTTGCATGTTGAGTAGAGAAGATCTGTTGATTGGCAACAGGATGGAGGAAATCTTCACTTTGCTCTTGGTAAGTATACAACAGTGATGGAAGCAGGTTAACCATTACCTCCTTTGTCCAGTCAGCGTAGGCAGGCAGTACTCTGCGTTGCATTTAGTGGAGCCAGCATCTCTAAGTCTTTAGTCTGAAAAGCCATGGATTCCTCACCGCTGTTTGCAATATTGTCGTCCCTCCTCTTGAATGGCTTTCTTCTTGTTCGAAACTGATGGAAGAGACTCCAGCTGGAGAGGTAGGTTCTGTTTATGGCAGTTTCTTCAACCCGTCATTCACGTCATTCACTGATGACACGGCAGCTACCTTCTCCATCTGCAAAGACAAGGAAAAACTATTGTTGAGTTGTTACAATAATTATGCTAACCACGATAAAACGTACATGTACGTCATTGAAGGAAAAATGTCATTGCTCAATCCTTATAGAATGAGCGTTATAATTGTACTTACACTGACTGTTGTTTTTTTTTACTTTGGCGACACGTATTCTCAGTCAGGCAAATTTCCGAAGGATCCAGCGGTCCCTTTCTGTCAACTCACTATAAAGTCGTCACGAGGTCTAGACTTTCTTAGGGTCTCCTCAGGTTTTTTTTTTTTTATTTACTCAGTGTTTTGCCATTACCGCAGTGAGATCTAGGCTTTCTATGCACAAGGCTGGTAAAGCGAGAGCAGATGAATCTGTACCAGGTCTTTAGGATATCCAAGTCTTTGTCCATGCCTGCTGCTTTGAACTCCAATAGAGAATCTTTTTTTTCTGAAATCTTTGTAGGCGATTCGCTTTGTGTTATAGATGAGGTCGTTCACTTCAAGCCATGATGCCATATATATTCCTCTTGCTCAACAGTCTGCTCAGTCGTAGTCTTGGCCTTTTTCTGAGGCTGATTAAAAGAAACTACTTGACTGAGAGGGCATCAAATAAGGCGAGCCATCGCGTACAGGACAAAGTGATGGCCTTGGGTTTATATCCAGTGGTGTTGGATTTTTATCCGATGGCGTTGTTTTTGAATCACGATGTGTTGCATTGCAACGATTTTAATCCAATAGCGGAGGAACTAGTTATCCTCGGTTTAGTCCGATTTTTGTCCCTCTTTCTTGTCATGACAAGAAACTGATCAATGATGCTAAAAAACCTCCGTTTATATACCCATAGTGAGAACGTCGTTTGCACGCAGTCAGCGAATTGAACACGCCCTGAACTCGCGAGCATGCTGCGGGAGCGCCGTCAATTACCGAGTAGAACTCAATGGAAACGCAAAATTCCTAATTAAACGCGAGGAATTAATATCCGCTTAAATCGCGAGAAGCATCCTTCGCGGATTTAAAAATCTCGCCATTATTTTCTGAGAGTTAATAAAATATAAGAAATAAGGAGATTTTCGCGATTTTATATTCTCGCGATTTGATACAAACCAGCGGGATCGCGGAATTAAGTAGTCGCGTAATATAAGGAATTTACAGTAATTTGTCTAAATTTCCATGCGATCACACGGCGATTAAAGAAATTTTACATCGTCGTGCTAACTCTGTATGAATGCAACCCGGTGTGACCTTCCCTTTAACGAAGTCCCAATTTTATGACTCGATTGAAATGAAAATAATCACCTGCGCCTTAAGGAGGTCCGCCATCATCATTTCGAGGGGAGACACTTGTCTCTTTTTGGCATGATCTTTTACTGCTGATACCTCAATGAACTTTTCAATTTCCCTTTCCTATTAATAGAAATACACAGATGGACTGCATTTTTAGAAAGAAAAGTAATTGATACCAAAAGAAATAATCCTCATACGAAATACAGACCAATTCAAATGGCTCCTCGTTTGTCCTACAATTCTTTGTCAAAAGGTCCAGCACTTCCGTTTCCTGTTTATATTCTCGACTGAGAGACTGGGACCGGAAGTAAATATACAGATTAAGGGACATAAACAGAACAGTGTGGATTAGCAGCGAGACACTGGCTAATGTCTGAACGGTGGTCGCCATTTTGTTTATACTTTTGATAAAGACATTAGGATAGAACTGACTTAGCTGTAGGTCCTTATCAAAGAGTATAGACCGCAGTGAAGGTATATGGAATACAATGGCAAGTCTTATCAGTGTCATTTATAGGTCACTGACATTGATATATCAATGATATAAAATAAGATTAATTCAGTCCGATGATTCAACCATTAACTAGTAATCAGCTCTTCAAACAGATAAGATATGTTGTGGTTATATTTTAGCCGAAGACGTGATTTTAATATGAAAAAAATGAAACTCAGCGAAGCTCATTTTTTTCATCTTAAATTGCATAAAGCATGTATTCTAGCATTGAATGCTCTTTTTTGGATATCGTCGGTCCTATAACACACCAGGTCTTGTGGACAAAATGGAATAACGCGCGATGGAGACAATTCGGTAAAAAATCTTCTTTTTTTGGACAAACACGATTGGAAATAAATACGAGTGGTTTAAAATTAAATCTTTTATCGATTTTCGATATGTCACATGATCTGTAGTTTCTTAATTAAAAGGTACACGACAAGTTTCAAATCAGTTCTAAAATTAAAATTACATCACAATAAAATGTACTTTAACCAGTTTGCGACATAATGATAGATACCAATATAGGATATATCCCATTTTCCCTTCCTCATGTTTCACCGGTTTTGGACTAAAATACATCATTTATTCATGAGCCAAAAACAAACAAGGCAGCTTTGGTATACTATGAACATGTATTGACTATTCTATTACAGTTATTGCCGAGCGAGATGAAAGATATTATTCTCCAATATACCACGAATGTCATCAGTAAATCATCAGATCAGATAAACGTATTTGTCTCGCACTGATCATGAAAGTACAGCTTCAAACCTTAAACAAATTTTAAAACTATGTCAATTTCACGTGTTAGTTCCAGTGAAAACGATATGCATTGCCTCAAATGTTTATTTTTAAGAGATCAATGCGGCTGTTCCTAGGACCTCCCTGGCACATTTTCACTGCGTGTTTTACATAAAATATATAACGTGTAATAGTAATAATCGTATTATATTGCCCTTAAAATATTAGGAATATGAATCAAAGATATTTTACAAATAAGTAAAGAGTATTTAAAATCCAAAGAAAAATTCTGTCGTCTGCATGTGGTTCCTTCGATCGATACACATTACTAACAAAACCATTAGGGTTACACGGAACAGCTGATAGAAGTATAAAATTACGCGTACATTTGTGTAAAATGAGATTTAAAAGAAACAGTTTTTTTTTTTACAATTGAAAAAATTATGTTGTTTATTTGTATTTATGTCATGGACATCACCAGATATAGATTGAATATTTACAGATGGTATTTTGCAACCAAACTAAAAAAAATAAGAACACACGTTATTGTCATACTTAAGCACCAAGAGGGCAAAAGGATTTCATGTCTGAATTCTTGCGTTTGCATTCAAATATACACCGCTGTAATAAAAACTACTCGCTGAGGCATACGCCATTTTTATGTAAATAGCGGGAAAATCCTAAGAGTTTGTCGTTGCTGTATATTAGTGGATTCTCGTTATTCGGATCATAAAACATAAAAAAGGTATTGATTTTGTCTTTATTTCCATTCAATAACATGATTTAAATGCTACATCTTCTTTACTATACTATTAGACGCATTCGAAAGGTATTTGAACTATTGCTCCTTCAATATTACATTTTTGTCATATTTTAACAAAAGCTTTCAAAACTAGTAAACTGACAATTTATATATACATGTATAACCCTTACTGTGTCCAATAATTGACATATCATATTATTTTCTTTTCAGATACAAACGACATACATGTATATGGAGAGGACGACAATCGATCATATATTTTGGCATTGCTTGCGGATACTCATTGATTGTCCTTATTAAAAAATCCACAAATATCAAAGTGTGTTAAAAGAATCGTGCATATCGGGTCACTCACTTTTTAAATCAACAGGTGGCATTTAAGATTTGATAACCAAATAGAATTAGCTCGAGGAAGCTTTTTATTACATGCTTAGCTATATATACGAAACATAACACTCTTGTAGTAGCTTTGTCATAAAACACTATGTATCATTACGCCACATGACGTCATAATTAAACATTACGTAGTTTAAGGACGGAGGCTTTTCTAGTTTTTGACTTGTCAAACGTAAATTTGATTAATTCTTCATTAAATCAAGATGAAAGGAAATGAAAATAGTATATTTTTCTTTCTTTTTTACTATCATACAACTTTGCATAGAAAAAGTAATCAATATTTAGAATCTAAGAAGGACTATATTTTTGGCGTAATATTGGCGTAGGAAAATATCACATGTTTCGCAATTCAGAATTGCTGCAGATTAATGAGTCTGTTTTAGCGTCTTAGAAACAGTAACATTAATGTTGGATTTTTTTTTACTATTGTGAACTAATGATATGTTACCTAGGTTTCAGAATATGTTTTTAAAATATGATTTGTCTATCAAATTACATTTTAATAAGTTTTTTAAAACGCCCATTCTATACATTGATTTTTGCGAAAAAAACACTAAATCAGTTTTTCTCTTTTATTAAATGGTCAATATATTAGCTTTTTCTGTCAATTTATATCTTTATATAAAATCTTCATAATACATAAAAATCAGAAATATTTAATATTGGAAGCATAAGCAAATAATCGAAATTTCTTCAACATTTAAGAAAATTAGACGAAATGCGGGCTAAGCAATATCAATTTTAGTATAAATATTTATTCCAATTTAGCTGTATAAGCTGATAGACATTCTGATACGCTATCATTTCATTGAAGAATAGAATCTTCAAATCTTAAACAAATGTCTACAGAACTACAAACAGCTACATTTATTTTTATCATCCTTTATATTTAGGAAAAAGGTAGTGACCTTGACCTGATCTTTATGCGAGAACAAAAAGGTCAAATTTGATTAAACTGATAGAATCATTTGGTAATATGATCCGTTTGACTGTGTCAAAATTTCATGAATTGCTTATTATAAGAAGTACAAATAACAGCTGAAGGTTCAAAATTGTGATTGTGAAGCATTTAACGCTGTTTTATAAACATTTATTTACCTCATTTGACATTGAGATGAATGTGTTGTGCAGCTCAAAAATATTGTAGATTCCTAATTAACCGCGAGGAATTAATATCTGCGTAAAATCGCGAGAAGAACCCTTTGCGGATTTTAAAATCTCGCTATTATTTTCTAAGAGTTAAAAACTTTAAGAACTGAGGATGGAAATTCCTTGATTGCGATTTTTTATTCTCGCGATTTGATCCGAAACTGCGGGAAAATCACACAAAATCACACAATATAGATACCCTCCATTTTGTGTCGCTCATTTTTTATGAAATTATTGCGTTATATGCTTCAAAATTGATTCGTAACGTAATTGACTAGTAATGACAAAGACATATGAAAATGTAACTACATAACTTTATTATTTGAAAACAATCTTTTTCAACGTACCTAACAGTCAATTTGCAAAAAGAAAGATAAAACAATAAATGGTAATTTTCACCCGGTAGTAGAAGTTGTTACATCAAAATGTAATATTTACATTCTACTGTGTTTTCCCATTAAATTCCGTGATGTTTAAATGCCTCTAAATGCAACAAGTAGTCAAAGGTCAAATTGACGAGTTTTATTATGATGTCACAAACGTTGAACGCTGTAAACTGCAACGTCACAAGCGAAAATCAAAGTTCACGCTTGTGGCTGTTACTGTGGCTCTTCCATTAATATTCACTTACCCTTAGGATAAGATAGGAATTTTAAGGTATGAATCACATTTGCAGACAAGGCAAGAAGTTAAAAAAAAATGTAAATATAAGCATTAAATCATGATTTTTTGAAGTATACACTCTCATAACTGCAGCGGTGTGTGCATACAAATTGAGTAACGCGCGTTAGCGCGTTATGAAAATTTGTATGCACACACCGCTGCAGTTATGAGAGTGTATACTTCAAAAAATCATGATTCAATGCTATAATATAACTAAAAGTCAAAGATCAATGACAGAAATATGACCAAAATTTTACAAACTGAAATACTGTATACAGGGTTATTTTCGCCCTTTAACAATTGCAAACGGTTTTGCCGCGTCTTGAATTCGCCTAGATGCAGTTGTGTTTATATAGATATTATTTGTAATTCAGAATTCGTCCTGTCTTAAATTCGCCCTTTGACAACGAGGGCGAAAGGGGCGAAAATAAACAAGGGGCGAATATTTCCCTGTAAGGGAATGAAAAAAATCATTTCAACATGAGCTAAACACAAACAATGAAGCTGTGGTCTATTGTGGAGAGAGTTCGATCACAAACTACGGTCGCCGTAGTTCAACTAAAATGAGATCAAACTCACTTAATTCCGACTAAAATGAAACCGTGGTCTAACCAAGGTAGAGACTCTGGTCTGTCTCTGGTCAGGTAGTTTAAAAATGGCGGCGGAAAGCGAAACCTCTAATTTTTGCTTTTGTTAATCAGCCCAACATGCAATATGTTAAATTTGAGTGCACACATATGATTTGTACAGGGTGTAGTCCTTCTTTTTTCACGAACAATAAAATCATTAGTAACAGTTAACAACTTTGTCATTTATTTAGCCAGACTTCGAAAAATATGCGTTCGAATGCAGACAAGCGCACCATACGTTTTCCTCACTACATTGGTATTACTCTAGTTAATGATCGAACTCGACAGTAGAAATGCTGATGCATAATTTCGAGGTACTTTTCCGAGCCTGTCGGAAAGGCCCGAGATGTTGCGATTGCTACGTTGAGATAAATACTGTATATAGATTCGTTTTCGCCCGTGTAATTTTCGCTCCCACATTCTTGCAAACAATTTCGCCCCGTCTTGAATTTGCCTAGACACCGTTGTGTATACAAAGAGATAAATTTAAGGCATTGGTATTCACCCAGTCTTAAGAATGTACGCAGACATGTTTGTCCCATAGAAGAAGATCCAGCTATTCCGTTTTCTGTTTCTATTCTCGACTATAGGAGACTGGGACCGGAAGTAAAGATTCAGATTGAGGGACATAAACATAAGCAGACCAGTGTAGATGAGCGAGACAGTCGCTAATGTCTGAACGGTGGTCGCCTGGATAGAACTGACAGGGTTCTAAGTTCTTATCAGATAGTTCAGACTGAAGTCAAGTCATATGGAAGACACTGGCAGGTCTTACATGTATCAGTGTCATTTATAGAGAGTAATAGAATCATTCATTATTACGAGTGTGGGATAGTGAAATTCCACCGAGGGGACAAGTTTCACTGTCAAGGACGAGGCTTTGCCGAGTCCTAGACCGTGAATCTTGGCCCCGAGGTGGAATTTCACTATCCCACACGAGTATATAATGAATGATTATTTTTCTCACATTATATTAGCTTAAAAAATGATGTTTGACAACTTTCTGTTATGACGTTCAAAAGATTACTTTCGGTTTATCCCTCCGCGTGCTTCAAATAGTGCAAGTTAAATGAAAGCATACGACAGTTTTTTCAATTAAAATATGAAAAATTGTAATTAATTATGCAACACAATTACTTAATGGATAATCTCAATGCACTATTTTGCATTTCCCTACAGCGGACAACGTTTGTTTACGTTTTAAAACAGCGTAGTTATACACAGTGTAAGACAGAAAAATCTCACACTGCTGTCTCACACCGGACAAACCGATCTCACACCGGTGATAATGCGAGAAATTTATATATCAATGATATAAAATAAGATTAATTCATGATTCACTTACGCGGGGGTGTTATTTGAGTTACATGTCAATCCGTGAAATCACAAATCACAAAATCTATGTACATATTCAAATATTTAAGCAACGAAACGTAGACAAAAACAAATAAATAATACTTAAGTCAATTTTTTCACAAATAAGATTGTATTACGTAGATTAACACATTGAAGACGTCATGACTGAAAGTTGTATGTCGCGTAAATTTGATCGGAAAGCATATAAAATAGATTCAACATATAAGTAATCTAAGATCCCTAATAAAATATTTTTGTGTGATTTATTGAGAATTGATCAAAAGAATACATGGAGATATTCGTTTTATCAATTGCATTGTATTCGCTCATTGGTATGCAAATTTGCTTTTATTTCTCGGTCAGGCTTCCCTGCCTCGTTGTTTATGATTTAAAAAATCTAACTAGAACAACACTACTTCATATACTGAACTTCAAATTTTACATGTATCGCTAGTTTGATGAATGCTTAAATTAAAAAGTGACGCTAGAATCTCGCGTTATGTGTTGTTTTGATGCAACTTTACGTTTTCCATGCGAAATGAATAAAACTTGAGAAGATTTTATAAAAACTTTTTAAAAGTTTTATTCATTATTGAATTACAATTTAATTGAGGAAAATATAGGATTCTAGCAGTGATTTTGATAAAACTGAAATGTTTTGCCTTCATTTGATATGTTTAATATTTTGTGGAAACCGCGGGTTAGTTTTGTTCTCATTTTATATTAAGCTATTTATAGATGTCACGTGATAATGCACCGATGTGGCAGTAATGTTCTATCTGATTTTATTGCATTGATATTAATTACAAAGGATGATAGAAAGTTTTTAATCTGATTCAAAACAGTGTTTTAATCTTACGATTATGAATATAACAGTTAAAATGAGACGTTGAATTGCCTATAGGCTTCCTAAACAACCACGCCTATATAATCAGCTCTTAAAGCATATAAGATATATTGGAGACACATTAATAAGAATTTGACAAAAATGGAATAATCTGATTTTTAAAACTGCTTGAATTTGTTTCGACAATAAAAGGACTGCAAATATTCTTATCTTAGTAAAACACGTTTGCATGAAGCATTAATTTTTTTTACTGAATGCTTATTTTTGGATATCGTTAGTCCTATTTCACACCAGATTTTGCAGACAAAATAGAATACCGCACGATGGCAAAAATTTGGTTAAAAATCTTGTCCATTTTTGACGACCACGATTTGAAAAATAGAGTGGTTTACAATTAATGCACTAATCGGTTTTTGATCTGTAGTTTCTCATTATAAAGCTACATGGCAAACCAATTTTAAAAAAAAATAAATAAAAGAAATGTTGATACAGTTTGTGACGTAAATTCAGATCCTAAGATAGACTGTAGCACATTTCCTCTTTATCCGGTTTCACCAGTATTGGACTAAAAATACATCATTTATTCATGAGCCAAAAACAAACAACAAGGCAGCTGTGACATACTATGTATGTGTATTGTCCATTTTTGAAGCTGATGGTTTGATTCGATGTAAGGTAATAAATATGATAATGAAAAAAATACCTTGTTTTTAAAGAATATAATACATATAGCAGTATAAAATTAAAAATAACTGAGTCTATTTGAATTTTTATCATGGACGTTACCATATATAGACTGAATTTTTATAGATCGTAATTTATAACTAAATTAAACAAAAGAACACACGATTTTTGTCATACTTAAGCAACAAAAAAGCAAAATGGGTTTCATGTCTAAATCCGTGCGTTTGAAATCAAATATCACCGATGTAATAGAAACTACGCGCTGAGGCATACGCCCCTTTTATATAAAAAGCGGGAAAATCCTAAGAGTTTGCAGTTGCTGTATATTCCAATAAAGGTATGGTAAGGTTATTTTTCCTTATTCTAATGTTTCATTTTTCTTTGTGATAATAATTTGCGATTGATTGTTGAAATATCCTTCGTATTGCAGAAGTTATTTTTTTTCTATTTTTTTTTTCAATTATTTTGAGTTATTTGTGATGTAAAAGGGTTAGTATAAATTTATTTGTTGAGTTTTATGATGATACATTTTCGTATGATTCTAAATAGATTTTCGTGTGGCCTTTAATACAGTTTTTTGAATTTATGTTTCTAAAGCACAATTGTTATTTGTTTGTATCTTAAAGATAATTTTAGAGTATCTTCAAAGAAACAATCATCAATACCAGGTAGATAAATATATATATATTTTTTTTATATTTTAGAT
Source organism: Magallana hongkongensis (assembly GCA_015776775.1). Lineage (NCBI taxonomy): Eukaryota > Metazoa > Mollusca > Bivalvia > Ostreida > Ostreidae > Magallana > Magallana hongkongensis. The sequence continues at coordinate 27,467,202 of CM027469.1, forward strand.
GAAGTTCGTACTCTTGATTCTTATATCATTTGTCTTAATGAACGTTGCAGACTCCCTTCCAATGCCACAAGTACGTATGTTAATATCTCTGTAAAATATTATCATTTTTTGATCAGACAGGGCTACTAGCTAGTATTTATCTGTACTTTTGACTAACATTATCTGGTTCCTTATGCTTCAATTTCTTAAAATACTATAAAACATCAGAACAGAAAAATACAGCAGATACACATACACTTTTTTGTCTTTTAAAAGTCCCTAGCATTTTGTTATAGCCTCTATGTTCAAATCACGTACTATTTAAAGCAACGTTTGTTATAAAAATACAAAGGGCGTTCAATTTGGAAATAAATCAACATGCTTTTTGCCATAGTCTTTTTGAAAAAAAGAACCTATTTATAAAGAAATTAAAATTTAATTAGATGATTTGATCGTATAGTAGTTAATTGTCGAATACCTTATCAATAAATTGTCGGTATGCTTATGCAAAGGCTTTAGGCTTCCAGGCTTTATCCAAAAAAAATTGAAAACAATTTAGTCTTTCGTTGAAAACGGATTACATTTATAGATAAGACCTTTTATGTAGCGATTTGCACTTTCAATTGTGTCAACACTGGTTCTGTGCAGTCAGCATTCATTATTACAATGTACTACGTTTTGCACTTAAAGAAGCTTGATAATCATTTATCAGAAAATGAAATAATTATATATTTACTATATATTATATAAAAGAGGAAACTACCAGATGGTTGTAAGAAGAAAAAGGATTGTACAATCGATCCATTGTCGGATGTTGATCAAGAGGACTTCGTAAGGTATATACCGTATATATCCGTTTTTTTCTCGTTACAAAAAAATTGCCAAAATTGAGAAAGTTTTTTACGTTTTTTTTATGTGCGTCAGCCTTTTTTGCAATTTAAAAAGTTTCTTAAAAAACGATACGGATATAATTTCTGCGAATCCAATAATTTTCGAGTTAAAAGCGATCGCGAAAATTAGATAATCACGAAATTTACCGTACATTATTAATCATGCACGACAACCATCATCGTGTTGAATAGGAATATGTAGCTTTTTGGTGTTAAAAAAGTCGAATAAAGAACCATTAGTGTTCATTTTTAAGAAAAATAAATTATAAATTTCAAACTTTTCAATAACTTTTCAAAATATTTTTGATAAATTGTTATTTTTAAAGTACCACTTATGATAAGTAAATGAGTATAAATCATTTGGTTTGTTCGTAACAGGTGCAAAACAGAATGCTTTAATGATAGTTGGTGAACAAGGTTTAGATATGTGTTTAAATGACGTTATTTCTTGTTTGATTTTAAAAGCTAGGCAAACTCTTTTAGAGGATGGTTGATAAATGATAAATGAAATTTAGTGATTACAACAACCAATCGTTAGAAAATAAATAAATAAATATTTTTTTTAATTTCATTTGAATGAGTTGCAATTAATTTTTTTTATCTTTCAAAAAAAAAAATTATTGGAGTCTCGTGGTTCGGATAATAAAACATAAAATATTTATTTTGTCTTTATTTCAATAAAGGATTAATATGCTACACTTTTTTTTTTACAAAACTAAATTTATTTATTATATGAATAAGATATGTATTTGAATTTGCTTATTTAATATTACATATTTGTTATATTAAAACAAAACCTCCCAAAAGTAGCTAGTAAACTTACAATTTATATAACCCACACTGTGTCCAATAACATGCATTTGAATAGCTCTTTCAATATTACATATTTGCCATGTTAGAACAAAAGCTCCTAAAACTAGTGAAAGTACAATTTATGTAACCCACACCGTGTCCAATAATTAGCATCTGTTTTTTTTTTTTCAGAAACAAAAGACGACAACGACAACGAGATTACGACACTCGTCGTTTGACTTTTTAATTCATGCATGTACGATTCAAAATTAAAAATTGTGTAAACGGGGTCGTTCAATTTTAGATCAACAAGTGACATTTACGATTTGTTAACCAACTAGAAATAGCTTTATAATGTTTTTTTAAATACATTGTTTAAAAGCTCTATATTTACATTTGCAAATATGTTTCCCTATATGAACCTACAGAATAGTGAACACGTTCAATTCACAATGATCATAGCACAGCTTATTGTTTGGATTGTTTTTATATAGCATTAAATGAAGGTGAGAAGGTAAAATGAATAACGTGCGTTGGTGCGTTATGATAATTTGTTCGCTCAACTGACGGCAGTTATTGAGACGACGACGTCAAGAAATAAATCATTCAGTGCTTATATTTTAAATTCCCTTACTTGTTTACTTAAATAAATCAATAGGAATTGCAGTTCTCTGAAGTAGTAAATTATCAACAGCTGGAACAGTTATATCATAAAACCGGTTTAAACTGGTTATCACATTGACTGTTGCGTTGAGATCGATGAGCAGGAATATATAATCCATAAAAAATACCTTTTTGTTTTTGGTGTTTTGACAACAGAATGAAATATATTTTGAAACCGATAACATGGAAATTACTGTTTCGGAACTACTTCTGTAAATTACATGTAAATCAATACGAAGTGATGAGTTCTTGCATTAAGAGGCATTTACAGATCACAGAATTTATTGGAAAACGCAGTAGAATTTGAATACATATAACATGTCGGTAATTTTAGCAACTCTGAACAGTCTGCTTTGTTCAAACGTAAATATAAGTAATTTACAGCAATGTTAAAAATTTCATAGGGTGTAAACTTGGTTGGTTGGTGATCAAATTCTCTGAGAAGCCCTTTGGGCTTCACAGGATTTGATCACATGACCAACAAAGTTCATATCCCGGTGAACTTTTTATATTGCTGTTTATTTCTTAAATGTACGAAATTCACCACTTTTTTATGTTTTTTTTAATATTACAGTATGCATTATTATGCATCATAACGTCATAATTAAACACAACGTAGCGTAAGTCGATTAATTGACTTAGATTGAAATACTAACGAAAATACAGTTGAGAAGTCTAGAGCTATAAATGTCAACTATTTCTTTTGCTATTTTTTTGCAATTTTTTGTTCATAATTTTAATAAAAATATATTAAACAACGGAACAAAATGGTTATTTAGCGTGGAACCCTTTTGAGTAAAACTGTTGGCGGTTTGTTGTAAATGTGTTGTATGTCTAAATATATGATGTTTATGAATAAAATCAAAGTTTTAAAAAAGTGATTAATGTAATAAATGCAATCTTTCATGATTGGCAATGGCATACGATTTTTATCCAACACATTGTGTTTTCTATTCCCGAGCTAAAATCAAATCATATGCGATAAATAGAGTGCTTTCCATTAAAGAGAAAAAGGCCAATATACCATTTTTTCTCCATGAAGAGAAATGACCCTAGTAGAAAAATAACCACCGCCGTAAACAAGATTAAATATGGTTACCTCATATCCAAGACATCTGGCTGTATCAGACACCAAGAAATCACTGTGTATAGATTTTCATTTTCATAGTAAGGACACCTACATTGATTAACAATTAAGTCTCTTCTTTTGTCGACATATGGCGGGAAAATTGCACTGTGCTAGTAATATAAATTTATTACTCCACCATAGAAAATACTTTAAAACCTTTTGTATAGATTTATTATCTGAAAACAACCTTATCAAAGTACCTATCGACCAATTTGTACTTTTTTTTAAAAAGAAAGATATATTATTGTCTGTCCCTAGTTATTGCTAACATCACGTTTTGATGATTTTGAATAAAAATACACGTCATACTGTTGAAAGAAGTACAGTTGAAATCGATGAAATGAAAAAAATTCCAAGATATCTTCATTGACAAATAATCCCTTTTTCACTCATAAAAGTTTAAAGGAACGAAAACAAATTTCATTTGGAGATTTATAATGGGAAATGTTTACATCTTTTCTCCAGTCGGAAGTACTCGGGACACCTCGCGCAATTTTTCAACGTTATTATTCGGGCTTATTTAATGCAAAATCTTCGTAGACCTTCTACCGTTAAACGAGTCAGCCTCAAAGTAAAACATGAATATGATTTTATTTTTATAGACTTATTTCATGTAATTCATCCCTTTTTTTTTTTATCTATTTCAGGGTTATTGTTAAAAAATCGGTTGTTCTCAAAACGTAATTCTTAATAAAAACATACAATTATCAAAATACGATGTAAGTATTTTGTGCATTCATTGTTATTTTATATATTTTTTTTCAGAAACCGCACAAAAACCAGTAAAAAAACGAAGGTTCGAAATTGATCGTCGCGGATTTTAAGTCATGTAGTAAAAGAATTCAAAGAATATTATAAACCAATAAAAAAATAAAATACATTTTAATGTTTGATCTGTGTTTGTCTACTCTTGGTTATTTTACATATGTATATGCTTATGGGATGTGCAGGTTGATGTTTGCGAATGAAATAAAAATTAAAAAATGTCTTATTTGATAAAAGACTTCTGCAACAAAACTTGAAACATCTATAGACGCCATCTACAGTCTTATATCACATAAAAAAGTTACTGTTGTTATACCCGCACTTTCTATAGAAAATTCGGGTATATTGTTGTTACCTGTTCCGTCCGTCCGTCCGTCTGTCCGTCCGTCCGTCCGTCTGTCACTTTTTACTTTCTCAAACTGCTCTTACATCTTACAAACCAGCAAACTGAACTCTTGGAGTTTGATTTGGGGTATCATGTTGTTTTGTAAAAAGGTTTCAAAAATTCTCTGTTAGTCCTGGGGGACAAATAATTGGTAAAAAATGACGTTTTTTCAAAAAAAACCTTCTTCTTCGAACTCCTCCTACATTTTCAACAGTCGACCAATCATCTTTTGGAATATGTTTTAGGGTATCCTATAGATGCGCAATAAGGTTTCGGAATTTTCAATTTTGTCCTGGGGGTCATTTAATGGCTGAAAAATGACGTTTTTTTTTTTTTACAAAAAAAACCCTGGTTTCAAAAACGCCTTTTTTCTTTTTGGAAGTAGCCAAATGATCTTCTAGAATATGATTGGGGGTGTCATATTGAGGCGTGATCAGGTTCCAGAATTTTTTTCTTTTATTAAGGGGATCAGTGGGCAACAAAAATGACGTTTTTTTGCAAAAAAAAATACGGTACCCAGAACTCCTCTTACAACTTTTGGAGTAGCTACGTCATCTCTTGGGATATAATTGGGGCTGTCCTATAGATGTGCAATAAGGTTTTAAAAATTTAAATTTCATCCAGGGAGTCAAAAAATAACAGAAAATTGACGTTTATCACTAAAAAAAAAATATATCCTAGAACTCCTTTTATGATTTAATGGATAGACAATCATATCTTGGGATATGATAGGGACTGTTCTATAGATATGCAGTAAGGTTTTCAAAATTTAAATTTCATCCAGGGAGTCAAGAAGTAGCAGAAAATTGACGTTTATCACTTCAAAAAAACATAGATCCTAGAACTCCTTTTATGATTTAATGGATAGACACATCATATCTTGGGATATGATAGGAACTGTTCCATAGATGTGCATTACGGTTTTGAAAAATTAAATTTAACCCTGAGGCCCATTACCTACCGGTACACACCTTTTGATGCCCTTTAAGGATCAAGAATATATATGGTTAAGGGGTGGGGATCTCAACTGTTTTCGAGATATTCGTGCACTTCCTGTTCAAGGGGGTCATGACCACCCCCGGGGCCCATGACCTACATACCGTTTGATGCCCCTTGACACAAGGAACAAGAATATATATGGTTGAGGGGTGGGGATCTCAACTGTTTTGAAGATATTAAGGGACTTGCTGTTTGAGGGGGTCAGGACCACCCACAGGGCCCATGACCTACATAACGTTTGATGCCCCTTGACATCAGAGACATGAATATATATGGTTTAGGGGTCATGATTATAACAGTTTCTGAGATATATGGTAATTTCAAATTCCTGGGGGGTGGGGATGACCCCAGGGGTCAGATCTAATAAACCCTATATATTGCCAGTGACGGCCAATATATGATTATGAAAACCCTATATTATTATTTTTGTCCGTTTTCAAGTTACCATTTACAATAGAGTCTACGATTCTTCCTACAAGGTTCAATGTTAGACCCCACACCCTTTTGACACCCCCTCCCCCGAAAAGTGGTTGTCTAACCCAAAATGAGAAAAACCAAACCAGGGTGCACAACTAGATATGCAGGCCTGTCATATCCTGGAGTTTTGTACAATTCTGTTCAGCCATCTCTGAGAAACAAGTTCAGAGCGGGAAAGAAGAAAAAGAAGAAGACGAAGAATAATAATACATGTATTAAGAACCGTACAAAAACAATAAGTCTCCAAATTTCATTCGGGAGACTTAATAATAAAGATTAAATAGAAATAGGATCATCAAACATCAATAATTTTAAGATAATTGACAATTTCTGATTCTAAGGGGGTCAGGATGACCCCTTAGGGTCATGACTTACATGCCATAATGATCCGAGATGCGCCTGCATGACCTAAGGAGGAATAATATCTTTGGATTAAGGTGGGGATCTCAATGGTTTTTATGATATTTGATAATTTCAGGAAGAGCACTTGTGATCATGACCTACAAACCATCTTAAATGCCTTGAACAAAGAAACAATAATATAATATGTACATGATATATGATTCAATTTAAGAACCCAGATATAGATCAATCATCTGTTTTGTAATACTTCCTATGTATATATACATGTACATGTGTTAGTTTGTGTTTTGTTCTATACTATTCATGTTCATGACTGTAGTATGGCTTAGTCTTATTTTAAATTACATTAAAAAATTGTCAAATATATGACTTGGAACCCCCACCCCACAACAAACTCAAATATAAACTGTTCTCTCCCCCCCCCCCCCCGTTGTCGAATGATCTATTAAAATCAAAATATAATTTGGGTGTCTAAAAACTTTTATAAACTGGTAAAAAATGTTATTCTTAAAAATTATTACATTACACCTTGCATAATTGACAAATGATCTATTGAGATATGATCAGAGGTCATATTTCTACATTGGGATCAATAAGTAGTATTCATTGACAAGTTAAAATTAATAACAATAAACGATTCAAATTATAAAAGTTTATATTCCACATTCACCCACCCTCCCATCTAACCTGGTATTAAGGATTCAGTCTTCTTAATACATTCTTACATGTGTACAGTAGCAAATTTTAAATCATTTCTTGATTGCTTTTTCTCTCGTGATTCACATTAACATTTTGGAAATTGCTTAATTCAATTCTTAAGATTTATAAACAAAATGTTATATGTATCACCGCCATGTGTATTCGCCTATTTGGGGCAATTGTAAAGTCTCCTAAACAAAGCAGTGACATCATTAGGCTAGGAATTACCCACATGGATCAAACACTATGCGTGTTTTGAGTATTTTTATATTTCAAATATGATGTACATGTATATACTTACATCAAAATTGAATTTTCGGTGTTCTAGACGATCTTTTATCATACAGACGATACAGTATCCTTGAGATGGAAGAAAAAAAGAACGTAGGGCTGACGACATTAAAAATTAAAATACAGTAAACATTAAAATACCCGGTAATTTGTGGAACTAGTTATTTGTGAAACTAGTATTTTTAGCAATGCAATTTTGTTTACGTTTGCATTACTAAGCAGTTGTTTATTCCAGCAGCTATATACATATGATCCGAATAGAGAGCTCTAGACGTTGCCTGGTTTGATTTTCCGATTATATATTGGGACTATAGTCTGTCGATCCCAAAATATTCATGCAGCACATTTGGACGATTTATAATGAAAAATGTTGACATCTTTTCTCCATTTGGAAGTCACTCAGAAGACCTTGCACAATTTTTCAACACTATCATCCGGGTCTGTTGAAATGCAAAACCCCGTAGATTTCTTTATTTTTAGCCGTGTATTTATACCATCTGATAAGCTAGAGAGGAAGTTTTAAAGAAAGAATAATGAGAATGATTAATGCTTCTAAAAGAGAATCGCTTGAACCCTGAGGTATATATAAATATACAGCAAAAAGTGAATCGAGGATATTTTGGGACAGAATATAGTGGTCAATGCATGTACTGTTAATTTTGAGGAAATAAACATTCTTGAATAAATAATCTAATATTGCCAATCTTTCAAAAAAAATTAAAAAGGTACATAAAGTATGTCGTTTTAGCATGATTAACAAATCTATGAGGTAAATAACATTAGATAAGATTTTCCATTTTCCCTTCCGTTCCGTTTTCCGTTCCGCGTTTTAGCAACACCCATGTGTGTATACACGTGAACCCATCTAATCGAAGAGCTGGGTAAAACTAGTACCCGCTATTGAGACATGCAGACCTGTGTTGTGTACGTAACTTCAGACAAAGATCGGTCATTTGTAACATGCATGTATTTTTATGACCTATTCTTCAAATCCACTTGCACTATTTTATTAGGTAAATAACAGCTTTAAGGTGGTGCAGGACACTTGCATATTGTGATGTACATGTATACTTCCTATTGAGATAAACAATAAAGTATATTAAATATTGATTAAATATTTACCCCCCAAATAATGTTAATTAACATTGAAGCGCAATGGGTTAGAGCGTTTACATGTCTGTAAGAGCATTGGGGTCCAAGGTGTATTTTTGGTAATTTTACAATTGATATAAATGAATTTTCATGGGGTGGGGGGTGGACCCCTCACTCCAACCCCTTCTCTAAATCTGTGCACACGATGATGTTCATGTAGGCACACAGAAGCAAATCTTAAACCGGCAACCGTCACGGGGAGGGGGCATAATTTAATTTTTAATTTTATTTGTAATAATCATATAGACCATTATACTTTCTATGACATAAAATGTTAAGATTATTGATTAACTGAAAATTCACTGCACACAGTTCTACCCCAAATTGCACATAACGTGCTGCTCATGTCACGATGTGTATTATCATACAGGAAGGGATCTCATCATTCAGTTATGAAAATTATGAATTTTAATTGTATTACCGGAGCTTGCATGTAGCCTTCATTTTTAATTAAACTGGTACAAAACAGTGTTATTTAGGGGCAAACACATGGTGCGGGTATTACTGTCTAATGACAGCATCTAGTTTTGAATGTAAACGACTGAAGCAAATTTCTAGAAAATTGAAAACATTTTAGTTCAAGTTGAGCCCTTGCAAAAAAACCAAGTATAACATATACTCTTAAAATAAGAATAATAAGGGCTTTTTGGACAAAATTGATAAAATGACGATAATTAAACAGGTCGATATTTTAGACAAATATAAGTATGCATGTTTAAACAGTACCAGTATTTTAACAATACCTAATGTAATAGCTACTGTAAATCAATAAAAGCTGACTCGTCTTCAAATATACTAATTACAAATTACTAATTGAAAACTAATTATGATAGCAAGATCATGGTTAGAATAGATATCATGCCTTTATGCATATGATTTATGCATTTAGTCTGTACTTTTAGGGTAAACAGTGTATCAAGTGTGCTGCATTATAGCTGTCCCGAAACTCACAATAAACGCATACTGATATCAAACATTCAGGTAGCCGCGACTAGATAAATTATATGGCAGCCGCCAGATAGTCATATGGTGCCCACAGAAACTTATCTGATGTCCGCAAAATAAAAAAAGTGGCGGGTCGCAGATATTATTTTTTATCTTGCACCAGTGGGCTTCCGTATCAATGTCCTTTGTTTATTGCTCTGATAACCCTTAGTACGTAAGGTTTAAGTAACAATAGCTGTCAACGGAAAGCTGCTTACATGTACCTTTCCGATTTTATATATTACCATGCATACCTGATTTATCAACAGTCTTGATAGAGTTTGATTAAGTTTTACTGCGAAGTCATTTGAATACATGAGATCTTGAAAAAAAATATACATCTCATTCAAACATTTTAAAAATCTATGTAGATACATGTATACCCTTAATTAAAAAAACATGCCCCTCGGTCCTTTTTTTTTTTTAAACCGAACACTAATTGTTAGCTGTGTAATATATAATAAAAAATCTTGCTGAGTATTTTCTATTTAATATCTTCTTGTTCACCAATATCGCTAACGATTTTGATTTTAAGTCGTCCTTCACAGCTTTTTGGAAAGACAGTCTTAATGGAGTTTAACAGTAAGTTTGGTTAAGTTTGTTGATAAAGTGTTAAATATAGATATAAAAAGTTATCAAACTAAGAGTATTTGTTTACAATGTTTTGTAATTCAACAGCAGAAAATAATGGTCCCCTTTTAATGTTTACCTAGCTTTAGTTATAATATCTGAGAGAAATATTTAAGATTGTTTTACTTCCATCTCATCTTTAATTCTGAAAATTCACACGAACATGACAAAAGTAAAAAAAAAAAAGAAGGAAATGCTGCTTTGTCATAGAAAACGTCAATAAACTTGAGACATTTAGATATCAAAGAGTCTAGAAATATTTAGTTTCGAGTACCTTATGAATAGAACGTTTGCATAACTTAAAAAACCCAATCTATATTGAACTTTTACTCATACAGGTATAAAAGGCTGCTTCAAAGTTTAAATCTGCACTTTAAGGATATTATATTTAACGCTGCATTACTCATATTAAAAACATTTCTTTATGCGTGGTTCATTAGAGATAAGGAGATGTTACTTACGATATATGTAGCTTTATTTCTGGTTGTGCATATTATTCACAACGAAGCTACCGTCTTCAATGATGTTTTTGCTGTTCGAACAAATGATTATCCGAAATCTACGTGTCACAGAATGTCTAATATAAGAAGTAAGGGCCAATGTCTAGGAACATGCATAATCTCGGTGGATAGAATCGTCATGATCAGCCATGATGAATCTACAAATACCTGTATGTGTTGCAATGACATCACAGGAAGTAACATAACTGATCCAAATTGGAAATCTTATGTCGCATGTAAGTATTTTATTATTTTTTTTTCATTAAAAAGGGTTTAGACTCCGATTTCAGTGCTGTTTTCATTTGGCAATTTTCTAGCGATTCAATAATAATGTATCATAATAAGGTTAAAAAATTATATTCTGCTAAAAGTGATATATTACCTTGGTGTTTTCTAGTGCCCTGCGCTGAAGGTTATGCGACTTACTGGTTGATGTCATACGAAATATGTATGAAGTATTTCCCAGTGTCTGTCTCTTATTCAACAGCCCAGGCGAACTGTCAAGCTGAAGGTGCCGATCTTATAAAGATTGATTCCCAGGAAAAGTACGACATATTCAAGGATTATCATGGTTTGTTTAAATTATGTAACCGTATTTAATTGGCTAAAATAGAAAGTGATGTGATTACTTAACCAAATCAAAATTTTAAGTAATAGACGAAATTTGGCAAGTTGTAGCATTTGTCAAAAGAATATTATGGTTTTCTTTCAATTTTATATATACACAAAATTGTTTTTGACTTAAGGTTTTAGTTTTCTATTACATTAAAAAATGTTTGAACAGACAAACTAACAATGCTGTTCATAATCAAAGATTTTTTTATTCATATATTCATTTGTCGAGAATATGCAAAGACAAAGGTAGATTTATTTTGAATAGAAAACAAATTTACGTAAATTTTCATGGTCTTTTTTGCTTGAAAATTTTTAAAAGCAATCAAATAAAAAAGATAAGTTTAAATGAAATTCAAATTACCATTTCGCACATTGCTGGTTGGTAAAATATTGATGGCATTTTGAGATAGCTATGTGATTCACAATAAGAAAATTTAAAAAAATTCACCAAATTAATTCCAGATAGCATGTATTCAAAATTGATGATTTTTAAAAATATGTCTCATATCAAAAGAATGCCGACAATATACAGTGAACGTATGACATTTGGCTGTGTATTCTATTTAGCGTTCTTGGTGGAATGCAGCTTCCGCTAAATCAAGTACATTGCTAAATGCCATGCATGTTTATATTAAAATAGTCACATTCAGGAATACGCTAATTCAAATCCACGCCAACTGTTCAAAATGTATTTTCCGCCAAAGATTGTACACGCTAAATATAACACGTTTACAGTGAGTAATCATAATTATTAGTGTAGAGTTCCAATAAGTAAGATTTCCTAAATGCAAATGAAGCTAATAAAAATTAAGCCAAATTACAAAAAAATGATAGATGACATTTTAAATTTAGTAAAACTCGAACTTTGACGTTGAATCAAGTTTTGCAAAACACGGTTTTACAGATTACTACCCCTCAAATAGCTTTATAATGGGTAATAATTTTAAAAAAGATCATGTTTGTAATGACCGTAAAATTTGAGAGATTTTAAAGAAACATTCCGGGGCTACTAGCAGGAAGAGTTGATAATTTTTTCAGTCATTTAAAAGCATTTTAGCATTAGCATTACAACAGTAGGACTTAATTTAAGAAAAAAATAAAAAAAAATATTTTAAGCAACATTATACCACCACAATTTTTTTCTCTTCACAAAATGGTGTTGATAAAAGAATATTTTTCAATTAAAATAAGCTTGACAAGATACAGAAAAGACCAAGTTAGTTGTTAAAAAAAATGTTGTTCAAAGGTTATACCGTTTTAAATTGTCAAAATGTTAAATATTTATTAAGATACCTAAACATGTATTCTTATTCAATATCGAAATAACATTAAGTCACAAATGCTTCCATGCTATCTTGCCCGTTTTATATTTACAAAATAGCATACAAATGATAATGTTAAAAAATAACAATTTTAAATCATGTCAACTTTAGTACCAATCACCAGTTATGATCTTATTCAATGATAATGACCATTATTTTAATAAATTAAATTTAGATCCAATTGCCAACAATGCTTTACTTCAAGTCTGGGTTCAAGGGAAAAAGGTCGGAGGTGAGTGGCAGTTTGATGACGGAACTCAAATACCTGAATACTGTCCCATCAGTATGACTAACGGTTCGGAAGAAGTACATCTCCGGGCACGGGGTACTACATCGTTTACCTGCTATGATGATCCTAATAACAGCAAACATCATTATTCCTGCGAATACCGTCGTCTGTTATACTTCAATAATTGATATGAGATCAATAAACGAAATTCTGCATTAATTTTATAATATGCTTATGTCACTGAAAAATTAAGGCAAACTATCGCCATGCTCGAACGTGTCTGTCTGTTATAGAGATACATTTGTTTTATGTAAAAGCGCTGCTTATTTGCTTTGCATATTGATTGTAGATTGAAATATTTTACATCAATTTTTCCGTTTATCATATTTTGCTTGACGAGCATATAAACATGCAAAAATATATCATATTATTCTAAAAATTGTTCATGACCAAAAACGATGATTTCTCTTTTGAAATGATTATTGAACCATATTGGGTTAAAGGACAGGATTAGGTATAGATAAAAGTCTACCAGGATTTTACATTACAAACGAGTTGAAAGTACGTATATAGATTTGTCTAAAAGAATTCCCAGTACGGACATTCGAGTTTAAAAAAAATGAATTAATAAGATAGCTTTTGCAATTATAATGATTTGATTTACTGTTGAAAATTTATTCGGTTTACAAGAGCCATAGTTATATCCATATTTTTTTTCCACCAAACTCGTATGTTTTATCTATAAAAATCTGATAATTTTAAATAAAATAACGACATTCGGGAATACAACAACTGTCTCATGGTTTTTAATGGTATTGGTATGCCGTCATATAAGCTAAAATACAGAGATTCACCAATCTCAAATTAAAACATAATACACCAACTATGATCCAAAGTATATATACATTTGCATTATCATAAAAAAACCCATCGAATTTAAAAATGTTCATTGAATACATATAAAAGTACGTTTACCTAGCAAAATATAGATTTTATTTTCACGGTTAACATAACAAAAATTGCATTGTTTGATAGTTTTACCGCTAACGCTGATGATGAAATTTTATGCTAGCTACCTTAGTATCACTACAAATCACAAAGAAAAAAAAATAATCTGTAAATATAAAACTCAGTCATTTTGTAAACGTTTCCTCATGAAACTTTACATGATGTGATTATAATTGTCTGAAAATGTCCTTTGTTGCTTGACAATTTATAACAAAATGCTATTTGAAAGCAATTTGTTATCTTTTCTTTAAATTGCATTAGCTTGAGGATTTGATTCATGATCTATATGGAATAATATTAGTGATTGGTGAACTGCATCCAATGCTGACGCAATAAAATCATTAGAAAATCCGATAAAGCCAGCAAATTATTTTTTGGTGTGCGTAACCCCCCCCCCCCCCTAAATATTTAAGCCTATTTGAATACATTTTTTCTTTTCTTTTTTTATTCGATTAGGTCTTTTTTCTCACAATTTTCATTTCTCTCTGTTGCATTTATTTTTTTTTGTCATTGCAACGAATGTTGATCTTATATTAAGTATGCTAAATTTATATTAATTTAATCTCACAAAATTATCAACACATAATTCTAATGCTCACCAATGCAAATCAAGCATGAACACCAGCGCTATAATTTAGTATACAAATAATGTAACTAATTTCCTCTGAATTACTTTCTTAGAATTACAAGATAAATTATTTTATTCAATTTTATAGATCATTAACCGTTTTAGTATGAGAAGTACATTAAACTCAATCAAATACTTGATTCTAAAGCCCGTTTTTATGAATACTGTTCGGAGGCAGTAGTCGACGTTAAACAGCATGTCATTTGTGCGTCTTCAGGGAGCAAGGGACAGTTTCGGAAAAAGTACACATATCAATATTTTTTGTAAAATCAAGAGTTGCTCTTCTTGAAGGCTTATGAGTGTTGTTAAAAATGATTTGAATGATTATCTTAGTTAGAGGGATGTCCCCTGCAGAAATTGATATGCAATATGTAGGCCCCATATGCTAGTTGCATGAGAATCAGAAGTAAAATTCGAAACCTGTGGATATGACTGTTGTGTTGACTTTACACAGTGTAATTAGAAGTTACAGACGGGAGGTAAAATAACACGAAAAGTAGGTGGATGGGAATTGTAAACAATACACCGGTAAGTTTCTGACATGTGATGGTGCAACATGCAGACGGTACGGAATGTCAAGCCTTCTCAGGGAATTAGCTGGGGAGGTCTAAAAAGCTGAAAAATCATGAAAAATTAGCAATATATGAAAAAGTCAAATTCTCATAAAAACCAGTTGTAGAAAATTTAACAGCTTTTGACGAGTAATTTTCTTCAGAAATCGGTGATTAGTCTTATAAAGAGTAAATTGAAGGTACTTGTGCTGAATTGAAACTATGGATATTCTAGATAAGGAGTTCCGAAGACACACATTTTCTTGCTACAATGAATTGCGAGACAAGCTACTGACAAACAAGTTGATAAAACAGGACTATCAACAGTCTCCTTTGAAGTAATCTTTACGTAAGTTCTATGGTCGATACAACGACCTTGTCAGCACATACAATCTTCCACTGTGTCGCATGCTGACTGACGTTTTTCATGATAATTGTTAGACCGTAATTAATCAACTTATTGTCTACGGACTTTTCCGTTTTTCCCCGATTACGACAAAGAGCACACGGCGGGTGTGACAGGTCAGCAGAGGGTGCTCATTCCTCCATGGCACCTGATCCTACTTATATCTCTTTAGAGGTCCGTGTTGCTCTGCTTTGAATTTGTATTTCGATCAATGGATTTTTGAGATGGTTGACAGTTTGTTATTGTCATTTTTTCATTGTATTAAAAAAATGTCCCATGCCACATTAACAACTCACCAAGTTTTGTCTTAGTCATCTTTAAATGTAACTACAGGCGCTTGTTAGAGTTCTTTTCTTATAGGGGCATGGTCACGAATTTGGTCAAAATTTTTTACTGTTTACAATGCTTTGTTAAGGCACATCTAATATCCTCCCAAAATGTGAGCGTCAGTCGTTGAGATGTTAGTGATATACACTTCTTTGTTATGTAAACAAAACTCAGGTCATGTTTTTGTTTAAACTATGAGATTTGGAAAGAAAACTTCAGTTTAAGACTTGAAATGAATGTGATGAACGTTAAACACAGTTTATTTGGTAAGTTTAAAAAATAAAGCGATAGACATGTATTCCTTTTATAGGAATGATCGGCATGTAATATTATTCGTCAGCTCTGATAATGTTTTACGAAAGCATTACGCTACATGCAATAAACTATACATGTATATGGCACCGTTTTATTGATTTCCGAAATAGCAAAGGAAGAATAAGCTTTACTTTTAGTAGGCGAATTATATTTCCGATAAATAATCAGATGCATATGTAAATAAAAACGTGATTTGATTCATAATATATTTAACTGTATTTAAATGTTTTACTTTCAAGGCAAACGGTTAAATGTAACATTTTATTAATATATGTGTAATTTAAGATTTAAGTGAGATTGTCACTGCATAATAAATAAAGTAGTGCAAGGTGCAATGCGTGCACAAACAGTAGAATTTACCGGATGCCTCATATGGACGCAACCGTGATCGGGCGATCACAAAAAAAGCTTGAAAAGCGCGGGGCTGTTAAGGAAGCATATGGGCAATTTAGCGTCTTATTTTGACTGTAATATTGAAAATCGTGAAATTAAATAATTATTTTGAATAAGATCAAAAACTTAGTATTATCCTCTAATATGTTTTACGGTGCGACCGTTGGGGCGAGCACAGCATGTGATCAAACAATGAATTATAATAAATTAATAAAATAAAATTAACAACGTGAAATTTGAATGCCAAAAAATAAAACATACCTATTTTTCAGTAAATTTTCATTATTCATAGTTTATAAGATTTGTTATAATTCATTTATTTATATGTAGAACAATAGTTTAATCTCAGATACAATGTTGTTAAATAATAAAGATTTTAATATATAAATATTCATTGCACTGCATCTCCTCTTTTAAAGTGATTGTGATTATGATTGATTGATTGATTTCCCCTTTTTTTTGCAGTAGACATTTTTTCTTATAAACTTACATATAAAACTTGACTCATCATAGAGCTCCCCCCATGCTAAAATTTTTTTCATTTTTGTCAATTTATACATAGAAAATCGACTTACCAAGGATTTGCCCCTCCACTTAAAAAAAATAATTAATGTTTAATTTTATTTTTAATTTACGCTTAAAAATATTTGCTTATCATGTTAAAAGAACATGGTGTTGTCCCCCCCCCCCCCCCCCCCCCCCCCCCCGCATGTAATAAATGGAAGTGAAAATAAAGAAACCATTGAACTGCTAAAGAGCTGAAGGATTAGAATTTTCATGATTTATTTTTCTTTTTGCTTGCAAAGATTTTTTGGATGAGGCTGCCATCCACCCACCCACCCCCTTTAAAGAAAGGCGCTGCTACGTATATAACGTTACGTTTCAGGAAATTACCGTAATTATACCGAGCGCAGCGAGAGGCGGGCGAAGCCCGCCTCGCGAAGCGAGGATTAATGGTAACACGTATATATAAGAAAATCAGTGAAAAATGAAAGTTCAATCAGGGGTACTAAGGCAAAAAAAAAATTCTTCCAGCCCTGGGCGCCGCCATATTGGTAGCCATTTTGTTTTTAAAAAGTTAGTTCGATCATTGATTGACTGGTACTTATCGATGTTTATTGCCCCTGAACTCGATTAAATAAGTTCCAGTGTTTCAATAGAAGGTAATTTGAATTAAAAGAAATTAAAAAGGAAACCAGATAAGTTTCAGTAGTGCTTCAAGCAAGAAACACGACTTGTTCTATGTATGTCTTATCAAATTATCAGATGGAAAATAAAAACATTAACGTCAAGAAACTGATCTTTTAGATACTTAACAAAATATTTAATTTTATTACAGCGGCATTCATATGAATTTAATTGATGAACAATGAAAGAAGAAATAAAAAAAAATCGGAATCACGTAACTCTCTTCGGCTATTTCCGAAGACAAAACTTGAACGTTTTACGTCTGAAATATGACGTCATAATGTAGACTGAGCACGCGACGTTTAGTTTAACTTTGACGAATGATTTGAGTAGGCAACCATGCAGGCGGATCCTTCTGTGTGCGTTTTAAATAGATTTTATTATACAAAAATCAAACTGCACTGTGTTAAATCTGCGCTCGGTCCAACGGTCACACCGTTTACATATTAGTGAATAAAATATTTGTGAGCATTCATCCAAATTAGTGCAATTTACAACTGTTTCCTGTATCTGAAGAAATGTCCTTATTCGTCAGCTGTTCTTTATCTTAGCCTTTGCAAGATTTTAAGAGGATTTTGGTCATTTCAGCAGATATACAATAACTTCAATTAGAGTAATTTCCCCTTATCAGTGCTTATTGTGACGTCAAAGCTGACGTTGGTTAAGTGTCGTCTTACTCTTTAAAACTCCCCTGAGAAATAAAAGTATGCGAAGTATACTGTTTTATTTACTTAAAAAGCATGATGTTCTTAAAATTACACATCTTATAAGCTTTTCAAAGGTTTTACTTTGATTCTCGGGAGAACGTGATGTTGGAACGTGAGGTTGGAAACCATTGGTACTATGAATTGTGGGTCAAAATTTACTGACTCCGAAAAAATATATCGGATCAATGTGTAAACGTTTGTGACGTCACACGATTATTTTTGATTGAAAGTGTACTGAGGTGAACTTTAGAGGTAACATTGACTGTATGTCGCTTACATCGTTATTGTTTTTACTGTCTAAATTTGTCTTGCTGATTCTCGTGAGAGTGTGAAGTGATAAAAATTGCCATGATTACAGGGAACTACTGGGACGATTAAAACGATGCATTACTGGTCCGATTTACTGACGCCAAAAAAATCCGTTGAATGAATGTGCAACTAGTCCGAATTTTCTATTCACACACGCCTTGCCGGTAGAGCTCGCTTTGCGCCGGCGCTGCGCGCCGGCGAGCTGCGCTCGCTAAAATAGACGTCAGTGCATGAAATAGGGTAGTACATTACTGCCACATTGGTGCATTATCACGTGACAACTATAAATAGCCTACGTATATTCCTTAACATAAAATGAAATAGAACAACACTACCCCGCGGTTTGCAAAATAAAATAAACATACCAAGTGAAAGCAAAACATCTCAATTTAATCAAAACCGCTGCTAGAATCCTATGTTTTTCCTTATTAAAAAGTTATTTATCCGGTTCTCGTAAAACCTTCCCAACTTTTATATAGTTTGCACGGAAAACAGCAAATTGCATCAAAACACCACACACAACATGGGATTCTAGCAGCACTTTTCAATTCAAGCATCGATCAAACTAACGATGCGTATACAATTTCAATTTCAATATTTACGGGGTAGTGTTGTTCTAGTCGGATTTTAGTCGGATTTTTATATCGTAAACAAGGACAGAGGAAAGCCTGGCCGAGAAATAAAAGCAAATTTACATACTTTTTAGCGAATGATTGATAAAACTAACATCTCCCCCAGTATTCTTATGTTCAATTCTCAATAAATCACACCACAATATTTTATTAGAGTTCTTAGTTATATTATGAATATGTTTACAATGCTTTCCCATCAACTTCGCACAACATTCAACTTTAGTCATGACGTCATCAATGTGTAAATCTACGTAATACAAACTAAATACAAATTAATTTCTGGAAAAAATTGTCTTCAGTATTTTTTTTAACTGTTATTGATTAACGTTTTGTTGCTTAGATATTTGAATATGTACATAATAACTAAGATTTGTGATTTCACGGAATTACATGTAACTCAGATTCCATATGCTTTCTTAACACCCCCGCAAGGATCTTTAACTGGAATATTAAGGTGGAACAGGATACACATCACGTGACTATCATTGCAATGATGATTTGATGTGCTAACTCTATCATGACATCATAATTGATTTGATTGAATATTGCTTTGATCATATATTTATTATTACGTACGCGTCATATAGGATTTGATAGATCTTTTTTAGGTAGTAAACGACTCTAAAGAAGTCATTGTCAAAACATGAACTTGTGGAAATTTAACCTTTTTCATTTTAAAAAGTAAATCTACAAAATTATTAGCGGTTAATATAATCAGGTATATATTCTGAAAATGATCTGTTTATGTTATTTGATAAATGTAAATAATGCATTACCTTTTTTATGGTTCCAAACAGAATTTGTCACAAAAGGTCATAATTCCAGAATAAGGGGTAGGGGTGATTCCTCTTGTAGTATCTCTCTTAAATGCCAAGAAAAATGCCATGAAAATTTTATAGCAGGGTTGTTCGGAAATTATTGAGACAGCTTAAAAATTTTCATTTCTAAGTGACAAATTTTGGTGACAATTGAAATAAACATTGACGAAACCTAAACAAATAATGAAACAAAGTCATATCAAAAATATTTTTTTTGTTTACAACAGTACATAAACATGTCGGTGGGTACCCGGCGCAGGCATAAACTCGGAGATTAATAAACCTACACAGTTACTTACTAAGTGTCGGTGGACTAACAATTAACAGTAAAGGAAATTAAATTATATATGCTCATTTTGCTATTCATTGTCACTAACTTGTGTGCAAGTTTCACTAGTGTTCGAGTAGAAATACAGAGATAGTACACATATATGTACCAAGCAATAGAAATCTGACTAAAACGGTTTACTGAATTTTGACGTCAAGGCAGCGCAGCGAAAATACATCAAAATGGTAGGAAACACGGTATAAGACCTTTACAGGCCAAGTAATTGCTTAAAAAAGATACAATATAAAGGAGTCTAGGGCTTCATTTTATTGAATTCTTTTTAATTACTTTTTAACTAGATTTAAAACAAATGGACTAAGTATTTCTTACTTTTTACACAAAAACTGATGTCAATAGTTCTTATATATGTACAGAATTACTTTAGCAGACGTTTCACAGAAGGCTGACTTTAAGGTAGAAATTACACGATTTTTTCACACAAAAAATCAAGAATGGAGAAGATACGTAAACTTTGACATCTTAAAATGAAAAAAAGAAGACGACAAATGAAAAATAATTCATATTTTCAGTTTGATTGTGAGGCTTATAAAACATAGAAGCAAGGAAAAGATTGTGATTGCGCCGGGTCACTGGACGTAAGGAAGTTTGTCAGCTTACCAGAAATGAACTAATGATGTCATTGACGGGATATTGTTCAGAATAATAAATGATATCCTGGTTAACTTTTTTGTGATATTTCAATGGTTAATGTTTTTTCTCAAAGAAGTAAGAGAATCTGTCTCAATAGTTTCCGAACAACCCTCGTAAGTTATAAAACCGATAAGGTTGATATATGAAAATTTTAAAACAATTTCATTGACAATTTTTTATGTGCTATCACATTTTGTTCAAATTTAGAATCAAACACTTCAAAAATTGAAGAGCTGATTTCAGCAATAAATTGATAAAATTATGATATGGCCATGTAAAAAAGCCAATGTAGTAAACATTTGTTTTCGTTCTCAAAATTAATGAATATGATTTGCAAATAAATTCTATCAAATAAAATAATTATTGCAGAAAATTGAAATTGTTAAAAAGATTCATAATGCAAGGAAAGGGAAATAATTCTTAGCAAATTATCTTCCTTGCAAGGTAAGAAAGTAGTCATGAAAATGATATATGTTGTAGTGGACATCTTAATGTAAATGTGTTTAAAAAGGCAAAAAAGTTAATTGACAATGTAGATAAAGTTTAGGGAAATTAAGAAAAAAGAACCTGTTGATCTAATCACCGACGAGGATCTCTGCGGAGTATTTCTTATCTGGACACATATCAAATCATATATAGAAAAGTGCAAAAAATTTTAAGTCGTTTTATTTTTTCAATTTGCAACATTATTTTGAAACAAATGAATGAATATAGAACCACTGAGTTCAAAATATATAATGTTAATACTGTGGAATCATTAAATTTCGTGGGGGCCAATTTTCGTGGATTGCTTAAATTTTACAGGTTCATGGGGACGTCATTTCGTGTATTCTCTGAAACCTACAAAGGAAATATGACTTTATTACCCTAAATTATCAATTCGTGGAGGATGTTAATTCGTGGTTGAGAGGTTCCCACGAATTCCACGAAAATTGAGCCACCACGAAATCTAATGATTCCACAGTAGTCAGTCAGATCCTTGGTGTTGCTCTATACACTGAGTGATGCTTTGTTGCATACTGTCTATCAGACTATTTACATAGTGTGGGTCCAGACCCGTCCACGTTTCCATGATTGTAAATTTCCAGTCAGTGATATTTTCTGACTGAATCTTTCTTGTTCTGCCAAACATTTTCTATCGGATTTAAAACCGGGGAAGCGGCATGCCATTCCATTACGGTCAGGTGATTCTGTGTGAGCCAGTCACGGGTATAGGCTGCTGTGTGCGGTCTAGCGTTGTCATGTTGTAAAACATAGGGTAAATCGTTTGTCACAATATTAGAGAAAAGTAATCCCTCCCCTAAAATTTCACAGTACTTGATTGCGGATATATTTCCATTCACATAAACTAATGGAGTTAAACCCAACTTGCTTATTCCACGCCACACTGTAACAGCTGGTGAGAACTTCAGCACCATTTTTGACAATGTCCAAATTTTGCCCACCTCTTTCTGCTGGCTGCCAAATAAATAAGTGGCGGGCGCCAGATATATTTTTTTCACTTGGCACTAAAGTGCTTCCCTATCAATGACCTTGAAATATCTTTTACTTCTTTTTTATTGCTCTGATAATCTTTTAATATTTAAGTGATTAGCAATAATATTTGTTAACGGTAAACTGTCTATCTTTTCGTTTTTATGTTTAACAATAAAACCCTAAAATATCAGTAATGTTGATAAGCTCAGTGCTGAATATTTTTATCAGTTTTTACTGCGCTGTCATTTGGGGAGTAAAGCTTTTTAAAATTACATCTTATTCAAACATTAAAATAAATCTATGTAGATGCATGTATACTCTTAATTTTGATATAGATGCCCCTCGTTCCTTTTTGTTTTACCGAACACTAATGGTTAGCTGTGTACTAAGATATATAATAAAACATATTGCTGAGTATTTTCTGTTTAATAACATCAATATCCATTTGTTTATCAATATATCTAATGATTTTGTTTCTAGTTATCCTCTACGGCTTTCTAGTTCGCCTTAATGGAGTTTAACGATAAGTTTGGTTAACTTTGTTGATAAAGTGTTCAAAATAGATATAAAAAGTAATTAAACTAAGAGTGTATGTTCACAACATGATGTAATTCAACACAAGAAGACAATGGTCCCCTTCTAATGTTTTCCCCGCTTTAGTATTAATATCAGAAAGAAGTATTTAAAATTGTTTTAACATCCATTTTATCTTTTACTTTTATAAATTTCCCACGAACATAAAAAGTGAAAAAGTAAATGTTGCTTTGTCAAAGAAATAGTCAATAAAATCAAAATATTTAAACATCCTGGGGTATAAAAAAATTTAGTTTCGAGTACATTATGGATAGAACGTTGCATAACTTTGAAAATAATCACAATTTAAAATTTTTGAACAATTACTCAAACAACTATAAAACTCTGCTTGGATGCTTAAATCTGTACTTCAAGTACATTATATTTAACGCCTGCAATACTCATAATATAAAGATATATTTCTTTATATATTGTTCATAATAGATAAGAACATGTTACCAATGACATATGTAGCTTTATTTCTAGTTGTGCGTATAATTCGCAACGACGCTACCGTCTTCAATGATGTTTTTGCCCTTCAAACAAATGATTATCCCAAATCGTCGTGTCACCAAATTTCTAATATAAAAAAGTACGAGCACATGTCTAGAAACGTGCATAATCTCGGTGAATAGCAATGTCATACTCTGCCATGATGAATCTACATTTTGTTCAAATTTAGAACCAAAAACTTCAAAGTTTGAAGAGCTGATTTCAGCAATAAATTGATAAAATTATGATATGGCTATGTAAAAAAAAACCATGTTGTAAACAATTTTGAAATTTGTTTTAGTTCTCAAAATTAATGAATATGATTTGCAAATAAATTCTATCAAATAAAATAATTATTGCAGAAAATTGAAATTGTTTAAAAGATTAATAATGCCAGAAAAGGGGAATAATTCATAGCAAAATATCATTCCTGCAAGGTAAGAAAGTAGTCATGAAAATGATATATGTTGTAGTGGACATCTTAATGTAAATGTGTTAAAAAAGGCAAAAAAGTTAATTGACAATTAATTTTACACTGCAACCTCCTGTTCCCCCTTTAACGAATGTAAACAACATGACACGGCCTTTTTACACAACAGCGAATGGTAACCTCTGTTTCTTGTTTAACTTCGCAATTAACTCTCAAATTCTGCTTGGTCACTAGAAGTACATTACTTAAACAATATAAACAATAAAATAAGAAATAATGATCACAATCATGACCATGTCCCTCTACGTTTACAGATGAGCTTTCAGTCTGCTAAAGATGGCGATGTTATCTATTCGAACTTTTAGGTAAAAAAAAAATAAATGTGACGAAATTCATATTTTGTCATTTTACGCGATAAATTGGTGGGAATGCATGTGTTTTGAATGTTAATTACTATACTGTAGAAACACATAATTACGTTGGGTCAACATTTCTTTGTCTTTAAACAAAATAAGATTTCGTTTGCATTTAATTTCATTATATTTTAATATGTTTGTATTCATTCATACTTGGGTTAAAAAATTATCATGGATTTAATTTCATTGAGCAATATTGCCAACGAAAATAACGAAATTAAATCCTCAACAAATATTTCTGCTTCTACAATATACGACAGCCCATGATCCATTAGCTTTTACCACAGATTGACGTGCTAAACATTTACATGTATTAGGTTATGTACGTTCCTAATTTTATATAGTTTGAATTATTTTTCTGATATTTTTTTTCCGATAATAATAATAATATCAGAAAAATAAATTGTTGATCTGGCGGCCGCGAAATAAGACCGGAAATACAGATTTGTATGCGCATGCATTTGTTTTTTTATACAGTCATATAGACCACTGCATAAAAGACATTGCCAAACACAACTTTTTCGGTTCAAGAAAGGTCTTAGCTCTTAACTTGCCGGAGGTTAAAAAAAGCCTAAAATCTGTTAAATTCCAAGGATAATACATCCCAAATAAAACACTACAATAAATCAAAATGTTTGCCTAGGAATAAAATACTCAAAATTCAAATATCTGTACATGTACATATATAACTGAAATTTGGGAAAATGAAAAAAATTAAACCCGTTGACCTTACCACTGACGAGGCTCTCTCCGGACATTTTCTCATTTGTACACATATATCTAATTAAATACTAAGTATGATGACAGATCTGAACAAAAAATATTAAGATATTTAATTGATTAGGTAACATGGATGGAATAGGTGCCTTCATTGGTATTAATACGCAAAAGAAATAAGTGGCGGGCGCCAGATATATTTTATTCACCTTGCTAATGGGCTTCCGTATCAATGACCATAAAAACATAAAAAAGTAAAGGTCAAGGTCAGTACAAGACATTAATGGTCAATATAAGTAAATCACCAATTATCTATCAAAACAGGTCGACGACTGACAGGTCGACCTGTCAAACTGTCTATCCGTCAACATATCGAATTGTCGACATGTCAGCCTGTCTACCCATCGGCCTGTCTACCCGTAGCCCTGTCTGACCATCGACCTGCCGACCATTTTTACCTTTAAACCCGTCGACATGTCAACCCGTTGACCTTTTATCCCATCAATCTTTCAACCTGTCAACCCGTGGACCTGTCAACTTATGGATATGTCAACCCTTCCACTCGTCAAACTGTCAATAAATATCCGATCTATCAACAACAAAATTTAATTTGTCATAAGAGCTACCGGGGGTACCGTCAACACGCCACTATTGTCTTACCTGATTAATTATATAGATAACAATTTTGAATCACCACGTAAAAATTATTTGACATTAGAGCTACTTTTGTCTTCTTCTGTACATGAGCCAAAATTATTCTAATCTCTTTTTTATTTATCTGATAATCTTTTAGTACGTAGGTCATTAGCAAAATAAAACTGTCTATGGTTTTGCTTCAAAAGTAAAAAAAAATATTTTATCAGTATTATTGATAAGCTCAGTGCTAAACATTTTTTTTTACTGCGCTGTCATTTTGGGAGTTAAGGTTCAATTGAAACAAAATGTACATTCTATTCAAACATTATAAAAATCTATATAGATACATACACGCTCTTAATTTCAATAAAGATGCTTCTCGTTCCATTTTGTTTTAGCGAACACTGATTCTAAGCTCTGTAGTTGTACTTAATATATGAATAAAGATTCTGCAGAGTTTTTTCTTTTAAGTAACATCAATATCATTTTGTTCATTATGTTATCTAACGATTTTGTTCCTAATTTGCAGAAAACAGTCTTCATGTAGTTTAACAACAAGTTTGGTTAAGTTTGGAAAAATTTGTTGATAAAGTGTTAAAAATAGATTTTAACTTACTAAAGATGTATGTTCACAATGTGATGTAATTAAACACAAGAAGACAATGGTCCCCTTTTAATGTTTACCTTGCTTAGGTAATAATAATAAGGAAATTTTTGAGATTGTTTTCACATCCATTTTGTTTTTTACTCTATTATATTTCCCACGAATATAAAAGAAGTAAAAAGAGATAAATGCTGCTTAACCAAAGAAAACGTCAATAAACTTGAAACATTCAAATATTATAAAGTCTAAAAATATTTGATTTTGAGTACTTAATGGACAGAATATTTGCATAGCTAAAAAAAACCCCCCAAAGTTAAATGTTCTGAACAATTACTCATAAAACTATAAAACGCTGCTTGGAAGTTTAAATCTGCACTTAAAGTATGTTGTTTTTAAAGCCTGCATTACTCATAATAGAAACATATATTTTTTTTATGCGTGGTTCAATATAGATAACATAACAAAATGCTACTAACGACATATGCAGCTTTATTTCTGGTTGTGTATATTATTTACAACGAGGCAACGGTCTTCAATAATGTTTTTGCCATTCAAACATATTATTATCCGAAATCTTCGTGTCACCAAATTTCTAATATCCAAAGTAAGACCAGATGTTTAGGAACATGTATAATCTCGGTGGATCGCAATGTCATGATCAGCCACGATGAATCTACAAGCACCTGTATGTGTTGCAATGACATCACAGGAAGTGACATAACTGGTCCTAATTGGAAATCTTATGTCCCACATAGGTGTAAGTATCTAATTCTTTTTAATCAAAGATTTTATTTGAAAGTGACTTGAAACTACACCTTTTTTAGGGTAAAGCAATAATAAGAGGCTTCTTATTTTTTGACGTGTAAAGTATTAAGATACATTTAGTATTCTGTAATAAAACGTGTTTATTTTATCATAAACCCTTCGCAAAAGGTTGTGATGACACAAGTTATACAGTAGTTATGTGTATCAATGAATAAATATATCACTCTTATATTTCCCAGTAACTAATACTGAAAAATACTTTTTAAATGCGAATGGATACCAATTTACTTACGTTATAAATATTGAAAAAAAACTTGGTTTTGTTTTTATGTTATGTTTTTCCCCCACTACTTCTTCCTGATATTTTTTCTCTTAATTTTTTCTGAATGGATTAACATATGTGCAACATGTTTCTTTAAATTAGAATAATACTTTCTTTGTTAATATCACTATCTTAAATTCAATCTTTTTAATAATTACATGTATAGTGCTTTTTCGTGTCTTTAATATGGCTGTGAATATCATTAAAACGATGTATCGCTATTAAAATGAATATACAGTAATTAAAAACTTCATCTGTCAGTGATGTGCAATAAGTGTATTTTCTTTAAAATTCAGGTCAATGATTTTCAATTTCAGGCATGGACACAAACATGTTCTAAAAAAGGATTGAAATTCACTTTTAAATATACTACTACTACTACTACTACTGCTTAAAAAACTAGTGCACATTGTGGTCCTTAAAACGTATTTACAGACAACAACTATATGCAGAAACTGATAGAACATACAACACATATATTTCTGAGAGATAAATAAATATAGATTATATGTGATTTAAAGTACATTTAATTGCCTAGCATAGAGCCAGGCATTATATATACCTTCAATGAAAATAAAATACAGGCTATTACTACAACGCCGAATGAAAATATTCTCTGAGGTTAGCATATGTAAAAGCTTGTAAAGTTTGGTGACATGTTAAAAATAGAGATAGATTATTCCATAAAAGAGCACCGTACACTGTAAAAGAATAGGAATTATAAGAACTAAACAGATCCGCTTGTAAATTTGACAATAACTTGGTAAATTTGTTTTTTTTGTTTCAGATATAGACTCGGATTTCACTACCCTTTTTTACTAGCGATTCAAAAATGTTGTACCATATGCAAGCTTAAAAATTCACTAAAAAGAAGTGATATTTTATCTGTGTGTTTTGTAGTACACTGTGCTAACGGTTATGCGACTTACTATTTGATGCCCTACCAAATATGTCTGAAGTATTTCCAAGGACCTGTCTCATATTCAACAGCTCAGGCCAACTGTCACGCTCAAGACGCCGATCTCATAAAGATTGATTCCCAGGAAAAGTACGACATATTCAAGGATTATCATGGTATGTATAAATTATGTAAAGGTATTTTAAATTTGATTATATGGAAGGTGATGTGATTGTTTTACAAAAACAATTAAACAATTTTTTTAAAAACAGACAAATTTTGGTTTTAGTTTTGTTTTCAATTATATATATATATATACATAAATGTTTTTGAAATAATTAAATCGACTTTAGATTCCCCTAGAATCAGGGTTTCAGTTTTCTAAAACATTCTTTTAACTGTTAAAAATTTCAAGTCAAAATTGTTCTAACAGGCAAAATGACAATGTTATTCATAATTATAGATTTTTTGTTCATATCTTATTTGTCAAAATTGTATGTAACGACAAAGATAAATTTATTTGAATAGAAAAAAATGAATAGATTTCAAAAAATCTTTGCTTTAATACCTTTTAAGCATTTTCAATCTATATTATTATACACATTTTTTATCGGTAAGCCATCAATGACATTTCATGATAAGTACTTGATGCACAAAAAATTAAAGTTACACAAAATCAAATCCAGATGGCATATATATATATATATATATATATATATATATATATATATATATATATATATATATATATATATATATATATATATAAAAAATTGACGATTTTATTCACTTTTTTAACTAATTTTACCCTCACTCCAACAGAATGCAGACAATATAAGTACATGTTTTCATGTTATGTTATTGCAGTAGAGTTTCTGTTAGTAAGATTTTTGTTAAAAAGAACCCGAAAAAAAAAACGAATCTTATCAACAGTTATGTTAATTTATTAATTTATTGTTTAATGAAAATAAGATAATAAGACAAGTACAATTTTACACAATTCACTGGTTTAACAGTTCAGCAACTTCACATGCAAAAATAAATTGTCACAATGTTTTTCAACAAGTCAGCACAACAATACATAGGTACCAGTTAATTTGGTGCGCGCAAAAGAAACACGGGTATATGCTACGAAGAATATTTGAACTTTCTTAAAAAAATTCTCACAATCGAACATCTTTGTCCTCATTAATGACCTGAAATACGTAAAAAACACAACAGAAGAAAAAGGAAAATATGACTGTTAGGGAAGGAAGGGTGGGATTTTGACAGACGTAGAAAACGAGCTTAATTTTTTTGTAAATACATCGCCCACCTTTTCTGGATTTTATCATCTCAGAGGTAAGTTGGAAGCCCCCCCCCCCCCCCCCCCCCGAACCGATCCCGACCTATTTTTTTTGGTTTTGCAAACAAGATACAGTAATTCAAATATTTTCTCGTGAAATAAAGGCACCTATTTTCTATGGAAAAAAATAAATGCTATTTTTTCTCATTATACTGCACAATAATTAATATCATATGGCTTTTGTTTACGCTGATATTAAAATACGATATGTGTGGTTCGTAAGGGAATATAGTTTTGATAACATGGAATATAATAGCAAAACTATATCACTACAGAGTTTTGTACCCTTTACAAAATATTTTTGATTAAAATAATCGTTACGAAATACAAAGGTTAAGTCAATTGTTAGAGATTTTTGTGTGGGGTATGATTGACAGCCACACGTCCTTCCAAACAATCTAGTCAGTTTTACATTTTCATAGCTTACAAATCACAATGTTGGAAAAAAACTATTTTGAATTATTTTTATTTCAGGACCAATTGCCAAAAATGTTGAAATTGAAGTCTGGGTTCAAGGGGAAAAGGTCGGAGATCAGTGGCAGTTTGATGACGGAACTCCGATGCCTAACATCTGTCCTATAAAAATTGCGGGGAAAAATGCAGATCAAGTACATATGCGGGCCAAAAGCTCTAACACTTTTAATTGTAGTGATGCTGTGAACGCCCGTCTATGTAATTATTCATGCGAATACCATTTTCGTTCGTCATTCAATAATGAATTTGAGAGCAATAATTGAAACATTGAATTGATGATACGTTGATGTAACTGAAAATTTATGGCAAAATATTGCCATACTCGCCTGTTTGCTGTATGTTATGTAGCAACATTTGTTTAACGTAACTGTGTTGCTTTTTGCTTGCATAGTTGTTGTAAATTGAAATAATAAATCATTCATTGAACATTTTGTTTGTTATTTAAACATGCAAAAATGCCTCAAATTGTTCTTATAAATGCAGATTTATTAAAAATGATGATTTCTCTGAAATCCTTAATCAACCATATAGTGTTTGAAGACGCAACTATATATAAATAAAAGTCTCTATAGATTTGGCATTAAGCACGACTTGAAAGAACTTTAATAATTACGTGAAAAATTTTTGCCGTTATTTATTCTTGTAAATGATAAGGATTGCTATTGAACATTTTTCTGAGGAAACATAGTTTGAAATTTTCATATTCATCAAAATTTGGATAATTTATCAATAAATTAATCATTCAGGAGAATGCAGCAATTGTTTTGTGAATTCTTTTTACTAGTGATGATATGCCGTAATATAAGTTATGTTGTAGAGTTTTTACCCACCTCAAACTAAAACATAAGAAACTTTGAACTACAAATATCTAGTATTTTCATTTCTACCATATAACTCAGTGGGAGGTAAGATACAAATTAAAAGCGCATGCAATGTATAATAGCACGTTTTCTTAGCAAAATATAAAAATACAAATGTCCTGCAATAAAATCATGTCAAAATCCGATAAATCCGACAATTTGATTGGGATAATACATCAAACAATTAATCCTAGTAAGATACATGTTTTCCTTTTAATTCGAAAATGTCTTTTACTCACGATTTTCATTTCTTTATGCTGATTTTTGTTTTAGTTTTTGACAATGCATTGTATGTCGATCTTTTATCTTGTATTCTTTCGATTAAGTAATGCAATCACGCACAAAATTAATTATTATGCGTTAATGGTTTAGACGCAGTTTATAATCCGTTCTTTTACCCTTAAACATTTGCAAAACATTTAGCAACGGGTAACACTATATAAATAGTGCCTGAGAAAACCATTGTCAACCTCGGTTGAGAATGGTTTTCGAGGATTGTCAACCTCCCAAAAAGGCACTATTTATTTTATTATACTGAATGTCTTAATTTTAAAGAAAACTTTATTGCTTTTATAATGGAATGGCGTAAATTCTATGGCGATTCGTCCGTGCATAACTTACGCTCATGAAACAGTTCGTTGTGTTGCCCGTTGCCAAGTGTGTTGCTAACGCTGAGGGAAACAGATTTCAGTATTCAACATGAACGTATAATAAAAGGAATTGTTACATGCGCGTAAATTATGCGTGGATTTACGTCAACGGTAGAGTTTCTATAAAATTAAAAAATGAAGTATAGAAAAAAAATCGTGCCTGCTTGGGATGGTAACAGTTGAAATTGACTCCACTTCGTATCGGTAAACAAGAACGTTCTCGGTATTGTCAATTTCAACAGTTACCCCCTTCCAAAACAGGTACTATTTATATAACATAAACAGAATGTTCAAATGCAAATGTTTTGGAATCATTAGATTTCGTGGTGGCTCAGTTGTCGAGGAATTCGTGGGTGTCATTTATACAAAACTTAACAGCCTCCACGAATTAGTAAATCAGGGTTATAAAGTCTATATCCTTTTATAGGTATAACATCCCCACAAACCTGTAAAAACTAAGCAATCCACGAATATTAGACCCCACGAATTTTAATGATTCCACAGTAACTTGAACCCTTTTTGGCACAAAAATTTTCCCCGTGTCTTTTACTAACTACATAACTCCACTTGTCTATGCAACTGTGGTACATCCCTCGCAGGAGCAGTAATAAAAAGTCAAGGAATGCATATAATCAATATTGTGTTGAATGCTGTATATGTTTATACTATAGCATTGAATGATGACTTTTTGAAGTATACACTTTCATAACTGCAGCGGTGTGTGCATGCAAATTGAGTAACGTGCGTTAGCGCCTTATGGAAATTTGTATGCACACACCGCTGCAGTTATGAGAGTGTATACTTAAAAAAATCATGATTCAATGCTTATATTTTCATTTTTTTAACTTCTTGCCTTGTCTGCAAATGTAATTCATACCTTAAAATTCCTATGTTATCTTAAGGGCAAGTCAGTATTAATGGAAGAGCCACAGTAACAGCCACAAGCGTGAACTTTGATTTTCTCTTGTGACGTTGCAGTTTACAGCGTTCAACGTTTGTGACGTCATAAGAAACTCGTCAATTTGACCGTTGACTACTTGTTGCATTTAGAGGCATTTGAAGATCACAGAATTTAATGGAAAAACGCAGTAGAATGTAAATATAAACTTTATAATTAAATTTACTCAGTCCACCGTTTTTCATTTTTTTAATGTCGATGGTCGGTGGATTTCCCCCAGGCCTTGCAGATGTCAAGTGATTAAAGTTCATCAATCTCTCACTCAACCAACAGACTATTACGAAATCTTAAATTTTTTTCACCATGGATTCCTACCTCTTGGTATTGTTTCATCGAAATCAAAATAAGCTACATGTATATTGTTACTTGTTTTAATACGGTCCATAACTTACAAGTAAGCATAATATTATTACCGCTTTATCATTATCTATCAACAAAATATTTGTCACACCCACCTCCACCCAAACTTTACTTTTAATGTGCTGTATATTAGTGTAAGTATATAGTTACTCAGTAAATTTAGGGGATTAAAAAGATACATGTAGATAGGTCATTTTTGTATTGCAAAATTATCTTGTGGTCTAAACCCTAATCTAATATATATTTTCTCGTCTTTTGCAAACAATATTATTACAGATTTTATCTCAACTTGGGTAATTGATTCAATTTTTTTTCTAACAAAAACCTAGTTGCAGTAAACTTGTAAAGCAAAAAAGAAAAAAAAAAAAAAAAGGCAAAAAAAAAAAAAAAAGGGAAAAAAAATTATACTACGCATTTGTAAGTCATGAATTCGATTCCCGCTGTAGCGTGATTTTCACCCACTTCTCAATAAAAAAGCATAGCCTTCCACATATCTGACCTTGTTGAATCAGACCTTGGATATTTTTTTTTTTTTAAAATGTTGTAAATTTAGTTGGTTTTAATTATTCCACAATTCATATTCGTAATAGTATTTTTTTAAGAGTTTAACAAGAGTTAGAGATCCGTATTATGAGATAGGTCATTCGGTACTGCAAAGTATGTTTTCTTGCCTTTGTTACAGTTGTTTGTTGTTCGGTCACTGGATTTTAATTCAGCTTGTTGGATAATACCTATACGTTAATAAATATCGTTGATTGAGATATCCTCCCTTCCTATTTCCTAGGTTTGTTGTGCTGGGGACCTTCCCTTCCGTAAACCTTGTGTAATGAATTTAAGTAACTCATTCCTCGCACATTGGCGTGTAGAGTTATGGCGCGTTAATCGACTAGAACGATTTGTGCTTATTTTGTACAAGATCTTCGCACGCTTAGACTACCTTGATGTAGAAGGACGTGAAGTTTATGTGTGTCGCCATCAATGATTAAGAACTCTACATGAATCTTCCTCTTTTGTTTAATTAAAAGAAAACCCAAAGATATTTATATTTCTGTATGTTCACTTAATTAACATTTTACCTGCGATGCCTATGCACGCGACGTCCTTGTTTATGCATTTAAATATTAAAAACTAAAATCAACATACATGATTAAAATATAAATAAAGACGATCAAGCATACTGTGGTTTCATCAATATTCGTTGAATACCAATTTTCGTGGATTTCGTTGTTAAGCTGATCCACGATATTAAATGTTCATGGAAGTTCAATTTCAATTATCAATTTGTATTGATTGGATCATTGGCCACGAAATTACGTATCCTTGAAACTGTGGTTTTCAGAAAATCCACGAAAATTGATACCCACGAATATTAATGAAACCACAGTATATTCTGTTCCAATTTGTTAGAAATCTGCAAGCATTTTGATTCGACCTTTAGACCCCTGACTCTTTTGTACACGATTACGTAACTTCTCCTGAAAACATTGGCGAAGGAGATTATTTGCGTTGGAACCGGCGATCTGCAATCATCTACATGACATTATTCTAAACAATGCTTCACCAAATGATACAAACATGAATTCATGTTTTTAAACACTTCACCTCCTCTAGATCTGCACATTTTAGATTTTTAAGGAATTTTAATTTCTTGATATATAATTGTGATAAGATAGAAGAATGTAACTCCCAAAATCCGAACGAATATGCCCATTTGTCACATTTATTTAAATTCAAAAATCGTTACACCATGGTCTCCCGCCTATTTTATAAACATTTTTCCCGGTTTTTTTTTTTCAATATACATAGGTAATCTTTTTCCGAGAGATCTACTTTTGATTGATCATCTGATAAAGAAAAAAATATGACATGAAAATAGGGATTTTGCATATTATTGCATGTCGAAAGAAGTAATATTCATTTCAGTAAATATGGTTTTTTAATTTCACGTTACATAGCTGTGTCTTTATGAATTACACCATCTGGTGTAAGATTTAGAAGTTCACTTATAGACTCATAAATTCTCTTGCTTATCTTTGATATCTGATTATCATTTTAAATGTCCAAGTCTACACGTATCATTAGATAATATCAGGCGACACACACTTCTCTATAGAAATGTTCAGAGATACCATCAATTTTGACTAATTGCTAAATTTTGAGAGCACGCAACAATATCAACCTTGTACATAGTCTTTAGAAAGATTAAAATACAGAAGTTTTCTAAAAAAAAAAATGGTACGTCTTTTGCATGCAGGTTCATGTTTTTTTTACAAATACAATTTCTGACATGAATTATGAGTATATACCATTGCTGGTTACTCTTTATATTTATACTTGCCATTAAACGTCTCATTATTTAAAGAATTTCTTAAACGATTACACAAACTGTGTTCGACAAATAGTTTTCCTTAAACATTTTCAAAACATGTTTTCATACAAGTCTTCAATCACAACACGTTTTCATAACGAAAGCAGAACTGAAAGTTTAGACATTATAATCGTTTGAAACCAAATCATGCAAAACAGTGTGAATAATAAGTTCTCGCATTATTACCTGTGTGAGATCGATTTCTTCCGTATGAGGTTATCAGTATGAGATTTTTTTCTATCTAACCCGTGTATTACTACAGGTATCTAAAATATAAACGAACATAATTTGCCTTTAAGAAATGATAGATGATGGAATAAGCTAATCGATTAAGAAATTCTTTTGTTTAATTGATAAGATTATTTTTTTTTTATTAGAAAACATCGCCATGTGTTATCTTCGTAAATTGTACTACCCCTAGCACATAAGGGATAACCCGGCAGTAAACTTTGAAACATCTGGGCTTAAATTCACGTCCTAGGACTGGGCATAGCCTCGTTTTAGTCGGTCCTAAACCGTAAGTTTTGTCCCTTTCGGTGGAATTCTAGAATGATTCTACTATTTTTCAAAACAGAATATCCCTTACTGATATATTTGTGTATGATGTCGAACAATATATATCAATAATTTAAAATCTCAATCACAAGATTAAGTAATGCAAATGTTTATATTAATGTAATGTTTATTTACTTAGTGCTAAAAGTGCTCACTTTAAATTAAAGAATATTAAAGACGATAATTTACAACAACAATGTACTATTTCACATAGTTATATTGATTTAATTTATGTTCTTTTAATGGAGTAATCCTTACAAAATACGAATATAAACTTGAATTTGATTGGGAATCAGTGTCCACTATTTAGATGTCAAAACATTATATTAGTCATTTTATAAAAAGAATGTAAGTAAAATATGAGAGGATACTATATAACCTATTCTGTATACATAATGCACGTGAAATACATAATCATTCTCATTTTTTTCTCAATTACTTTAATTAAACTTCCGATTGCTAACAATACACTCATTCAAGTGTGGATGGAATCAATAAAGGTCGATGGTCATTGACAGTTTGATGACGGTTTTCCGATGCCAAATGTATGCCATATCAACATGAGCGGAGGACCGGAGGGAGAACATGTCCAGACTAGTGTCCATGGTAGTATAGACCTTTACTACCAAGATGGTTTGAACAAATACTTATTTCATTAATCGTGCGAGTACGGTCGAGAGTCGATCATATACAGGTATCGCAAGAACAATTTAAACAAGAGGTTGACTGCGTGTTATTCTTTCTATATGTAAGGGCTTTTTAAAAAAAAAATGAAACACCTGACGAAATGCAATATTTAAATACATACATCTTTAGATCTCGACATCTTCCAACCATGGTGTTGTACTCTAACAAATGGAGACTCATTCAAGTTAATCAATACGTATAGATTGGTTTATTGTTAAAATATAAATAATACATATAAACAGTTATATAACCTCCAGATTTTTATACCATTTATGTCATGCAATTTGCTACCAGAACATTGTGTTATTATTTATCGTTTACCTTGCTTTGATATAATGCACCTTGATAATTATGAAACATTGAAGACCGCTTTACCATCCATCATATACAACATTATAATTAATTTTACATAAACATTAGTAAGTTAAGTCAACGGTAAATTCTTTTGTCAAAGCAATTTGTCAAAAATCAAAACGTTCAAACAGAATAGAAAAAAACATGCAATCATAAGACTACTTCATACACAAAATTATTCTCATAAATTTCTTTTTCTAAATCACGTGATGTTTTACCATTTCTCATTTAATTATAAACGAATTCTTATAAGTATAGCACTTCACTATCATTGTATCAGCAGAGGCGGCTAATTACGTAAATATTTCTTTTATACGGTAAACCAGGAATAAAGAGATGTTACCAACGGCATCTCTCGTGATATGTTTGGTTGTTAATATTTTTGGCATTGAAGCAACTAGAATCAAGACCTTTAACGGTATCAAAACAAGGGAGTATCCGAAATCTTCGTGTAACAAAATTCCTAATATCTTAAGCAAGAACGAATGTCTCGGACATTGTGTTATCACAGTGAATAAGATAGTCATGATCATGAATCTACAAACACATGTATGTGTTGCAATGACATCACAGGAACTGACATAACTGATCCCAATTAGAACTCTTAAGTCCCACCAACATGTACGTATTTTTTTTATATTTTTTTTCAATAAAGAAAGTTTCTATTTGAAAGTGACTTAAAACTACACCTTTTAAGGGTGTTATTTACTCAGGGTTTGAGTTCTCAAATTCTGATTGTTAAAAAGTTCAATGTAATGAGTAAAATTTATTCTAAACACAAAAAGTATTTATGAAATGAATTATTATTGACAAAACGTTCAATAGTTTTACTTTATTATGGAATTATGCTCAAACAAAAATTGACTTTTAGCCAAACAGAGGAAATTGGGACTAAATTTTGCAGATTTTGTTTCTGCTAAAAGTTTTTTGGCAGTAGTCTAATATTAAAAGTTAGGATTTTATATTTAAGTCTACGTAATTTTATATATTTTCCGTTTGTTTTACCTCACTTATTCATTAAAATAATCTTATGGCACGACTAATAATAATATTGAAAAATGCTTAAAAACGATAAAAGACATCATATCTCAAAATTTTGATCACTGACCTCATATAAATTTTATGCCAACAGAATAAGGTTAATATAAGTAGTTCAATATCATAAGTGTTTTTGTATTATCATCATTCAATTAAGGTCTTCCGTTTTCCAACGGAAGACCTTATTGTTTTCGTTCGGTTTCTTTTTCCCTATTATTTTTTTTCTTACGTATTTTGTGTACGCGATTTCTCAAAAACTACTCGGCCGATTTACATGAAACTTTCAGATCTGATAGATATTGCTCTGAACCTTATTGCAAATTTTTTTTAATGGTGACGTCATTTCCGGTTTTGAGATATTAACGATTTTATTATTTTTGGAGGGTCAGCTTGTCCACGAAGGTTCTCATAAACTAAAAAAGATATTGAGTTCAAAATTTCAGGAATGATAGATGAAAGATTGTAGATATGTAATAGTGCATTTATAATTTTTCAGCGCAAAAAGCGCCGAAGCTCGGTAGGGCTCAAAAAATGAGATAAAAAAGCGTTGTGATTTTGCATGGTTTTCTTAGTTTATCTTTTTTCCCGGAAATATTTTGTTAAGACATGTAGAACAGAAAAGATTTATGTTTAAAAGAGCTTTCATATGACATCAAGAAAAAAAAGCTGGTCCCTCAAGTTAGGGACCTAGAGTTCTTGAAAGTTATCGCTTTATAACTCAAACGTGGTTTAGATTTCGATATGGCTGTCGCTGCAATAGTTGTTCATTATGATCTTATTAATGTCGTGACAATAATATTTTGTTCGGGTATTGCGTAATAAGAGTGTAAAAAGCTAGATTTCTTACCATGTATTAGTGTTTTATTTGGCAAATAAACGGAGTGTTTGTGCGTATAACTGACATAAAGGGCACCAGTTTACATACGGCGGAAAGTGTTTAAACATTTAAATTATTTTCTAGTGAAACACATTATTGAGAACTCATTCTTTGCAATGCCTTTGAGTCGCTTTTAAAATCTAGCTGGATTCGGAGCTGCGTACATGTATGTGAACACCCTTGCTCGCGGCCGAGGAAATAGGTCGCGGCTGGACTTGCGAGCGGTCTGCCGTTATCTAATACACAAGATTTGCGTCTTGCTGTAATGCACACATATGTTTATTTATGTAGCTTCAAACACAAAAACTCCGATTTTAATAGTAAATAAAAAAGATTATACTTTTACCTACTACGATATAAAGTGTACCAGGTTACATGCGGAAAGTGTTTTAACAGTTTAATTCTATTCTAGGGAAACACACTGGATAAAAGAATTATTTCTATGCAATCCATTTGAATCACATTTAAAATCTAGCTGGATTTCGAACTGCATGTATGTCAACAATTATACGTATCCGATCCCTTGCCCGCGGCCGAGGAAATAGGTCGCGGCTGGACTTAAAAGCGAGCGGTCTACCGTTATCCAATACACAAGATTTGCGCCTTGTTGTAATGCACACATAACTTTATTCATGTAGATGCAAAAACACAAAGAATTCTGATTTTAACGATATTAAAGAGTAAAAGAAAAACGATTGTACCATTACCTACGAAGTAATGCTGTTTTCGGTATCGTAATTGAATAAAAAATAAATACTATGACTGTCATTGAAATTAGGTGTTCTTTGTGATTTTGTCTATGTCATGAAATAGTTTTATTGTTGGAAAATGAAATTCAGTTATCAGACTGCAAACATGTCAAACCCACCACGTTGGGTGTACATTTACATAGCACGGGCCGAGGAGATGCCGCGCTAGTGGACAACCGATTTGCTGTAGTCTAGGACACATGCTTCTCGTGTATATACGTTATCACACAATTGAATGTTCATTCATTCTTTGTTAAATTATTTTTATTTTCAATTATATTGGTTAACGATGCATCAAACCATTGATTTAAATCAAAGTGCGTAAAGTTAAAAAAAAATGCGATCAATGAATATAATACCGGTACAATGTTTTACATTCGTACTAGTTGAAATGTAAATACATTCACCTGTGTCTATTTCTGACATTTTGCTGCTGAGACTTTAATGCATTACATTACCTACTTCAACAAAATATAGGCGATATTCACAACATGATTATTCCAACACACACATCGTAAGTATCTGTAATCTGTGATAATTCATTTAGCTAACAAAATATAAGAGAGAGAGAGAGAGAGAGAGAGAGAGAGAGAGAGAGAGAGAGAGAGAAAGCAAAAGTTGAAATACATTTAAAAAGCGTTCGAGATAAGGCAACTTAAGTGGTACAATGTTACATGCTTGCGGTAGGTGCGGGCACGATAAAACTAACCATTTTTAAACAAGTTTTTTTTTATTCAGGCCGTAAAAGACTAAGGGTCACACTATTCGTTTAACGTTTTTTCAATGGTAGTCTGATTCATAAAAAAGAATATTCATTGCTGATTTTATTCTTTTATTAATTAGATTTTATTTTTTGTTATTGAAATTTTATTCTGAAAGAATATGCGAGTTTTAAAAAAGTTTATGTACATTTAATGAGTAAAAATTTTGATTGGATTCGGAAAGTTAAAGATCGAGTAGAGGACAATCACATGATTAAAAATACTTCTTAGTAGGTAAGGGAAATTTTCAAATCAAATGGGCTTTGCATATTCAGGCACACTCTAATATTTAATACATAAATTATATATACTTTAATAAAACGTCTGTATGCTTTACTATGTATTTTCTGTCTGATTAGGACTGTTCTTTCCTAAAAGAAGCGCTCGGCGATCGCGTAAAGAACGTTCTGTAAAGTACAACACCTGATTGAAGTACATGATTATATATATTTTATAAAAGCGAAATTGTAGAGGATATGGAGTCAATAAGCAAATCAAATTTGCGAATTAAGCAATAGCTGTTATCCAATGCCTATGATTGATAATTTTACAAGGTAAGTTAAATACATATAAATAGGAATTTTAAAGCACTACCCGTCCCCTTGTTAAGAGCTTCCGTTTCCGACATTCTTTTCCATTATTAACGATTTTTGTGCACGCATTTTCTCGGAAATGGCTCAAATTTTGTTACACGGCCCCGATAAGAAGACCCCTAAAATTTCTTTCTCAAATATATCTATCAAGAGCGGTCTAAAATTTCAAACACTGGTTGCATGTATAACATTTAAGCTATTTTGTGCAAATTATATGTGCATGAAATGACAATTTTCCTGTAACGTAACAATAATTACACATTGTGAAATCTAAAAGTTTCTTAATTTATCATTGAAATTCATATTTTTAGACGACCCATACAGTAAGTTTCTCTAGCCGAGTCTTTCGTTCAACAGCGATTCGATTGAACATTTCAGCTTGGTTTGCAACAAGAGGATGAAACGACCATGATATTTGACAGATTTGGCTAAAAGGAGTTTAAAAGTTTAGGATACAAAATACAAGTGCGATTATATCTTGTAAGGGAAAAAAATAATAAATCTACGTTTGCCATAAATGCAAAATTTTATCATGAGAATATTTTAACATTTAGATCCGCCGGATATTTCCATTTCTCCTCATTGTTTGGTGCCTAATTTGAAATTATAACATTTCGAGGTATGATGAGGGGATGACAAACGATATCGGAGTCTTACTCCCGCAGTTTTCTGAATCACGGCCTGAAAAAAAATGGCGTGAAATGGGAAAAAATGCGTATTTATTTATAACAAGACTTAACGGTATTAACTGAAATACGTTGCTACTTTGCATCTATATTCACAGTTGTTTAAATCAATACCAACGACAGAAAAATTGGTCGATAATTGAGAATTAAGTATCTCGCAGAAGGCCAATCGATCGATAAGTGGCCGGACTACGGGAGATAACTCTTACTAATTATAAGCAGTCGGGTTTTTTTTCATCGCGGCGGTGTACAGAATAGACAGAATCCGGACTGCACAACACTTTTTAAACAAAAATGTTAGGAAAATGTCGAGGGGCTGAATAATGTCGCCGGATTGGACAGCATGCTGGAATACACAATATCCGGATTCAACGAGTTTCAACATGTACATTATTTTCATTGAAATATGGCTTAAATAGACCGGGAAAACTACTGCAACGTATATTAAATTGCACACATACTTAGCATAACCATCGTTTAAAAGTGTACAATTGTTTTAATGAAAATCGGACCAAGCAGCTTTAACATTTAGATTTACATGTGTAAGACACTTTATTAGTCATATGCATGATCCTGTGCATGAATTATTTTCAATACCTTTTTACTCTCCAAAATGATCTCCAATTCCATTCACAACTATCACGTTAAACAAATTTTCAAATTTTGAGTCGATCTCAACTGCTATATATCCAAGGAATCTATTGATTTTATCATATGTTACGTAAATAGGTTTCTAGGGGTCTAACGTCCAAAATTTGATCACCCATATATCATTTGATATTTGATCTTTCATTCGATATGAAAAAAAGAGGGCTTGACTCTCACAGTAGGGGACCAGAGGGCCCTTAAGACTTTACTGAGAGATATTTTGTGAAAGATCATAAAAG
The DNA here is from genome assembly GCA_015776775.1 of Magallana hongkongensis. Lineage (NCBI taxonomy): Eukaryota > Metazoa > Mollusca > Bivalvia > Ostreida > Ostreidae > Magallana > Magallana hongkongensis. Next base: position 27,509,858 of record CM027469.1, read on the forward strand.
CAGATATGTTATCTTATAGTTATATATCCAAGTAATGTAATGTTTTTACCAAGCAGTACATAATAAGAGGTTTTCAGAGGTCAAATGTCCGAAAAAATTAATTACCCATATATCAGAAAGGAAAAATCTTTGGAAATGCAGTATAGAAGCAAAGATGCTCAAAATGATGCACAAAACAATATTCAACCTAAAAAATGTCGTTAAACGGCCCTTACAATGTATAAGGAGGTCGGTCCCAAAAACTTTTTTTTCACATATATCTCAGGAATTGTAATGAATTTCTAAACACTTGTTGAACAAAATGTGTTTAAAATTAGACGACCTTTCATTTGATATTAAGAAAAAAGGGACCGTCTCCCTAAATTTGGGATCAAGATGGGCCTAAAGTCTCTTATCTATAAAGTCATTTACTGAGTCATGTTTTATAATAGGTCATAAAAGCAAAATTAGGTATACGTTTATATATCCTAACAATATAATGATTTTCTCTTGCTCTACCTAGCGAGGGAATTTAGGGGCCAGAGGTAAACAAAAGTTTAATATTTTCTATCTCAATTGGAAGAAATGCTAGTATTTAAAAAAGCAACTTAAGAGAACTTATAAAAACATTACAGGAAAGCATTAGTGCTCAACTCTTTTTTCCAGATCATGTTTTGTTGTCGAAAATTAAAGTCGATGACGTCATATCACCTTCTGAAAATCGGACGGAAGACCTCCTCGTTGCTCGCAACGAGATCGTGTCTAGTTTTTTGTAAAATTGAATAAAAAATGGGTAGGGATTTGAAAACTGATAGAAGAAATTCGGACTGAATTATTTTTAAAAATTGATGCTGAAATCTTAATGTTGTGGACTTATTTAGTGCCACTACCATTCATAAACTGTATCTTATTTTTTAAAGTGTCTAATTATTTGTAATATTTTTATAATTAAAAAAATCTCAATCGAAGTTTAAAATTTTATGGGATTTTTCTTGAATTTTCAATAAATATTCAATGGCCATTAACTCAAAAAGTAGGTCATTGACCTACTTTTCTGAAAGTCAAAAATAACAATACAAGCAAAGGTCTATAACACACAATAGATGGTTTTTCATTATCATCAGTGGATTTTTTTTTCATTCTGAGTAAACGTCATCCTTAAGGAAAACAATAGTTATTCGCTTCTTTATCTTTTACTTGTAAAGTATGAATATTTATCTAATATTCTATCTTAAATTTAATATTTCCAATACCTATACTGCTTTTCATGTCTTCAATATGGTTTTGAATATTATTTAAACGATGCATCAGTTTTAAATTGATTATACCATATTTAAAAACTTCAAATGTCAATGGTGTGCAATGAGTGTATTTTCTTAAAATTTCAGGTCAATGATTTTCAATTTCAGGCATGAACTTAAAACAATGTTCGAAAAAAGGGTTAAAACTTACTTTGAGAATAGGAATTATCTGATTTGAAAAAATAACACCCATGTGTGAATTTGACAATAATTTGGCGAAAATGTTTTTTGTGCACATATATTGACTCGGATTTCAGTACTGTTCTTCTTTTGTAGCGATTTAAAAATGTTGTACTACATATAAGCTTAAAAAAATCAGTAAATAGTAGTGATATATTATCTGTGTGTTTAGTAGTGCCCTGCGCTAATGGTTATGCGACTTACTATTTGATGCCATACCAAATATGTCTGAAGTATTTCCCAGGACTTGTCTCTTATTCAATAGCTCAGGCCAACTGTCGCGCTCAAGACGCCGATCTCATAAAGATTGATTCCCAGGAAAAGTACGACATATTCAAGGATTATCATGGTATGTTTGAATTATGTAACCGTATTTAAATTCGTTTAAGTGGAAGGTGATGTGATTGTGTTATGAAAGCAAAATCTCTAGAAATGGACGAATTTTGGCATGATAAAGTTGCAGAATTTGTAAAAAATGTATTATGTTTTGTCTTTAATTTAATATATACATAAAATGTTTTTAATAACATTAAATTAACTTAAGATTTCTCTTTCCTCGGGGTTTTAGTTTTTCTAAAAACTTTCTTTGAAATGTTCAAAATTTCAAGTCAAAATTGTCTAAACAGACAAAATTACAAAGTTATTCATAATTATAGATTTTTATTCATATTTTTGTGGTCGAAAATATGCAACGACAAACGTAAATTTATTTTGAATAGAAAAAATGAATACAATTTCCAATTTCTCTTTTGCTTAAATATCTTTCAAGCATTTAAATCTATATTGTTATGCACAATTTGTAATAGTAAAATATCAATGACATTTCAGGATATGTACTTGATGCACAAACATTAGAATCCTACAAAATAAATTCCAGATGGCATATATTCAAAATTTACGATTTTATTTACTTTTTCACATAATTTCACCTTAACAAAATGCAGACAATATAAGTACATGTAATCATCAAAAGTTAATGGTGTAGATGTAGAGTTTCTGTGAGTAAAATGTTTGAAATACAAATGAAGCCTATCAAAGATAAGTCCAATTAAAAAAAAAAAATGGATGAAAATTTAAATTAAATTAAAATCAATCTTTGACGTTGAATCGATTTTTGCAAAATACTTATTAACAATTAACAACGCCTCAAAATGTTTTATAATCAGTAAAAATTTGCAAATAACGATAATGTTAGAAATGACATAAAATTTGGAAGATTTTCAACAAACATTCTGTGGCTACTGACAAGAAAAGTGGGTAATTTGCCTAACCACTTTCATTCTAGAAAGGTTGTTCTATGTTGTACGTTTATAACATTGCACACGCGCACACCATACACTGTACATCGTAGATCGTGCAGCGATAGCATGGACGTTAGAAAAGTTTTTTTGTTGAGACATCCTTGAACTGACTTTTGTAAGGTAACCTTTTTACATGAAGACTATTCCTTAAACCGACATTAAATTAATGACGTTTTCGTTTGAAAAGAGTAGTCTTAGTACTGTTTAGAAATTTTTACATGATTTTTAGTGATACGTATCAAATGCATAAAACGCAATACATTAAAACTTCCTAAAATAGTATAGCTGTCATGACAACTAAGAGTAGCTTTCAAAAATTACTACGTAAACATTAACTAGCTGTCAACAACAACGGGTATGCATTTATTTGGCGTATTTCTCCAGGCATGGAGAAAACCTTTGAGCTTGAAATTAATTTTAAATGTTCGGTATATATCATTTGAATATATAGCAATAAATATATTTCCTTGACAACGTCCAAATTTCACTTAAATGCACAAATAGTCAAAAATTAAAAATCAGACTTTAGACCATAGTTTACCATAACTGTTTGAAAATGAAACAGAAGGAAAAAATACATAAAACTTGGAAAATAACAATAGTACTGTCCAAATAATTTGATGCAGTTTTAATCAAAGTTGATTAAATGATGTGCATTTTTTATCTAAATGTGCAGACAGAAAATTAGATGTACACGATAATAATATATTTGGTGATTATAATCAACTACATTTTTGATAACAATTTCTATACAGTTTGATATTTTTGTGAATTATCAATAAGTGCGACTGTATAATTTTTTTGATAACATGGAATGAAAAAACACAATCGTACCCTCTTTTACAAAATGGTGTTGAGAAAAATGTATTTCTTAATTAGATTAAGTGTGACAATATCAGAAAACATTTATTAAAAAATAAAATTTATTCAAAGGTTAAGTCATGATGAATTTCCATTAATTTTTTGCTGAAAATGTCGTCATTAAGATACCAACTCTATATTAGTGAATATTGAAGAAATAGTATGCCACACGTCCTTCCAAACTATCAAGTCAGTTTTACATTCTCATAGTAGCATACAAATTACAATGTTGGAAATAACAATTTTGAATTAATTTTACTTCAGGACCAATTGCCAAAAATGTTGACATTCAAGTGTGGGTTCAAGGGGAAAAGGTCGGAGATCAGTGGCAGTTTGATGACGGAACTCAGATACCGAACATCTGTCCTATAAAAATGGGGGATAATGCAGATCAAGTACATATGCGGGCCAAAAGCTCTTAATCTTTTAATTGCAGTGATGCTGAGAACTCCCGTCTATGTAATTATTCGTGCGAATACCATTTTCGTTCGTCATTCAATAATTAATTTGAGAACAATAATTGAAACATTGAATTGATGATACGTTGATGTCACTGAAAATTTATGGCGAAATATTGCCACACTCGCCTGTTTGCTGTCTGTTATATAGCAACATTTCTTTAACGTAAATGTGTTGCTTTTTTGCTTGCATATTTGTTGTATATTGAAATAATAAATCATTGATTGAACATTCTGTTTGTTATTTAAACATGCAAAAATGACTCAAATTGTTCTTATAAATGCAGATTAATTAAAACTGATGATTTCTCTTTTGAAATTATTATTCTATTATTATTTAATATTATTATTTAAGATTACGAAATCTTAAATTTTTTCACAATGGATTCCTTCCTCTTAGTATTCTTTCATCGAAATCAAAAAAAGCTACATGTATGTTGTCACTTGTTTTAATACGGTCCGTAACTGACAAGTAAACATAATATTATTACCGCTATATCATTGTCTATCAACAAAATATTTGATACACCCACCTCCACCCAAACTTTACTATTAATATGCTGTATATTAATTTGAGCATATAGTTACTCAGTAAATTTAGGGGATTAAAAAGACACATGTAGATAGGTCATTTTTGTACTGCAAAATTATCTTGGGGTCTAAACCCTAATCTGATATATTTTTTTTCGTCTTTTGCAAACAATATTATTACAGATTTTACCTCAACTTGGGTAATTGATTCAATTTTTTACTCAACAAAACCTAGTTGCAGTAAATTTGTAAAGCAAACAAAAAAATAATAATAAAAAAATATACTACTCATTTGTAAGTCATGAGTTCGATTCCCTCTATAGCGTGATTTTCACCCACTTGTCAATCTCAATAAAAAAGCATACCCTTTCACATCTCTGACATTGTTGAAATTAGACATTGGATAATTGTTTTTTAAAATGTTGTAAATTTAGCTGGTTTAAATTGTTGCACAATTCATATTCGTAATAGTACTTTTTTATTTGAAGAGTTGAACAAGCGTTAGAGATCCGTATTATGAGATAGGTCGTTCCGTACTGCAAATTATTAGGGTCTTCCGTTTCCAACGGAAGACCCTCTTGTTATTCTACGGTTTCTTTTTAGGGTCTTCCGTTTCCAACGGAAGACCCTCTTGTTATTCTACGGTTTCTTTTTCTTTATTATTCTTTTTTTTCTTTTTCTGACTTTTTTGGAACGCTATTTCTCAAAAACTATCCAACCGATTTGCACAAAATTTTCCAGACGGATAAAGCATGATCGGTGCTACATATTATAAAATTTTCAAATGATGACGTCACTTCCGGTTTCAGATATCGACGATTTTGTAAATTTTTAAGGGTCATTTTGTCCACGCATCTCCTCCGAAACTAATCAAGATAGAAGCTTGAAATTTTCAGGGATTGTAAACGAATGTATGTAGATGTACCCCCATGCGTCCAATGATGAAAATTGCTAAAGGCCTCAAAGCTCGCCTGAACCTGAAAATTGGCACCAAATTTTTTCACGAAATTTTTGCACATTTTCTGTGATATCTTTTGATGTATAAATATTTAGTTAAAACATATCATGCAAAAGTTGTTTCAAATTACACGGGCTTTCGTTTAATATCAAGAAAAAGGGGCTGGCCCCTCAAATTAGGGGCCAAGAGGGCTGTAAAGTCTTCTTACAATATCTCTTTACTGAATAATAATTTGTTATTAATTATAGAAGCAAAAATGTTCAATGTTAGGCTGCTTATTTATACAGTACCATACTTAAGTCATATGTTACGTAATTAGGGGTTTCAAGGGGCCAGAAATTCAAAACTTTGATCATTAATATCTTAAAAAAGAGAAATATTTTTTAAAGCAATGTAGAACAAAAGTTGCTCAAAATAATGTTTTGTACAGTATGCTACCTTAAATGTTTTTGTTGATGACCCCATTTAGGAGTTAAAGAGTCGGCCCCTAAAACATATTTATACATATATCTCAAGAACGGTTAACATTTCTTGAACACTTGTAGAACAAAATATGTTTGTATTTGCAAGACCTTTCATTTGATATCAAGAAAAAGGGGCTGGCCCCTCAAATTAGGGGCCAAGAGGGCTCTAATGTCATCTTACAAGAACTCTTTACTGAACAATAATTTGTTATTAAATATAGAAGCAAAAATGTTGTTTGTACATCTGTTCATCTATACAGTACCATACCTAAGTCATAAATTATGAAATTAGGGGTTTTAAGGGGCCATAATTCAATATTTTGATCGTTAATATCTGAAAAAGGATAAATATTTTGAAAAGCAATGTAGAACAAAAGTGGTTAAAAATAATGTTTTTAACAATATGATACCAAACATTTTGTTGTTAGTGGCCCCGGTAAGTGGTTAAAGGGTCGGCCCCTAAAATACAGTTGTTTAGATATCTCGAAAACGGTTGACAATTCATGAACACTTCTAGAACAAAATATGTTTATATTAGCGAGACCTTTTATTTGATATCAAGAAAAAGGGGCTGTCCCTTCAAATTAAGGGCCTGAAGGGCTACTAAGTCTTTTTATAATAACTCTTTTCTGATCAATAATTTGATATAAATCATAAAGCAACAAAGGAGCTTTTATTAAGCTTAATTTAAACTGAAATCTGTTTTAAAATCGGACGATGCATTACAGAGATATTGGGATTTAAAAATTGAGTTTTCCGGAAATTTTGATTCCACGTTCTTGGTTAAGGAAAAAGTGTTGTGTTAAAAGATAAATTAACTCGTACCTGAAATAATTCGGAAATTGTTAATTCGTACTTAAACACAATCGAATTTTTTTTGTTAAGTCGTTCTTGAAATCGGAAAGGTTTTTGTTAAGTCGTACTTAAAATAATTCGTTTTTTGTTAAGTCGTACCAGGACTAATTCGATTTTTTTCATCTTTGTATTTTAGTTTTTCTTGCAATTGGTATAAAAGCTCTGCTTCTTACAGGAACTTACAGCTTTTCTTCCAACATGAAAGGATGACTTACAGCTTTACTTCCAACATGAAAGGAAGACCCACTCGTTGCTTTGCAACGAGCTTTGCTCTAGTTATTATTATTAGGGTCTTCCGTTTCCAACGGAAGACCCTCTTGTTATTCTTCGGTTTCTTTTTATTATTATTTTTTTTCTTTTTCTTTTTTTTCTGACTCCTTTTCGGCTTCATAACTCAAAAAGTTTTCAACTTATTTAAAGGAAACTTTCAGGGATTATGTGCAATTATAATGCCTCAAAGATGTTAAAGTTTCCATAACAACATCACTTCCGTTTTGACGTTACGTCATTTTTAAACTTTAAAAAAAGTAATTTTGTCCGCGACATTTCTCAAAAACGCTTTAAGATAGAGTCTTGAAATTTTCTGTGGTTATGAATTTGGCAATTTACATGTGCAATAAGGCTGGAAATAAAAATCTGTCACTTCCGGTCGAAACCGGAAGTGAAACAAATTTTTAGAAAAAAAGAATTTTCTGATCAAATCAAAAATGAAAATGTGTTTAATAGAACTTATCAAGCTGAATCTAACACTGAAATCCATTTTAAAATCGGACAATGCATTAAAGAGATATCGGGGTTTAAAAATTGATTTTTCCGGAAATTTTGTTTCCGCGTCCTTGGTTTAAAAAATAGTGTAATGTTCAAAGTAAAGTTAACTCGTACCAAAAATAATTGTTAAGTCGTACTTGAACACATTCGGATTTTTTTGTTAAGTCGCTCTTGAAATCAAGAAGGGGTTTGTTAAGTCGTACTTAAAATCATTCGGATTTTGTTAAGTCGTACCAGGAATAATTCGATTTTTTTATCTTTTTATTTTAGTTACTCTTGTTATTGGTTCAAGAGCTCTGCTTCTTACAGGAACTTCCAGCTTTACTTCCGACATTAACGGAAGACCCACTCGTTGCTTTGCAACGAGCTTTGCTCTAGTTCTTTTTATTTTTTTTTCTGACTCCTTTTCGGCTTTATAACTCAAAAAGTTTACAACCGATTTTTATGAAACTTTCAGAGATTATGTGCAATGATAATACCTCAACGTTAATGAAGTTTCGTTGAAACGTCACTTCCGTTTTAACGTTACGTCATTTTTAAAATTTTCAAAAAGTCATTTTGTCCGCGGAGTTTCTCAAAAACGTTTTAAGATAGAGGCTTGAAATTTTCAATGGTTATGATTTGGTCGATTTACCTCTGTAATAAGGCTGGAAATGAAAATCTGTCACTTCCGGTCGAAACCGGAAGTGAAACAAATTTTTTGAAAAAATGAATTTTCTGATCAAATAAAAAATGAATATGTGTTTTGTAGATCTTATTAGGCTGAATCTAACACTGCAAGCCGTTTTAAAATCGGACGATGCATCACAGAGATATCGGGGTTTAAAAATTGATTTTTCCGGAAATTTAGATTCCGCGTCCTTGGTTTAAAAAATAGAGTAATGTTCAAAGTAAAATTAAGTCGTACCAAAAATAATTGTTAAGTCGTACAGTAACACATTCGGATTTTTTTGTTAAGTCGTTCTTGAAATCGGAAAGGTTTTTGTTAAGTCGTACTTAAAATCATTCGGATTTTGTTAAGTCGTACCAGGAATAATTCGATTTTTTTATCTTTTTATTTTAGTTACTCTTGTTATTGGTTCAAGAGCTCTGCTTCTTACAGGAACTTCCAGCTTTACTTCCGACATTAACGGAAGACCCACTCGTTGCTTTGCAACGAGCTTTGCTCTAGTTCTTTATTGGGGTCTTCCGTTTTCAACGGAAGACCCTCTTGTTATTCTATTGTTTCTTTTTCATTATTATTAGGGTCTTCCGTTTCCAACGGAAGACCCTCTTGTTATTCTATTGTTTCTTTTTATTATTATTATTATTATTCTTTTTCTTTATTTTTCTGACTTTTTTGAAGCTTCATATCTTAAAAAGTTTTCAACCGATTTCAATGAAACTTTCAGAGGTTACGTGACATGATCGTCCCTTAAAGATGTGTAAGTTTCCATTACAGCCTCACTTCCGTTTTTACGTTACGTCAATTTTAAAACTTTTAAAAAGTGATTTTGTCCAGGGCGTTTTTCAAAAACGCTTTAAGATAGAGACTTAAAATTTTCTGTGTTCATACATTGATCATTTTTATTGGGACATAAGGCTGGAATTCACCTTCCGTCACTTCCGGTCCAAACTGGGAGTATTTCAAAATTTTCGAAATTTTCAATTTTTTGTGTTAACTTAAAAAGTTGATGCTATTTATAGTGTTTTTCATGCTTAATACTAAACTGAAATCCGTTTTAAACTCGGATGACGCATTGCAGAGATATCAGGGTTCAAAAATTGATTTTTCCGGAAATTTTGATTCCGCGTTTTTTGGTTCAGAAAATAGTCTTAAGCTCAACGTCAAAATAACTCGTTCCAAACGAATTCGAAAATTGCCTGCTGGTCATAAAACAGAAATCTAATTTGAAAAAAATTAAAGTTAATCAGCGTGGGCATTGAAATGATATCGTTAATTTGATTGATAAGTACGTTGAATATGTGATACCAGTTTAGAAAATAGCGACTTTTTTTTTATCTGAATCATAATAAAAAAGAAGCAGGAGTAACACACTGTTCCCGATTTAAACAGCGAAAAGCTATTGAAAGTCATTACGGTAGTTAAGAAAGACTTTGCTGAGACTTGAAATAAGCGTAAGTGCAATATAAGCCTTGCTCGTCAGACAGTTGTTGAGAACAACACGTACACATGTATAATTGAATGAAGAGTTTGTAAATATTTCAATTCACCTATTTATTATAATTTTACTCACAAAATAATTGCATAAATGCAAGTTATACAAGTTAATTTGTTCTCTGCATATCAAACACAAACATGTTTGTTTTGATCGAAATAAATATCGTACGATCACCACGTCCACGCGCCTTGTTTTGATTGCGAACAGCTGACAGTAAAGTGTCCACATTTTCATATGAAACATGGCTTGCAAAACTTCGATAGTGGAAAATGCATCTCAACTTTCCTTTGGGAGATTATAAAGGTATGTTTTAATATTGGTTATGTCCTGTTGACTTTTTCTTTTCAAAATAATTGCACTTTTTAGTCTAACCCGAGATTCCTCTGACTGCCAGTCTCGTAACCTCTGCTTTTATGTTGTGACGTGCGTCACGATATAAAAGCGGGGATTAGAGTCAGTGAAATCTCATCTAGTTAAGTGTACTTGCACGTTTTTGTTTTACACATCGCTGATTGGAATTTTTATTTGTTATTTCACTATATATATGTATACCGGTATGTCTATGTGTATTGAATTACATACCATAACCTGTAAAACAGTGCTTTTGAAAGGGTTAGGGGCCCCAAGGTACACAAACGAAGAATGCTGTAATTAGTGTAGTTTATCTCTTATACATATTGTTTCATTCTTGAGTAATTTTTAATGCATATTACATCTACATTGTATGTAAACAATTTAAATTAAGACAGATATAATTGATACTGTGCCCAGATCTCTCTCTCTCTCTCTCTCTCTCTCTCTCTCTCTCTCTCTCTCTTGTGCTTTGAATCTTGGCAAAGTGTCAGAGAGCAATTTAATTTTGTAACAGAAATATCTCTGTCAGGTAGAAAAAAAATGAACAGTTCATTGAATTTTGAAATAAGCGTATAATATCAATTGCTCATTTTTTCCCCCTATGTTCAGCGGAATAACAAAGCTTTGTAAAAAAGTTCATGAAATTTTATGTGCATTATGCATAGAATTGATTTCTCGCTAAATTCATTCCCCCCAAAAAACAGTAGAATTGACAAAACTTGGTAGAGCAGAAGCTTATAATCTGATGCTGTTTGGATGGGTGATATTTATTTGTAGTTTTCGAATTGAAATATTGACTGTCGCAGTCGTACAATGAGTAAATCTCTCTCTCTTTGTGTCTCTGTCTGTCTCCTCACTTCTCTCTCTGTCTCTGCATATGTTAATGTAAACACAGCTTTTATTAGTATGTTAACACAGCTAATTGATTTTTTAAAATTTCAGCCCAAAACAGACTCTTGTTCCCACATGGCGACTACATGGCTTTTACTTGTTCATTCTTGTGGATTCAGCTCATGAGGTTACCCGTTCAACTTTACCCACATGCATGATTCCTTGTGTTTTACAGACTTTTTACCGGTAATTCAAATTCAATACGATAAAGCGTGAACAATAATGGAACTTTAAGATAGCATCATGCTTGTTGTGTTTGAAAAGAAATTATGACAAACAAGATTAAGGCTGTTTAAAGAAATTTACAATTTGTATTTGTTAGTTGTGAAAATTGGTTTCTCAATAAAAGTATGCAATTATGTTTCCTTTATTTTGTATTTTATAATGATATTTAGATGTGTTTAATTCAAATATCATCTCTGTTTCTAATTTTCTCCTTTAAGATTACATGTAGGATATGTAAATGTACATTTGACCAGGATATAATATCTGCTATGATAATTACTTTTGAAATGAACAAGAAATAGCATATTTTTACATTTTAAATGTATATAATTATGCAAATGCAGAAAAACATGTCAAATTTGAACATTTATCATGGAGTTTTCATCCGTCTCCAGCTACCCAGGTTTGTTTAAATTTAATTTTAATGTAAGAAATTGTCAAACTTGTATACCTAAGGTCTTACTGTTCAGCATGATTAAAAGGAGACTAGAAACCAGAATTGATTAGATATTCTCAAAATATGACTGTTAGCTTACTTTTTTTCATGGAAACAAGAAATGACATGCAGCACAATAATCATCCAGTAAACAAAAAAAGATCAATTCTTAGTATCATTGCAATTGATTGTTTTCAAATATGTGTGAGAAATAACTCAAAGAAATTGCCACAAGTTTTATAAAATTAGGTAAAAGATTTCAAACCATGATTTTTTATTAAAATCAAAAGATGGGGGAGGGTATACATGTAAGGGCATTTCTAAGTGATATAATGCTTTTTTCATGATAATATCTTGTAGATGTATGTAGTACTGAATAGATTACTTATTAAAATAGGTTGAACAACAACTGACCTCTAAAATGTTGGGTAAAAGATTTTTTACTATGGAGAACCCAATGAGTCTGTGTTATAAAATGAGGAAAGCGAAAATGGTGCACGGGTTCACTTAAATGGCCATATTTTTCTTAAACCTCAATGGAATTTGCAATATGTGGTATACTTTTTCTAAGAATTGCATTAGCTTTCTTATTGTAAGCCAAAACATATTTTTATATAATGTTGTTGTACAAAATGTACTAAGTTAAAGGTAGCAAGGAACAGTTTCAGATAAACTACCTGTGAATATTTTTGTAAAATTGAGAGTTGTTGTACTTGAAGGCTTATGAGTGTTGCTAAGATTCATGAAATGAATTTTAATGATTAACATTAGTTAGTGGCATGAACGGTTCGAGGGGGGAGGGGGTCAGTAAGTCTCAGACATGTGATGCCTGTGCAACAAGCACACAGTACAGAAGGTCTGAACACTTTAAAAAGCAGCTAGTGTAGAGGAAAAGTTGCTCAAAATAATATTTTAAACTAAATGCTACCTTTTTTTGTTAGTGGCCACGTTAATGAGTTTATGAGTCAGTCCCTAATACACAGTTGTTCAGATATGTCTAGAACAGTGAACAATGGTCTTGAACACTTGTAGAACAAAATGTGTTTATATTTACGAGACAGATTTCAATGAAACTTTCAAAATTGCTGCATGTACGTTAGCCACATTACAAAGAAATGTTTTTTACAGTGTACTATTATGTTATCTCGCATACAAATTGACAGTTGTCGATAATTAAAATTGATTTTATTGTTATTGTAAATATTAACATACAGAATTTTTAAATGGTATTGAAAATTAGAACTATATTTAATTGTTGAATTAAAACCCAGGCACGTAACATCATGGGGGGGGGGGTGCCCCCTTTTTTTCTCTCAGCAAACATTTTTCTATAATTGTCTAAATTTAAAAAAAATGGAAATTAGAATTTTCACGTTTTATGAAAAGTTGTAGTTGTACCCCCCTCCCCCCTCTTTTTTTTTATTAGTCTGCCCCCCCCCCCCCCCACACACACACACACACAACTACACATTTTAAAAAAACAACGATGCTACATATACGTGTCTGTACAAACGTTACTTTTGAAAATCTGGGAGACTGAACATTAAATCGACATGTTTATCGTACGAGTTAACAAATGATGCAAAGGGGAAGGTCAAAAGAGAAGTTTTCTTGCTGTTGTTTACTTGTTAGATCGAATGTACTTATGTAGCTGATCCACCATTTACGAAAGAATGTAATGTGACGGGGAGAGAAGTTAAAAAACAGAAAGTAAAATTTTGCACCATAACATTTGGATGCCGCTTTGTTGTTTACCAGCGCAGTTTACTTGAAAGTCGTAAGTTTTGTTTTTGTTTTGTAACAGGTCACGTGTTCGTCGTACAACGGCCATTGTTTTGTAAGACCAAAATTATTGTTTCCCTAAGATTGTCGTGCTTTGTTTGTAAAACAGGAATTTTTAAGGCAGGCGTTAAGCCTACGAAATCTATAGAATCGGTCGCAATTTAGCTTTAATAATTTTTTAGTTTTAAAAACAAGAGTTATCGTTCCTGTTCATGGTAAAATGGGTAGGCAAACGCGGGTCAGGGCAAAATAAAAGCCGCGGCAGATCGAGATTTTTCAATTTCCGTCGATAATAATTAACTAATGTGAATTAAATTTTCAGGATATGTTACGGAGCGGTATATTTGTATTCGCTGCAAATATTGTTTCACAACAATGCGTATTTTGGAATTTATCGACGATTGTTGATTTTCAGTTTGCCCATTAAAAAAGCCAGTATCTTACAATCAACTGATAGAAATAAAATAATTGTGAAATTATATTAAACATATTGATTATCCATAGGAGTTATTAAGAGGCTGATATATTATATATATAATGAAAGTTGAATAGGAAAATGTCACCTGAATTTGTTACACATGCACATTTCTGATGATACCATTTCATATAACAAAAAATAAATATCCATGTGGGATAACACAGACACGCAACTATTACGGAAATTTGGATTTTGTCCCGGGTGATCGGATCTGGTTGTAATGACCTGGTTTTTCTTAAAACATGTTATTAATCGCAGAAATCGCAATTTCCATTAAAGAAATTATTATTTTTCAAAAGTATTTCATATGTTCTAAAGGAATTAACCATGAATTATTAAGTTTCTTCTTAAATAAGTCAACAAACAAGTTTCTTCTTAAATAAGTCAACAAACTTGTAAAATATCGACCTGGGTTTGACTACCCATTTTACCAACTTGGAAATCAACAATCGTAGATTAATTCTATTTTTTTTTAAATACACATTGTTGTGCAGCACTATTTTCAGCGAATACAAATATACCGGTCAGTAACCTACCCTGAAAATTTCAATGAGATTCACAGATTAATAATGAAGATAAATAATAAATCTCGGTCTGCCCCGGCTTTTCTTTTGCCCCAGGCGGGGTTTGCCTACCCATTTTACCAAGACTCATAATAAATCCATATAAACTCTTGCCTCTACATTAAACTCAGGTTAGTAAGGGAGACATACAGTCCTATAGGACTAGTGATATATCAAATGATAGGCCTCCTATTATCCAAAGTTAATATCGGTTGTATATACCAAAAGCCAACATGTCACGTCAAAGTATATTGTCAGATACACCATAGTTGATGTGCATAAAAGACACGAAGGTCACTTTTACATTGTGCATATGTTAATTAAGGGTTAACCTAAGTCAATATTTGAAAACCGCTGTTCCACAACATGCAGGTACATATTTTTCTCTCAAATTAATGTCCAATTGAAATGGATATTAGTGAGTATCCACATTGAAGTTCAAGTAGAAAATGTTGCCGTCAACATACCATCTTACTTCATTTTGATTAATGCCAAACAATGATTCTTTGAAAACAATTTAAAAGATAAACAACACATTACAAATATCACTTGTCTGAACTTCATTGGTCACCTGACTACATCCTGTCAGAACATTTTTTCATTTACCAACCAATTTCATGTCTTGGTGAACTTTTTAACATTGCTGTTTGTTACTTATATTTACAGCTAAGAATGGTTAGATTGTTCAAAATTATAAATATAACCATGCTTTTATGTTTACAATATTGATGCAACTTTTAATGATGAGCCTGTGGGTAATCATTTTACTCAGAATTAAATGTTTTCACTGTATATTCTATAGGTTCATATAAGGAAACATTTGCAAATCTACCTTAGTATGCAACACATTTGAGAAGCCAATTAACCCCACTCATAGTATATATCTCCCCAAAACAGGAGCTCTAAACTGTCAAGAGTCAATTATTTATTAAAACAACATGTGTGATTATTAAATTGTTTCTTTTAACACCTGCAGTAATTATAACAGTTTATTTTGTGCTTTGAATTATCAATATGTAAATCACTAAACTAGGGGTTCAAAAAGCTGGACTAAAATTTGTACTCTAGCAACTATTGAAGTCTTTGGGAATAGGTGATCTGGTGAATTTAAGATTCATAAACTGACAGTGAAATGGCAAAGTATGCTAAATTGTGTTTTGATGCTTATTGATAGTTAATATCTTATATCTCAAACATACAATTGACATTGAGCAAATTAAAGAAATAAGGAATACAAATTTGTATTTCTCAGTATTTTACCAGTTTAGTGAAAATCAATAGTATTTACCAGAACGGGAAATACCGGTATTTACCCAGCACTGGTATTTCCCTACCAACCCTAATACTATTTGATATGAATACACTGGAATAGCCAAACCTTTATCATTACTTGAGGTTTTAGTTGTTATTTTAAATTATTGTTTGTTAATTAAATAAATTTATGACTGGGTAGTACAGGTGCAATGATACACTTGCCTCACGTTACGATACATATCACGATACAGACAATGTGACATGATACATATTCTATACTTTTGATGTGCTTTTAAGAATAACAAATCAACATTTGAACAATTACGCATATTGTTTAATCTCCAACTCTTTGTTACATAATTTTTTCCACATATTTTTCTTAATCAGCTATGTAAATATTAGAATGTAAACATGATTTGCATAAGGTAAAAATGTAATGTTGGCATCAATATCGTTATTTTAACACTGACAACATTAAATTACTTATGCTCTTATTATAGTTGTAATGAATTTTCTGAAGGCAAAATATTTAATGACTATGGTAACCTTTAATTTTGATTACATTTTTGCACATCTAGGAATGTGGCATTAATTTCTTGCGACAACAGACAAATGCATGGATAATTGCCGTTTTATACGAGGTGCAATACACATGTCGTTTGTTTTTAGGAAAAGGTCTGCAAAATAGTACTTGCATGTAGAAACACTCAATTTGGGAACTTCGTTAACCAATTTCGTTTATTCTACAAAACCCTAAATGTAACTATATCAAAGATTTATGGGATGCACTGTAGCTGGGGGCAAAATTAAATAATGCGAAGCACGTTTTTCAACACCGAAATCATTTTAAAAATATAATTTTCAAACCGAATCGGACGGATAAATATATTCCGGATCGAATTACAGAACCGCGGTATAGCCTACTGTATCATGACATACTTTTACAGTGATATACCCTCTCACGGTTTATTGTTGCACCCTTACTGGGTAGAGAAATTAAAGAAATTCATTTTTTTCAATGCATTTGTTCTAATGTTCTACATCAGTGGCACTTGCTGTTACAGCCACCTTTAATCAGCAGCCACTGCCCATAATTGGGAAGTTTCAATGTTGTTCGTTTCGTTTTTCACTATTATGAATATTTTTAACTCAGTTAAGAGGCCACCTTTCTAAGGTGGCCAGCAACCAGTGTTTTTAGGTCTTGTGCACTCAACGTGCCTGTTTTCAATGACCATTTTGTCTGTTTTAAGGAGACTTCACTTTCTAACAGAAAAATAGGGACGGTCGAGTGATATTTTTTTATTTGGCTTAAGTAATTTTCTTTCTATCAAAAACAAATTCATAAATTAACAATTTGAATTACATGCAAGTTAATGCTTAAGGTATTCAATGTATAATGAAGGAATATTAAACAATTTTGAAGCATTTTAAACTAGTTAGATATGTGTTGCTTGATAACTATGAAAGTGAAATGAACCAAATTCACAT
The DNA here is from genome assembly GCA_015776775.1 of Magallana hongkongensis. Classification (NCBI taxonomy): domain Eukaryota; kingdom Metazoa; phylum Mollusca; class Bivalvia; order Ostreida; family Ostreidae; genus Magallana; species Magallana hongkongensis. The sequence goes on from CM027469.1 coordinate 27,527,147, forward strand.
GACAGACAACATATAAGGAGCCGGTCATTTTGCACTTTGAATTTTTTTAAAGAGTTATTTCCCTTTGATGAAAAAAAGAAAAATTTTGTTTCGTCAAAATATCTGCGGTAAATGATTCATTTTATTTCATATTTAAATAAAGAGAAAGTTTATGCATGTATTAACCAAAAGAATTTTACTAATTTTAAGTTACTTTTTACAATATCTTAATAAAACATACATTGCCTATAGACTTCAATGCAGAATTCAAGGTGTAATTTGTTGGGCCATAATAAAAATTTTGAAAATTCCTTTGGTGGAGTATTTATATTTGATAACACCTTCAAAATGATATCATGATTAAGAATATCGGACCATTCATTTATTAGGTACAAAATGTGGTCGTTATACATCGAATACCTTACGCAGTACACTCGATGTACGATTTAATACATTCAACATTCAGGTAAATACTTGTCCCTAAGAATACAATAGTTTACATTCATTGTCATTTACATTGCTTATAGATATGATTTACATGTAATTTTTTTTATATATTATGGTGTATAGATTTGAATAAAACTGTGATCGAAATGTACATTATGTGTTCTATAAATTATACTAAACAGCACAATGAGTCTCTTGTAACTTCAAAATAAAATTATATTCAATGAAAAGGCATGATACAATAAACACGATAGGATAAATGGAAAAATCTGATAAATAGAATGATAAACCTGATAGGATTCACACTCAATTGGATAGCTCTGAGGCAGAGATAGAACAGCGTACTCGCACAATACAAAAGGAATAATACACAAAGGGAAAGGATTGAATTGTAATAAATAAAATTGTGGGTTCTGTGGTGTTAATTAATTAAGGGTTGAGTAATTGATTATTATGGATATTGATCACACAAAAGAAAGGTTTCCTGTCACATTGACACCTTTTCTTTTGTTTTATATTATTATACACCTAAATTTACCCCCCAAAATATAATTCTTAGATAAATTTCTTAGCATTAATTCATCTGTACTAGTCTGTATATTTTCATATAATTGGCTCAGAACTTCTACACTCCTATTAGCACTTGAGCTAGAGGTTTAGCCTTCTGCTACATTGGTTTTTAAACTGAAGGGTTCTGGTTTTGAGCCTTTTTTCTATTACATTTGTAGCACTCAACAAAAAAACTGATGTAGAGTTGTTGAGAGTTTCTTGTGTGACATTTCTAAATGATAGATTTTTATTAAGAAAAGGGGGAAGAATGTTAAAGTGTTTAAAATTAAATTAAGTATATATAATAGGCTCACTACTATTATTATCTAGTGGGTTAACCCTTTAGCTCAGTTGCTGGAATGTCGGTTTTAAAATTGAAAGGTCCTAGGTTGGAGCCAGCTCATGCCACCTGTTCTATTACACATCGTGAATAATTGAAATTTTTAATATGTGATTGAATTTACAGGTTCAGTTCAAATTTGGGTGCTTGGATGATTTTTAAACAGAGTTGTGCCTCTTTGAAAAAAAAGAGAAATTCCCAGTTTCCGCTCTCAAACTTTTGAAGGAATGCACATGTAAAGTTAATATATATATATATATGTAGATTTATGATTGGCAAAAACACAGCTTGAGTAGATTTTGTTTTGGTCCGTTGATTTTTGATAGATTTATGCCTCTTGAACTACCGGTATATGGAATATTCTTAGTGTGTGCTCTCTAACTTTTGAAGTGATGCAACTTTTACAGTTGATATTTATATGTTAAAGGTTAATTTTTTTTTTTATAGAAATTACAGGTCTAGTTCTAATTTACTTTCAGGCCAATGATTTATGAAAGATTTATGCTTAGTGAACTTAAAACAGAATGAGTAATTTTAAGGGATTTTTTTAGTTTTTCTGTAATCAAACGTTATACTAAATTTGGCAGTTGAAATTTTGGTTGTTTACGGTGGCATTTGTGGAGTTTCGACACATCTAGTTTGTTTAGGCATGCCATATGGTGGGATTCAACAAATTGATTAACTTCTTGTTTTAAAAATGTCTTCTTTGCTTATTTGTATAATAACATCAAAGCACAGGTATTACTAGTGAGCATTGGCTCACAAATATTTTGTTTTGTATCATAAGAGTCTTCTAGTTTTTCAATGTATCTGGTCATGCACACTTATTATCTAAAATTATCTTTTCACTAAAGCCCTCTCCAAAATTATGAATTTCATGGCCACTGGGACAGGAGTTTTGATGTCACACTTGTAGGTCTTACTATTTTAGCAAAGTTAAAAGCAAACTAGAAACCAAAATAGATAAGATATCCACTAAATATGATCATAAGCTTACTTTTTCATGAAAACAAGAAATCGCATGTAGGGCAGCATGTTTTTTTGTAAATAAAAATGCAACAAATTGTCCATTTACCAAAAAAGATCAATTTTCAATATCAGTGATGGTTGTTTTCAAATATATATGAGACATGACTCAAGGAAATTGCAACGCTAGTTTCATTGTATTAAAGTAGATCAAGTGTTCTGTGATGTCACACTTTTTTGTAAAACTTTGAATTCTTTAAATATTGTGCAAGATAGTTTCAGGGTTGGAAATTCGCCAAAAATAGCAGCCAGCCACAGGGCTGGCTACTTTTAAAAGTTACCAGCCCTGCCCAAAATCTGCCAGTCCTGATAAAAATGTTTATTATTATGAATGAACTATACATAAAGCTGAATATTTACATCTGCAACACAGGCCTCTCTCTCAAAATCTTTAGCTTTTACGAGTATTTGAAACCATATCTAAATATAACACAAATAATGCTTATCATTAAGTTTAACATGCTTAAAAAATATAACTGTTCATCTGTTTGTGTATAATTATAAACCCTCTTTTAGAAGCCCGCTAAGATTGTCATAATCATGAACTTTCAATACATTTTTTAAGATTACAAAGTGACAAAAATGATGTCAAATATTGAAAGGGATTAAAATAAAACAACAGATATTAAATGTGGTAAAAAATAATTTATTCGTTTTAACAGCTAATTGTCATTGGGTCTCACAACACTATTTTCTGTAAGTTTAACATGGTTGAGGCAAAATAATTTAAGATTTCTCCTTTTTAGGGGTTTTCCGCCAGTGACAGGAGCTCTATTTTTAATGAGATTAAAAAAACCGTGTAAAACGCATTATTTTTCCACTTTTGTAAAAATACGAGGTAACTTGATTTTCTTTTGCCAAATTACGTACTTCCACGGAGGTGGAAATGCCTGTACTCGATTTTCACTCTCGTGCCATAAAGTTAGTGTTTATTTGCTGCTAAATTGTTCAAGAATTATTGTTTTAAAAGTTGTAAAGGTAGATTTCCTTAGAAGTTTGTTTAAAATTAACTAGTAATAGTTTTATTTATTTTATGTGAATATAATCACATGGATGTAATTAGAATTATTGGTAGGTTCAAGATATTTTCGCACTTAATTTTATACTAAATTTCCAAATTTTTATATATTTTATCTATGCAAAGGGGAAATAACTCCTTTTCTGACTTTTCTCTCAGTTGTATGTCTAAATGCTATAGTTTTTCTTATTCCAATGATTAATTTTAAAATATTTTTGTAATTTTTGTTTTCTGATAACGTTGATATTAAAATTAAACAAGAAAAACAAATTTCTGCCTACAAGATTTTACTTTTAACAAAAAATTTTTACAGTTTTCTGATGCTAAAATATGCTTTTATTAGTTTATGTTTATGTGGCATCTCAAAAAGTGTGATGACATGTAAATTTTTTCTAACAATTGATGACATTTAAGTCTATTAAGTCGAAATCAGTTCAGTTTTTCAACTTTCCTCAGAGAATTTTACGAGTATGGAGCTACCTTAATTAGATTTAAGTGTTCAAACTAATGCTTATGAAAATCAAAAGATGGAGGTGGGTAAAATTGTAAGGTTATTTCAAAGTGATGTGATGCTTTTATCATGATAATATCATGTATATGTATGTAGAATTGGAAATAGTGGGTTCACATAAATAACCATATTTTTCTTAAATATCAATGGAATAGGCAAAATGGGGTACACTTTTTCTCAGAATAGCATAAGCTTTTTAAATTTAAGACAAGATGACTTTTCAGAGAATGTTACTGTAATATAAAGGTAGCAAGGGGCAGTTTGAGATAAAGTACCTGTCAATATTTTTGTAAAATTGAGAGTTGCTGTACTTGAAGGTTGTTATTGTTAAAATTCATGAAATAATTATACCCTCTCTCCAACAGAGAAGAGGGTATACTGTTATACCCTTCTGTTTCTGTCTGTGTCTGTCCATCCGTAACAAAAATTTATGTCGCATTTTTCTCAGCAATTATCGCAGATGCTTGAAATTTGAATACACTATTTGTTTAGGCATGCCATACGGTGGGATATATATTTGTTGCAATTGGACGTCAACATCCTGTTAAATAACCACTGTTAATTTTAGTCTACCGTGTAAATTTTTATCAAAGATATCTTGGCTATTATTTATTGCAGGTGTTTGAAATTTTAACACACTATTTGTTTAGGCATGCCATATTGTGAGATGTATTTTTTCATCAAAGATTTCTCAGCAACTATTTATTGTTGATGTTTAAGATAAATTTTAGCACACCATTTGTTTATATCATAGGATATATCGGTATTTAAGTACAAATCGGATGACAACCACTGTTAAATGTCAACTTTGCTTATTTTGCATATTCACATCAGAGTGGGGTTATCACTAGTGAGCATTTGCTCACACATATCTTGTTTTTAATGATTATCAAGTGATGTCTCTTGTTGAAATTGATATTCATATGTAGGCCCTATATGTTAAGTACATGAGAAAGAAGAAAAAAGCAAAAACCTGTGGACATTACGTACAAGGCATTAAGTCGAACTTCGGTATCTCGAACACCAATATCTCCAATACAATGGATATTTCGAAGTGATGTTTTAGTCCCAAACACTTAAACTTTAAGTATTTTACCCTTAATATCTCGAATACTCAGATATCTCGAAGATATTAACCAATCCTATCTAGGTCAAGATAATGAGGTTTAACTGTATTTCAATATGAAACAAATGGCAATCCCAAATGTTGAGATATTCTCTTATGGTAATTGCTCTAGCTTTAATTAAATTTATTCCATTTTCCAATCATCTCATAAGGGGAGACAATAATAGAAATTTTGATTTTTTTTAAATATAATTTTAGATGCCAAAGAGAGCAAGGATTGATGATAAGCGTAGTCGCCAGAAAGACAAGCTGAGAAAGAGACTGAAAAGACAACAGAATGCTTGCTCCTCTGCCGTCACACCACCAAATGAGACCACAGAGTCTGTTGTCCCTTGCTGGTCAATGGACGGAGCTGTGTCAGCTCCCCCTGGTAATCTTCCAGGGTTTGGTTTGATGGGGTTTCCACCTAAAGAGGAAAAACCCCTGGCCAGGATGCAGGCCTCGCCTCGAGTGAAAATGCATCCACCTGCCCCGAGGTTGCCATCTCCTCGGGGAAGTCATCTGTTTGTCAAAAACGTGACAAAGGCACCGTCCACTGACTCCCCAGCGTGGGTTTGTACTCCAACGAGGGTACCTGGGCATGATGAAGGCTTTAAGCCTTGCCCAGCAGGTCAGGCGCAGCTGGACTCTTCTGTGCTAAGAGGGTCTAGCAGTATATCAAAAGATGAGGAAATAAAGACAGTGTTAAAAACGGCTTCTGAACGTAAAAATAGTACTGACTTGGTCAATGTAAACTTGTCTTGTGACATGGAAAAAAAGGAACTAAAACATGCAGATGAAATTTTGAATGAGAATGAGATTGACATAGCTGAAAATAGTTACATGAATGAAAACGTTATGAGACATGCACATGAAACTGTATATGAGAATGTTGACAATCATCAGAGATACTTTGTTCAAAATAGTGAATGTACTCAAATGCAGGAAATTGACTGTAATGTAAATGACACAAATTTTCAGACATCTGTTCAAGGTTCATTCCATCAGGCACATCCCATGTTTGGTGACAATGCAGGTACTCAATGTGTTGCAAACAGTTTAGCTGGTCTAGCTTTTGAACAATTTAAAAGCAGCAAACTTTGGACTACACAGGATATGAACAAGATACTAGCAACAGGTGATGAGTTGTACACATTTTTGCAGAGAAGTTCTTCGATGCATAGTAGATATTTATTGGTAGATGAATTACCCCAGTACTTTGAGTGTTTCAACAGGGCATTTGAATTCACAACGAATTCAACGTTAGCAAGTATTATAAATTTGTCGGGTCATGAACCATGCTATGCTGACTTCAATGCATACCATCTATATGAGGCGTTACAAATTGCTTTGCTAGAATCAAATGGGTGTTTTGTGTGCTTTGGGGGAAATACATTTCTTATTGGAAAAACAAATGGATTTTATTTTACATTTGACTCCCATTCAAGATCACCACAAGGCTTATTTAGTTGTAGTGGGAAAAGTACAAGACTTTTGTTCCAAAATGTAGAGCAATTATTAGAACATATTCAGAAGCTTGCCATTTCCATGGGGTTTTCGAGCATTGTTGAATGCAATATAACGGGGGCAATATGCCGTGCAAAAAAGTTGGAAGAAGAAAAGAAAGTTTGTTGTACTTCTACAGAGCAAAGTGGTGAAAATGAATGTGAGAATACAACAGATTGCGATGGTGATAGTGATGATGATGCAATTGTATTTATTCGTAATGAAGAAAACCGATTTCGATTTTGTCCCCTATCAAATGCTTTAAAGGAAGAGTTCTGCATTGAGCTAGGAATACAATATGCTCAGATAGAAGTTACCTCAGTTGAAACACCAAATAAAGAATTAGGAATCCCTAATTTAACCATACCTATCACTGGAGATGGAAACTGTTTTTTCAGAGCAGTCTCATATTGTCTAACGAGTACAGAAAATCACCATCATGTTGTTCGCAGCGCAATATGCAATCACATTCTAAAGAATGAAAACAAATTTCAATCATTTTTGAGATCTAATGAAGCGTCAGTCAAAAACCACGTGTCTTCAATGGAGAAAGAAGGGAATTGGGCAACGGAAATCGAAATTTTTGCATTAGCTCATATGCTATCGGTCGATATTTTCACATTTTCAAATGGCAATTGGCTCAAGTTCTCAGGACAAAATGTCTGTGCATCTCTTAGAACAAAACGAAATGGTTTATATTTAAACCACCAAAATCAAAACCATTATGAAGTTGTCCTTGATGTTGGTGAGTTAATGGTTGATGTTATAAGCGAAAGCAAACTTGACTCCATGTACGTAGATAAAAGTTGTCGAAAATCAAGAATTGAAAAAGGAAATAAAAAAAATCAATACAAAAGGGAAATGTATCGAAAAAAGTACAACGAAAATTTAGACTTCAAAAATCAAAAGCTTTGGAAAGCCTCACTGAAATACAAAGAGAATGAAAAATTCAGAATCTCATTAAAAGAAAGCAATAAAACAAAATATCAGAATGATCAGACATTTCGGGACAAAGCTAGGCTCATGAGTAAGAACAAAAGTCGAGCACAATACAATGACCCTGATCACAGAAAAAAGGTATTGAACAAAGCAAACTCTAACTATCGAACTGATCCGACATACAGAGAGAAAATTAAGCAAAAGGCGGTTTTAAAGTACAAGAAAGATAGTGTATATAGATCGACCTGTGTGGAGAAGAGCAAGCAAAAGTACAAAATTGACAGTGTTCATAGGCAGAATGTCAAAACAAAAAGTAGGCTGAAGTACAAAACTGATGACGAACATAGACAAAACGTCAAAACTAGAAGTACTCAGAAATACAATACCGATGATAAACATAGACAACAAATGAAACTGAGAAGCTCAAAAAAGTATGAATTGAATGAAAAACACAAAGAAAATGTGAAACAAAGAAGTATCAATAAGTATCGTTTGGATGATGCTCACAAAGAGAGGGTTAAAAAAGCGAGTATTCAGAAATATAGATGCGATGAAAAATTCAGAGAAAAACTCCTTCGCAGTAGTTCATTGAAATACGAAACGGATGAAACTTTCAGATCGAAGTCCCTAGAAAACAGCAAGCGTTATTATCACTCTAGTCCAGGTATTCAGAAAAAGAAGATACAAAAGTCCAAGCAAAGTAGGTTGAACAAAAAAATCAAACTTGAAAACTTTGAAGAAGTTATAAATCTGTTCAAAAAAAATACTGCTCGGGGTCCAGATTTTGCATGCTGTTGTTGTCATCGATTGTTGTTCCAAAATCAAGTACAAATGTGCAATAGAGACGTGTATTCCAAGAGTGAAAAATCGAGAGGAGTGGCTGGTGCTTGTATCAAAGATACGTTTTTGCATCAATGTAAAACGTCGTGCTCAGAAAATTGTGCGAACTCATCAATGTGGATATGTTATACATGTCACCGAAAGATAATGAGTGGTGAAATCCCTCCAGAAGCATCAGCTAATAACATGTTCCTTGAGCCAGTCCCTGAGGAACTTTCTCGCTTAAACAATTTGGAACAGCATTTGATTTCGTTACATATACCTTTCATGAAAGTCATGGCTCTTCCAAAGGGTGGGCAGAAGAATATTCATGGTCCTGTTGTTTGTGTACCATCTAATTTGAAGAAAGCAACATGTTTACCTCTAAAAGAGGATGAAAACCTTTTGCTTCGAGTAAAATTAAAGAGGAAACTGAGCTACAAAAGTTATTATGAATATCAATTCATAAACCCAACTCATGTTCTCACTGCACTAGACTACTTAAAACAAAACAACAAATGGTATGCTGGAATCTCTATCAATAGAGACATTGAGAGTAATGAAAATGTAGAAGGTTCTGAACAAGATGAAGTTCAAACTTCAAATGAAAATTCTGAACGAGATGAAATTCAAACATCAAATGAAGATACTGAACAAGTTCAAGGAGAAACACCGAATGAAGATTCCGAACAGATACAAATAGCTGTAGACAGCTGTCTCCAACCTGTAGATATTGCACAAGAAGTTTTGGACCATTATTTTGATGATGTCTTCAATATTGCCCCTGCAGAAGGAAATAATCCAGTACGGATGCTTCAAGAACAAGGAAACGAAGCAAAGACATTCCCTTGCCATTTTCCATCAGGACAATTCTCATTTGATCAACAAAGAGATAAAAGATTGACACTTGCTCGATATTTCAATAACAGGCTGATGAATGCAGATAACAGATTTGCAAAAGATACAAACTACATCTTCTTTAGTCAGTATATGTCAGAACTAAATCAAGTAATTGAAAAAACGCAGATTTCTGTTCGGAAGACGGTCACCAAAAATGAAAAGGGGAGCGTTATCAATTCAGATATGCTTAGAAATCCAGAAACTCTGTCAAAACTGTTGAGGAACGATGAAGCAATTAGATTTATGCAACCGATAAGAGGTACACCAGCATACTGGTCAGCAACTCAGAAAGATCTATTTGCTATGCTTAGACAGCTTGGAATTCCAACATGGTTTTGCTCGTTTTCTTCAGCAGAATATAGATGGAATGATGCCATAAGTTCTTTACTCAAACAACTCAATGATGAAAGAAATCCGGATTTGTTAGACTGGACAGAAAAAAATGAAATTTTGCGGAGCAATCCCGTTACAGTGGCAAGAATGTTTGAACATAGATTTCGTATCTTTCAGCGGGATGTTATTCATTCACCGTCAGAACCTATTGGGAAAATAGCCGATTTCTTTCAAAGAGTTGAATTTCAACAAAGAGGTTCGCCACACATGCATTGTTTATTTTGGGTGGAAAACGCACCAAAAATAGATGTTGATGGTAAGGAAGCTGTGACAGAATTTATCGACAGATACGTGACATGTGCTGTGCCAACTGAAAATGAAGACTCTGAACTAAGAAAAATTGTACTGGATGTTCAACAACACAGTAAGAAGCACTCAAAGTCGTGCAAGAAAAATGGAAAAGAATGTAGATTTAACTTCCCGAGACCTCCCTCACAGCGTACATTCATAACAGAAAAGCATGATGATGACGATGAAGATGAAACTGCAGAAATTCAAGATGTGCACCAACGTAATTCTACTTCAAATCTTACCAAGTCTCAAGCAAAAGAAATTTTATTGAGTGTTTGGAATAAGATTCAAACTGATTGTGATGGGTATGAGACAACAGAAGATATATTCGAGGATCTTTCTCTGAATCAAGACACATACCAAAATGCAATGAATGTTTTGTCAGAAAAATTGACAGTTGTCCTCAAAAGGCATCCAAATGAATTGTGGACAAATCAGTACAACCCATGTCTTCTTAAATGTTGGGATGCAAATATGGATATACAATATGTTTTGGATCCTTTTAGTTGCATCGTATACATCGTCTCGTACATCTCTAAATCTGAAAGGGAAATGGGAATGTTATTAAAACAAACAAACGTTGAAGCCCAAGAAGGAAATCTGGATGCCAAACAAACATTAAAAAAAATAGGATCTGCATATTTGACGCACAGAGAAGTTACTGCGCAAGAAGCCGTCTACAGAGTTTGCAATCTAAGAATGAAAGAAGCTTCAAGGAAAGTGATCTTCATACCAGTTGGAGAAAACCCTACTCGAATGACAAAACCCCTTTCACAAATGAAGCGAAAACAAAAGGATGCTAACGATGATTTACACGACGAAAATGACGAGGATGACGAAATTTTCATGACAAACATTGTCGAAAGGTACGAAAACCGACCAGACAACAAGATATTTAACAACATGTGTCTAGCCGAGTTCTGCTCTGATTATCGCGTCCTTGCCAAATCCCAAGTTCCAAAAGGGGTTAATGAAAATGTCTTTGAACTTCAAAATTCTAAGGGATATGTTCAAAAGAGAACGAGAACAAAACAGGCAGTTGTTAGGTATCCAAGATTTAGCGCTGAAAAAACATCTGAGAAATTTTATCAATCTCGACTACAGCTGTTTCTTCCCTATCGGCATGAAACACAATTAAAACCGGAAACTTTTGATTTGTACGAAACATTTTATGAAAAAGGATTTGTGAAGTTACATGGCTCGAGATCTGTAACAGCAGTAAAAATAATTGTGGAAACAAATCATGCTCGCTTTGCTCAGAATGAAAGTGTTATAGATGAAGCTCAAGAGTTGTATGAAAACATAGGAGAACCGGAAGATGCATGGGCAAATCTATGCCCCGAGACAGAAAAAAATAGAGATGAATGTGCCATGATGAAGTCAACACAGAAAACCCCCGAAGATCTTGTAGAAAATATACCAGATATTGACAGTGATTTCAACAAAGCTGATGTGTTGTATCAAGTACAACAACTTTGCGTCTCTAATGAAGAAATGTTGAATATTGTACAAAACTTGAATCAAATCCAACAAAACGTGTTCTACTTTGTGCGAGACTGGTGTGTCAGAAAAATAGTAAATGAAAACCCAGCTCCGTTCCATATATTTTTAACAGGAGGTGCAGGAACAGGAAAAAGCCAAATTGTGAAAGCTATCAATTTCGAAGCATCACGCCTTTTCTCTAAAAGATTGTCGTCACCAGAGGCTTTATCAGTGTTGCTGACAGCTTTTACCGGCACAGCTGCATTTAACATTGGTGGCAGTACAATTCACAGTGTTTTTTCTTTGACAAAGTTCTTGCCACTGCCATATGAACCATTAAAAGAACAAACTTTAAGTGAAATCAGAATGAAGCTCTCAGACTTGCAAATTCTTGTAATAGATGAAGTATCGATGGTGTACAAAAGACTTTTATACTACATCCATGAAAGACTAGTGCAAATCAAAAAATGCAAAGACCCATTTGGAGGCGTTAGTGTGCTTGCAGTCGGTGATTTCTTCCAACTACCACCAGTAAAACAAAGAAAAGATGAGAGACTATATAAAGACAATGCATCATATCCAATTGACCATTGGCAAGATTTATTTCAAGAAGTTGAATTGACTGAAATTATGCGTCAACGCAATGATGTTCCATTTGCAAGAGCTTTGAATTTGCTGCGCACAAGAACCTTAGAAGATCCTTTAGCAAATGAAACACTTGACACAGTGAATGATTGTATCAGAGATGGTCCGGAAGATGTTCTTCACGTATACTCCACTAACGATGAGGTAAACAATTACAATTTGAATATGCTAGAAAAGAAATGCAAAGATTTCAAACAGATTGATGCAAAAGATTATCAAAAAGATAAAACCTCAGGAAAACTCTGCCTTAGAGATAAACCGTGTATAACCAAAACTGACAGTTTATCAAGCTCGTTACTCTTCGCAGTTAATGCTCGTGTCATGTTGACGAGAAATTGCGATGTCAAAGATGGTTTAGTCAATGGAGTTATGGGATACATTTCCCACTTTCAATACGGAGATGCAGAAAAAACAAACGTTACAGCTATAGCTGTTATATTTGACAGTCAAAACGTCGGTATAAAAACGGGAAAGCGAACTAAAAATGGAAACATGGTATTGATTGAAAGAATTCAAGAAGAAATTCTTGTAAGGAAATCAAATGCTATTGTTAGACAGCAGTTTCCATTAAAGCTATCATGGGCCTGTACAGCTCACAAGGTTCAAGGGATGACTGTTGAAAAAGTTGTTGTCAACCTTGACAAAACATTTGCTCCTGGCCAAGCCTATGTTGCATTAACGAGAGTAACTTCAAAAGATGGATTATTCATAGAAACAAACGACAGAGCAAAGTTAGCCAAAAAGTTGTACGCTGATCCAGATGTGAAATCAGCCATGAAAGACATGAAAAAACTGGAACTTGACAGACCATTTGAAGTTCACTCCAACAGCACCATAGTTGTACTTCATAACATTCAAAGCCTGAATAAAAACTTTTGCCACATGAAATGTGACAGGAGATTCACAAATGCGGACATTGTTTGTTTAACTGAAACATGGTTAAGATCTGATCAAGAAACTGCTCATCTACATTTGAATGGGTTTCAATTTCGCCATCTTGCAAGAATAGAAGCTTATAGCAACAACGATGAACACACGAGGTCATTACGTAATTCAAAAGGAGGTGGGGTCGCTTTCTATATCAAAGAAAACAATGAGAGTCAGATAATTCATCATTCAATCGAAAACATTGAAGGCATTGCTGTCAAGTTGTTGAAAAAAAACATAGCCATAGTGAATGTTTATCGGCCACCTACATTGAACGTTACCATATTTTTGCAATCTCTGAAATCTTTAATAGACACCGTAAGATTACAATGCGAAATGTGCATTTTCGTAGGAGATTTCAACGAAGATACAAAGTTATCTGGCCCTATACAAACTTTTATGGAGCACAACGGGTTTAAGCAGATAGTGAATTTTTTCACAACAGAGGGTGGAACAACTTTAGACCATGTTTATATCTCTGATTCAATTGAAGCGCACACAAAAAGATTTTCTACCTTTTATAGTTATCATGAGGGTGTATTTCTATTTCTTTGAAAATCCATACTGGCATGAGTTGGCATGATTACAGTAGAATACTTTGATAAAAACACGATTTTACAAACTTTTACCATATTCTTAAGATTCTTGTCAAATTTGGACAATTTTCAATTTTTGTCAAGGCAATTGTTATAGCATTAACATTATACACATTTTTCCGGATTGAGTTTGAATTTTAGAATATTCCGGAATTATGGATTCTGTTTTGTTATTAGGATTTTTCGCGGGACACGAGCAGTTTAGATTCTCTCTAGTTCCTGTGCTCAATACCATTTAGATTTACAATGTTTACTATGTTTGTTTCTACGAGATAAAACTTCTAAGTTGGTAAGTTTTACATGAATCTGCTTGTGTATAGTGTTGTGCAAAAAGTTATGTAAAAACGATAGGTATAAATGTGTAAACAAAAGTGTTCAACTGTGAAGATGCATTTTAAATAACATGTTCGAATGTTGGCACAAGGGATATATCTAGAATGTGTATATAAATTTAAAGCTAAAGTATCATAGCATGTTTTTATTATATGATATATCGGAATTTAAGGTTTCATTGTTTGCATGCAATGTTTTGTGCACTCTACCATAGGCGTACATATATAGTCATTCATTTTGAATTGTGTAATTTGCTAGTAGTACGAGTTTCGTTATATTTGCTAATTTGCTAGAGCATAAGTGAAAGTATTCATTTCAAGAACACGGGGCATATATATTTACTAGAGTGATATTTGCCATATGTTGAGTGTGTTTTGTTTGTTTATTCATAGCATCAAAACTTTTCTTTGTTTTTCCAGTTAATCACATCTAGTCACATAACGTGTTGTCCCATCATGCCATTGTCACAAATCATCATACTAGTTTTTCAATGACTGAATAAAGATGTGCATTAGCAACAAGTTGCCTCTTCATTGATGGTAGCCAGTACAGCAATATTAAGCTCAAGTTTCGTGAATGTTTATATACTAGTAATTACCATTTGTTATTATTCAAATAAGGTACAACCAATTCAAACAAGACGCTTTGAAAAAACACAGTCTATAAATCAATATGTCCTAAAAATGCGGTTTTGATTAATGTAATATATTTAAATGGACTCTGTAAAACAGCGGTTTTATAACCAATATTAAAGAAAAAGTCAATGTAGATTTTCCAAATAAATAAGAAATATTTGTACAACATATCTAGCTAAATACGAAATTAAAAACGTAGTATTTTTTAATATTTCAAAGCTGAGACTGTACAATAAGATTTAGCTAAAAAAAACTGAACAACGATTATTATTGAAAAGATTATAACCATGGTTTTTCGCAATCGAAGAAACAAGGTATGCATAATGTTTAGCAAATTCTGTACATTTTGTATATCACAAATTTTAATGAAAACAGTTCATGTTTTTCAAACATTTTGTCATATTCTCTGTTAAATCTTTCGTCCGAATATACGTTGTATTCTGATTTTTAAAAAAAATATTCTAATAACGGAAAAGCAGGCATGTCCGGAAATTTTGATTCCGCGTCCTGGGTTTAAAAAATAGTGTAATGTTCAAAGTAAATTTAACTCGTACCAAAAATAATTGCTAAGTCGTACCTGAACACATTCGGATTTTATTTGTTCAGTCGTTCTTAAAATCGGAAAGGTTTTTGTTAAGTCGAACTTAAAATCATTCGTATTTTGTCAAGTCGTACCAGGAATAATTCGATTTTTTTCATTTTTTTTAATTTTTGTTACTCTTGTTATTGGTTTAAGAGCTCTGCTTCTTACAGGAAGTTCAAGCTTTACTTTCGACATTAACGGAAGACCCACTCGTTGCTTTGCAACGAGCTTTGCTCTAGTTATTTTTCTTTTTCTTTATTTTTCTGACTTTTTCAAAGCTTAATATCTCAAAAAGTTTACAACAGATTTACATGAAACTTTCAGGGATTATGAAGCATTATTGTGCCTCAAAGTTTTAAAATTTTCAACTACAACGTCACTTCCGTTTTTACGTTACGTCAATTTTTAAATTTTAAAAAAGTAATTTTGTCCAGGGCGTTTTTCAAAAACGGTTCAAGATAAAGACTTTGAATTTTCTGTGTTGAAGCAATGATCGTTTTTATTTGGACATAAGACTGGAAATTAGTTTCCGTCACTTCCGGTCTTAACCGGAAGTGTTTTAAAATTTTCAAATTTTCGAATTTTTCGTTTTAATTTAAAATGTTTACGAGGTTTGTAGAGTTTGTTATGCTGAACACGAATCTGAAATCCGTTTGAAAATCGGACGATGCATTACAGAGATATCGGGGGTTAAAAATTGATTTTTCCGGAAATTTTGATTCCGCGTCCTTGGTTTAAAAAATAGCGTAATGTTCAAAGTAAAATTAACTCGTACCAAAAATAATCGCTAAGTCGTACTTGAACACATTCGGATTTTTTTGTAAAGTCGTTCTTGAAATCAGAAAGGTTTTTGTTAAGTCGTACGTAAAATCATTCGTATTTTGTTAAGTCGTACCAGGAATAATTCGATTTTTTTCATCTTTTTATTTTAGTTACTCTTGTTATTGGTTTAAGGGCTCTGCTTCATACAGGAACTTCCAGCTTTACTTCCGATATTAACGGAAGACCCACTCGTTGCTTTGCAACGAGCTTTGCTCTAGTTATTCTTTTTTTTCTTTTTCTGACTTTTTTGGAGCGCTATTTCTCAAAAACTATCCAACCGATTCGCACAAAATTTTCAGGACGGATAAAGCATGATCGGCGCTACATATTATAAAATTTTTAAAGGATGACGTCACTTCCGGTTTCAGATATTGACGATTTTGTAAATTTTTTAGGGTCATTTTGTCCACGCATCTCCTCCGAAACTAATCAAGATAGAAGATTGAAATTTTCAGGGATTGTAGATGAATGTATGTAGATGTACCCCCATGCTTCCAATGATGAAAATTGCTCAAGGCCTCAAAGCTCGCCTGAACCTGAAAATAAGCACCGAATTTTTTCACGAAATTTTTGCACATTTTCTGTGATATCTTTTGATGTATAAATATTTTGTTAAAACATATAATGCAAAAGTTGTTTCAAATTACACGGGCTTTCGTTTAATATCAAGAAAAAGGGACTGGCCCCTCAAATTAGGGGCCAAGAGGGCTGTAAAGTCTTCTTACAATAACTCTTTACTGAATAATAATTTGTTATTAATTATAGAAGCAAAAATGTTCATTTTTGGGCTGTTTATCTATACAACACCATACTTAAGTCATATGTTACGTAATTAGGGGTTTCAAGGGGCCAGAAATTCAAAAATTTGATCATTAATATCTGAAAAAGGAGAAATATTTTTAAAAGCAATGTAGAACAAAAGTTGCTCAAAATAATGTTTTAAACAGTATGCTACCTTAAATGTTTTTGTTTATGACCCCATTTAGGAGTTAAAGGGTCGGCCCCTAAAACACATTTGTACATATATCTCAAGAATGGTTAACATTTCTTGAACACTTGTAGAACAAAATATGTTTGTATTTGCAAGACCTTCCATTTGATATCAAGAAAAAGGGGCTGGCCCCTCAAATTAGGGGCCAAGAGGGCTCTAATGTCTTCTTACAATAACTCTTTACTGAACAATAATTTGTTATTAAATATAGAAGCAAAAATGTTGTTTGTACATCTGTTCATCTATACAGTACCATACCTAAGTCATAAATTATGTAATTAGGGGTTTCAAGGGGCTATAATTCAATATTTTGATCATTAATATCTGAAAAAGGAGAAATATTTTGAAAAGCAATGTAGTACAAAAGTGGTTAGAAATAATGTTTTTTACAATATGATACCAAATATTTTGTTGTTAGTGGCCCCGGTAAGGGGTTAAAGGGTCGGCCCCTAAAATACAGTTGTTTAGATATCTCGAGAACAGTTTACAATTCATGAACACTTCTAGAACAAAATATGTTTATATTAGCAAGACCTTTTTTTTGATATCAAGAAAAAGGGGCTGACCCTTCAAATTAAGGGCCTGAAGGGCTACTAAGTCTTTTTATAATAACTCTTTTCTGATCAATAATTTGATATAAATCATAAAGCAACAAAGGGGCTTTTATAAAGCTTAATTTAAACTGATATCCGTTTTAAAATTGGACGATGCATTACAGAGATATTGGGATTTAAAAATTGAGTTTTCCGGAAATTTTGATTCCACGTTCTTGGTTAAGGCAATAGTGTTGTGTTCAAAGATAAATTAACTCGTACCTAAAATAATTCGGAAATTGTTAATTCGTACTTAAACATAATCGGATTTTTTTTTTGTTAAGTCGTTCTTGAAATCAGAAAGGTTTTTGTTAAGTCGTACTTAAAATAATTCGTATTTTGTTAAGTCGTACCAGGACTAATTCGAGTTTTTTCATCTTTTTATTTTAGTTTTTCTTACTATTGGTATAAGAGCTCTGCTTCTTACAGGAACTTACAGCTTTACTTCCAACATTAACGGAAGACCCACTCGTTGCTTTGCAACGAGCTTTGCTCTAGTTCTTTCTTGCTTTTGTTACAGCTGTCTGTTGTTCGGTCACTGGATTTTAATTCAGCGTGTTAGATAATACCTATACGCTTGTAAACATCGTTGATTGAGATGTCCTCCTTTCCTATTTCCCAGGTTTGTTGTGCTGGGGACCTTCCGTTACCAAACCTAACAATGCTGGATTTTGTGCATTGAAGGGAAAGCGCCTTGAACATGAACATATATATGCAACGTTTAACATTTTTTGTAAGCCAGCCAGACTTACACATGCAACATCGACGACTAATACTGAGTTTATATTGTACAAACTGAAATTAGCGCTGACATTTTTTACATGGTGCAATAATTTCAGCATTTTAAAACGTAAGCTTTGTGTAATGAATTTAAGTAACTCATTCCTCCCACTTTGCTGTGTAGAGTTATCGCGCTTAAATCGACTAGAACGATTTGTTGTTATTTTGTACAAGAGCTTCGCACGCTTTGACTACCTTTATGCAGAAGGACACGAAGTTTATGTGTGTTGCCATCAATGATGAAGAATTGTACATCTTCCTTTTTTATTTGATTAAAAGAAAACCCAAAGATCTTTATATTTCTGTATTTTCACTTAGTTGCCATTTTACCTGCGATGCCTATACACGCGACGATAGACATCGTTGTTTATGCATTTAAATATTAAAAACTAAAATCAACATACATGATTAAGATAAAAATAAAGACGATCAAGCATATATTCTGTACCAACTTGTTAAAAATCTGCAATCATTTTGATTCGACCTAAAGACCCCTGACTTTTTTGTACACGATTATGCAACTTCTCCTTAAAACGGGGGAGATCTATCGCGTTGGATCCGGCGATCTGCGATCATCTAAATGACATAATTCGAAACAATGCTTCACCCAATGATACAAACATGAATTCACGTTTTGAAACACTTCAGCCCCTCTAGATCTGCACATTTTAGATTTTTACGGAATTTTAATTTCTTTATATATAATTATGTTAAAATAGAAGAAAGCCAAAAAAGCCAAAAAAGCCAAAAAAAAAAAACAAACAAAAAAAAACCAAACAAACAAACAAAAACATGGATCAAACGTGCGTAGAGCTTAATTTATTTACATGTAACCCCCAAAATCCGAACGAATATGCCCATCTGTCACATTTATTTACATTTAAAAATCGTTACATCATAGTCTCCCGCCTATTTTATAAACATTTCACCCGTTTTTTTGCAATATACATAGGTAAACTTTCTCCGACAGAATTACTTTTAATTGATCATCTGATAAAGAAAAAAAGATTGACATGAAAATAGGGATTTTGCATATTATTGCAAAATCGGAAGAAGTTATATTCATTTCAGTAAATATGGTTATTTATTTTCACGTTACATAGCTGTGTCTCAATGAATACAATTATGCATTTATTTACTTCTTATAAACAACTTGAAAAATGTTGGGATTTTAGGCATTTATACCATTACAACCGTACCTAGTTCTTTAAAATCTCAACCAGAAGATTAAGTAATGCAAATTTTTATATTAATGTAATATTTATTTATCAAGTGCTAAACCTGCTCATTTTAAATTCAAGAATATAAAAAACGATAATTTACCACGATACTGTATTATTTCACATAGTTATATTGATTTAATTTTTTTTTTCTGAAGTAATCGTTACAAGATACGCATATAAACTTGAATTTGAGTGGGAATCAATGGCTACTATATAAATGTCAAAACGTTATATTAGTCATTTTATAAAAAAAATGTAAGTGAAATATGAAAGCATACTATGTAACCTATTCTGTATACACAATGCAAGTGAAAAATATAATGATTCTAAATTTTTTCTCAATTACTTTAATTAATCTTCCGAATGCCAACAATACCCTCATACAAGTATGGATAGAATCAATAAAGGTCGATGGTCAGTGGCAGTTTCATGACAGTTCTCGGATGCGATATCAAAATGAGCGGAGGACCGGAAGAAGTGCATGTCCGAGCTTGTGATCACGATAAAACAGATTTCTACAACCAAGATGGCTTGAACGAAGACTTATTTCTCTATTTGTGCGAGTACGGTCGAGAGTCGCTCATATACAGCTATCACAAGAACGAGATATTGACATTTGGATGCTCCCGCAGTCCGAATGCAACAGCTGGTATTCTGTTCGTTTCTCTCTTATTAAGACTAAATATTTACTTATGCAAACATGTACCTCATCAGAACCTAAAGAATAGCAAAACCGTCCAATTCTGTATGAATTTTTTCGTGACGCCAATTGACTCAAATTAATGTGATACTATTTTGTTTTAGAAAATATAATGAAGAGTTGGTAAAATCAATAATGCTTAAACCATGCTATATTTTTTATGATATTTATTTGTATGTTAAATTTGCAGTCACACATATATTGTTTTTGTTGTAAATGAAAATTTAAACAAGAGGTTGACTGCATGTTATTCTTTCTATATGTAAGGGCTTTTTTAAATGATAGAAACACCTGACGAAATGCGATATTCAAATAAATAAATCTTTAGATCTTTCGACATCTTCCAACCATGGTTTTGTACTCTAACAAAAGAGAATCATTCAAGTTAATCAATAGGTATAGATTGGTTTATTGTTAAAATGTAAATAATAGATATAAAAAGTTATATAACCTCCAGATAATTATACAATTTATGTCATGCAATTCGCCACCAGAACGTTGTGTTATGATTAATTGTTTAACTTGCTCTGGTATGATGCACCTGAATAATTATGAAGTTAAAGACCGCTTTATTATCCATTATGTACAACATTATAATTAATTCTACATAAACATTAGTAAGTTAAGTCAACGGAAAATTCTTTTGTCAAAAAGAAATTAGTCAAAAATTAAAGTGTTCAAACAGAATAGAAAAACGTGTAATTAGGGAGTACTTCTTGAAAAAATTATTTTTGATAAATTTCTTTTTCTAAATCACGTGATGTTTTACGATTTCTCATTCAATAATAAACGAATTCCTATAACACTTCACTATCATTGTGTCAGCAGAAGCGGCTAATTACGTAAATATTTCTTTATACGGTAAACCAAGAATAAAGATATATTACCAACGGCATCTCTCGTGATATGTTTGGTTGTTAGTATAATCGGCATTGAAGCAACTAGAATCATGACCTTTAATGGTATCAAAACAAAAGCTTCGTGTATCAAAATTCTTAATATCATAAGCAAGAGCAAATGTCTTGGACATTGTGTTATCACAGTGAATATGATAGTCATGATCAGCCACGATGAAGCTACAAACACATGTATATGTTGCAATGACATCACAGGAAGTGACACAACTGGTCCCAATTGGAAATCTTATGTTCCACCAGTATTTGTTTTATTTTGTTTTAATCAGAAAAAGGTTCTTATTGAAAGTGACTTGATACTACACCTCCTCCGAAAAAAACTCAATAGTTAGTCGCTTCCTTATTTTTGGCGTGTAAAGTAGGAACATATATATAATGTTCTATCATAAGTTTATTATGAAAGCAAGTTTTGTTTAATCATAAACCCTTTGCAAAAGGTTTTCTCGTTTCAGGCTATACAGTATATATGTGTATCTATGAAAAAAAATTATATAAATCTAATATTAATCAGTAATTAATACTTAGAAATATACTCTAAATGTACAGAAATTACAATTTACATACTTTATAAATATTGAAATAGAACTTTGTTCTGTTTTTATGGCAGGTTCTTTTTTTAGTCAACTTCTTCCTTTTTCTCTTGTATATTTCTTTCCTGAATGTATTAACATATGTAAAATACTATTTCTTTGTAATTATCACTATCTTAAATTCAATATATCCAATAAGTATAGTGTTTTTCGTGTCTTAAATATGGTTCTGAATATTATGTAAACGATGCATCATTATTAAGCTGAATTAACCGTAATTAAAAACCTCAAATGCCAATGGTGTGCTACAAGTGTATTTTCTTAAAATTCCAGGTCAATGAGTTTAATTTTAGGCATAGACTCAAAATAATTTTCGAAAAAAGAGTTAAAATTAACTTTGAGTAGGAATAATATAAACTGAAAAAAATACCCTTGTGTGAACTTGACAATAATTTGGCAAATATGTTTTTTTGTGCAAAGATATAGAATCAGATTTCTGTACCGTTTTCTACTCTAGCGATTCAAAAGTGTTGTACCATATGTAAGCTTAAAAAATCCAGTTAAAGGTAGTGCTATATTATCTTTGTGTTTTGTAGTACCCTGTGCTGACGGTTATGCGACTTACTATTTGATGCCATACCAAATATGTCTGAAGTATTTCCAAGGACCTGTCTCATATTCAACAGCTCAGACCAAATGTCAAGCTGAAGAAGCCGATCTCATAAAGATTGATTCCCGGGAAAAATACGAAATATTCAAGGATTATCATGGTATGTTTGAGTTATGTAACCGTATTCAAATTCGCTTGTTTTACGAAAACAAAATCTCTATAAATGGACGAATTTCGGCTTGATAAAGTTGCAGAACTTGTAAAAAATATATTATGTTTTGTCGTTAATTTCATATATACATAAGATGTTTTTGATAACATTTAATTAACTTAAAATTCTCTTTACTCGGGGTTTTAGATTTTTAAAACATTCTTTGAAATGCTCAATTTCAAGTCAAAATTGTTTAAACAGACAAATTACAATGTTATTCATAATTATATTTTTTTATGCAACGACAAAGGTAATTGTTTTTAATAGATAATTGAATAAAATTTCCAATTTCTCTTTTGCTGAAATATCGTTTACGCATTTAAATCTATACATGTATTGTTATGCACATTTTGTATCAGTAAAATATCAATGACATTTCAGGATATGTACTTGATGCACAAAAAGTTAGAGTTACACAAAATCAATTCCAGATGGCATGTATTCAAAATTTACGATTTTATTAACTTTTTAAATAATTACACCTTAACAGAATGCAGACAATATAAATAAATGTAATCATCAAAAGTTAATGGTGTAGAGTTCCTGTGAGTAAAATGTTGAAACACAAATGAAGCCTATCAAAAATAAGTCCAATTAAAAAAAAGATTTAATTTAAATGAAAATCAATCTTTGACGTTGAATCAATTTTTGCAAAATACTTTTTAACTGATTACATGTACAACGCCTCAAATAGTTTTTTAATCAGTAAAAATGGCAAATCATGTTAGAATATTTGTTTGAGAGATTTCCAACAAACATTTTGAGGGTACTGACAAGAAAAGTGGGCAATTTGCCTAACAACTTTCATTATAGGAAGGTTGTTCTGTGTTGTATATCTATAACATCGCACACGCGCAAACCACTCACTGTACATTGTAGATCATGCAGTGACAGCATGGACTTTAGAAAAGTTTTTTTGTAGAGACATCCTTGAACTGACTTTTGTAAGGTAACCTTTTTATATGAAGACTATGAAGACTATTCCTTAAACCGACATTTGATTAATGATGTCTTTGTTTGAATAGAGTAGACTTTATATTGTTTAGATATGTTTACGTAATTAGTGAAGCGCAATGCATTCAAGCTTCGTAAAAGAAGGTATTGCCGTAGTGACAAGAAAGAAAAGCGTTCAAAAATTACTACGCAAACTTAAATTAGCCTTAAACAACGATGGTATGCATATTTAGTGTATTTCCCAAGGTACGGTAAAAAAAAACCCTGGGTTCGTATTTAATTGTAAATGCTTGGTATATATTATTGAATATATAGCAATTAACATCTTTCCTTGACAACGCCCAAACTTCATTTTAATGGACAAATATCGAAAAATTAAAACATCAATCTAAAGACAGACGTCTGCCATTAGTGTTTAAAAATGAAAAAACAAAAGAAAACAAATACATTAAAATTTGAAAATAACCGTATAAAGTATTGTCCAAACAATTTGATGCAGTGTTTATAAAATTTGATTAAATGAACTTTATATGGCATTTTTGTTTAAATGTGCAGAGAGTAACTTCGACATGCACGATAAAAGTATAGCTGGTGATCCAAATCGACCACATTTTCTATTACATTGTAGCACCTACCATACAATGGGAAAGAAACCGATCGTAACTTTCTCGTCAGTTTATATTCCCCAGTTGAAGTTTAGGAGTGCTTGAAATTATTATGGCGACCAAATACTTTTATGTATATATCAGCTTTAAGTATCGATAACCATTTTTAAAATATTGGTTCCCCTCGTCATTCATTTATCTTGCATTGGACTTAATCGCATGTGGATGATGGTTTTGTAGTTTAAGGAATTCTTCTTTTTACACTATACTGCAATATAATTAATATATATTGCCAACTTTGGTCGAAAAAAGATTATAATCTGGACAATTTTTGTTTTAACAATGAAAGGTGTAAACAATTTTGATAATGATAACTGCAACTGTATGGCTTTTTTGATAACATGGAATTTAATAGCAACATTGTACAACTCTTTTACAAAATGGTGTTGACAAAAAATGTTTCTTTTTTATTAAGATAATCGTGACAAGATACAGAAAACATGAAGTCGGTTATTAAAAAATATATTTTATTCAAAGATTAAGTCTTGATTAACTTTCATTATTTTAGTGGGAAAGATATATTATTAAGATACCAACTTTTTATAAGTCAATATTGAAGAAACAGTGAGCAACATATCCCTCCAGACTATTTAGCTCGTTTTGCATTTAAAAAGAAGCATACAAATTATAGTGTTGAAAAATAACCATTCTAAATTATCATTTTTCAGTACGATTTGCAAAGAATAATAAAATTGAAGTCTGGGTCCAAGGGGAACTGAATGAAGTTCAGTGGCTGTTTGATGCGGAACTCCAAAACCTGACATATGTCCTTTAAATTTGGGGGGTACTGGAGCTCAAGAGCGTATGCGGGCCAAAAGCTCTTCATCGTTTCAGTGTAGTGACACCGAGGACGCCCGTCTATGTAATTATTCGTGCGAATACCATTTTCTGCCGTCATTCAATAATTAATTTGAGAACAATAATTGAAACATTGAATTAATGACAGGTTTTAATATCATTGAAAATTGAAGGCAATATATTGTCGTATTCGCGTGTGTCTGTCTTTTATAAAGCTACATTTGTTTAACGTAATTGTGTTGCTTCTTTGCTTGCATATTTGTTGTAAATTGAATTAATAAATTATTCATCAAACATTCTGTTTATTAAATAAACATGCTAAAATGCCTCAAATTGTTCTTATAAATGTACATTTATATAAAACGATGATTTTTCTCTCGAAACTAATATTCAATGATATTATGTTTGAAGACTAAATGAAAATAAAAGTCTCTTAGGATTTGATATACATCAAAGTACTGCAGTACTGACGGGAGTTGATTTTATCGATTATTTTTTTTTTTATCTTAAAATCAAAGTTATGTTATATTGGTTGGCAAGTAGTTTATAATCTCTATTTGAATTACGCACATTTATTTTTATAATGTGGATTCTCGGACTTTTCCGACAAGAACTTCGAGAAAACGCCTTATGAATCATGTTGTGTTATATTAAAAAATAGAATTGATTTCATCAAACTATGTATCGGTATTCGAAATATTTCAAAAAGTGTATGGATCCAACCAATCATGAACTGTAGTCTCGTTCAACCAGACGCTCGGCTGTCTCCGTTAATCTCCGACAAGTAAGAGATACCAGGTCACGTGATAGCTTGATGGTGCGACCTCTTAACATTGACTGATTCTCGGCTTGTCGGAGATATACGGAGACAGCCGATGGTTGAACGAGACTATATTGAACTCTGGCGTAGGAATACATACGACTGCAAAAAGCTTCTAAATTGTTCGTGCTATTTAAAATCTGACTATTTCTTTGGTATCTATAAATAAGTTTCCTTTTTTAAAAAATACTTCAGCGTACATTACATCGAATTTATCGATTATTTTCAAGAACTAACTCTTGTCAGCAGTGATGATTTGTGCTTAGGTCCAAACACTGTTTCAGTTTCGGTTTGCCAGAGTAACTGCATAGGAGATTTGATTAAAATCAACTCCTAAAAACAACTTTAAAAAACCATAATTATTCCGGTTATATACATCCCTTCTAAATACTGACATTCGACGTTTTCCAATGGATTAATCAGGTAAACCTTTTTTCCTCATAAATAATTATACATAAGACTTGCTGTTTACAATTTTTCTGAGGAAATAAAGTTTGACTATCTGATATTCACCATTTAAATAATCAATCAATGAATTAACCATTTGAGAATATAACACTTGTCTCGTGATTTTTTTCCACCAGTGATGTTAAGCCCTTTTTAAAGTTAAATTGTAGAGTTTTTACCCACCTCAAACTAAAACAGGACATAAAACAGAATATACAATCATGTTAAATATATAATTTGATGGATTAAAACACAGTTTATAATCCTTTTTTTTACCATCAGCATTGGCAACATGCTTAGCACCGGGTAACACAACGGATTGGTACATGCTTGTAAGCAATGCTTGTCCGGTTGAATTTACGTCAACAGAAAATTCTTCTATAAAACTAAGATGTTCAGTACAGGAAATATATAGTGCTTTTTTGGAAAATAACAGTTCTCGGGGTGTCAATTTCAACAGTTACCCCCTTCAAAAATGTCACTATTTATATGTAACATAAACATAATGTTCAAATGCAAATTCCCCTTTATATGTCTTCGTTTCTGTGGATTTTGGCCAAGTGAAAACGATAATGTGTCAATGAATATATTTTGGAAATTTTTCTATTATCGATTTCAATTGCACTTCTTTCACAGGTATTTGTATTTTTTTTTAAATCATGCAGCATAAATATCTTGGGACATACTTTTGCTCCGGTGAGTTCGTGCAGCATAAAAAAAGCATAAACTTCTAGCTTGTAAGTCATGAGTTCGATTCCTGCTGGATCTGGAGGTTTTCACCCACTTGCCATTCAAAAAAAGTTTTCCGAATCCCTAATATATTTAATTTAAGCCAATTAAATAAAAACAATCTTTTTTTCTGATTTTTTTCTAAGTTTGATATTTAAATGCTTTACTTTTGAATACCAAAAATTAAATGTTGAATTTGTAATTCTACTTTTCTGACACAGTTGACAATTAAATTACTCTAGATTTAACATTTAGTTTAACAACGCTTCCGAAACTCCGATTTTTAAAATGATAAAATGATAAAATGATAAAATGATTTTCAGTTTCGGTTTATTTATCAGTTATGAAAGTGTAAAGGTATATGTTATTTATTTTTTGATAAAATTTAAGTCAACTAAGTTGAAGTTAGTTATGTATTACAAATTTCGTATGGGAATTTATAATTAAGTTACCTTAAAAGTTGTTTCGTCAAGTATATACAAAAGGGGATTGGGTTTATTTTGCTGTGAATCATGAAATGCAAACTATGACTTCCGTAGAAATAAAAATTTTTTAAAATTTATTTTTTTAGTGATATATTTATATTCATTCTATTCACATTTTACCAATGTGTTTATAAAATGATTTTTTTGTGTTTTAAATTATCCGTATTTCTAAATATGTCTTGTTGAATATATCAAACACAAAAAGTATACACGTATTGTGAACCTATTTCATTCAGTGAATATGATATTTGACGGAAAGTCATTTTTCCAAAAGTAAGCGTGTATTTGAATTTACGGGGCCGGGTCTAATTTAATTTGCTCTATCCTAGATTTTTGAATAAAATATCCTACATGAATTCTACTGAGATAATTATTACTTTAAGATAAAAAACCCCCCCAAAGCATTTACCACACCGTTTGTTTAAGGGGTCATCTCAAAGTGTGTTAATTTTTAACATAGGACCCTATGGGATTTTGCTTGAAATGTATCAGTTTTGCACATTTTTAATTTTTTTAAAAAACTTTGTAGATGCCTAAAGCGAAAAAAATAGATCCTTTTCTTTGTTCTCTTGGCTTATATGGTCATAATTTATAGCAAACTACTCGCTTTGAAAGAGACAGGTTGTGTTCATCTAAGATGAAGTATTGATGATATTTGCTGCACATTACAGAGTTTGAGTGACAAACAAGAAGTGAGCAAATACACAAAAAACTCGAGAAGAATGTATGGTGATAATTTTGGTAAAAAATAAGTTACAGTGACGTCATAACATGAAGCGTTACTTCTGATTACAGAGACAAGCAAGATATAAGCGGATAGACTCTATGCTATAGTAGACTGTTTGAAATGCACGAAAAGGGAAGGCCTTAGATTTACATGCAATAGATTAAAAACGTTGTTTGGCTCCTTGTCACATATATTCCAATATTGTTAATTGTGAGAGCTTTTATTGAGTTTAAAAAATTGTTTTAAAATAAAAACTATTAGGAGTAGAAAACCTCTTGTAATGACTTAAGTGAACATCATGATAAGCAAGAAAACCGAACTTAATGTATATGTTTATTGGAGTTTGTTTTCAGCAAGAGCTGATGTAGGTAGCAAATATCTCAGTTTCAAATGCAATTAAATCATATATTTGAATGTTTACGTATGAATAGTAATTAATGCTTTAAAGATATATGTTTTCCCAAAATTCATTTTTTCATAAAACACTTTATCTCAGACTATTAAATTCGTCGATTTGACGTATGCCTTTTGCTCTTATCTGTTGTTTTCATTTAAATGTTTACCATTCCGAAAATTTTTAATCTCGTATGTGTGTATCAAGTTTCCAATTTCAAATAATAATATAAATTTATAAAAATATACTTTGAACGATTGTCAGTTTTTTTTAAACAAAAATTTAAATTACTTATATGAGCATATTGTTGAAAAGTAAAAAAAAACACGTTATCAACATTTTAGATATTTATTGAATGAACATAGATAATTAAAACATTTTTTTTAATATTGAGCGATTTTTATTGTGCGGGACCGTTTCTATTGCTTTAAAAAAGGCCAGAAGATCTTGGCATAGGCTTTCGTTCGAAACCATGTTTAATATGTAATGATTGTGGGGATAATTATATGAATAGAAAATAAAAGTAAACAGTTGAGACACGCTACCTTGTGTGTATTGATAAAAATAACTCTCAAATTAATAACTCAGACGTGTGAGATCGATTACTTGTAAAAATAATTGGACCATCGTCTACCATTTACACATTATCAATAAGATACTATGTACTCTAATGATTTTACATTCTTTACTTAACAAAAATGAGTATCAATTAAAACTGGTAAAAGTCAAACTACGCAATACATTAATTTCAGTGACCCCTAAAAAAATAACAATCAGAAATACATCATACTATGCAAATCTTTTAATATTGAGCGAATTTTAATTGTATGTTTTTTAAAAGACGGATGGTCTTAGCTTAGGGATTTGTTTGAAACCATTTTCAATACAGAACAATTTTGTGTATAAATATATGAACAGAGAATAAAAGTCAACAGTTGAGACTTGCTACCTTGTGGGTATTAATAATACACAAAAAAGTATCATTTATAATTTACAAGTTATTGATAAGATTGAATACTCTCAGACGTGTAAGATTGATTTCAAAACTAACGAGCATCAGTTCTATATCATTATTAAAGATGCAACAAAGATACCGATGCAATTACATACAAAATAACTCATTTTTGGATTTATATGCCTTACGATATTAGGACGATTGTGCTTTTTGAGGTCAGTTAATTTTAGCTAATATGGAAGCTGAATGGTCTCAATTATTATAATCAGGTCTGCCATATAACTGTTATTGTGCTAACCCTCAGTGTTAAGTATTACTTTGTTAAGGAATATACTTAATACTTATTGTATAGGATAGGAATTGAATATATTCCTTTATAGTTACCACAAAACTCTTCTCTCCCCCCCCCCCCCCCCCCCCAAAAAAAAGAAATGTGTAAAAATAGCCACAACCATGGAACCGTTTTCAAAACATAGTGTTTGTTTATAATTAGATTTTTTTAAAAATGACATCACATATCACGAACACTTGACCTACAGATTTAACTTTTATTTACATATATTGCTGTTTCTTAGTTAAACACCAAACAATAAGTAGACTCACGATTTCATTATTCATTTATTACCAAATATCAAGCATATGTTGTGTAAAGTTCAGTATATATAGAGTTAAATAGCAAGTGAAATGAATAATGATAGCAAAAACTATCTATAAGGTTTCATTGTGTGATTGCTACGTTCCGAGAACATTTATGTTCAATGAATCGCTTTAAATGGTTAAACAATAAATGCAATTTTATACAATGTAAGTTAACTGACGTCTGCATGCATACTTCAGCTGAGTCTAGAAACAATACATCAATACAAAATACCAGCCTTTCCCTCTAATCAGCATTTCCCTCTATGGTTAATATGACGTGTTTCGTATTGCAGAAACAAACATAATCTATATGAAGAAATTGCTATTAAACTTCATATGTACAGGACTTGTATAAAAAAGCTAGGAGATAAATGCTTTATATTTCTTTCATTTTCTTTATATTTACATCTACCTAGTATTATCACCTATATTTATTGCTGAAAGTGATCGTTATCTATAGCTATTTATAAATTGGGAGGACTGAAATTTACACTCTCGTTTATCGATTTGGGAAACCTATAGCGATCCAAGAAATATCACGGACTACACGAAATAATCGTAAGAATGTCACACTCAAAATCTCATAGGTTAGGATTTAGCTGTATCTCTTAGCTAACGTACCGATGAACATTTACAATAATTAACTTATTTTAACTTACGTTTTACTTTCAATTTATTAATTTGGTTAAAAGGAAAAAATACATCACGCATCTTAACGGGTTATGTATTTTTTTGCAATGATGGCTAACCTCATAACCCGCATGAATCCCTAAAACATTTTATTGTTTATATAACTTCAACTTCCTCAGGAT
Source organism: Magallana hongkongensis (assembly GCA_015776775.1). Lineage (NCBI taxonomy): Eukaryota > Metazoa > Mollusca > Bivalvia > Ostreida > Ostreidae > Magallana > Magallana hongkongensis. The sequence goes on from CM027469.1 coordinate 27,557,970, forward strand.
GGATACTAATTCAAGGCAAACAAATTATTTATAAGGTTGCTCTATTTGTAGGTATTTTGTAAAGTTTAACTTTACAATAATAATGATAATAACAACAATAATCAAACGTAGTTTCTTCTTTTTTCATGATTTCATTATTAAACTTAAGTTAAAGATATATCAATTGACCATATCGATTTCTTATCCTTACAATTAGCAATTTTATAAAAGTACCAGATATATTTAACCACAATATATGGAGTTTTAATAAGAACACCTGCGTGCATATTTATATTAAATAAATATCTTGTAATTATCGCCATTATTTCTTATTTAAAGAAAATTCTCAAAAAATACATGGAATAAAAGTAAATAAAAGTAAATAAATAAATAAATAGATAAATAAAAGAAGAATCAGAAGCTAGAAATTGAGACTGAAAAGACTAATGTCCAGGCATTATATTGATTAGTATTTTTTTAATATCATAAAAATATTGAAAAACTATGTAATGAATGCATAACTAACAGAAAATTTTCGTAATGTCTTTATTTCAAATACTATTGTTCCGAAACATTAATAATTGATACAGATTAACAACTACATTAATTACCAATGCCGTTTTATTTTTATTGTGTCTTGTGGAACGTTTAAATATTTTTTTTTTCAAACACCAGTACATATTGATTATTTTTGAAGACTGTCATTCCAACCATATCCGGTCTTTTGTTACGATAAACGACATGTGGGCTTTTTCAAACCATTTTAGGCCATGTTTTCTTTTTAAAATGCTTATGGTAATAGTTAACAATCATACTAATTATCTTGTTAATCAATTGCTGTTTGAATGCCTAAAGAAACAACAATGAAATATTGTCTGTTATTTTTACATTGTCAGTAAGATACAGTGGTGTCTAATGATTTTACATGCTTTACTCATCGATAATGAGCACCAATTAAATTCATATGCCACTGAGAAAAGTCAAACTACGCAATATATTGATGTATAAATTGCTTCCACAAAGTGATCCTAAGAAATAATAACAATCAGAATTACATCAAAGATGCTAATTTAAAAGTATAACTGGCATATCATTTACATAGAAAAAAATTGATAAATAGATTTCGTTATTGATGCATCGATGTAGCGTAACGACAATTCATTTAAAAACCAGTAGCTTGTATTCAGAATCTTCACTTTCAAACGTATTGGTAGCACATAAAAATAGACAAGATTATAGCTTAATATTATGTTTCAAGCGACATACATAGTATTTCTGATCATTACTAGTTTGTACAACAAGAAGGCCAGTTGCTTCGATAGTTTTTACGGTGTAAGAACACATGAATATCCGAAAACGTCATGTCATAAATTTGAAAATATAGAAACTGCTGGAAGATGTCTGTGGGCATGCGGGACCCCAATGGATAGAATTCTCATGATCAGTCACGACGAAACTACGAAAACCTGTATGTGTTGCAGCGATATAACGGGGAGTGACATAACTGGTCCAAACTGGAAGTCATTTGTTCCACGTACATGTATGTATTCTATTTTTTTTTAAATGTTTTAAAACTGACTTGAAGCTAAGTCCCCAAAAATAGAGCAAACGTGAATCTCTTTTTAACTTTTGGCGTGCAAAATATAAAAATACATTTATGTTACTCGAGTAAAAATATTCATTTGATTATAACCCCCTTGCAAAAAGTTGTCACTGTGAGTTTCAGCTTCACTGCTCCTTCTGGGCCAGGCATCTGAGGAAACATTTCCTTTGGGGAGTACCTGATTCCGTATCATCACTCTCTGCAACTGATGACTTGGTATTGTACACATTAAAGGGCGCTCGTAATTTAGCGCGTTTAGAAAGAGTTCGTTTAAAAATAGCTTTGTTAGATAACTAAAACTCATACAATTCTTTTTAAATAGTCTTATAATCAGAACTTTTAAATGGACAGGAGCATATTATCAATTTATCTTCTTGCCAGGCGCTGATCATCAGATAAGACTCGACGTGAAATTAAAAGTGAATTTTGAATTATATAAAATATAATGATAAATACACTGTATATAAGTCAAATAAGCGGATAATTTGCAGTTTGGAGATATAAAATCAATATTTGAAAAATTAAATTCAGTAAGTACCAACAGAAATCCCTGTGGGAATCGAACTCGGGATGTACGGATCAGAAACCCGACATTGTATCCACTAGGACTATGGAGTAAGTTACGCAACGCCGTCCAAAAAATCCTCCAATTATAACGAAACGTAGTTTCGATCAGAGGTTAGCGACTTTGTGACGATGTTATTCCACCATGAAAAACGATGTATCATTTTAAAACTGTATATACCTAGATCACTTCAAATCACAATTTTGTGTGCAGTCGCAATTAGTATATAGATATATTTTAAAATACCAGGTCAATTTTAATTTTTTCAATTACAGGCATTGAAACAAAACAATATTCTAAAAAGGGTTAAAGTTCACTTTGAATAGGAATAATATGAACTGAAAAACATACATTTTTAAAAAAAAGTTGAAAAGAGTTTGTCTTTGACAATTACTTGGTGAATGATTTTGTGAACAAATTTAGACCCGGATTTCTGTGGCTTTTTCATTGGGTAATTTTCTAGCGATTCAAAAAAGTTGTATCATTAATGCTAAAAAATTATATTCTATATAATACTTAATTAATACTAATGTATTCTACCTAAAGTAGTGATATATCAGCTTGGTGTTCTGTAGTGCCCTGTGCTGACGGTTATGCGACTTACAATTTGACGTCACACCAAATGTGTTTGAAGTATTTCCCAGTGCCCGTCTCGTATTCAACAGCCCAGGCCAGCTGTCAAGCTGAAGATGCCGATCTCATAAAGATTGATTCCCAGGAAAAGTACGACATATTCAAGGATTATCATGGTATGTTTAAATTATGTTACGGAATCTTATTTCAATTAACAATTTATTTTGAGCAGAAAAAGAAAATTGCTAATCTTCCATTGTTTTTTTGCTTTAAAATACTTAAAGCATTTAAATCAGAAAAGTTTTATTGAGAGATATATATTATTATGCACTATTTGTGTCGGTAAAATATCAGTGACATTATTGGGTAGGTACGTGATGCACCAAAAATAAGATTACACAAAATCAATTCCATATGGCATATATTCAAAGTCTTCCAACAATTCTGTTGGAATTCCCATGGGTACCAATTGTGCCCCATTATTAGCAGACCTATTCTTGTATTCTTATGAAGAAGAATTTATTCAAAAACTTCTACGTGAAAGAAATAAATCACTCGCTGTGGCCTTCAACTCAACATTAAGGTATTTTTAATTAACAATTTTTATTTCAATACTTACGTCGACTCAATATATCCTAGAGAGCTTGAAATGAAAAATACCAAAGAGTCTGCGTCATCTGTTTCAAATTTTACTAGAAATGGAGATTGATGGTAACCTTACAGCAAAACTTTATGATAAACGCGCTGACTTCAATTTTTCTATAGTCCACTTTCCTTACTATGTAACAATATACTTTCACCACCTGCATATGGTATTTTTGTCTCTCAGTTAATTCGATACACAAGGGCATGCCATTCGTATGAACAGTTTCTAAGGCGAGGCAAGCTACTGACAAACAATTTGATAAAACAGAACTATCTACAGTCTCGTTTGAAGTCTTCTTTTCGTTACAACGACCTTGTCATTAAATACAACCTTCCACTGGCTCACATGCTGAATGACGAATTTTCATACTAATTGTTAGAACATAATTAATCACCTAATTGCTTACGGACTTTTCTGTTTTTCATCCCGAACACAACAAGGAGCACACGGCGGGTGTGACCGGTCAGCAAAGGATGCTCAGTCATCCATGACACCTGACCCGACCTCTTTCTTTTTAGAGGTCTGTGTTGCTCTGCTTTGAGTTTCGTTTAATGGATTTTTGAGTTGATTGACAGTTTGTTATTGTCATTTTTTCATTAGTCACTAAAAACATTTTATTTTCATGGATAAAACAAGTAGTTAATGATTTTTAAAATCCAAGCATTTTTTTACCGTTTTATAACAGAGTTTTTTTTACGTTTAAATTTGAGGTAGAGATAGAACAAAATAAACCAAACTTATATTTTGAGACAATCCTCTGAATTATCGAATTTGTAAATAAATATTCAAATCTAAAATTAACTGAAACAGAAGGTAAACTTCATGCAAGGGTAGAAATAATTAGACTCGGCTTCGTTAATTCATGATGCAGTGGTAACTTATTGTTTTTTAACCTTTACTAAGGAGTTAAGCGCATAACAGTACAGTGAAAACAAACGACAAACACAACTCTGATTCACAAATGACCACGCAAGATATACGGAGATTTACACAGGAGACACAAACGATCACAAACTTACTGGAGTTTTACGATACACAAACGATAACGATAGAAAAAACGCACACAAACGATTTTACACCATCAAATACGAAAAGTCAACAAAAGTTTTAACGATGAAAAAAAAACGTTTAACTTTAATTTTAATTACAGTGTTTGTGTTTTATTGAAAAGCGGCATGTACATTACTCATCCACTGTTTTAGTTTTACAGGATAAACGATAGAAAAGGATGAACAAACAAATTATATTGTTTTGTCACCACAACGAATACTATTAAGATCTATCATAAGTTAGAGAAAATTAGGTATTAAGAAATGAAGAAAAAACGCCTAATCTACATGAATTTACTTGCATACGAGTTGATGTTTATGTAATCCACTTTCCACGTACGATTTGAGTGTGCAAATATCAAGCAAATTTGTTTTCTTGTTCCAAAGATTTTCAGATTTTCACATTTCATTTTTTTCTTCATTATGCCGTACACTATTGGTGAAATTTCATTTATTCTAAATTTTAAAGCGTTTTAATTTAACAATTTTGATTGCTATGAATGTTTATACAATGTAACAGAGAGAAATACTTATCGTAACCATATTCGATTAAAGAAAACTAAGGAATAATTGTTTTATTTGAGGCGGGGAAAGGGTAAGCTTGATCGCTTTCATTCGACGTGTCTCTATGTCTTGAGGCTTGTATGTTTATAATTATGTGTCAAAATACGATGAATGCTTGATATATACATATTCATGTTTAACTCGCACTTGGACGATGGTTTCTTTTATAACTTTTTTTTTGATATTTTGTAATTAAATAGCAACATCACACCACCACAACATTCTGTTCACTTCACTTTTTGGTGTTGATGAAACATTTTCCATTTTAGAATAAGCAACAAGATACAAAAAAACCAATTAAATAAGGCACAGAAAACAGGAGTTAATTATTACAAACATTAATTTATTCAAAGGTTAGGTCATGTTAAATAGTCATGTTTTTTTAATCGTCATAAAGATACTAAGGCAATTAGTGAATATCAAAGTAAGAGTATCTCACTTTCTAGACTATCTAACCCGTTTCATACTTGCAAAGTAGCATTAAAATGATAATGGTAAAAACAAACCATATATATTTTTTTTTCATTTTAGTACCAATCGCCAACAATTCTGAAATTCAGGTGTGGGTTCAAGGGGAAAAGGTTGGAGGTCAGTGGCAGTTTGCTGACGGAACTCCAATACCTGAATACTGTCGAATCATCATGAGTAATTATCCGTTGGAAGTACATATCCGGGCCAAAGGCTCTACATCATTCGACTGTGTTGATGCTCCTAACAACGATCTATATCATTATTCGTGCGAGTACCATCGTCTGTTATCCTTCAGCAAATAACAACAGTAAACAAAACTTTGCATGTTACTATGCTGAGGCCCCCCGAAATATAAGGCAAAACGTTGCCACGCTCGCGTTTTTCTGATTGTCAGATAACTACATTTGGTTAACGTAAACTCACTAATTTTATGTTCATGAAGGTATCTTAAGGTCCATTTTAAGACATGTCCTATATAGGATATATCTTAATCAATATATTATGACCACCTAAAGACATATCTTAAGATGTCGGCCGAAGCTGTCTTTAACGTATCCTTGTTTAGATATTTTATTTTGAATGTAAACAATGGTTTGTACATGTATGACATATGGACACATCATAATATTTATCATGTATTCATTGACTTTAAATTACATCTCAACAACTGCTAGTAGCACATTAATGTATATAATTTGTTTCCACATAATTCATGCGCGAATCTAGAAAGAGAGGGATAGGGTGATTGAAATTCAAAATTATTAACTTCACATAGTAAAGTTACTGAAAATAGACACCTCAACTCCAGCAAGTAAAATAATATTCCTTGTAACACCCTTCACCCCCCCCCTTTCGATAAGCACAGGTAAGCACACGTAAAAAAACTCAAATAAAACGAAATTAGATAGGTATAGCTAAATATATCAAGAAATTGAGAAATGATGTATTTTCACATAACATCAAAATTCAGTACATCTATATATTAGACTGTGTGCTTATTTCTATATCAATGTGCATGCACTATGCAATAGCGATGGTTCACTTCCCACATGTTTACTGTTGAGTCTATTTAGGATAAGACAGCTGTTTGGATGTCTTAAAGTTAAGATAATTTATAAAAGGTGTCGTATTAAGGACTGCTTTGAGAAATTGTCTTAAGAATAATACAATCCTGAGACATATCTTGGTGTAAGATAGCTTCATGAACATACCCACTCTTATTTGGCCTGCAAATCTATTGTAAATTGTAATAAACCATATATCTTTTCCTTTAATCATGGTTTGATTAATGAATATATTTACATGTGGAAGTACCTCAAATTGCTCTGATAAATGTTTATTAATCAAAAGCGATTTTTTTTATTTTTGAAATAAATATTGTACCATGTGGGAGTAAAGGATGCAACTGCGAATAATGAAAAGTCTGCAAAGATAACAAACATCTTGAATGTACCCAGATGATCATGTCTTAAAAACATGCTTCTAAGTACCGAAATTTAAAGTGAACTGCATGGATTTATGAGATATATTTTAACAATTATATGTTCTCGTAACTGATTTAATTTACTGTTGAAAATTTATTCAGGTTAAAAGAGGAACATATTTATCTTTAGATTTATTATTTATATAAATCTGTAGAGATTAACACATCTTAAACTAATACACACTGTAATAACTATCAAAACAAAATGTTTAAAGGGACATGGTCACGATCTTGGTCAAATTCAATTTTTTGATTTTATTATTAACAATGCTTTAGAAATCTGTTTCTAATGATAAAGTGAAATTTGAGAGTCAGGAGTCAGGAGTGTTTTGCAGCATACAAGGTTCACAATTGTTTGTCATGAAAACAAAGCTCGTGCCCTGATTTGTTTACAATGGTTCGAAAAACCCGTAAATGATCTTTTTCAAGCTGAATTGTCAATCTTCTTACAGTACCGATCAGACCCAACCTAACACCAGAGTAAACCCAAACTAAACCCCGAGTTTACTTTCTGGGTTTACTTTGGGTTAATTTTTGAAAATTTGGGTCCACCCGAGGTTTACTTTGGGTTTACTCGGGGTTTACTTTGGGTTTTCTCGAGAATTGCTTTTGGAGTCAGATATACGCACTGAAGTGTGATGCAGACCTGTATTTTATCTTATCATCCTACTGCCTGTAATTCCTGCCCCTTGTATATTCCGAATACACATGTAGTGTCTGCTTTCAGGGTAAACTTTTGATCGGGGTTTACTCTCTGTGACCACTCTAGGTTTACTTGGGGTTTACTCTCGGTTTACTCCGGTTTTACTCTGGGCCCACTCTAGTAAACCCGGAGTAAACCCAGAGTAAACCCAGAAAGTAAACCCAGGGTTTAGTTGGGGTTTACTTTCTGTTAGGTTGGGTCTGGTCGGTACTGTATTCATTTGATACATAAACAGTGTCTAATGTTTAAGACATTCATTAAAGGTCTAAAACTGGAATTTTCACATTCATAAGTTAAACAACAGTTTTGTTTGTATATCAATGAAAAAATGACAATGCCAAACTGTTAACCATCCCAAAAATCCACAAAATGAAATACAAATTCAAAGCAGAGCAACACGGGCCTCTAAAAAGATAGAGGTAGGATCAGGTGCCTAGGAGGACCAACTGTGTGCTCTTTATCGTAATCGTGAAAGAAAAAAAGGAAAGTCCGTAGACAATTAGGTGATTAATTATGGTTTATTAATTAGTACGAAAAACGTCAGTCAGCATGCGACCCAGTAGACGATTGTATTTGCTGACAAAAAATTCTCAGCTCTATAATCGCTTATGACTAGACGAACGAAACTCAAATTTCGGTTGCCTATTAAAAATGCCGAACTAAAGTATTGTAAAGATTAAACCCGGAATTTTTTTTTGTCCAAAATCTTGACCATGCACCCTAAGCATTTGCCTTTCTATCATTACAACCCATCAATTTTAAAAGTTTACATTGAATACATCTACAAGTAAAAAAAACCCAAATGATAGTTCGTTTACCTATGGGATATAAAGGATCAATTGTATATAACAAAAGAATTGACCTATAGGGGAGATCGATTTCCCGAAAACAATCACTTTACGAAAAATCAAAGTTCTTTTGATATTCTTACTGAGCGTATTTGTTAATTTTTCGATTTTTTCACTGAGACCGTAGCATATTGTTCCTGTAATTATTAAACTTACCTTCAAAACTTAAACATCATTTTTGTAGTTAACGGTCCATTGTTTCATGAATGTTGGCATAGAAATTCATCAAGGCAGGCATGCCCATAAAAACTGAAAAAAGTTTGATAAGATTTTGATCAAAGGAATAAATCTAAATTGAATTTTTAAGGGATACCCTGCCCTGGGATCGAAATTTTCCACACAAAAAAAACCCAAACAAAAACAACAACAAAAAAAACAAAACACGAAAAAAACCCCACAAAATAACCCCCCCCCCAAAAAAAAAAAAACAAAAAAAAAAAACAAAAAAACAAAAACAAAACAACAACAAAAAACAAAAAACAAAAAAACCAACAAACAAAAGCACAAAGCATTTTAAAACTTATTTGTATTATAGTGGATTATATATTTGTGTTACACTTGTAAGGTTTGAATAGCTCAGTTGGTTTCACTGCTGCCACTTCCGCGTATCTAAAGGTTTTTTTTTTGTATCCTGGTTTGATTCCACCTGTTGTTTTTCTTTTTTTTTTCTTTTTTTTTTAAATTTCTTTTTGAATAAACAACTTTTCTGATTTTTTATACAAGATTGTGTATTTTGTATTTTACTCTTTCTTTTTCTTTCCTGAGATGCACGTTTGCTGTTTAACTTGATTTTGTATCATTAAATCAAACGTAAAAATACCTTTTATCAATGTGCTTTCTGTTGTTTATAAAGTGTAAAATATCTGCAAAGTCAGTAAAAATTGGAAATAAGTATCATATAGACAATAATAAACGAGGTTTTTTCAACAAACCGCTGTACTTTTTTGTATTTAACTTACTGATTTTCGTTAGGTTACATTTATCTCTTGTCACACACACCTCCAAAAACATATTTCATTTATTACTGTTTCCCTTAACCTTACGTCACTTAATTAATTTTTAATAAGAGATAAACCGTTAGCCTTTTAATTTGTTTTTAATGAAAATCATGGTTTTTTATATCTTTTTTATTCAACAATCCTATTTCAGCCCTTGTATGTAAAAAAAAAAGTTAACCCAGGGTAAATTTCTTTCATTCTCAGTTGGTAAATAATTTGTTTCTGATTGATGTCAAATACATGCTTAGGTTTGGATTAATTATCTTCAATGTCACATGGGCATTTGTTTCAAGGTAAATAAAAATAAGTTTACATTGAAAAATTCCAATCGGACTTTATCACCCGCAGTTTACAGAACGATCCCGTAAAAATACTCTTTTAAGTCGATCACGCAGAAATTTATAAAATATAAGACATTCTTGTTTAATGAAATCCTTATATATTTTGTTAAATTTTGACTAGATAGTCCCAATTCATGAAAATTAGTTGTCGGGGCTAATGTAACTATTAAAGTGAATGTTAAGGTAAAAGGCGTGGATTGTCATTTTTGGGGATTTTAAAACATAAATCATTATAATTAATTTCATAGGACACATAATAACCTCATATTTAAGTGGAACACTTATGTGAGCCGTACGGTGCCAAAAAAGTCTATTATATATATATATATATATATATATATATATATATATATATATATATATATATATATACACCATTTGTTCTAATCAATTTCAAAATGGAAGAAATGAAATTTAACACTTATGTGCTTTTTGGTATCAAAAGAGAATATAATCATTCTGTTAAAGGTATTGAAAAACTGTACAAAGATGAAATTTACAGAAAATTCAAAGCATATCAATGGAAAAAGGTTCCTACTTATATATCTTTTGGTATCAATAAAAAAGAACAGTAATGTCATTAGACTAAATTATAACAAGTTTGAAGAGACATTTTTCTCTTTTTAATGGCCTATTATTCAAACATTATTCATACCTTATCTTTTTATGAGTTTTTAATATTATCAATATGCTTATTCTCTCTCACCAATTTTTCATAGGTTTTTGGCGCAAAAATATTGTGACGTTACTTGCCAAAACTGTATTTGTATTGTTCTCCGTTATATTCTTGATATGTAGCATAATGCAAAGAAGCTGACAATAACTCAGGCAGATATCACAAAGAAATAAGCATGACGACAGTTCTTGCAGTGGATTCGGCCAATCATAAACCTTTTTTGGGAGAGTATCAGTGTTGACTCTTTGTTGAAACATTAAGTGGCAATGCTGCGTCATATAAACATATCTATTAAAGATACATGTATATCAAGGGTTGTTTTTATTTTGAAGTTGTCAACTTGTATGAGACAAAAGACGCTTTTTGGTATTCTTTACAACAGTTTGCATTATTTAAAAATTTAACCACCTTGTCACTGAACACTGAACAGCCCATGAGCAATTATTTATCTACGTAGAATGAATCTAAATTTTTAAAATCCAATAAGCAAAAACCTTTAGGATATATATGTAAAAACCTTAATGCATTCGAAATATCCATTTTTTCCACCAGCGACCGATCACCTTTGGCAAAATGACTTTTAATGCATCAAAATTTAAGTATTTGAAAACAGTCCTGAATCTATTTAATCATTAATAAATTCCACTGACGAAGAAGACAAATTGGTGATCATGCACTGACGTCCTTGTTTTTTAAGTAGAATACCAATGGGGTTACAAAGTAAAGGAAAAAAAGAGAAAGGGAACAGATCTAACACCCTTCTCTAGCTGAATTCCTTTGTCGACCTTGGGTTAGATTTCATTAACAAATTGATCAGTAGAAAGCATGTTTTTGTATTCTGTTCGTTTTCTATCTTCATTGTTTTTTTTTAAAAAGTCAAATCCAAACATTACCCCATTAGACAAACACTTAGCATTATCAACATCAGGGTAGTTTTGTAATAACTGATCTAAACAAGGTAGATTGATTGGTAATCTGCCCAAGTCCCATACTTGACGCTGAAGGTGATGTAAACTTACATTTTTACCCCTGCTGGAAGTGGTTTTGAATTAAACTGGTTTTGGTCGTTCCTGTGATAAATATTATTTTGAATAAATGGAGTTTTTGTAGATGTCCCGGTGTGAGGGTGACATATTTTAAAGCAAGTTCTGATGGAATGTGAACCGCTGCATTTGCGACATTGGTGTAAATAAGCGCACTTGATTCTATTGCACACCCCTTGAAAATTAAAGCCATAACATTTAAAGCGATAGTTTTTTGGGCTAGTTTGAAACAACTATGTATTTCTTAAATGCTTACTTGGTGACTGTATAAAAACTTACCACAATTGTGTATCTACTGACTACTAACTGATTGCTGAGTTGATAAACTTTTTAAACCCTAAACTGAGTGTCATATTCTTGAAAACCATGGTACAAAATATTTGCCCTCTTTTTCATTGTTGCCATATGATTGAACAAATGCAGAGCTTTTGACGTATGTGACAGCAACTATTTCACGAGGCTATCGTTTAAAAAGTAAGTAAATTGGTGTTTTGTAATACTGAAGAAAACTTCATTTGACGGCGACGTCGATTTTTTTTATTGTAAATAAATTAGAGTTATGGGAATTTGATTTTAACGTAGCGACTTGGATAGCACCAGAGGTGTTTTTACTTCAAAAACGAGAGAAAAATCGATTGCTGTCAGTGGATAATTTCGATGACAGTTCACTGGCGGCAGATTGTACGGAACCTATTTCGCAGATAGAGTTGCAAGTTTATTTGATGTATTTTTTCACAGAAAATCTACTCAGATATATATAAAAGCAATAATATACCACTCCAACCCCCATCTCCCCCCCCCCAAAAAAAAACAAACAAAAAAAACCCCAACAACCCCCCCCCCCCAAAAAAAAAACCGAAAAACAAAAAAACAAACTGAAAACAGAGAGGAAAAAAAAAAGAAGAAAATCGTAAAAGTACTTTGAAAATTCTAAAGACCCTTAATTCATTATCCGGAGGGGGTGGGGGATGTTTAGAAACCTTTTGCTTTTAAACTTTTAGAAACCTTTCATTTATTAATCTGTTTACAAATACGGATGGGGTACTTAGTGTATTACATGTATGTCTCCCCTTTCAAAGAAGATAAGCTCATTGTGCATATATTTTTGTATTTTTAATTCCACAAAGAAGGTGTTGCAGTTCCTGTGCTAATTTTCATAAACTGTTGCAGATAAAAATCAATTTAACAGAATGCGATGTAAATATTCTTTTTCTCATGCAGCGTCTCGTACAAATTTGTTACCAATTGTATCTTACAACTTCATACCATTTTCAGGAAACCATTGCATGCGCGCATCCAGAAAAAAAATCCGAGGGGGTGGGGTAATGGACTGGAAGTTTACCAAAAGGGGGAACAGAGGCAAATTTTTGGTATTTTTATGTAGATTTAAGAGATATAAATTTTCCTTGGGCGAAATCCTCCCCCTCCCCCTCTAGATCCGCGCATGCATTAAATGAATAGTAAAATGACTACACTGAAAATGTTACTGATTGCAAGCCGTTTCTAATGTTTCTTTTAAAATTAAATTTTGAACGTAAAACTCCGAAGTTGAAGTGCGGTGTTTTTTATCTTCGCATACTTCTTTATGTAAAGTATAACCGAGTGGGTACGCAGGTTGGCCAAATACCCAGCCAGACAAACTTGTTGGTATTGTTAGAATTATATTTTAATCGCATTATAAGACAATACTCGTATTTCGATTGCTTTGAAAATTAATGTAAATTTCACATCATGTATTTTTTCTACCAATCACAAAGAAGAGAAAGTGCAATGTTTATTGTCGGGATAACTCAGTTTCAAAACGCTTGTCATTGTAATATTATTAAAAACATAAATTGTAAACATCTTCTGCTGGGCGAAAAAATTTCAAACAAGAAGATTGATGCATCAATCAAGAAAGTGGGTGTATTTTGTTTACGAAGATATGTTGTTCTCTGGATGCAGCTACATGTAGTATCTACATCGCAGATCTCAGGATAATATTCTCAGCATGAAGTATTTTAACTTTTTACTCCCTTATTTTAAGCATGTTAAATGTATGCATAAAGCATGAATTAAAGAGTAATGACGTATATTTTCTTTAAAATAAGAAAATCAATTTATATCGAGAATATTTCACTTGTATGGACAGATATTAAGATTATTTTTGGTCCCTAACTTCACTGAAATTTGTCACCAAAACACTGAATTATTAAACATTCAATGATTGATTTGTGCATTAAAACTAGAGAATTGAGATAGTACCCTAGCTAATTCACATCATATTCATAACGTGCAAATGGTGTCCTTCATATACCGGGGTGTATAATTTAATCTGAGTTTGTCTGACAAATGTCTTACATTTAGTGTGCAATGCATATTTATGATTGTGAATGCAGATAAGTTCTTCCTATTATATATAATTTTCAAGTATTTATAATGCACATTGCTCCAAATAATCTCCCTATTTGCTTTTATTACTATGGCAGATTGGCGGAATTTAAACATTTATTGTATTTTTTAATCATATACGAATAGTTTACCCATTTTTTTTTGGGGGGGGGGATTAGAACGGGGAAATATTTTACGTGTCTGTCAAAGATTATGATATTTACAAAATTAAGTTTTGATTATCTTTTGTTTTCCATCGAATTAGTTATTGGTCGTAACTTTTTTTTTTGATTTTAATAATTTATTTGAATTCTGGGTACGAAATGACCTGGGTATGAGTATGTTAGGCTACGATTTGAGATGAAACATAAAAAAACCCCGAAATTTCAAATCGAAAGTTGGAGGAAAATCGTCTATTGTGTTTTCAAAAAGTAATCAGAAAGCAAATTTAATTCAAATACATGATGTTATTTTAATAACAATGAATTAAAACTGCTTTATTGTTGAAACACGTTTTTTTTTGTCCCATCAGATGTCCTGAAAATTTGATCGGATCTAATGCAACTGTTGAAAGTTGTAGGAAACGAAAATTTGTTTTTTTTGATTAGGAATTATTTTTTCAAGAGCACACTAGGTAGGTTTGAATGTATTTTTCACTCAATAAATTATCATCAAACGTGAAGTTAGTACGAGATTCAAATTCAACATGGATGCCGGTGATGTCACTGCGCGTGAGGATATTCTTTTTTCCTCCATCTAGGAAATGTTTTTCAACTTCATAGATATAAAATGTATTTTCTATTTTAGACATATATATACACGTGTTGTCTATAGGGAGAGCTTCGCCCTCTATAATGATTTAAACAAACCATAACATGAATTGAGTACGGTATATACTGAAGCTATCACCCAATGCCAAGGAGCTGCACATCGCACAACGATTGAACAATTAAGAAATAAAAAGCAATTTAAAAAGTTCACCAGGATATGAAGTTAGATGGTTTTGTGATCAAAACCTGTGAAGCCCGAAGGACTTCTCAGTAGATTTGATCACGTACCACCCAAGTTCATATCCCGGTGAACTTTTTAACATTGCTGTTTATTACTTATATTTACGTTAACGTTTGAACAAGACAAACCGTTCAAAACTGTTAAAATAACCGAGATTTTATGTTTACAAAAATCCAACCGACAAACGATAAGCCCGTGCTATGATCATCGTGACGTCACAAAAACGTTCATACAGAATTGAACGTTTTCACTATTATATAGGTTCATTAAAAGAAGCATATTTGCAAATGTAATTAAGAAATGAAGATAATAATTGCGTGGACCCTGAGGTCCACGCAGAAAATATAAAAGCGAGGTTAAACCGGATGCTATGGGGAAAATTCAGCCTGCGCATGAGCTTGCCTGGTTCCTGTGCGTAATGGGTAGCTCAGGGAACCAGGCTAGCACACGTTTATCTGAATCGGGATCGGGAATTCGTGCCTTATGCACACATAAGTTCAAAGGCGCTGTAATTCCCGATTTTCGATAGTCAAGTCATGCAAGAGTTATCCTTCGTGAGTGCAGGTATTGTTCACTTCCGGTTATAAACAATAACATGGGGAAAAATTACTGTGCCGTTAAAGACTGTCACAATGTCTCTGGGCGTATTGGTAGATTTGGTAAACCGGTAAAACTGCATGAATTACCAAAGAAACAACACCTTCGCACTGCGTGGCTTAGAGCTATAAGCCGTAAACACTTTAATCCCAAGCGAACTCAGGTAAGAATTTCTCTCAGTAAATTGGAGGCACATACAAATCGCCGCCACCTTACATGTTATAAAAACGCACTTTCCTCAACGAATCAGGACCCTCTCCCTTGCCTCCTCCCTCTCTCTCTCTCTCTCTCTCTCTCTCTCTCTCTCTCTCTCTCTCTCTCTCTCTCTCTCTCTCTCTCTCTCTCCCCGAAAGCTTATCGATGATGAACTTTTTCATTGGAGGCACATACAAATCGCCGCCACCTTACATGTTATAAAAAACGCACTTTCCTCAACAAATCAGACCCACTTCCATGCCTTCCCCCCCCTCTCTCTCTCCAAATGCTTATTGATTATGAACTTTTTCATTGAATTCAGGTGTGTTCTGACCACTTCCCTGAAGGAAATGGAAGGACTTGGAACAACCAAGTTCCAACCCTTTTCCTTCCTCACAAGACAGTGAAATCAGTAAAGTAAGACTGTCAACGAACAGTAATAAGTTGAACATAGAAAGTCCCAGCCCAGGCAGTAGATGTCAATGACCACAAGTGAAGTACTGTAACACTTTGTATCATAATAACATGTTATACTTTATCATGTATATAAAAAAATATTCTATTTAAAAAATCAAGTACACATATTTGTAACCATAATAACCTGAATGAACATTTTAACAGTGTTATTTACTTATATTTATTATTTATTATAAAAGTCAGATAATGAGCATAACTATGCAATTATTCTGAGAATGTCAGAAATATGATCCTTTGACTATGGTAGTTGAAAAGTTTACACAAAATCAAGTGTTCGTTACTATTGGAAAAATTGAATTGAAAATTTCAATATTAATTGTCTTATTTTTTCAGTTATTCTGTACATCAAATAGTGAAAGGACCATCCCCCCAACATCGAAATTTAGATATCGATCCTACTGATAGCAAAGCTAGCAAGGATATTCTGCCATCCACTTTGGACAACTTTTCGAAGTGTGAATTCCCAGAGATAACCATTGACGATATTAAGGACAATAATGACAAAATGTTGTTTTATACTGGACTCCCTGATTATGGCACATATAAAGCATTATTTGAAAGCCTAATACAAGGAGCAGACAAGCTTGTGTTGGATTCTTCAGCTATGAAAACAGAAACTGATGCAAAGAAAGGGGGAGCCAAGAGGAAGCTTAGAATTGAGGATGAATTTTTTATGGTTCTCATGCGATTAAGGCTTGGTCAAAGATTTGGAATTTAGATTTAAAATTTCGTCTGGAAGAATATCAAGGATCTTCAAGGCATGGATTCAGTTAATGTGTCAGTGTTTGCAGACAATTGTGTTTTTACCACCATTGAAAGAGATGAAAGCGATTCCTAAGTGTTTTGAGAAGTTCAGAGATACTCGTATTGTCTTGGACTGTACAGAAATATTTGTTCAAACTCCTTCATCTCTACAAACCCAGAGTCAGACTTTTTCCAACTACAAGGGCCATAATACACTGAAGTCTTTGATTGGCATCGACAAAATTGGAGCAGTAGTTTTTGTATCTCGTCTTTGGGGTGGATCAGTATCGGATACCCAGATAACCAGAGAAAGTGGACTATATGATCTCCTAGAGGAGGGTGATGCTGTTATGGTGGACAAAGGATTTATACATATTATGGGCGATTTATCACAACGTGGAGTTAAATTGTACTGCCCTCCTTTTCTGACCAAACATCAATTTACCAAGAAGGAAGTTGAAAGCACCAGGAGGATTGCATCTGCACGCATACATGTTGAGCGCAAAATGGAGCAGATCAAGAACTTTCGTATTCTGCAAGGAGTTATACCAATAAGCTTATGTGACATTGTAGATGAAGTTTTTTGTGTGTGTGCATCTCTGACAAATCTTTTACCACCTCTTGTAAAGTAGGACTAAGTACTAGGATATATGTTGTATCTGTGATAATCATGTTATTATAAATAAAACATGCACACATCTCATTGTTATAAATCTAAAATGTGCATTTTTGATAAAATCTTATGTAACAAACATGAAAGTAAGAAGACAAATGAATTTTTTTGTACATGTGTTTATTGAATTTGCATATCATTATCAATTTAATCAATTTCATTGTTCACATATGTATCTATAAATAAAATTTGCAATACCAGTACATATTTCTATAGTAATAATAGATTTCATTGATAATGATATAAGGTTTACATCGAAATGTCCATTAATTTAATATTTCATCAGGACCGGGTACTTGAATTCAATACCATGTTCCATGGATCTTTAATACATCCTCCAGGCTCCAGACAAAATTTTTCGATTAGTTTTTCAGGGGATGTTGAATCCTTACGGACATATACATCAAGAAAGTTAGAACTAGTTATTCTGCATTTACTTGCAGTTTTCCACATTTCATTTTGATTTTGACCACGTGTTCTAATTTCTAACTCTTTAATTATGTCAAGAGATACATTAGATATTGCTTCTATTGCTTCCTTAGCTGTTGAACAGGGGCTTATCAACTCTTTGATATCAATGTATTTGTCAGACTTGTAACTTATGTATTCAGAGGTTTCCACCTCTTCAAATCGAGCAACATTTAAATCGCTATGAACTTCACAGTTTTTTTTCAGGTGTTATGTTGCTCAACTTACAACACAATTGTGTTCTGAAAGAATCATTTGGTACAGGAGGGGGGAATTCACATCTTGATTTTTCTGAAGGTTCTTTACCATATTTAAGTTTTTTGAATTGAATGTTTTTCACCATGTCCGCCTCTCGCTTTCTCTTGCTTGGCTTTGACCACTCGCAGGGCTTTGATGTACATGGCTCTTCATTTTTGTCTGTTGCGTTTATATCTTCCAGGGAAAAGAGAAGGCCTGCAATATGGGTGCACCCCTCACCAAGTCTGAAATTGATAATTTTGATAAGAATTTAAAGTTTTAAAGTAACATGTCAATAAAATTTAAATGCCTTAAATTAATAATGATATGCGGTGTAAATGTATACATATAGCTACATGTATAATATGTGCTGATACTAGTGATAACAAACAACTGTATAATTCAATTGGTTACTACATACTTAAACATAAAATGACGTTAGTATTAATTTTTAGGGGAAAATTCTCAAAAAATTAAAATAAACAATACTATACCCTGCAGGACACGAGCAATATGCCTTTGTTATAGTGCATGGAGAA
Source organism: Magallana hongkongensis (assembly GCA_015776775.1). Classification (NCBI taxonomy): domain Eukaryota; kingdom Metazoa; phylum Mollusca; class Bivalvia; order Ostreida; family Ostreidae; genus Magallana; species Magallana hongkongensis. Next base: position 27,576,823 of record CM027469.1, read on the forward strand.
TCTCGTGACACTAATATCCATTGGTTGTACATTCCCTGTTTCATAGATGGGCTGCATTTTGAACGGATATAGCAAAATTTGCTTTCTTCGGAAATTAAGTTAATCATTATTTTTTGTACGTATCCTTCCTTAAAAAAGTTAAAACCTCTGATAAATTGACGATAACACTCCATCTTTTCCTTGTCTTCCGTCCTGTGACTGCTGTGTAATAGGTAATTTTCAACATCATTGTGAGATATTTTTGGAATTAATTGTATTTCAGAAGTCCAGCCGGTTTTTAAAGAGTCTATTGAAACTATTTTTTCATCGACTAGATTGGGCTCAGAATTGGCAACAGACTTAATATTTACATCCTCATCCTTGTTTGTTTCGTACGCTCTTCTCGCCAGTTCAAGCTTCGTGCCGCTTATTGTTTTACCTTTACTCTTTAAATACGACTGAATATCGGTTTTCTTGTAATTAAGAATATCTTCTATCGTTGTTTTACTATCTAAATGCATAATGTTTGGTTCAAATTATAGCGGGGATTTGAGTTAATTATGCTTACTTTCAATTCTACCGGAAGTGTTTATACCTGCATTCAAGAGCGATAACTCGTCAATCGAAACGACGGAATTGTAAAGTTGTCGGTAAATAGTACAGAAACAAAGTATTCCTTTTAAGAAAAATGATTGGCATGTGATATGAACTATCAGTATTATGAAATAAGTTAATGTTATGCCGAAACTACAACATGCATCAAATAACATAATTTGCAATGTTTTGTTGTTTTCCGAATACACAAGTAACTTTACTTTACTTTTATAGTAGGCGAGGCTAGAGTACTTCCCGATTAAATTTTTTAAGCGTTTAAGTATGATCGAATAATTATGTCACTGTATAAAAGTTTAAATCTCAAGAAAAATGCATCATATGAATATGAAATTTTTAATTTACACAAAGCTGTCACTGCATAGTTAACAAAGTAGTGCGAATCGTAATGTGTGCGCAAATAGTAGAATTCACCGATCGAATGCCTGATACTATACATGCAACCTTCATTCATAAATAGATCATAATTATTTTAGAAGAAAGAATCCTTTAAATTCTAAGAGAAAAAGTCAGGCTATACATACATGTATACGTAATACAACGTACAAATTTAGTGGTTAAAAGCAGAGGGCTAGAGTCGGTGGAATCTCTGATAATCTTAGGTGGCAGGGGACAGTTTTTTTGATACAATTCATTGTAGCCAAGGGATGCATGTCTTCAGAACTCTGTAACTAGAATTTCCTCAGTTCCCATTCAGCACAAATACCTTTAATTCACTCGTTATAAGGCCAATCACCAATTTCTGAAGAAAATTACTAATCCAAACCTGTAAAATTCTCCACATGCTGGTTTTTATGAGATTTTGACCCTTTCATATTTTGCTAATTTTTCATGATTTTTCAGCTTTTTAGACCCCCCCCCCCAGCTAATTCCCTGCAGAGGGTTGACCTTCCGTACCGCATGCATGTTGCACTATTACATGTCAGAAACTTACCGGTGTATAGTTTACAATGTCCCATCCACCTACTCTTCGTGTTATTTTACCTCCCGTCTGTAACTTGCAATTTCACTGTGCAAAGTCAGCACAACAGTCATAGCCGCAGGTTTCGCATTTTACTTCTGATTCTCATGTACCTAACATAAGGGGCCTACATATTGCATATCAATTTCATCAAGAGACACCCCTCTACCTAATGATAATCATTAAAAATCATTTCATGAAATTTAGCAACACTCATAAGCCTTCAAGTACAGCAACTCTCAATTTTACAAAAATATTGACGGGTACTTTATTCGAAACTGTCCCTTGCTACCTTAAGGCTTTCACGTTTTCGTTGGAAATACATGCAAATGGTCCACGTATTGTAGTCCTTTTTTAAAGGACAGCAACTTGTTTTTTCTATTGATCAACGTATCAAAGAAATAATTTACTGGAAAACTTGCGCTACGCGCATTGATGGAAAAGTTTTCCGGTCAATTTTTTCTTTCCTGCGTCGATCAATAGAAAAATTATTATCTTCATTTCTTATCATTTATAAAACATTTTCAAATCAAAAAATGTGAAGTGTCATTGATCAAAAATGTAAATAATGTAAATGAAGCGGCGCGTATGAATACAAAACAACAACAGCAACAATATTCAAAATGGATGCGCCTTCAGCTGATGCAGAGCTATTGAGCTGAATTTTATGGATTAAACACAAATAATGAGTTAAAATCTGAACCGAATGAATTGAAAACAAAAGGAAAATACATGCTATAGCTTGTGATATTATGCACTAGTTTTGTAATCTAATCTAGTTTTCATGTGAGATCGCTGAAGTATGCAACTGGACCTAACCATACAAGGAGAGGCGATGGTGGACGAAAATAGTTGATATGTCGACAAAGAATAGTATGTATAAGCGACTTCTTTAAACGCAGTGGTAACTAGATAGCCAGTGATGTAATCAGTAAATGGTGGATCTGCCGCTTGGAATGCGCCGGAGGAGTTGATGCATTACATAGCTTTGCGTTGCTTTACGATGTTTATTCTGATGAACGATCATGTACGTGTGTAAATTTAAAAATCATAGTTACCAAATCTGAACAGCCGTGTTACCGTGAAAGTGTAGAGGCCTATATGTTCGTTATAATTATTCTGGAAAAGGAACAACCGGCCTCGCAGTAATGTTGATTGATCTCAAGCAGACGAAATCGTGGGAAGACGATTTTACACCTGAATTAAATGATTTAATCACAGTATATAATGAAGTTACCAGGAATGTAATGGTGTTAGTCGCTGCGTATATTGATGCTACCACTGCATATAATTACATTACTACAGCATAGATATACCAGTTCATATCATATGGAAATAACCTTAAGGCAGCTATGGCGTTCCATAGAAAAACGTTACTTTTCAAACTTCAAACGATGAAGAGTTTGAGTTTACTTTCATTATACTCTAACTTAGTTATCAGATTGTAGCAACAACCCACACTCCTAAGGTGTTTCATTGGCAAATAATTGTTCAATGCGAGAAAAAGTCACGACGAAGACACCCTCACAGAATTCGTGATTTTTCCTCGAACACAAATAAATGCTGGTTAACAGAACATTTTATTTTAACTTGAAATTGAATAATCATGGAAACTATTCTTATTTAGGGACATTTTAACTTTAGAACTTTTGGAAATCTAAAACCTGTTAAATAAAACAGTGAAAAAAAATCAAAGATTTTTAAACTTTAACAATCTAAAAAGTTTTAAAATTCAAATTTACCAGCGGCTTAAAGAACAAAAGTTTGATTTGTTCTCACCTAGATAAACGTAGATAATAGTCTGTAAATAACAAAGAACTCAAAACAATGTTTAGAGAATGAACTACTTTATTTTCAGTAGTACATATTGAACATAATATTGTATGGACTTTTTAGAAAACACATTATAGTGTGGTTCATGAGATGATAATATTTTGTTCAATTGTGATAAATTTTATTTTACATTTCAGAAGGATTTAAGGTATTTTAAAAAAAATTGCAGATACGCCTAACTAATTAAGGAGAGTTTTTTGAGCTGAAGAGCCTTCACGATGGTGATTTGTATTCAGATCTCGAAAATCAACGAGTAAATTGCAGCAATATCATCAGGAGATGTATCCATAAGCCGGTGTGAAATATGAAAGTTAAATTTTCTAATGGTAATTCCGTCATGTTTCAATGCACTATTATTTAGGATGATGGAATAAGTATCTTTGTCGTTGCTGGTCAATGTTTTGACGTATTTGGGGTTATAGCTATAAAATGCATCCCACTCAACACGGACTGACCCCGATGGTAGAAGGATAATATACCAATACTTATGAAATCCGTCACAATTCTTTACTCTAGCCTTGTATATTGTTTGGGTTCCATGCTCATACTTTTCTATTCCAATTTGGCAGTCGTTTATAGGAAATGTAATCTGTGTGCGTGATTTCGTTTCCGGGAAAATTAAAACTTTCACGGTTTCTTTCGTGGAGTTTGACTTCATGACTAAATGGCAGACATCATCTGTTTTATAATGGGCTGTTAAAACGTTGTTTTTTTCTACAAAATATCAACAACATGTTTATTGCAACACATTTCTTAAATGTAACTGAATATCCCTGTTTAAATAAAATCAATATCAATCTACTTGAAATGCAGTTAAAATTTGAAATATTGAATTAACATTCTTCAAAAACTTATTGTTATTTATTCTTTTTTAGACTTCTTTTTTGTATACTAAATAAGGATATACATGATTTATCACAAATTTGTTTTTCCAATGCCTCAGAAAAAAGGTAACAGTTATGTAACACAGAGAGAGAGAGAGAGAGAGAGAGAGAGAGAGAGAGAGAGAGAGAGCGAGAGAGAGAGAATATGGATTTATCTTTTTTGTAGCTAGTTAGATAATTATTGACATATGTATTTTTCATTTCAACTACATGCTATAAATTATCATATGTCCCATGCTTTACTTGACTCAAAAATGAAAATATATGAAAATATAGCTTTGTTTTTCAAAACAACTTAAACACATTTTGATTACATCTCCTAACAGTTTAAGTAATAAAGGAATTAATAGATTGAAAGTCATAGGAGAATTCAAAGTCTCAAGTGGGGTTCATGCGATTTTAATCAAATATTTTACTGTGGGCATAGAAAAAAAAACAACAGTCATATTCCTAAATCGGTTTCAGTTTATTTTAAACTAACTGATAATTTTGGGGAGTCTGTCTTTTTGTGCATTTGTTGAAATATATTAGAAACTCTTTAAGTAAGAAATTGGCTATTAGTGTAATTTACAATGTTGAACTATCTTTGAATTGAAAGGCAATCAATTCAAAAGTAAAAAAAAAACCAAAAAAAAAAAAAAAAACCATGCCTCTCTAATGTGGCACAGAATTATCATCTTATGGTACGATATACTGTACTTTAGTTTTACAATTTTGATGATCATATTTCACTCTTTATTATAAACAGTTCATGCATTTGTCATTAGAAAAAATGTAACTAGATCTAAAATATATTTGAATGTACATTTAATATATAAAAACAAGTCCGATTTGAAAAATTGCAAAAAAGAGGTGGGAGGGGGGTTCTACAAGTCTTAATAAGAGAAATTACAATTTGGTAAAAATTTTACAAGTTTCACATTTTTTTGTTTCACTATCTTATTTTATATTAATTTTTGTTATATCAGTTGTCATATTCAATTTGTTTACTGTTTTTAAATAACAGTTTTATTTTCATATCTTTTAACTGTGGATGCATTAAATGTTTTTAAACATTTACATGTACCTAAATTCTAACTACTTTAAGTGAATTTAAAAATATATAATTTTTTTTTTTAATTTACCGACCTTTTTTGACCTTAAATACGGCGCCTTTAAAGCCAAACTCTGTATCAGCTGGTCCATTGAACACACCCGTAAAGCAGGAAACTGTTTCATACATTGATAATGTTTGTAGAGCAGGTTTCCCGAGTTTGCGCACAATTTTAGCTTCCTTTAACACAAAATAAATAAATTCAAATTATGAACAATATGATTATTTCTAAAATACACTAACTACGTATATTCTTTACATCTATTTAACTTGCAAGAAAGAAAAACCCGCTAGAATTTGGCTTTTAAGATCGAAAAATCAAGCAACCCATGTACAATCTTGTAAAAAGAGAAAAATTGAATAAAAGATTCCAATGAGTAACAATGATAACTTCATATTGTTCCGGAGGTTAAAGAAATTACATTTTTATAAACTTTTTTAATAGGTTTCAGTAATAGATCAACTAACAGTACCGATCAGACCAAACCTTACAACAGAACAGACCTCAACTACACCCCAGGTTTACTTGCAGGCTTAAATGGGGTTTACTCTTGGTCTGTGTTTTGAAAATTTGTCCACTTGGGGTTTACTTTGGGTCTACTCGGGGTTTATTTTAGGTTAACTAGAGGCTTGCTTGGGGGGTCCACTGTGCGCACATTGAGGTGTGTACGCACTGAGATGTGAAGCAAATCTGTGTTTCATCTTACTGCCTGTAATGTCTGCCCCTTGTATTTTTCAAATACACATGTAGCGTCTGCTTTCAGGAATATACTTTTGATCGGAATTTACTCTCTGAGTTCAGTCTCAGTTTCCTTCGGGTCCACCGATGTAAACCTTGGGTAAACCTAGAGTAAACCTAGAGTAAAGTAAACCCAGGGTTTAGTTGGGGTTTACTTCCTGTTAGGTTGATCATAACTGTACTATAATGTTTTGTTTTGGCATTCATTGTACCTATAAAGTCAATAATTGCCTTGCTATTCTTGATAATATTATTGAAAATCGAAGTTCAACAAAAAAATGCAACTAAAAATATAAAATAAGCAAAAATAATATAGAAACAAACTTTCTTTATCAATCATAAATCAAAATTAAAAGATGGTGATATTTTTATTTAAAAAATGAGTTAAATATTAATCCACTTTAAGAGTAACAACACCCTTCTCCTAAAAAAAAAATGATAATTATAATAAAAAGAACATGATGTTCAGACAAAAACTTAAAGCATTATTGCACATATTACAATTACACTGTACATGACTTTTTAAAATCATTATTATACAAAATTAAGAAACTTGGACGTGGCAGTATGAAAAATACATGACCATAGATAGAATTCAATAAATACTATTTTAATGAAAAAAACCAAAATGGTAATATTTGAAAATATATGTATGACAACTTACAGATTTATGGTTTGCAGACAATACGAAAGCTAAAACAAGCTGTAAAAAGAGCCTCATTGCTGCCATCCTGTATATTTATGACACTCTGAAATAAGAATAACTTTACAACGTATAAAATGTCACATATATAAGTTGTTGGTAAATAGGGATCGATTGATCGGACAAAAAATCTGAATGAACATATTCTATGGGCAGTGGTGCTGGAAATTGTGAAGTACCAGAAAACTCCATGATTTTCTTATGCAAAACAAATAACTATGCCACTAACAAATGCTATGTTGTTTAATGAAAATGTCAACGGATTTAACTTATTCATAATTTTGTTAAAATGTTTAACTAGACAGTTCACACTATGAATATATAAGATTGAATATATTACAATAAGTCAGGTAATCAGCAATGTGGCCCCTGAGCATTCATAATGTTATATTTACATTTTCCAGTGTCTTTGCCCGTGATAACACTACGTATTGATTTTGTACTGTATAACCCATGACTTCAAACGACGTACAGTTTGGGCGCCACAGCGGGGTTTGCTTATTCATATTTGAATATTTAATCGTAAAATGGCTTAAAATTATGAATATAAGTAATAAGGAATCATTCTTTGAATATTATAAGGTGATACTTTCGGTAGGTGTGTGATCAACTCTATCATAATGCTCTTCGGGCTTTATTGGATTTGATCACGCCCCGACCGAAATTATCACCTCATACTACTCAAAGAATGATTCCTTATTCCTTAAATGAAATCATCAAGTAACATGGTGCAATGAAGAGTTTTTAAAATATGCTTCTTAGCTTTCCTTTTATAAGCAAAGTATTTTCGGTTAATGCAAATTAACCGGTAAACAACATATTTTTTTCAGAATTAGGTATTCATAAATCGATATCAGGTTAGAATATTCTTTGTAAATCAAGGTTACAATATTCTTTGTAAATCAAGGTTAGAATATTCTTTATAAATCAAGCTTGCCCAACAATTCATTGAGGAGTATGGATGATAAACAAGTCAACTATCAGAGTTGACTAAAATTAACAGATATGACTTGTTTAACCATGAACTTTTAAAGTAAAGAGAAAATCCGTTTTCTTCCCGTAGACGAAAATGTCTCACTTTCAACACAGCACGTGACTGCCTCATATATCTCTATGTTAGCTTAGTGAGAATTTATATTAGGCAATATGGCCGACATAGGCCGAGGCTTTACACTTCAATATTTTATGTTATTTAATACTGAAACCGCATGCCGTAAGTTCTTAAAATAGTTGGAATAGTTGCCCTTTGGAATTTTTTTATAAATATTAGAATAGTTGCCCTTTGAATATTGGCGCCACATTGTTGTGTCTGGAGTAGAAAAAAATGAGAGGGTCGAACTTTGCTCAAATCTCTACAGAGAAAGGGAGAAACGTTTAAAATTGAATAGCAACAAATAATTGTAAGTAAACACGGGTGAAGCGAATATTTTTAAAGAGTATGTAAAAGGCGATATTGATAATTTTGAAGACTTTAAATGAATTGAATGTTAGGCATCTCGTACATGGGTTTGCATAGATCATCGCTATTTGTGAATAAATGTGTCACTTGAAAGTCCTCGGGAAAACAAAACACGTACATGTATAAAGTTTGTTACTGACTACAAAAATATATTGGGTTGATCAATCGCATAGACTGCTCGGCTTCGCCTTGTCATCTAAAAGATTGAATAATCCAATATATTTCTAGAGTCAGTCAGTAGCAAACCTAATAAGTAATAATAATACACCTTTTAAATTTTGGTATTTTCTCTATTTTTATATAAAGCTCTTTTTTAGAGAAGACTCATAAAGTATAAAAACTAAAAAAAGCCACTACGATTGAACGCTCTTAAACAACATTGTTAATTAGTTTATGTGGTCCTTGTTTGCTTCATACTTTAAAAGAGTAGAGGATTAAACCTCAAGAGGATGTCTAGTAGTGTTGATTATGGGTTATATTAACATGTATTATATCGCACCTCACGTAAGGTGATACGTACCGAATCGGCTAAGTACGGTATTGTCCCAGCCATAAGAATCATAACGTTGAAAAATTGTGAGGAGTCCTGGGGTACTCCTGACTGGTAATGTAAACACTGCCTATTTTTAATCTCCGTCAGAAATTTATTTTGTTTATGTTAATTTTCTCGGATAAAAATAGATGAAGTGTTAATGTAAAATAATATCAAATTTACCCTTCGTATCAATTTCAATTGTACTTCTTTAACAAGTATGTGTATTTTCGTTAATGTTCGTCAATAAGTGACGGAAACACACAAACCAGAATAGACATAATATAACTATTGCATAAATGATATTTTCAAAACCAACATCACATTTCAGTTTAAAACTTTAATTAAATATTAGCAAAAATAGTATAAGCTCAGACATGATCCTGTAGAAATGCCCTACTTAACTATCATATTGTCAAATGATAAAAAACAATAAAAAAAAAAACCATCCATTTCAAGGACTGACCTTCTTAGACATCACGAGTGAAAATAATGTTAACAAATTCTGATTTTATAGGACAGAAGACCAATATCAAGACTAGTACTTTTGGACACAAGACATTTCCTTTTCAAGGGGCCCTTAAAGAACTACCAGGTTTTTACTCTAACTGGATCCACTTAAAATTTTATTTGATGCAACATGAAAAGATAATTTGATACAACATGATTCATCCTAAAGGGTCATTGAAGTTATACTAGGGTTTTACTCAAACTGGATCCCAAAAAATTTTTTTTTGGTTCTTATAGTTACCAATACAATCAGTTTACAGCTCCTTTTTTGTATTGTTCCTTTCATATTCAGTTTTGTTAGCTTATAAGGAAACCATGGCCAAAAACCTACCATGGCAATTAATATTCACCGAACGAAAGCATTAATATACTTTGGACAGTTTAGCTTAATAAAGGACAAAACAATTCAACATCTAAAAGTTTATATTCACTCGCCAAAAGAAAAATAACGCGCCGAATAACTATTGTCATAGAAAGAAAAATGAAAACGTTAAAAAAATGTTAGTATAAACAAAAAAAAAAAAACAGCCAAGAACCTACCTTTTTCTACTTTGGCTGTCTCTTAACTATCCTCTCAACTTGCACAAGAAAGGGCCATTATATATGGTCCGACTTACAGAAAAAACGACACAAAATGTCATTAACAATGAATTATAATGGCAACGGAAGATAAAACAATTAAAAACGTTCTTATAATTAATCTTAATCGCTGTCTATAATTTCTTGGAAAAGTGTTATTTTCTGTTCTCAATGCAAGTCGTTGTAAATGCTTTGTTTCTTTTCCTCTATCATTAAGGTCTTCTGTTTCATACGAAATACATACTAGTTATAGCGGCTGCTTAGTTATTTTCCTTTATTATAGAGGTATTTTGTTTCAACGTAAGATGCTACCGTTGTTTGTTTTGTGTTTTTCTCTTTTATTAGTAAGGTCTTTTATTTCTAACGAAAGACACTATTGTTATTGTTTTGTTTCATTTACTCTATTTTTAAGGTCTTCCGTTTCAACATGGACGTTTTCTCGAAAACCGATTTCGATGAAACCTTCAGAACTTAAAACAAACTTTTCAAGAAAAATTATACGTCATTTTTGATCGTTATTTGTTTATCGTTTCCAACGGAAAATCTTGTTATTGCAAACCCTAGCGCAATATTTTCGGCGCCGTAAATATCAGGTTTTTTTTTACTATGGGACGCACTGCAGCCCCAGGTAGTTCATCCGATTTCTTTTAGGTGCAACAAACCTACAGCTACACTTGTTTGAGATTGTGGACTTTAAATTCCAAATTGTTAAATTATTTCATATGTCGTATTAGTTTTTTTTTCAATTTATCATTTAGAAATCTTATCTAACAAAATGTCGTTTTTCTCCCGAGTATCAATAAAAATGTTCACATTTATTTGATTTCTGACACTAAACAAAATCATGTTTAAAGTTACTTATACCCGAAATATGTTTTACAAATGCAAAAATGGATATTGGTTGTAAACGTGGTATGAAAAGGGAGTATACATATCTTATTTTAATTTTTTGATCAGATAAGGTGTTGAACTAATGCTTTCAAGAGAAAAAAATTACTTTAATAACCGAAACATTTCCGAGAAGAAACCAGCCTTAATAAACGAAATTCTCTGCAATAGCATCCTTGATTAACAGAAATAACATAGAGAAGCAATCTAATAAAGCTATATATAAATCGAAACAAATTAGACATATGTATTACAGGGATACAAGATAACGGCACAAAGCTCTTATAACTAAAGCGGTCCTATATATATATATATATTATATATATTATATATATTATATATATATATATATATATATATATTTATATATATATATATTAGAACAATCAGAAAATATGAAAAAACTGTTAAAACCAATCATCTATATATAATATATCTATATATCTATATATATAATATATATATATATATATATATATATATATATATATATATAAACAAAGAAAACACTTATTTGTGAGCAATATAAAAAATAAAAAAGGGTTCTTATTTAGGAAAAAGACATAATATGCGTTATCAAGTAAATATGTAAAAGTTTTACAGATCTTCTGTTTTTGTCTTTATGCAAACTTTAAACAATTGAATCTCCAAACTATTCAGCCTTTTTTTCATACTTGATTTTTTTTTGTTCAATTAAAATCAAGGTAAGATTTTAATTGAACAAAAAAAATCTAGTATGAAAAAAGGCTAAATGGTTTTGAGATTATTTTGTTGAACGTTTGCATAAAATGTTCACATAGAATTAAAATGTAATGTAACATAGCAAAGCCAAAATGTCTAGTAATACATTTAGTACTTCTTGTAAACGATATTTTGCTCAGGTGAGCGTTATTGCCAACTGAATGCCTCAGGTTTTTATGTAAATTTACAGAGAAGGGAATGCTTTGAAAAGTAAAGTTTTATTGTGCATAAATGAAATATTTCTGCATGTTTAAATATTAACAAGAATTTACCTAATAAATGATAACTGCGTAAATTATTCAAAACAACTAGCAATCTGTACATTACGTTTCATTGTTGATTAATTGCTTTTCTCAGAAATAACAATACGACTATAGTTAATAAATTAAACATCTTTAATATATCAAACAATTATTTTCGATTATGATAAAAAACCCATTATTTTTTAAATACTAAGGAGACAAAAATGTAAATAATAAGATTAGTCAAGCCCACCTTTAATGAAGATAGACACATATTGATTTAATTTCGAAAATAACCATAATTTTCGTATATTTGGTCTCTTATAAATTAATATACAGCAAGCAATTAAAAAAATTGTTCAGTCAAAATGTCAACGAAACACATGATACATGCATGTACTGAAAATATAGATTTGTTTATAAAAGTCTGAAGTGTTCCAAGTTAATCTTTAAACAATTAAAAAACCATTAAAATATAATGCAACAAATATGACAATTAATAATATTGTGATTAACAAAACGATTGTTCATAATAAATGCCACAAAATTAAAGTACATGAATTATGTGGCATTACAAGGCCAGCTTTCTCGAATCTCTTACATTGTTGCATGTACATATGTAGCGTTTATGTTGAATAAATATTCCATCAGTATACAAATGATATGAATGACATTATATCGATCCAAAATCAAATAAGATAAAATATATTTTACAACCATTTTAACATTAACAAAACCCAACATATTTTAGTAAGAAAAAGGAAAAACACGATAAAAGATGTGAATACCATCTCGTGAAAAAAAAGACGGTGAAAAAAATATTCTATATTTTTTTTTTTTACAAAAATGGCCTTGTTGTGAAAGGAATAAAAACAAGCATTGTTTATAACGATGTATGTCTAAGAATATTTTAAAACCCAGTTTTAATAGAACCCTGCTTTGATTCACGAGATCTGTCAACGTGACAATTTAATGTATGCAGTATTTATACGAAGCTGTTTAATTAACTTATCGTACACATTTAAATTAGACAAAATTGACGCTCGTTAATGTCTCTGTCAAAATCATTCTAAGAATGTTTTTAAATTTTTAGCTTTTAAAAATATTTTCAACAGGTTTATTTTGACAAATAGTTTTTGGATAAAAAAAAACCCCATTCATTTCAAGGACTGACCTTCTTAGACATCACGAGTGAAAAAAGATAGGAAAACCGTAATTTAATTCAAAGATACGTAATGTTCATGTTTTGTATACACAATGTCGCATAAAGGTAGCGCTAGCACAGGAATGAGATCATGCTAACAGTGTCGTGTTTAGAAAATAAACTAATTAAAAAAGATGATTGATACAAAGTTTAAATTCATATTTGTTAATTTGCCAGAGAATGCAGTTTTATATTACACATATATCGAAGAACGCTTTTAAAAGTACATTTTATTTTTTTTTGCCTATACTTATGCCATTTCAGCATTCTGGGTGCTGAAGATTTGTCTAGCCGTGTGCACTCTCGTCCTTTAATTCAGTTAATATGAAAGACAAAATACAGAAAGAGAGATGATATATTACAAGTTATATAGGGCATGTTTGGAATCTGCAGATCGATCGCTTGTTCTTAGCAAATATTTAAAAAAAAACAACTAGAAAATCACAGTGGGTATGTAAGCGGGATACAAAACGGAAAATCTTGTTTTTAATACATCTTCGAAATGAAATCGTTAAATAAATTATATAGTTAAATATAAAAAGGATTTAACAACGATTAGACGGGTCATTTTCGACATGGAACTCGTGCCGCCTGAAAACCTGTTGTTACAAATTGTCCGGTCTTTAAAGAGTATTAAAGACATTTTTAAATATTGGGGCATTGTTTGACAAACATCTGCTCTTGCATATCCAGTTACACAGTTTTATAGAAGGGTAACATTTAAATCGTCAATGCAAGTACAAGTAAAATCCATGAACAATATAGAGTCTACTCTTTAATCGCAAATAAACGTAATTTTATTATATAGTGACTTATATCTCGAAATGATTTCAATGTGTTTACGCTCGTAATAAAAGGCTTATACGTGTAACAAAAATGATACTGAAAAGCTTAAATTTATAAGGGATTCATTATTGTAGTCACTTTTTTTTTTACGTAGGGTGCACTCGTTTTTAATGAAAATGACCTATTCTTCAGGCAAAAGGGTAGTCATTATTTTACGTCAAATTATGACCCATGGTCATTATTCCAGGGGGTCAGTATTCTGCTTTACACCAGTATCATATTTGTGCTAATAAAATATATTGTGTTTATACTTATTAACACCTACTATGCTTCAGAGCAATTTCACTCATGAATTTTACACATGGTTTTTACCCTTTTGAGGTTCTTAGTCGATTCTTATTTATATATAAATATATTATGAAATAATTAACATGATGTCAAACATTGCAAAATATTAACACAAATATCATAGTTCGCAATAAGATATGACTGGAATGAATAAAAAAGGAACGGTGAAACTATATAAGTAGCAGGTTTTTTATGGGTTAACATGAAATCAGCAATAATGGGAAAAAACCCTCATTAGCCATTTGTCGTGAGGCACGGCTACATGTACATGGGCATTTTTGAAATTTTTTGTTGTTGGTGGGGGGGGGGGGGTGAACAATAAACATCACAGATATCAACATCAACGATTATTAAACAAGGAACTTGTGTGCACCTCTTTGATAAATGATATTATAATTAACTAAACGATACTCGATGTACTTTAGTTACCATAATGTTCATAATGTACTTTAATGATGAATATAAAATAGCTCTATGAACTCTAGTAAACCTCATTAATAATCAGATAATTGCACTTGTTTTTGAGAGGGACTTAAGTAAAGAATCTACCTGTTATTGTAGTTGTCACGTTGAATTTCACCTTGATGGATATATTAATTACTAGTATCCACTATGAATGCGCTCGTAACTTTGAAATGTAGTTGATAAGGCAATTGACAATCACATAGAATAAACTACAATCTGTCTAAATATATCCTCGACTAACGTTTTGCTTATTTAAAATGTGAATGATGCAATGACTTGGGACAGACTTTAGCCAATTTAAAAAAAAAATACATAGCGTGACAAAATGCACATTCTTATTAGTCCCCTACCGGTTTTCACCGGAGGTGACTATAGCTTTCCTCGAAGTCCGTCCGTCCGTCCGTCTGTCTGTCTGTCTGTCCTACTTCAGTTTTCAACACTTATTTTCTTTCTGCGTTTGAGAAATAATATGAAATTTGCTGAACAGCTTCAAAATGTCAAACAACAGATCAAATTTACACTTTTGTAATGTTTCGAGAAAATTAATTTTTTATATTCCAATTGTTTAATGTTCGGGTTCGTAATCGGGTTCGGTGTGTATTAAATAAACGAGGAAACGTATGTAGTCAGTATTAATATCGTGAATTGTTTGGACAATTCCTTTTATTGTTTCTCACAAACAAATAAGTTCTGTAAAATTGTGTCAAGCATTGTGTTGTCAATTTAATCGACAGGTTTTTTTTTTATATAATTACAATTAGGTTCGTTATCGGGTTGGTCTGTCGATTCGGGTTACAGAAAACGGTGAGAAACGATATTCTGCATAACAGTGCATTGTTTTCACAAATTTCTACCAACTGGAAGGGGACGTGTATTGCTTATGGAATACTCTCAAAATTCCTGTTGTTATTGCACCAGTGTAACAAAACCGTAAAATGAAAAGCTTATTGGTTGCGTACGATATTCACGAAAACAGTATTTTGTTAATTTATGGGAAAATCTCTGGACTCTCACATCACACTACATGCATATGCATTTCTGTTTCTTACTTTAGAGTTACACTCAACAGAAAGTGTTTTTTTAAATCTTAAGACTGATGCAACATGCCTGTGAAAGTGTTTGTGAAAACATCAAAGAGTATCAAAGCGATATTTCATAATATATTGTACAATAACTGCAGGCCGTAAGTTTTTACAATATTTGAAGTAGTTGCCCTTTATGATTTGTAAAAGTTAGAGTAGTTGTCCGTTGACTATTGACGTCACATTGTTGTGTCTGAATCAGAACAAAAAGCAACGTCGAGATTTCCTCACATCTCTGCAGAGGAAAGGAAAAAAAAGTCTGAAAATGAATAGCAACAAAACATTGTAAGTAAACATTAGTAGACGAAGATTTTAACATAAATACATATAGATTTTGTTTTGAATTTATAATATCACATCAAGAAAATGATTTATAAAATATTTCATATCCTGATTGATTACATCTCACGCTAAACTTGAAGAAGACCCTTGTGAAGGCTCTCCGTCAAAATCAGATTTTGAAGCATTTTATTTTATATCTGTCTATAATTTTTAAGGTATTTACATCATCAGTTTAATAACGATTAGTTAAGTACAAAGCGTGTCGCTATAAATTCTCCTGTTAAAAAATAGAAAAAAATACACCGTCAAAAAACTTGCAATTTTTTGAGTTGGTTTGTGCATGGAGGTATTCACGTACTTGTCAATGAAAACAAAGGAAATACAGCGATCAGTTTTTTAATGTTTAATATTGTTAGACTGGGTATCGTATACAAGTGTGATAATAGCAATTTACAAAAGTTGCAATGAATGCTAATTTACATTTTAAGATACTTTTCGAATAAAAGTAGATCCAGTGTTTTGTGTTGTCATACGTCTTCATAAAACATAGAATCCTTTAAAATTTGAGCAAAATAGTTTTATCAAGTTTGTGTAATTATTGCCATACTGGCGTGCGACCAGTTCTCGCCGAATACCATTTCTCGCCAGTACATTGTGACGTCATTTTTCGTCCATGATTTTATGTGTTGATAAAATGACGTCACAATGTACTGGCGAGAAATGGTACTCGGCGAGAACTGGTCGCACGCCAGTACAGAAGTAATTAAAAGTATAATTTAGTTCAAGATGTTTTGAAATTATTTTTTTCCAAACTCACTACTTTTAACATACATTTTTTATGCTAAGGGCAGAACTCCCGTTCTTAATTTGCCTCATTGTTATGTAATGTTTTATAAACCACCGATTTATTTAACAAATAATTGTAATTTTAGTTTGTGTTTATATATATACTAACACCTACTGAATTAATCAAGTTTTGATATATAAGCATAAACATTTAGCACAACAATATTCTTTTTAAATTGATCATGTAATTTGTATTGTTCCAAACCTGGGTAGATTTAAACGGCAGCGATCACGTATTGGCATATATTCCATCTTCTGATACAGAGAGCGATAAGAGTTCATAGCATCTCCTGTATTCCTCCTACAGAGAAAAAATGTTACTTAATAAATCGAGATATATATATATATATATATATATATATATATATATATATATATATATATATATATATATATATATATATATAATATATATGTGTGTGTGTGTGTGTGTGATTTTTGTTGGTTACATATCAGCTGATCACCCTACATACCAGCTTAGTGATGACTTCCGGTCTCCTTGTGTGGATCAGTCTCACTGCAGTCAGTATGTCTACCTCTCTATCAATACGTAACTGTTGGATGGCATTATGTAAAGTGCAAAATATACCAGAAGGGCCGGCACCGTCCCTGTAAGATAACAACTAAAATATCTATGGGCGTTATGTAAAACATAGAAAATAACATAATATACCTTACACCTCTCTCTTAGTTATATAGTTAAATATTAAAAGGCATTTTTATTAAACACACAATAAGATAGCTGGACTGAGACTGTCCTTGTAATAAATATTTTATATTGTTAAGGGCGATCAAGATCAACATTAATGGTTAGGTGCGCAAAAGAGAACGCGTCTGAAGAGCATGAATAATCCGATATGTGTAAAAAGACAATATACTTATACAAATGTGATAGGAATTATCGTCATTATTGCTCAAGTGTGTGTCAACTACCTAAAGCGATGATTTATAACATATTTCATAGACAATGATTGGAAGTGTATAATAAATCAATGATATTTCTTTTCGTTTTCAATCAAAATATCATTTAATTATGGAAACGAAAAAAAAAATAAACTTCAGTAATGTTTTATTCTTTAATCTTCTTAATTTATAAAAATGTTAAAGGTTGAATTTTCGAATAGAACAAACGTAGGCTTGTGAACGATGTTTTTTTTTTTGCCTTTTGTTTGGGTGTAAACCATTTTTTTCTGTTAACGACAGTTTTAATTAACATTTACTTCAACTTACTTGCTGATGACGACTGAGGTAAACTCGCTTTCTTTTCCCTTTTCAAGCAGCAATTCTACACCTTTTATCATGGCATTATCATATTCAAAAGGTATATGGAAAACATCTACATCCTGTTTGATACCCTGTGTTACATTAAACATAATTTCATTACATTTTAACTGAGTTATTAAATGTGCAATTTCAGTAATTTACAGATTGGTTATTCAGTGTAGTATGTTTCAATTTATTTGAGTCTATAGTAGTTATCCTAAAACAATGTAACACATTGTGTTCCGTTTTTTTATGAACACAATACAATATTGAAATTTTAAAAACAAACACAAACTCACGTCCTTGAGAATAGCTAATGTATCCTGTGTAACTCCACTGATATAACTTCCTGCATTACCGGAAGTTAAAGTATATGGCGCATATATGCCTGAACAACCCTTCTTTGGAATCCATTGTATTTCCTAAAAAAAAACGTTGATATCTAACTATCAACATTATGATTTGAATTGTAACGAGGCATTCTGGTCATGCTCAATGACTAGAACACCCTGATACCGCGCGCAACAAATACATGTTGACATCTGTAGATTAAAGACTATACCTCACTGTTTTCAGTTAATACAACAATTGCCTTGACATCATGATCTACACACAGTGTCCATAAATCAACAGTTGTTTCTGGAAGAGGGGCTTGTGTGAGAAAAACCCCACCACGGTTCAAGAAAGACTAAAAGAAAAATAGATTGATATTAATTATTATCATAGCAGGTGCATTCGAGACTTTGATATAATACAGCAAAACTGTGTTTAAAGTAACTACTGAAATTGAATCAAAATATTATTTTACTAAACACAGAAAGATGCTTATGAAATGTTTGATATTTGTAATACGAAAAAAATATTTTTAATAGAATAGTATGTTTATATAACGTTGTGACCTACCGGAACACAGACTGCGTTTATGTAGTCGTTTCTCCCTTTTACATATGATGTCAAGTAAGGACGATACTTGGAAACTAAAATTAAATAAAAGAAAAAAAAACTCCCACGTTACAAAAACCATTTTAAGAATTCTATATTCTTAAAGTTATAAAATTAAAACAATGAAAAACAGCCAATTGGAGTCTTTTTTGTACACTACGATATGTAATTAAGCTTCATTTTTGTACAAATTTCAATCTAATAAAAACAAAATAGTCAAGAGCTGCAAAGTACACGAATATTTTAAGCCTGGTCAAATATACCAAACATACCATAACGTAAAATGTAAACGTATATAGTACCTTTATTATAGTTGTGTATAAACAACTGCCAATAACTTATAACATTATCTGATAATTATTAAATTATAATTTATGGAACAACAAACCAGGTATGACATTCATGTCTGAGTTTTTGTTTTTATTTTCTGGCTTCATTCCGTCCTTTTTGTTTTCGTCTTCAAAAATTGGTTTCACACTTTGCAGGAACTAAAATAATATATTCTATGATATTATATTTTTGTATAACCAACTTTTCAATATGAGCTATACACATGGGTAGTTTTACCAATTACAGACCATTTATGAATATGAAGAAATGTACATTGAGCCTCATTTAGCAATAGCACACAAATGATCCCTTTAACTTTGATTTTATACTTCGTGTATATATTAATTATATACATTTGCAACGATTCAAAATCTAATACATATGCATATCTTTATATCTTTGTTTTATTTTTCATAGACATGAAACACTTAACATTATCTTTTAATAATCAGGCCGTACCTTGTATTCTTTGTATAGAGCCCTCTGATTTAATGGTGACGAGTCCTGCAACAATGTGATTAATTTGGTCGGTATGTCACTCTCACGTATAACCGTATCTTTGTCCTCGAATCCAAACTGCAATGCTTTATGAAGAAATATGTACTGGTCCTAGGAAAAATGAAAAAAAAAAAAAAATTAAAGTGTGCTAATAATCTAAAATATGTATTACAATTTCAATATTAAAAAAAAAAGTTCATCGTCAGATTGAACTATTACATGCATGTAACGTTCGCTTCCATGGTTGTACATGTAGTTCAGCAATGGACTCAAAATAAAACCGCAACTACCCTACCACAAAGCTATTATTATTCTCGTCTTATGAAACAACTGATTTATAAATATTGTTTTCACTTATATATTAATGCAATTGATGAATTTTAGTCATGCAGTTGATAAGTGTTTAAATTTGTAATTTATAAAGAAATAATTTAATTCTGATTGTCACACTTTAAACATCTGATGGGCTAAACAAGTTCTTTTAAAGCGTAAAACATAACATGCTTAAGTCAGAATAGGAAACGCGGACGAAATATATTATCCGCTTGACGTTAGGTGTAAACGTGTACAAATCGTTATTTTACTAAATGATGGGTCTTTTTATGTCTGTAGTCGTAGAAAATTAAATTATTATGATTTTCTTAAAATTTATGCGTATGTTAAACGAGCATAACATAACTTGGGACAGTTTTCGCTTTTTTTTATAAACCGCTTTGTGGTTTATGAAGCGTAAACTGTCCCAAGCTATGTTATATCGTATACAAACATAGGAATTAAATTCATTCATTAAATACACACTTCCTTGTATCTTTATCTGCATACATAGCTTCATTTTCATCAAAGGTCATTTGATTTGTGCAGAAGTGTTTTTCTACGCCTTGGGTTTGATTGTTTTTGTTTTTTGTTTCTTAACAAAACATAATTTATCTTTGAGAAAAATAAGTTTTAGCTTTTTATACTTAAACAAGTAAAGAAAAGAATTTGTTTTTTTTTCTTTAAAGAATTCACAGTTGTATATTGGAAATGGTTTTCAGATAGATACGTATTTTTTGTACGTAAATTAATTCTGAAAAAAAAATAACGAGTATTTATTTACATGGATGTTTATAGGAAACCATATCGCAACAAATCGCATTTACATGTACCATGTTTTGAAACAATGTTTCTTCTTTAGAATTATTTTCTCACCGTTGTTTGTACCATGGTCATTCTGTCCTCTCTCATTTGTTTAACAAATTCAAACACATTGATTTCCCCTGTCTCTCTTCCTTGTTTTAGCAAGCAGTCCAGACCTATGAATGTTCCTGTTCGTCCGACACCAGCGCTTAAAGAGTGAAACAATAAAACATTAAATTGTATGTGTATGTAAACAATTTTGTTTTAATTACGTTATTTCCTTCTTTTTTTTTTGGTTAATATACACGTCATTGGTTCTTAATTCACTCTATTATAATCATATTGCAAAATATATTTTCCGTCTTTGAGTTTTCTTAAGTGGCCCGACACCAGCGCTGGAAATACTAGGTAAAGAAAATCTATATATTTCTACCAGTATATTTTCTAGCTCTGCCTTGTAATTAACACAGTTTCTTTTTATCCGAAAAGGAAAAAGCCTTGAGTGTCTTCAATACGTTATTTATATTCTTTGATATAATTATTTTGCAAACTATTTTCCTTACTATAAGATAACATAGTACCATTTTAAAATATATATTTGTGCAAATCAATGTTGGTTCTGACCTGCAATGAACCAACATCAGTCCCCCTGGTTGATATCTTTTAGTGACTGCTTTATGGAACTGACCCAATCCTATTTCTTCTGGCGTCCCGTGGTCTGGCCAAGCAGTGTAGTGGAATTGGGTTATCGTTCTTTTTTCAGAAGACTGTTAACGATGCGAGCCCAGTGTCGAAATAAATGTTAGTATTCGACTATCTTAAAAAACTGTTATGATTTTGGCACAATGTGCAGATATTACGAATTATATTGCAAGCAAATTATTTGTTTAGGTAAACAATAGTGCCAAAAAATAATGCAAAGTGCATATAATTAATGATTCTCAAAAGAAAACTTATTTTAAAAATCATCTTACTTTTGTGTTCTGGACTGTAAATTTCCTATACATATAAAATGCGTAAACTTGCTCTTTCAGTAGCTTCATTTTACATGGACAAACTTGTAGTATTTTCTCGTTCGTAGGCCAATACTGGGTACATTTGTTCTATTGGTAAAAGTTACATCTGCTTTTCAGATTTTGCATTTCAATAATAATAAAATCCTAAAAATATCCCCCCCCCCAAAAAAAAATAAGATATAGTTATTAAAAAAAATAGATACACAAACGAAAAGAAATATAACATTTTTGTTTAACTACTGAACATTTGTTATATAAATGGATATACCTTCCCGTTTTCGATAATATTCGTTAGCATGACAATGAACCTGACGTTTTCCTGCCAAATCATTCTCCAGAAGTTAGTCAGGGTGTTGTTCTTAGGACCTACATATTGTATAGAACAGAGAAATGGGTGGTGTCATTATCATTTTCATCTTAAGAACACATTTTAAGGTCTCAAATACGTCATATTAAATCGTATTAATGAGTAATTCCCAATAAGTTACAAGAAGTACTTAATAAAAAAACCCAATAGTTACAGAAATACCTTGGGCAGCTATGTACATTTGTTGGCCGTTATAGTCCTAAATAGAACGTAAACATGTAAAAATAATTGTATACATTTTTTTTAAAATCAAAAACAAGTTATTTAGACAATTTTCAATGATAAAATAAAAAAAAATTCCACCTTCATGAAGTTAGCGTTGATATAGTCGTTTTCTCCTTCATTCCAAATGTCTTTCAGAATGACTCTTGAGTGGTCGTCTACATTAAAAAATATCAACAGAAAGGTATTTTATAGCTTGGCTTTCATTGAAAGAAAAATCACTATACATTATACAAATGAAAGTAAAAATTAATTTATAAAGAAAATATAGTACATGGGAAGGTCGTTTTGAATCTGTTTTTTGCCGTGTTTTCTTGTTTCATTCCTTCCTTACATAAAGAAGTATTTCCAACTGGAAGTCTCTGCAAAATTACAAAACAAAAATATTAAACAACGTAAATCATAATCTTTAAATTAATGGTTATCATTTACCAACAAACCCCCCCCCCCCCAAAAAAAAAAAAACAACCCCCCGCCCCCCCCCCCACTATTGATTTAGCTTTGCAAGTAATAATCAAATTAAATGCAAATATAACTAGAAACATACTTTAAAGAAAATTGCTTTTCTTTAATATATATCTTTGTATATCAAGCAATATAAAACAAAAGGCTTTCCAGAATTTATATTTTTGCAATTTGATGCAAAAGATAGAATCATGTGAAAGAATTTGACAGTAAAATTATGAGAAGTCACTTTTTCTTTTCTTTCTTTTCCCCCAGAAACTACAGTGTTGCCAACGTGAAAGGTGAAAAACTTTCCTATGTTTTACTAAAGCCGGTTTCCTGTATCCTATCCTGCAATTAAGCTTTATCCTATCCCATCATCTATTCTATACCATACCATCTATATTTAGAAATAGGAATCAATAAAAGAGAAGTTGTGATAAAAAAATACTGTTATCAACAACATTTTGACTCACTAAATGATAAAAAAAAGTCGATTAGTCTATCAACAAACCTTCAAAACGAGAAAATATATTTACCTGTGCATCGGTATAATTATATCGTACGCGGAGTGTACAAACTCAAGTAAACAAACAGGTTATGGATTTTTGTGTTTACTAGATACACGTGTTATAAATATTGAAAAGCAGATGAAGAGCTTTTACATATCGTTTTAACAAACATTTTAAAATCAAATTCGATCTATTCCTCATAATATAATAACCAAGTGGGCTAATTGGTAATCGGCTGATTCTTTCTGTTAAAAATGTAAACACGATTCGGTAAATTGCAATTACTTTATGAATCATTAAAAATATATCGCATTTGTTGTTATATCATTTAGATTTACTTTGGATCTATAGCATCATTCGCATTAATAGTACTTCATAATTAAATCTGTTCAGTTTATTATCGGGCAGGGATATAAGTGATCGAACATCGAAGATAAAAGAATCGTGAATAGTCACACACATACTACGTAAGCTTCTTCTTATATTGTCTATAATTTATATGTCCACTTTTTCCTCAAATGAATTCTTCTGTTTTTAAACTAAAAACGTCTTTACTTAACGAAAACTAAAATCATTTATGTAGTAATTTCACACTGTATTATGAAGCCTTAAATGTTTACAGTCATTGCATATTCGCTATTTTTGAATCGACAAAAATGTAGCGCGCATCAATTTTCTCCACTGTTTTGTGAATATATCACATTATACATAATTGTTTGATAGTTTACTTTGTATGTTTTTTAATAAGTTATTCCATTATTTTCGTTTTGCAAAATAACTCTGAAATATATACTGGAATCTGATTGGCTACGGAATGCAGAATGGAATAAGACTGGATAGGATATAATTTAACTTAATTATTTCTACCGTATACCGTGCATCCTGCATCCCATCCTATCCTTGTCAACTTTCATAATGATACGTTCACTTTACGATAAATAGGATACAATAATGCCGACAAAGATTGTCTTAATCAAACACTTTCAAGAAGGCACATTACTCATTGATTAAGATTAATCTTTAGTTTCCGAGTTAAATAGTAGATATGGTTATATATTGTAATTGAATTGAATCTATTACATGCACCTTATACTCAGATTGAAATGTGTTATTTTCTCCGGCACTTTTTTCGGACATCACACGCTGTAAATCTTCAAGAGGAATTGCTGTGTTGACTTCTGCTGTATTATAGTAACCCCCGTCATCTTCTACCAATGCCTCGTTTATATATTCACCAGGAGATGTATCATTCAAATTATCTACAATGCATAATTTTACATTTTTGATACCATAATAGGTTGTTTAAAAATGAAAATTGATTGTTATAGGCGTCACTCTTATCTAATTTTGTTAATAAAGTTGATTCATTTTTTTAGTGAACATGTTTAGAAAAAAATGCTTCATTGCCTTCTTTAGTTAGATTGACGATACCTCGTTTGAATTGGCTCAATCATGCACTCATTAAAACAAATGTGTGTTCAACTAAAAAAAACATGAAATGAATTATCCTGTTGTTTCGATTTTTACAAGAAACCCTATCGATTTTGGCTGATTCCAATTTGTTGTTCAGGTATAATTTGTGGAAGATTGGTACATGAAATTGAAAATTTTGATCTATAACCGATCCCATTTATACACAAATTTCACCTGCATCTCGTTTGGACGACTGCTAACCATCTTATATTAGAGTCTAATTTCTGATTAATTATTTTATCTTTCGGTGGGCCGTATTTCGTTTCATATTATTGATCAATTTGTAATCACTTAATCTTTATTGATTTTACCTTTAAAATCAGCATACTTCCTCTCCTTACTAGAATGTTTTGAATGAGGAATATTTAATTTTGATTGTTCCTTATTTTGGCTCGCATTGTTCATGCCTCTTCTACGTCTGTTTAAAGGATAATATAACATTGAAAACATCTTCTTAAAAAAAGTACATCGTAACAAAAGAAAGGGATATGAAATACAAAAACATATTACTTCACGATGTTAATGTAAAAAAAATACATATTAAAACTTTATGATGATAATCAATATGAATTGATATTTTGCATTGGTACTATGAAAAAGACAATTAAGAGTTTTTATAATGCTTGGAAATTCTTACCGTGTATAAATAACACCAAGAACGCCCACAGCCACTAATACAATAATAACAGCAACCACCCCTCCAGCTACTGCACCTGAATTGGACTCAGGCTTAATGCTTCCCAGGGGTACTTGTAATAAAAAGAACCACCATGCTGACTTTCAATACACGCCTTAAGAATAATTCTACGGCAAGTATTTAACTTACATTTTCATAAAAATGTAAGTGTGATTTAATAAGCAGCTAAAAATGTTTTATAACACAATTTGTTAATGTTTTTCGTTGAGATTGAATGGCTAAAAATGGACTGTAATTCCATGCTGTTTTATTAAAAATAAAGCAATATAATAAGGCATCTTATGATGTACAAACCAGCACAACTAGGAGATTCCCACCCAGCATTACATCCAAAGAAACATGTTCCAGTGTCTTTGTTACAGCTTGGTGCGCTTGAGTTGCAGTTTGAACACATTTTATTACAATCTTTCCCATAATAACCCTCAATGCAATCTACAAATGTACAGCGCACCTGTATTTAATTTCTCAAAAACATATTCTCAAATGTAAGATACAATTTAAAAGTGAAACTGTTAACCTTTAATGTTGTAGTTTTGAACAGAAAGATTTTGATTTTCGTGATATAAAAGCTAAATTTTGTCAGCTTTGTGAAGTCATCACAAACTTGTCTCATTCAATAATTTTCCACATTCAGCGCCACAATTGCTGTCGAAAAAATTAATCCTCCTTGCATACTAAAAGCAATCACAAACAATCTCAAAATACTAAAAAATTCAAGTAAATTCAAGCAAAAATGCAAATGGTATGTAAATTCAATGTGTTAACCTAAGTAAAACGTAAAGCAATTTACCTTTGCAAAATGGTTGTATAAAGTTGTTTAAGCAATCTGTACAATGTCCATTTACTTTATTACAGGCTGATCCATTTACACATTGACCACAAACTTCAGTACACGAACTATTGTAAAATCCATCCTTGCATACTTCAACAAAATTTGATTTAGAAAAATTAGAATCAAACATAATTATTTTTTGCCAACTGCCTTAGTTAAAAAAATAGCAATTAAATGATTATGTCATATGTGACTTAAGCTCAAATTGCCTGTGTTTTTATAACTTAACATGTTTTATATTAATGCATTTGTCATTTGATGAGTCTTATCGGGAAAGGGATATTTTTTTAAATTGTGACGTTACCCCAACTCCTTTCTTTTTAATTTCAGATATGAAATCAATAATACAATAACATCGCAGGACGCTGCAGCTAAGTTTAGTTTTTGTTGCAAAGTTCATATCAAACGGTTCCTGATTATGTATATTATCCCTTTTTTTTAGCGTAATGTATCACTATAATAGAAAATTGGTTAAAATTGGTATCGTTTATAAAAAAAAAATACTTAAATATGTAAACATGGATTGTTAACGACACATAGTTCTTCTTTCATAAGCATGGATCGCTAACAAATATCTAAAGCAAAAGAACGGATTTAATCGTAGAGAGATACACATAACAAGGATATACATGTTAATAAAGTGACATATCTGTACCTATAAAATTAAGACATTTTGCCATTTAACTTTTAAATGCCTGCACTAGACTAAATGCTTAAATTTTGTGTATGCATTTTTTAAGAGGAAATTAAAAATGTAAAACTGTTAACGCATCGCGCACGACGCAAGTCGACGGACAAATACTTATTGCAATAGGTCACCTGACTGACTCAGGTGACCTAATAAAGTTCTACAGTAAAAGTGCTTTTGATCGCAACACCAAATTTCCTTAAGAAGAACCTCTAAACGTAAAGAGCTGAAAAAAGGATCTTTTTAGATCGATTTCAGCGGGACAAAAATTATTTCAGACTATTTCAGAGATCCGTATTGTAGCTATCTCCTAAAAATCGGATAACACAAGTCAGAGAGAGAGAGCTATACTGGTGCAGTTTCATGACATACTATCTGTTTTATGTATTAATAAAGGTCGTTGTGATGCTGACATCATTATGAAAGGTCAAGCCATACAAAGCTTCAAATATGTCTCTCTACAATTTTGATTCTTACAGAACTCCATACTTACCGTCACACCTCTTCCCCTGCCAGTGATTCTGACATTCATTAGGACAGAAACCAGTCACTTTGTCACACACGCCACTGTTTTTACAGTGTCCACATGGAGTGCTACAGTCAGTGCCATAGTAGTGATCGGAGCAAACTAAAACAAATACATTTAATGATAGTCATTGCTGATATACAACCAAAGGCATCATAAATAATAATAAAAAAAAAACAAACTAAAAAAGTATTTGAATAGATTAACAGTTAAACATTTATATTAAAAAAAATCATATTTTTTCAGATTGCTCGATTCCTTGCTTAAAATCTTTAAAAAGATGCCAATAGGTTTAGATTTTTCGATAACGGATTTTTTTTGAACAGCGTCTTGTGTGCAACCCCCCCCCCCCCAAATAAAAACAACAAAACAAACAAAACAAAAAACAAAACAAAACAAAAACAAAAAATACAACAACAACAAAACAACATATACGACATATACAACATAACAAACATTTTATTAGATAATGACAACAGTTTACAGACATGTAGATTATATGAATTATAAGTACATACTATTGCAGAAAGTTCCAATCCAGTGATTAGCACATCCATCATCACACATTCCCGTCAATTTATTACATGGTGCTCCGTCTTTACAATGACCAGGACAGGCTACACACGATTTGTTTGATATGAATTGTGTATCAGGACATACTGTAATATAAACACATTTTTTTTTATAAAGCTAGTATCCAAAAAATGTGTCAACTGCATTAATCAAGTATTTTTTTTCATAAATCTTGTAATACATGTTTCCGCCCTTTTTACCCGAAACATGCCCCAAAATAAAACAATTTTCAAATAAAATATCACGTTTCTTGTAGAAGATTTGTAAAAGACGCCATTTAAAAAGGAATAGTATATTTATTATTATAGACAGTTTTTTACCTTCTACATCAACAAATATATCTTAAAAGAAACTGATTTCCGAGTGCTGTATAAGTAGCATTGACGTTGTGAAAAAAGCCTTACAGCAATCTAATTTTCAACTGCTTAAGACTAAGACTTGACATTTTGTTTTCCAATACTCCGATAGTTAATTGCTACAAACAAGTAAATTTCTAATGAAATTTAAATTAAAGCTGATGTAAAAAAAAAAGTTGGCTTACGGTAATACATATGAAATATTTCAAAAAAGATTTTAACTCATTTCTTCTCGAAATTGTAAACATCGTTGATTTATTTATGTTGAAATAAATTCATTCAAGATTGGCTATTTGTAATTAAAAAATTACCGATGCAGTCAATTGTGAGAGCATTTGGATTAAAGCATCCGTGTATACAAGATCCATTGAATGCGTCACAGCGGTGTTTACATATTTCTGGACAGGAGTACTTGCAGCCAGGTGAAAACCTATTTGAATCACAACCTACAAATGTAAATTATTAGCGTCATTATTTTTGAAAAGGATTGTTATCAACTTTTAAAAAATCAAGTTCTAATATCGACTCATAAGTTTCAATTTCCATTGATTACGCATAGTAGTTTTGTACAACCTTTTTTTCCACCAGAAAAATCCATTATTTTATCAAATTTTAATTCTAATATAAAATTGGGTAATTCTAGAATGTTGTTTGAGAGTAGCAATGGTGATGATAACTACAAAACAAATTCGAAGCAAAATGA
Source organism: Magallana hongkongensis (assembly GCA_015776775.1). Taxonomy (NCBI): domain Eukaryota; kingdom Metazoa; phylum Mollusca; class Bivalvia; order Ostreida; family Ostreidae; genus Magallana; species Magallana hongkongensis. The sequence goes on from CM027469.1 coordinate 27,606,149, forward strand.
AATTTAACAAAACTGAACCAAAAAAAAAAAAATAAGAAAAAGCCAAAGCTCACTAAAATCAATATCTTATAACAATTGGGCGTATCAACACGTTGGACTGATATTAAAGCCATATATTACAAGTTCTCAATATGGGTATTGTAACATGATCATTAATGGATTCTAAAGTCTGCGACAGTGCTTAAATAGGATTTACATTTAACCTTTGCATTGATATACATGTACAACTTTAAGGATAAAACAAATGAAAAAAAAACATAAGAGAAAAACACCCCCCCCCCCATTCAAAAAATTAATAATACAACAAAATAATAAAGATTTTAGCACTTAAGCAAAACTGACCCATGACTTTAACTTCACATATTTCTATCCCAGTATAATTCATGTTATCATATGGACAGCTTGATGTATATCCCGGCAGTCGTGTGTTGATAAATGTGATCCCTTGAGTTATGTTGTTGACGGTTACATTCATAACAGGCGTTGGACATCCAGACTTGGGATTCTGTTTATATACGAGATGTTTGGGATCTTGCAGTGGATTAAAATCTTGCGGGACATACGTGTAAACAGAAAATCCAGCTGATCTTGCATATTCTTGAAAGTAAATGGTTATTGTTGACGTTAACAAACCGCAACAAGTAAATACTTTTTAACTAATGATTAAGATAAATAAGGTTGAAACTCATTGAACACATACGACTAAACAAATGTAATATAATCGAATGAAATTGTTTTATTTTAGCTTTGAACATTTGTTATTCTGTATTTGATTGAATTGAATTTTAACCTTCGTATACTCGTATGACAATGGAAGAAAATAATTTTATTTCTTAGTATTTGATTCTCGACGACTAAAATCAGAATATACATGTAAGGCCCATCTTTAATAGAATGACGTAAAGATGTAAAAAGCTGAAACGCAATCACAAGCAGAATCACACTTGATGTGGGTCGTTTTTGTAGGTTCAGCAAGTAATGTTTTACGATATAGGCCTATTTAAGGAAAAATAAATAAGTTAAAAAAATATACCGAGGTGTGAACTTGGTTAATGCATGAACAAATATTCATAAAAGCCCTGAGCTCGGAGGGCTACACATAAGAAAAGCGTGTGTGATAGTCATTTAAGAAAATAAAACGGCAATTTTAAAAGTTTATCATTAACTTGGTAGGTCTCGTAATAAAATCATGTGATGTCCATAGGGCTTTTCTTTTTTAGAAAATTTGATCATGTACCAACCAAGATTATATCCTGTTGAACTTTTTAAAATTCCTATTTATTAATTATATGTACGAGATTGGCAAATTGTTCAGAACGTACAAAATTACCGACATTTTATGTTTACAATAATCCAGGCGTGAAGCAATAGATGCGTGCGATTATAATTCTGACGTTATAAAAAAGTTTAGACAGAATTGAACGTGCTTCCTATTCTGGAGGTTTATGTAAAGAAACATAATTGCAAATGTAAACATAACGAATTGAACGCTATCGCTGCTCTGAAGGTTGATATAAGGAAGGGTATTTGCAAATGTAAATATATGAATTTGTTTAGGAGGCTTTACAACTAATATCAAAATAATCTTCGTAAACTCACTGTCAGATCTGAAATATATTTCAAGATATGCTACGTTGAATTGTTTTTGTAACCACACCTTCCACCATATAGAAGTATTACGGTTTCCTTCAACATTTGTTATAGCACATGAGTCTGATTCGTAGTCCTGTGATGGATTGCCATCTATAGCTTTATTGGCGTACCAGGCTGATTGTTCAGGATCTGCACCCATGGTGGCTTCTCCTTTGAAGTTTTGTTCGAAAACTAGATTAACTAAAACAGCAAAATATTCATATTAAAAAATGTTTTAACTATATATACCTGCATCTACTAATACAAATCAAAGTATGTTATGCAGAAGAAAAAAATAAAGATGGTTATTGATTTCGTTTCAATAAGTTAATGAAAATTCTATAGTTAATATAACATTCGGTATAAATGTATTTTGATGTTGTCTGATGTACTGGGTAAAAACAGTGCATTTTGCTTACACATTTGCACTGCACATTACGTGAAAAATATTAATATTTAATATATGTCTTTGAATATTTTATGTAAAATTAAAACGGATGTTGTTATACATGTATACAACCGTGAAATAGTTTCCGAGCTATCTGGTGAATAGTCATCAAAACTATTCACCGGAGCCATTCGATTTCCCTCGTTTTAAAACTTGGAACGCCTCTTATGTAAATTGAATCGCTGCGTTAAATTGAAAGTCTGATTACTTTAATCGTTTACCATTTATAAAATCTATATATCACATATAAAGTTTTCGGTATAAAAAAATATTAATCTACTGACAATTCAGACGAAAGCAAGTTTATTGTCCCTTTCGAGAGCAACAATTATATAAATAATGATTAACAAGTAAACAAATAAATATGACATTTTGACAAATCAATGAAAGAATAATAAAAAATCTTTATTTTTAAACACACACTTTAATTTAAAAAATTGTAAAGCTTACCAAAACATGACGCTCCTGTGACCATAAGCTGCAGAAGAACAACCTCTACTCTTATATACGATCTCATCCTTTGTCAAAATGTTTGCGGTATGAGGAAAGTGTTCATGTTTTACTTCCGGGTGTGTCGCTATTGGACCTGGTTGCATAAAATTAACGCTATCAACAGTGCTGATAACAGCATGTGGCAGAAAGGAGCCTCTTCATAAAAATATACTCATGAAAAATGCCTAAAAGCATCACGGTCTATAGATGATTTAAAGGAGCATGGTCAAGATTTAAGTCAAACATTTTTTCCCGAATTTTATGTCTACAATGCTGAAGTAGGGGATTTTCAAATGCAACCATAATTTGAGTGCTATGGTTTGAATTATAAGCGAGGTATAAAGCTTAACATTCTTTGCTATGTAAACAAAACTGTTGTGTACATTTTGAATGCTGAAGTAAAAATTTAAGTTTTTGTCCTTAAGTGAATGTGTTAAACGCAAGGAACTGTTTATTTAAAATAAAAATGATTTAAAACAGAGAAACTCAGGTGGAAAAAAAAAGATTTTCACTGATATAATGAACCGAAGTAAACAAAAACAGGACACAATTCTTCTTTACATTTCAAAGAATTATGAGCCCTTTATCTTGCTTATAAATCTACTACTGACTCTAAAATTCAGAAATACATTCCTTAAGCATTGTAAATGAAAAAATAGAGAAAAAAGGATTTAACCCAAATCGTGACCTGCCCCTATAAACAAGGGAAATAAAACGCGATTCCCCTTTCATGTGTACACTCATTGAATAAACCACAAATTCTAAGCACCATCTGCTCTTTCAGAGTACATACAATGTCAGTTCCAAGTTTATGGATAGTCTTTGACGGGATAAAAAAAATAATGATCTTAAACTAATTGATAGATACTTCATAGTTTTACGAACCAAGCCACTGTAGATAGCAAGGTTCATAACAATAACTCATTTCACAATCAAAATGAAATGTACGAAACTGACTAACTGTGAAATGTTTACTCGGTGGATGTACTTTCCCTGCAAGCGTGTTTGTCACAAATGAACAACATGATAAAATGGTAAGAATAATTATAATTCGGTAACAACAAATTCAGAAACTACAGCGTTGTCCGTTAAACTAAAGACAATACAAGTTAATTGTACTTAACTCACTTATAAAAAATTGAAAACAGTTTTCTTATTTAAATGAAAATTTATAAAAATGGTTTCAGTAGTACCTATATTAGTCATATAAATTTAAAGGTATTCATTCATTTATTTAATATAGATTTGAATCAAATTAAAGACAACTATATTTACGTTTTACGAGCTATACTGTTTGGATAACGGCATTCCACAAACACCATTCAAAAACTAAAGACTTCTGTAAACATCGATGATAAAAGTGTTCTGCAAACAACCTAATCTATTGCGAAAATGTTTGGTCACGGAGTTAGCGGCAAATGGGTATCGTTCCTGTACAGTGTCGATTGGTCTATAAAACGTGCAAGTCACAGGAATATATTTGCAAAAGGATATTACCTGAATTTGATTTGTTGAATTGAAATAAAGACAAGTACATATTTGATAACGAAAAGACTAATTCATGGTCACACGAGATAAAGCCGCCTTTTTTGTAACACATTTCTGTGTAAGCTTGTGATGTTTTAAATTTTAATATGTTAATTTTAAAACGTACTGTTTGTTTGTGAAATGTGTCCGCAATCCTTTTATCTTGCACTCCATTAAATTCATCACACGAATATTCAAGCACCAAACAAGGAGTCTTGCTGGCACAGACCAATTACATCCTGGTATCTGTGTCTTAAGACGTTGACGCACAGTGCATGTATTTGAATCCAGGGTAGAAGACTAAGATTATTTTAAAAATCTTCCGGGTCGGTGTTATAATTATACTGTCCTTGAGCAACTGATAAGCTATGCAGATTTTTTAAAACCAATTTGGAACGAATAAGAAATTAGGAAGTTATTTACAAGGATCGACCGCCGTTGCTTCACCAAAGAGTACTAAAATATAGAATAAAAAAGGAATCGTGAACATCCAATTCGACGTCTTGTACATGTTGATATTCAGATAATGTTTAACAGAAACACATTTACCGAATGTGAATTCGCTCAACAAACGCCACTGATCGTGTTCAAAAATAAATTGTCCACAAGTTAAAGGCACTACAGAGCAACGGAAATGTTGCTATGCTTGGTTAAAATTTCAAGGGGTCTTCAAATTGAAAAGCAATCATGAAAATGGAAGGAAGATGTGCTCTTCACCTTTTATTGCTGGCAAAGTTGACACACGTTTTACCTTCCTCGTTTTCTTTGCCAAATCAATGTAGAAATAATGTGGAAGTTTTCATTTAAACGTTCAATAGGCTGTACTTCTGTCACTCAAATAAAATTTTATTTATATTTTAGAATGAATAAAAAAAACTAAATGGTTTACACTCATTCAACAAATGCAGTACGCTCTTACGGCTACACAACTCCCTCAATTAATGTTTGGTCTTCACCACTTTGAATTGTTAACAGTTACATGTACAATGTATGTATAGAATGCTAATGTCGTTGGAAACTTTTTTGGTTTTTTTTCGTGTATGTATTATGCTTTTCAAACGAATAAACAACAATTTCAATGAAACGAGAGACAATTGTAAATAAGTTTTGACCTTTTTGTAGATAAAATTTGTTTTTTTTTACAACCTTTTCGAAAAGATGTTGTGAATGTTACGAAAGTGAGATTAGAAAGTCATCATTTTATTATTTATCAATATGGGGCTATATATAAAACAAAAGTATTTCGGTATGATGAGTATATGGGTTAGCCAAGAAATTCAACGTCAAACCTACCTGTACATGTACATGTACAATAACATGTGGAGATAAATCATTATTTATCATATCATGTACTGACTTTGTTCAGATATATGTTGGGATGTTTAAATTTTAGTAGGACGAGGCAAACTTAATAAGTGGTTTTATTTTTTGAACACGACGTTGGCGTTTCCAATTAGTATATCGTATCTGCAGGCGATTCATTATTTTTTCTTTTAAATAATACTTTATGTTATAAGGTACATCCTTTTAACTACTGTTAGAATCGGTAAGACAACAAAGTAGTGCCTTTAAGCAAAATATTTCCAATACTTTAAGAGTGTATATACATTTTAAATTAGAATGCATGACACATGTCAGAAAAGAAGATTTGCAATCTTAAAAGCAAGTGTCAAAATTGAATTATCATTTGAAGGAAATAATTGCAATTGTTTGATGTTCACCCTTTCAAATACAGATGCATTTTGTCGGCAAAAAATGTGACTTTACACCACAAATCTAATTAAATACATCCTCAGGAACTATTGAAATCGTTGTAAAAATGTAAATAAACTTGTAAATATAAGAAATATATATATATTTACTAGCTTCAACAAAACATATAAGTGTCTTTTTTACGTCTTTGATTATTTTATGTAAAATTATAACGAATGCTATTTTACATATATACTAACGTGAAGTAGTTTCCGTGCTATCTGGTGAAAAGTCATCAAAACAGTTTATGATCGATTCCCCTCATTTTTAAACTTGGAACACCTCTATAAATGTAATTTAAGTCTCTAAGCTAAATTTTAAGTCCGATAATTTTAATTGGTTAACATTATGAAAATCTACATAGTTTAAAAAAAAGGTTTTCTTCGGTAAATAATAATAATACCTAATTCAGGAAAAGCTAACCATAAGCTGTAACCTCAACCAAATCTGTGACGTCATACGCAAGTTCGTCAGTCTTCTGGAAAAAAAATCACAACTCCCTCCAAAACCCGTCAATTTTTTCTCGATGTAATTTAAATGTTAACCGTTTGCTATACCCAGTTCCACTACTCTCTCGTGTTTTTCTTGATATAATTTCAGAGAAACATTCTTCATTTTTCCATCTGATCTTCCACCAACCCAATTGTCACGGCTGTAAACAAGTTTACAAGGAATGGGAGCTATCCAGGCGTCTATATGGTTCACCAGTAGTGCTCAACTGTTTCCTATTTGACATTGTATTTGCATTTTAATCTATACTAAGTGATTAAGAAGGTGAGCATCTGTTCCCAAGGCTCACCATTCTTGTTTGTATTGTTTGGGGATGCCAAAAAGGGCAATAATTGATGCCTGGCGCCCTTACTGTAAGCAGCCGTGGCCTAAATGGCCAATAAAATCATGATGAAGTAATGTTTGTATTCTTATTTTTGTAACTCCTATGTTTAGACATCTTTGATTAAAGGTTGCTATTGGAATGTAAGGTTTTCAGCATACAAACGGCAAAACAAACAAACAAAAAACAAAAATGAAATAAAAAAAAGAATGCTAGAAGCTTTTGCTTTACCATGCGTCTAAATAGAGAACCCTGTTTTTCAAATATCTATTTTTTTATTTTTTTTTTATTTTTAAAGTTGTTAGGATTTTTTTTCTTATAATTTGTGCGTTTTGAAAACAAGAATAATCATTCTGAATAATAATTGATTGCTGATTTAACATTGCTGTTTATTACGTATATTTACGTTTGTGAATGGCAAATCGACTGGACTCATCAAGACAACGGTTTTTGTTATAGCTCACCTGCGCTGAAAGGTCAATTGAGCTTAACTGATTACATTTTGTCTGTCGTAGGCCAGACCGTCTTTCTATCTGTACGTAATTTCCCCCCCCCCCTTTTAAACATCTTCTTCAGAACCACTTTGCCAATTTTAACCAAACTAGGCACAGAACACCCTTAAACAAAGTTGTGTAGGGTGGGGCCCCATTGGGTATCCATTTTTTACAAAGGAAACATTTAAAATTACAAAAAAACCAGAAATGTTATTATATATGGTCTACTAATATGCAAAACGTTTGACAAATTGCTGATTATATAAAATTGATTTTTTTGGACAAAATTTATTGACAAAGACACTAGAACAAGATACAGGGGATACAAGTACACATATCTCACAATGTAATAAGGAAAAAGAATATTGTCAGGATATTTTTTATCATGATTCCATTGAGCTGATTTTATCATGACTAGTATTGCTCAGGTGAGCGATGTGGCCTATAGACTTCTTGTTGCATTTACAATTGCAATAATGAAACCAACAGTAATACAGTCAAACGATAAGCTCGTGTGATTATACACTTGATGTCATTGAAAAGTTCACAAAGTTCATACAGAATTTAACATTTCGTTATTCTATTATCTCATATTAGGAAATATATTTGCAATTGTAAATATAAAGTTTTAAACAAAACATTTTGTTTTGTCTCGGACTAGATTGTCTTGACGTCATTGAATGAATCGCGTCACGTGATTGCCTAATAAATTTCTTAGCACGGCGATCGTCGAAATTACGGCAGCATGGTGGACGTAACGTTATTGGAGCTGAATTTTTACACAAACGTTCTATCATACCTTTAATTTTTAAGCCCCAAAATATTAAGAGTGATCCCCGTTTGCCCGAGACTTAAAAAAACGATCCTTCAATGGCATCCAGGTTTGCACAGACGGCTGACGAGGAAGGAAAGTAAAAAATTAGAGAATTAAGCTATGAATTTGATTGTTATGTACTATCTTTTGTTTGTTTACATATCAAATCATTAGGTCCTCGACAAAGCAAAACATTTATTAGGTTTGTTACTGACTTTTTACAGAAATTTGTGGGATAGGAAAGTCCATAGAAGGCTTCTATAGACTTTACCGACCCCACACATTTCAGTAAACAGTCAGTAACAATTCAACCTGCTATCTGAACGTCACTTAAAAAGAATTAGCTATTGAAACCGATAGTGTAATTCTATATCATTTTCACAGATAATTTTCAAAGTTTTGATTGCAACGTGGAACATAAAAATGTGCCTAAATATTGTGATGTGAGTCTCTGATCACATTATATGGAGTATCCGGTACCGTACAACCTAACGTTGAGTACGCATGGTTCTCATCCATAGCTGATAAATCGACGTACGTCTTGGAAGCTTTTTCGTTCTCCGGTACAGATGCATCTGTACGGTGTCTGTTGGTTTTATTTTTCATGATATGTCGTGACATGTAGAAGATTACAAAAAGGCTGATAGTTAACATTGTTGAGAGACTTGCTATGATTGCTACTGCTACTCCTGTTGTTGTTAGCTTGTTTTCTGATGAAATAATATAAAATAAACAAGCTATATTCCATATTTGGTCGATACATGCAATATTTCTTTAAGAAAAATATAAAAACTTATTTATTTATCTTTTTGTTTTATACTTACCCTTTTTGTCAAATTCTGGTGCATTAAGATAAGCTGTCAAAATATGATCACACCAGTGAAAAAGTAAATAAAAATATAATGTACTTTGTTTACCATTCTGTCAATTCAATTCAACGTTGTGGATTACCTGTTACACAAAGATCACCGATCCATCCTGAATCGCAACCTTCGGTGCAAACTCCGTTTTCTGCGGAACAAGATTTACCATCTTTGCAATGTCCACAATCAAATCCACAGTTTGGGCCATATTTGTAGGAAACACATTCTGACATTACAAAAAAGATGTTATACGATATTGCAAATTGTTGAGTAAAGCTGGAAACAAGGAATTTATAATAATATTTCAATTGTTTAAAATTATGTTGCTTGAAAATTGATGGAAACACTTTTCCATACAAGATAGCATTGAACAAATATGTTATGTATACACGTCACTCTTAATGGCTCGAAATTTGATTGCTCAAAGTGAGTCAATTTATGTATTACACATCTGATTAAAATGACCGACTTCTCCGAGAATGAGTAGTATAATTTTTATTCATGTCCATTTAAATACTCTTTAAATACTTTTTAACTTATTTCTGTACAATAAAAATATAAACGAGATACAATAATGTTTAAAAATTCAAATTAACGTACTGAAAGCATTAATTTGATATGCTATTCGTTTGTTTGTATGTAAAGCAAGATTATTGGATCTTTGAACTTATTTACATCATACCTTGACAAAGAGGGGGTTCGAAGTTTTGACTGCAGCCATTGATGCAAGTCCCATTATGTTTTTCACACAATTCTCTTCTGATACAGTGACCACATTTAGCAGAACAGGTACCACTGTAGAACCCGTCTTGACATACTAAAATATGCAATGTATCACTTTTGTAATTCAGAAGAGGCGTTGATTACAAAGATTAAAAAAATGGTGTCTGCAACTTGAGGCACATAAATCTCCGTGATATCCCACATTAGATACTTAAACATTACAATACAATTGAATTAAAAAAAAAAAGATTAATGGTTATCTGTTTGAACATGGACGATTTATACTGATAAGATTAACTTAATCAAATCATATGCATGTATCATTAACAGCCAATAATTACACTTGCAAATGTTTTCCGTTAAAGATCAATGTTTGCGCAATCCGCTGTTATTTCTGCATAACATCATTGTGGATCAAGAGGTCAAAGTAGCGCATGAATAATATAGGTCACTACTTTTTCTATGTACACAAACTAATCGACTTGTGCTGAAACACACCTCTTATATATCGTAATGAAAACATAATATAGGCATAAAAATAAACGTATTTGTATTTGTTATACGAAGATTTATTCATTCATTTTCTTAAAAAATATAACATTAATTGCGGGGAAAAATGATTCATGTTAGATAACACGTTAGGCATGTAAAAATGCTTATGGTTCGACATCGTAACGAGGCGTTCTTGAAAATTACAATCTTAATTTGTCAAAGGAGTTAATTCAGTTAAAATTCATTTCTGACTTTATTACAAGCCTCGGTCAAATTGCAAACGCAATATATTACAGACATTTCGTGTGTAGTCCATTCACGGATCACGGTCAAATTTAACTCCTTGTGCTTTTCTGTCAGATTTTGTTCCGTAAAATGAACGTTTATATCGCTTTCCTCTATAATGTCAGAGGAAATCATTATGCTCTTGAATCTGATGCTGTGATAGATTTTCCCCTGAAAATGCCTAAGTATACTCTAACTCAACTCTCAATCGCTTTGTTTTCAAATTTCTAACCGCTCTGCGACTTCAACACAGGTGGTACTATTCCGCCAAGCTTCAATCGTTTTTTTCAATTGTACAAGTTAATTTTCTTTTTACTGTTTCCCTTTTTAATGACAAAAAGTGTTGTCTTCTCAAAAGTAGTGTCATATTCATTTAGCACGATAATCAAATGCTTGCAACATTGTTTCACTAATTTTTGTTACGTCATCTTAATCGAAGCGGCTTTCTAGGTCATCACAAAAGAGAAAGTATGGACCATTGTTATCGTCATAATTTGCAACAAATGTAAATATAAGAAATAAGGCATTATTTTTGGATGTATATCGGGATATAAATACGGGTTGGTACGTGATCAAATCTTCCATAAAGCCCCTCGGGCTTGGGATTTGACCAACCCGTATTTATATCCCTATATACATCCAAAAATAATACCTTATTTTTTAATTATAGTATGGAAAACTAAATGTCTGTTTAACCTCCTTCAAGTTACCATATTCGAAAAAAATTATGAACACAATCACTATTTACAGCAAAAAATTCAGCTAAATTTATGTGAGTTTATGAGATAAATTCTTTTTTTCTTCCGGTTTCACCAAGTACGTTAAGTATATAAAAAATCATACATTAAAATTTATGATTATTTTTCAATTGTCGTACTTTTTTGTCTAAACAAAAGTGAAAACCGTATAGCGAGCCGATTATTCTTTTTAACATAATTCAGTCTTGGTATAAATGTTGTTACACTCTCGTGCATACCTATTTCGATAAATAATATACAGCACAGCATGGAAAGATCCAGAATTTTAAGCTAGAATTTTAAGCTAGAGGAGGTGCCCCTGTTTAAGGCAGGGATTCGGGGGGCCGCCTTAAGGCCCCCTGTGGGTCCAGGGCAAAGCCCTGGATGGGGCTCAGGAGACAAAGCTCATTGATTCTAGATATATTTTAGGGTAAAAATTAAGTCTTAAAAGTCTTAAAATTCAGACTTTTGTTCTTTTTGTGAGGATATTTTAAAGTAATAAAATTTATACAATTTTTAAAGGTAGATTTGAGGCCTGCAGAACTGAAATCTCATATGGTTAAACCCTCTGCATTGCAGATATATTAGAAATTTTCTTACAAATGGCTGTAAATTTGTCAGTTTAAATATCAAATTCAATAAGACGACGTAAATGAAATTTAGAAAAAAAAACATATTAAACGTGGAAGAGTCGTTCAATTAGAGAAACCTCTCAAGCTTAAAAAAAGTTTATAATTAAGACTATCATTTTTTTATTTCTTTGCCGGAAGAATTTTTTTTTTTTTTTTTTTTTTTTACATTATTTTGATAATTTTAGGAAGGGCGCGCGCCGGATACCCCTCCTCCTAGAATCCGCCGCTGTGTCAAAGTATAGAATAACATATTGGTCATTATCTGTAAGCTTTCTTTGATATCATTTTAATAAAATGTTGCCATGTTATTGTCTTGCAGTTTTAAAGAATGAAAATCCATTAAAATATCAAAAATACCAAAAACAATATATAAACGGCATGTACGATGCACTTTTATTACATGTAAGTGACTGACCTTGTGCTGTTTCGTTTTGGATTGGGTTTTTTTTATTTGCTGTTCGGTCTATTCGATCAATATTTTTGATAAAGAATGCATAATTATGACATTGCTTAGATAAAATATTTAAAGACAGAAAGAGACGTATTTTTATAAGCATTGGATGCCGATTTTTGGATACAAAAATGTAGATTGCATGGCTGTGCAAACAAAATAACTCGATTTTTTAGGGCGATTTTGTGTTTTTGTTTTGTTTGAATTTTTTAAAGGTTTTGGGTGTTTTTGTACTGGCATTTCTTATCAGGCGAAGAAATTGAAATGCATGCCACACGTCAAACAATACCAATGCCATGAATCATTTTATCATACATAAAATAAAAATACTTATTTTTAAAAAGTTTTAGATGTAATTCATATGTAATGATTGATGAATGTTATTTTATATTGTTGATATTTTTTCGATACTCTCTATACGGAAACAAACAATTTTCAGTTATTAAATGACAAATTTAAAATTTTTCAAAGATTTTTTTGTGTTTTAAGCATTTTACGACAACTTTACATGTCGAAAAGTCACGACGTCACGAACGTCAAATTTTGTTTTGCATTTTGTTCTTCATTGTTTCATTCAACCGTTTTTAATTGTTTGAAGTAAACTTAAATAATAATTATCTACAATGTAACAATAAACAACGCATTTTGAAAATCCTGATATAGTTACAGCTCTACAACTAATCCAGATACACTTTCAGTAAATCTACATGCGATAAATAAAACCCCGTAGAGAATATTATATAAATGATAAATGATATTAAAAATTAAAAAAATTATTTAATTTCTTTCCAATCTTTAACTACATCAAAGTATTTTAAACTGGTGAGAATTCTAACCTAATAGGCAACATAAGGCAATTTCATGACGTCATTCCTACATTATGACGTCACTGTGCTGATATCCTTTTCCATCATTATTTTCAATATGATTTTAACTATCTTTCACCTTATTTTCAAAGCTCTTTATTAAACTTTGATTTTGGAGACAAAAAATGCATAATACTGCACAACGTCCTTTTAAAGCAACGTTAATAAAATTGCCGGTGAATAACAACAACAAAAAATGTGGACAGGTGATTTAAGCTATCCGATTCATAATGGACCCAGATTTAATGAATCTGGGTGCATAACAGACATGTATGGGCTTGATACTCAATATTCTTGGACATAATTTTCATGCTTAAGTATCAATATGTAACACCGGGATGTGTTATAATTAATGGCCCGTTCTTTTTCCTGAAGAGTTGCCCCTTTTTCTTTTTGCTTTTAATCTATAAAGATTAAAAAAATATTACGGTATAAAATTTATTTTCAATAGTTTTTGTATTTCTAATGATAAAAAAAGCATTTCCAACAAAGCATCTTCGCTTGTCCTTATAAACTTTTGTGCATTTTTTATTAAGTAATTACGGCTTAGTTAATGATATTTTTGACAATTTTATCACAGTAAATCTTTTTTTCTCCAGAACATTTTAAATTGGTAATGTATGACGGATATTCGTGATTATAAAAATCAGGTCTAAACATGAATCAAATATCTTAAAAAGAAAAAAAATATATTTAAAATGCCTTCTGATTTTCATAGGTTTATTTAAACAATAAAATATTGTCTTTGGTGATTCATGCAGGTTAAGAAAGTAACAACATTGCAAAAAGATACATAACCCGCGTTAGCGTGTTAAGTGATTTTTTTCTGCAATGATCGTTTCTTCATAACCCACATGAGTCATCAAAGAAAACATGTTATTATATATTATTTAAAATTAAAATTCACTAAATAAATGTAAATGTAAATCAGCACGTTAGGTTAAAAGAAACAGCAAAATCGTCTCGTATAAGAATTCGAGTCTGACTTCATTATGATTACGTAATTTTTCTAAGCTCGCTGTAAGTTTTGACCAATCGATAAACGGCACGTGTAGATTTCAGTCCTGTCTGTTTACAAAGTGCTATGAATTAACTATTTTTCCGTAAGAAATAGAGGGAATCGTATTCATGTAAAGTAAATATATTTTCATGATTACCTTTATTTCATACAAAAATTGGTTGTAATTCACAGCTGTTATCAGTTGGTCAATACCATTAGCATCACGAGAAAAATAAGGGGTTGCACGAAATAATCATGAAGATGCCAAACTCAAATTCCAATAGGAGACGCGTTGGCTATATTTCCTTCATTTTTCGCACTGATGGTCATTAACAATAATTACGTTTCTTTTACTTACTTTTTACGATCAATCAAATCGATTAAGATATTATATATACAATAAATGCTTACTCTGATGATACATGACGGTAGCGATCATTGCAGGATACAGCCGGTTTTGTAGATATTTTCATTATTGAACGCTACCTTTTGTGTATGTTCTTTGATAAAATATACTCGTGCATAATAAATTAAGTGTATCAAATACGACAGACCAACAAACTACAACAGCAACCCCAACCTGCTGAATTGACACTTCTATTCATTATTCAATCAAGTATTTGCCTACATGTATGCATGCTTTAGATTTTCAACTCTCGAATAGTTTATGATTCCCACCATATCAAACAGCTTCTGCTTGGTCTGCATAAACAATGGGGATATGCCTATACTATTACTGAATTTGTTTTAAAATTCCGATATGTTCGGAAATTGGCCACATTCTGATCCAAGAACAACGAATTTCACATTTTTGGTAGAGAGCTTCATGGACATCATCACCATGCATCAATTTTTCTCAAATATATCTGGTAGCACAGGAGATCTTCTAAGAAAAAATGCACTTTCACCATATAGCCATATAAGCCTCACCCTAAGCCCTAAACCCAGACCAAGGGACCATGAGCTAAACAATTTAGGTAGAGGCCTTCATGAACGTCATAACCATGCATTTTGTTTTTTCTCCACATGTGTGGACGTAAAGCAGATTTATTAATATTTCTATTTTTTATATATTTCGCCCAGCCGATTGTGCTCTGGGGTGGTAGGTTATGAATTTCACAATTTTGGTTTTTCTTACCATAGAGGTGCTTTAGTGACAATTGGTTATGCAGTTTGTAAGAAAATGTTAAAAATGTAGAACTGTTACCGCACAACGCATCGACGGAAGAATACTAATTGAAATAGGTCAATGGATGTCATGCAGCATTCAACGTCCTTAAGAAGTACTTCTCAACGTATGGGGTCGGGTATTTTAAACTCTAAGCGTATCTATTATCAGATTTTGCGGGAATTTCCGTGGCTGCAGAAAATGACGACTGGATAACATGCTGATGTGTTGGATCTGGTTTTGATCTATATACGATTTACATGTAAATTGTTTAGCATGAATTAAACAATGATTTTATTGAAACGAAATACAACAGAAAAAGATTTTTTTATATAAATTTCAGCTGCAGTAAAATATGTTGCACCATTACTGAGATCCTATTGAGATCGGTATTGTAGCCATCTCCGTAAAATTAGATCAAACAAATTGTAGCAAGCTACATTACTGCAGTTACATGACATATGAAAGTGTTTGTTATGCTGACAACTCTATGAATGTGTCAAGCCCCACAATGCCCGTATCTGTCTCATTACAATTTGGATTCTTACAGTATTTCACACTTACCGTCACACCTCACCCCCTGCCAATGATTCTGACACTCATTAGGACAGGAACCAGTCCCCTTGTCACACACACCATTGTTTTTACAGTGTCCACATGGAGTGTTACAGTCAATGCCGTAGTAGTGATCGGAGCAAACTAAAACAAATAGATGTAATAATATTTATTGCTGATATACAACAGAAGGCATACAATTAAAAAGTTATTGAATAAATAAAGAATTAAAATTTTTTCCAAAAGAATAGTTTTTATTTTGTCCAGATTGCTCGATTATTTGATTGATAATAAATCTTTAAATAGGGGCAAATGATTCTAGATTTTTCGATAACAGAATCTCACTGAGAAGCGTGTCGTGTGCGGTTTCCTAAAATAAATATACAACATTACATACATATTACGAAATATTTGGAACTGTTGACATAAATTAAATGAAATATTGATGCATACTATTGCAGAAAGTTCCATTCCAGCGATAAGCACATCCGTTATCACACTTCCCCGTCAACTTATTGCAATGTGCTCCATTTTTACAATGACCAAGGCAGTCTACACACGCTTTGTTTGATATAAAATTCCCATTAGGGCATACTGTAATATATACACACATTTTCACAAAGTAAGTATCTAATTAGGTATTAACTGTATAAATTTATACACTTGTAATACAAACCCCCTTCTTTTAACTCTTAACATTTCGAAAATTCGAGTGAAATTGAATTAACAACTGAGTGGGATATTTAGTCAAATGTAATTTATCATGCTTGTTTCTTTATGGAAAAAGTGGTACACATATATGTATACATGTACGGTATTCATATTCCGAACTTACTAACTGCGCAAAATAAAAATTTTAAAAAAAGGCACAATTTTTTAAGGTTTGTAAAAGACACTTTAAAAAAAATTTGGTATATTTATATTTACAGATAGTTTGTATATTCTATCTTTTTAATATATTTGTAACTGATTTCCGAGTGCTGTATATGTAGCATTGACGTTGTAAAATATCTTTACCACGATAAATATGTAGCATTGACGTTGTAAAAAAGAATTTCCACGATTTTAACTTTTAATGCCTTAGACTAAGACTATGGTTTTGTGTTTTCCATATTCGCGATTATTAATCGTTGCAAAGAAATTAATTACTGGTAAAATTTAAAATAAATTAAAGACAATGAAAAAAAGTTGGCCTTATAGGAGATGAGGTATATTTCAAATTGATTTTCTACACATTTTGTCTCTAAATTGTGAATATCAAAGATTTATTTATGTTTACGCATTCAGGATTGGTTTTTTGTAATTAAAAAAATACCAATGCAGTCAATTGTGAGAGCGTTTGGATCAGAGCATCCATGAATACAGGATCCATTAAATGCGTCACATTGATTGTTTTTACATTTATCTGGACACAGTTGTTGGCAGCCATGTGAAAACCTAATTGAGTCACAACCTACAAATTTTAACAGATTAATATTATTAATATTTTTGAAACTGAAGATGAAAAAGAAAATCAAGTTCTAATATTGACTCATATTGATTCATTGCTTGCAATTTCCGTTTATTATGCAAAGTAGCTTTTAGAGATTTTTTATCAACAAAAATGACCTTTATTATTTTTCTTAAATTTTAATTCCAATACAAATTTTGGTAGTTCTTAAGTATTGTTTGAAAGTAGTAATGGTGTTGTTAACTTAAAAAAGAAATTCGAACAAAACGAACTTTAACGAAACTGAAGTAAACAATAAAAAATAAGGGAAAGCCAAAAGCAGCCAAAACCACAGTCTTATGACAAGTGGGCATATCAAAATGTTGGACTGGTGTCGAAGTCATATACTACAAGTTCTCAACATGTGTTTTGTACCATAATGGGTTCTAAAGTCTACGACAGTGCTAAAAAGGATTTTTTTTTTACATTCTTATACTCTTGAAGGGATATGGTCTCGATTATGTTTTTGCTTAGGAAGCTTTAGTAATTTATTTTTAGTGATCAACAAAATTTGATTCGCGTAGAGCAGCATTATAAAGATTTAAAGTGTGTCCTTTAATGTTGTTTACTAACACTTAGAAGTTTATTTGATATTTATTGAAATTCAACGTTTTGAGTACAATGTGTCCATCACATAATACACAAAAAGTATGATCTAAATATTTATTAGTATACATGTATTGATTCAATTGGTTAAGATGTCAACAATGATCGTAAACATGAGGGCTGCTCGAAAGTTATAAAAGTGTAATGGTCAGTTTACAATAAGTACATTGCTCTATAATGCATGTATATACTGGGTCAAAGTTAAAGCTGACTTTGATCCCCAAAAATGTCCAATTACGTAATAAATGAGTGGGCAATGATTTCACAACACATATATTGTTACGATCAACAACTGTGCTTCCATAATGCATTACAAAATCTTGATCGTTTTTGTAATAGATATTTGAGTCTCTTGGCCCCAAATTAAAGAGGCTTGCCACTTTTTCATGATATCATACGAAGGTCTCCAGAATACACACATGTTTTGTCCTACATCTATCTAAAATTGTTGTTCAATAATTAGATATAAATGATTGAATATTTTAAGGGCAACCCGTATAGAATCCTTAAGGGGACACAAATCGGTGTTATAATTAGTGAAATCAGTTAACATCATTCATGCAGGCATTTTTTCCATTTACAATGTTTAACGGAATATAATTCCTTCTCTAGAGAAATTGGGTCAAAAAACAAACTGTTATAACGTCATAAATGGGCGTGCTAATATCTGGGTTTTTTTTCAAACAACTATTATTACGGTCATCAGCTTTTCTTTTTTACATACCAAAATCTTGATCGTTTAATATTTATTGGAAATAGAACTTTCGAGTCTCTTCGACCCTAATTAAAAAGGTCATCCCCATTTTCATTTTGGTGGAAAGAACTTTTAATACTCTACCATTTTTGTTATGCATGTCTTAACAAAATATCAACTTAAGAAAATACAGATAAAAACGTATGATAGTTTTGATTAAAAATCAATACCCAGTTTTCGTGCCAAGGCGAACTCAAAGAAATGGCACCAGTGGCGTAAAACAACTAAACAGTGCATATCTTCAATCTATAGTCTACCTTTCATGACAATTTCAAAGTCATATCTCGGATAATTTGTATGATCAGTTGTGCACAAAACAGGTCATAAAAATACAATATCGGAAGTGATGTCAACGAAAATTTCATAAACATAGAAAGTTCAGATCAATTCTAATTATTTGTGGAAAAGTTTTGAGAACGTTTGAAATGTTTCCGAGAGGTCGCGTGCCCAAAATTTGAGAAAAAAAATAAAAAGTGCGAAAACAGTAAGGTCTACGCTTGGAACGGAAGACTTTAACTAGATACGATGTTTACAAATATAAAAAAACAGTACGAAAGCCCCAAAAAAATATCCAGTTGGAAATGGAAGACCTTAGAAATAAAATGAATTCCAGATTTATAATTATTAGTGGTGCAATTTAAAAAAAAATATGCAAGCTCCTTTGCACATATTGTTATGTATATAAGTGTATGGTT
Organism: Magallana hongkongensis; assembly: GCA_015776775.1. Taxonomy (NCBI): domain Eukaryota; kingdom Metazoa; phylum Mollusca; class Bivalvia; order Ostreida; family Ostreidae; genus Magallana; species Magallana hongkongensis. Next base: position 27,625,456 of record CM027469.1, read on the forward strand.
CTAGATGTGTGTATATGATACAGTATGTACAAGTATGAAATACTATGTCTATAAAGTAACAATTAAATAATACATACAATTCACTACCAGCTTGTTATCTTTAAAAAAGTTCATGTTTTATATTCCCTTGTCCTATATATGATGAACAACTTTAAGGATAAAACAAATAAAAAAAAAAGATACGAAAAAATTAAAGATTTTAGCAAACTTACCCCTGACTTTAACTTCACATATTTCTATCCCAGTATACATAGTGTTATCATTTGGACAGGTAGATATATATTCCGGTGGACGTGTGTTGATAAATGCGATCCCTTGTGTTACGTTGTTGACGGTTACATTCATAACAGACGTTGGGCATCCAGACTTGGGATCCTGATGATATACAAGATGTTTGGGATCTTGCAGTGGATTAAAATCCTGCGTGACATACGTGTAAACAGAAAATCCAGCTGATCTTGCATATTCTTGAAAGTAAATGGTTATTGTTGATAATAACAAACCGGAATAATTAATACTTCATTAACTAATGATTAAGATAAATAAGGTTGAAACTCATTGAACACATACGACTAAACAAATGTAATAAAATCGAATGAATTTTTTTTTATTTTAGCTTTGAATACTTTTTTTTTTTATTTGAATGAATTGTATTTTAACCTATGCTATACTCGTATAACAATGGAAGAAAATAATTTTATTTCTTAGTATTTGATTCTCGACGACTAAAATCAGAATATAGGGCCCGTCTTTCATAGAATGACGTAAAGATGTACAAAATTGAAACGCAATCACAAGCAGACTCACACTTGATGCGGGTCGGGTTTTTTTAGGTTCAGCAAGTAATGTTTTACGATATAGGCCTACTTAAGGAAAAATAAACAAGTCAAAAAAATATACCAAGGTGTGAACTTAATTATTGCATGAACAAATATTCTAAAAAGCCCTCAGCTCGGAGGGCTACACATAAGATAAGCAGTGTGTGGCAATGATTGTACTTTGCAATTTAAAAGTTTATCATTAACTTGGTTGGTCTCGTAATAAAATCATGTGATGTCCAAAGGGCTTTTTAAAAAAAAATTTGAGCATGTACTAACCAAGTTTATATATATATCCTGTTGAACTTTTTAAAATTCTAATATGTATGAGATTGGCAAATTGTTCAGAACGTACAAAATTACCGAAATTTTATGTTTACAATAATCCAAGCGTAAAGCGATATACGCGTGCGATTATCATTGTGACGTTATGAAACAGTTTACACAGAATTGAATGTGCTTGCTATTCTGGAGGTTTATGTAAAGAAACATAATTGCAAATAACATAACGAATTGAACGCTATCGCTGCTCTGAAGGTTGATATAAGGAAGAATATTTGCAAATGTATATATATGAATTCGTTTATGAACTAATATCAAAATAATCTTTGTAAACTCACTGTCAGATCTGAAATATATTTCAAGATATGCTACGTTGAATTGTTTTTGTAACCACACCTTCCACCATATAGAAGTATTACGGTTTCCTTCAACATCTGTTATAGCACAGGAGTTTGATTTGTAGTCCTGTGATGAATTGCCATCTATAGCTTTATTGGCGTTCCAGGCTGATTGAACAGGATCTGCACCCATGGTGGCATTTCCTTTTAACCCTTGTTCGAAAACTAGATTAACTGAAACAGCAAAATATTTATATCAAAAAACATGCTTCAACTATATATACCTGCATGTACTAATCAAAGTCTGTAATGCAGAAAAAAAATAAAGATGGTTATTGACTTCGTTTCGATTAGGTCCATGAAAATTCTATAGGTAATATAACATTCAGTATAAATGCATTTTGATGTTGTATGATGTAATGGGTGAAGACAGTGCATTTTGCTTACACATTTGCACTGCACATTGCATGAAAATATTAATATTTAATATATGTCTTTGAATATTTTATGTAAAATTAAAACGAATGTTGTTATACATTTATACAACCGTGAATAGTTTCCGAGCTATCTGGTGAATAGTCATCAAAACTATTCACCGGAGCCATTCGATTTCCCTCGTTTTTAAACTTGGAACTCCTCTTATGTAAATCGAGTCGCTACGTTAAATTGAAAGTCCGATTACTTCTCTCTCTATATCACATATAAAGTTTTCGGTATAAAAAAATATTTACTGACTATTCAGACATAGCAAGTTTATTGTCCCTTTCGAGAGCAAAAATTATATAAATCATGATTAACAAGTAAAGAAACTAGATACGACCTCGTTACGAGTAACGAGTAGGTCTTCCGTCCGATTTTTTTTTTTTAGATAAAATGATACCATGAGATATCGATACAATTTCAAAATTACCCCCCCCCCCCAAAAAAAAAAAATTGAAGATAAAGAATAAAAACCCTACTTACGTCAGACATGGGCCTGACGATGACTCTTTCAAACCGATAATGTAGAGATCAACAACTTTGATTTTTATAATGCATAACAAAATATTTATCGTTTTCAAGTTATTCGTAATAGAATTTACGAGTCTCTTGGTCCCTAATTAAAGGGGCAAGCCCCTTTTTCTTGATTTTATTGGATAGAACTTTTGATTCTCTACTACTTTTGTTCTATATGTCTTGTCAAAATATCAACTGATAAAAAAGATACAGATCAAAACATATGGAAATTTTGATTCGAAAACTGTACCCCATTTTTGTGCCTAAACAAGCTCCAAGGAATACCGCCACTGGTGCAAAACAACTAAATAGTGCACAACTTCAAACCATGCTCTACCTATCCTGAAAATTTCAAAGTTATATCTCTTATAGTTTCTGAGATCAACTATGCACAAAATTGGTTGTAACAAATTACAAAATCGACCGTAAATCCGGACCGGAAGTGACGACGACAAAAAATTCATAAACATATAAAATTCGGATAATTTCCCATCATCTGTGAAAAAATTGTTCAGATCGGTTGAGTAGTTTTTGAGAAATCGCGTGCACAAAATTTGGAAAAAAAAAATAATACACAGTACGAAAACAATAAGGTCTTCCGTTGGAAACGGAAGACCTTAATAAATATGACATTTTGACAAATCAATGAAAGAATAATAAAATATATTTATTTTTAAACACACACTTTGATTTAAAAATTGTAAAGCTTACCAAAATATGACGCTACTGTGACCATAAGCTGTAGAAGAACAATCTCTACTTTAATATACGATCTCATCCTTTGTCAAAATGTATGCGGTATGAGGAAAGTGTTTATGTTTTACTTCCGGGTTGTGTCACTATTGGACCTGATTCCATAAAATTAACGCTATCAATACTGCTGATAACAGCATGAGGCAGAAAGGAGCATCTTCATAATAATGGACTTATGAAAAATACCTAAAAGTATCACGGTCTATATTTGATTTAAAGGAGCATGGTCAAGATTTAAGTCAAACATTTTTTTCCCGAATTTTATGTCTACAATGCTTAAGAAGAGCATTTGAAAGGCAACCAGAATTTTAGTGCTCTATTTTGAATTATAAGCGAGATATAAAGCTTATCATTATTTGCAATGTTAATAAAACTTTTGTGTACATTTTGAATGCTGAAAGTGATTCAAAATGAAAGTGAAAACGTAAGTTTTTGTCCTTAAGTGAATGTGTTATACGCAAGGAACTGTTTATTTAAGATAAAAATGATTTAAAACAGAGAAACTCAGGTTGAAAATAAATATTTTAACTGGTATATTGAACCGAAGTAAACAAAAACAGGACATGATCCTTCTTTACATTTCAAATAATTCTGAGCCCTTTAGCTTGCTTATAAATCTACTACTGTCTCTAAGATTTAGAAATACATTCCTTAAGCATTGTAAATGAAAAAAAAAGAAAAAAAGGATTTAACCAAAATCGTGACCTGCCCCTATAAACAAGGGAAATAAAACACGATTCCCCTTTCATGTGTACACTTATTGAATAAACTACAAATTCTAAGCACCATCTGCTCTTTCAGAGTACCTACAATGTCAGTTCCAAGTTTATGGATAGTCTTTGACGTTAAAAAAAACCTGATGATCTACGACAGAAATGTATTAAAAAATCATTAATAAATACTTCATAGTTATATGGATTTCAGAGAGATTAGTTTTACGAACCAAGAATTACTATACGGTGAGATTCATAAGAATAACTCATTTCACAATCAAAATGAAATGTACGAAACTGACTTAATGTGAAATGTTTACTCAGTGGCTGTACTTTCCTTGCAAGCGTGTTGTCACAAATGAACAACATGATAAAATGGTAAGAATGATTAAAATTCGGTAACAACAAATTCAAAATATACCACGTTGTCCATTAAACTAAAGACAATACAAGTTGATTGTTCTTAACTTACTGATAAAAAAATGAAAGGAGTTTTCTTATTTATATCAAAATTTATATAAAAAAAAAAAAAAAAAAAGGTTTCAATAGTACCTATATAAGTCATATAAATTTAAAGGTATTTATTCATATATTAAATATAGATTTGAATTAAATTAAAGACAACTATATTTACGTTTTACGAGCTATACTGTTTGGATAACGGCATTCAACAAACACCATTCAAAAACTAAAGACTTCTGTAAACATCGATAATAAAAGTGTTCTGCAAACAACCTAGTTCATTGCGAAAATGTTTGGTCACGGAGTTAGTGGCATATGGGTATCGTTTCTTTACAGTGTCGATTGGTCTTTAAAACGTACAAGTCACAGAGATATATCTGCAAAAGGACATTACCTAAATTTGATTTATTGAATTAAAATAAAGACAAGTACATATTTGAAAACGGAAAGACCAATTTACAGTTATACAAGATAAAGCTATTTTTTTGTAACACATTTTTGTGTAAGCTTAGGAAGTTTAAAATTTTAATATGTTACATTTTAAAATGTACTGTTCGTTTGTAAAATGTGTCCGCAATCCTGTTATCTTGCACTCCTATTAAATTCACCAAACAAAAAAATCAAGTGTCTAACAGTGGTTGTTCCTGACACAGACCATTACATCCGCATACCTGTGTCCTCAAGGGGTTTGGGATTACTACGTTGACACAGTGCATGTTTATTGAATCCAGGGTAGAAGGCTAAGATAATTTTTTTTTAAATATTCCGGGTCGGTATTAAAATTATATGGTCCTTGAGCAACTGATATGCTAGGCGGCGTTTTAGACGGGGTCACGTGGCCCCGTCTATTAGTTTACTGTCAGCCGAAATCTCAAACCAGAAGGCACGCGTAGAACACATAAATTGAGTCTACGCGTAAGAAAATAGTGCCGAAACTTTTCATGCATTTCAGTAAATATATACTATAAAAACACGCCTTAAATCGTTTTAAGTCATCTATGTATAAATTAAATTCTATAAAGAAAACAAACAAATAGCTTTATTGATCAAAATATTCTTGCTTCAATAGTTGTAGCGATTTGTGGAATGAGTTACGTAACTGAATGCACAACGCCGTCGACGATTCAGTTGGTGGACCAGCTCATTAATCAATAGAAGAGGTTGAAGGTGGAATCGGAAAGTAAAGTTCCCAAACGCAATGTTACATTTTTGAAGGTTGTGAATTCTATTTTAACAATCTATCACCTGAAAAATACCGAACTTTATGCGCGAGCCAAGATTAAAATCTAGACAGGTTTTACACAGATGTCTTACATATTAAATAAGTGTTTCAATGGCTTTGAGTCAACTTGCGGTATGACTGCTGTTCATCTCTAAAGGAATTTTGTACATAGAAAATAAAAACAAGTCTAAATTTGCATTCTCGTTCATTGACTCTTTAATTTATTAAACTGAATTCAAATTTTGAACAATGCATTGTAAGCAAAAGCATTAAAGATTATACATTTTGTGTGACCAATAGATAAAACAATATATACAATCTTATCGATTGAAGAACCAAGTTAAATGTTAATGTTTATGTTGTCCGGCTTAGTTGGAATATATAATATTTTTTTAATAATATGAGGCATAAGTTTACACTTTTTCTCTATACTTTATAACGGACAAAACCAGTCATATTCATGATTAAAAAGAATTCTTCATCAATATCTTAATGTCTCTCATCAGAAACTCAACTGATCTTTCTCCCATCGGTAAATATCTCGCACCAATATTAAACCTATGAATTAAGAGATAATGCATGGTTGTTATGTTTTAAATTTTCAATTTACCGTGTGGTAGTACATGTAAATAAATAGTACTTATCTCAATTTTAAAAAGATTAAAAACTACAAGTTTGTATCGTAGTTTTAAGATCTGATTTACAAATCCTTTATTGTAGCTCTTCGAAAAACGCTTTCGTAATTAATTTCATTTTTTCCAAGACACGCATGAAATAAAAAAGGACACAGATCCCTGAAATGACAATCTCCGACAACATTTGTTAATTTTGCTGTTAAAAGCGTTAATTTTGCATATACGAGGGTTGTCCCAAAATAAAGTAGACAAGCGGTATTTTTCCGTAAATCAAAGTCACAGAGAAATGAAACTTGTACACATTAAAAAGGACAATATTTTTATGAAAAATATAATATTTTAACAAAATCGGTTAACTTTAAATACTTTAAGTGAGCGTTTTTCATGTAAAAATATTGAGAGGCGGCGCAACGCCAAAATGACAAAATTAAATTCTTCCTATCAAAAGAATGATCGTTTAAAAAAGTAAAAACTAAACGCCTTTTTAAACATAAAATATATAATAATAATTTTAAAATCGTGGTTAAAAATCCCATAAACTTTCGTAATTATGACGTAATTTTTAAAGATTTTATGATATATTTTGCGACGGTTCGATAAATTTGGTTGAAGAGAAATGTCGGCGTCAACGTCAGAGGCGGCGCACCGGAACGTGATAAATTGTTGTATAGAGCTCGATATGACACCAACGGACACCCACAAAAAGTTAAAACTAACAGAAGCTCACAGAAATGTTTCTCGTGCTCTGGTGTTTAAGTGGCATTAGAGATACACGGATGGGTATGAAGAAACTAAGCAGGAAAAGAGAGGCCGACCGAAGGAAATCGACGACAACGTAGTGGAAATAATAAATGACACTATTCGTGATGACCGACGTCGGACAGTGCGGGAGATGGAAGAAATTTTGGGGATTGGTAAATCATCCATTCATCGCATTCTATCTGATAATTTAAGGATGCAAAGGGTTTGCGCACGCTGGGTTCCTCGACTTTTGAAAGAAGAAGAAAAGCAACAGAGAGTTTTGTGTTCCCGGGAATTCCTTCGCCGTGTTCGATCAGGCCGGGAAAATTTCTTAGATCGTATCATAAGAACAGACGAAACCTGGCTTCATTACTATGACCCAGAGGGAAAGCGAGCGTCAAGTGTTTGGCAAACACCGAGAACACCACCACCAAAAAAGGCAAAAGTCTCAAAATCTATCGGTAAGAGTATGTTCATCATGTTTATGGACAGACATGGCATGATTCTCACACATGCTGTTCCCTCTGGACAAACTGTTAATGCCGCCTATTACTCTAAGGTTGTGCGACGGGATCTTATGCATGCACTAAGAAAAAAAGACCAACTATTGGCTGCAAATAAGTTAAATATAATTTACCATTAGGATAATGCACCGAGTCATACTGCTGAACAGACAAAGCTAGAACTCGACTTACTCGGATTCAGCAGAATAAGTCACCCACATTACAGTCCAGACTTAAAGCTTGGCACCGATGGATTTTGCTCTGTTCCCTTATCTGAAGGCTGAGCTAAGGGGTCAACGATTTTCAGATTTGGAGGAATTGAAACAGGAGACATTACGAATTCTCGCTCGATTAGATCAGGCATGGTTTCAAAATGTGTATCAAAAATTGATTGATCGACATATTAGTGTATTGAGCACAACGGAGAATATATTGAAAAAGAATAAGAACTGTGTCCTTTGAATTACTTTTGGGTTAAAGGTCTAAAAAGGACAATTCTTTGTATACTAACATTAATTTTGTTTACTGATTAATGACAACAATTAGACCTTTTTAGCATTCAAATAATTTTCTCTTTTATCCGATCACATGTCAAAATTACACTGATAACCTTAGTAAAAATGTTATTAACCCACAAATAACAATGTCAATAAACATATTACCGTCATGTGAATATTTTTTTTTTCCTAGACATGAAACCAACTCTCCTTCATTAGCACTTTAAGTAACTGATCTGGAAATTTTTCTTATTTTTTTGTCTAACCAGTCCTTTGACTGACTGACTCAGTTAATGTCCTTATTATTCTGTTGATTCGTTTAAACGACATCAATAACAGTCAATCAGGAAAGGTCTACCCGAAAATATGACGTGATTCATTCACCTTTGGTCTCAATTTTCTTTAAAAGCAGTTGACTGAATTTGGAGTATGATTTTTAACGAAAAGGAACGGTTGTATCGTAATTCGTGTAGATGATGCACGAGTTTACTAAAAAAAAGTAGTAATTGGCGAACGAATTTATTTTCACCTATAAATTTTATATGAATCGCTACAAGAAAATCGTGACATATAAGTCGGTCTAAAAAATCAAAATGGCTACCGTGACCAACTTCATTAATTGCTATAGTACTTGGAATAATCGTATTGTAAAAAGGAATATTTCTAACGTCAGGTACCTGTGTTTGTTATCAGTATACAAATGTTAACTTTGTTCGGTAATTCAGCAGTTTGAGAGTTTTCGGAGTTTTCATAAACGTTGTATAACATATACCGTCCGACTTGTTGATTTTCCCTTGGATCACAAAATTAAAATAAATCTAATGATTTAAATTATCTACCAAAATATAGTTGTTTTGGTTTTCCCGGTTAGTTGTAGATGTTTTACATAAAATACCGTTGTGTAAATTTTCTACAATTCTGAAAAACAGTCCCGGCTGGGAATTAGTAAAATTTAGACAAAGTATCAGCAATTGCAAAAAGCCGAATTCAAACATACTAGATTGAAACAACTAGTTCAAACACATAATTTTTGGAACATATTCGAGGAAAACAAGTGTGGACAATTACAAATTCAAACTTTTAGGACCCCGTCTTTCAGTACTCTCAGTACTTTGATTTTTAAAACCAATTTGGAACGAATAAGAAATGAATAAGTCACTTACAAGGACCGCCCGCCGTTGCCTCACCCAAAAGTCCTACAACATACAATAAACAAAGGATCGTGAACATCAAATTCGACGTCTTGTACATGTTGATATTTAGATAATGTTTAACAGAAACACATATACCAAGCGTGAATTGGCTCATCAAAAGTCACCGATCGTGTTCAAAAATAAATTTTCCACAAGTAAAACGCAAACGTTGCTACGCTTGGTTAAAATTTCAAAGTGTCTTCAATTTGAAAAGCAATCATGAAAATGGGAAAATGGTGCTCTGCACCTATTATTTCTTGCAGGTAGACATGTTTTACCTTCCTCGTTTTCTTTGCCAAGTCAATGTCGAAATAATATGAAAGTTTTCATTTAAACTTTAAATAGGCTGTACCTTTCTCACTCAAATGAAATTTCAGTTATATTTTAGAATGAATAAAAAACAACTAAATCGTTTACATTAATTAAAACAATGCAGTATGCTCTTACGGATATACAAACTCCTTCCATTAATGCATGGTCTTCACCACTCTGAATTGTTAACAGTTACATGTACAATGTATGTATAGAATGCTAATGTCGTTAATTTTTCGTCTATGTATTAAAATTTTCAAACGAATAAACAACAATTTTAATGAAAAGAGAGACAATTGTAAATAAGTTATGACCTTTTATAGATAAAATTTATTTTTTACACAACTTTTCGAAAAGATGTTGAATGTTACGAAAGTGAGATTAGAAAGTATTTTTTTTTAATTTATCAATATGAGGCTATATATAAAACAAAAATAATTCGGTGCGATAAAGTATATGGGTTAGCCAGGAAATTCAACATCAAACGCACCTGTACAATGATATGTGAAGATAAATCATTATTTATCAAATTATTTACTGACTTTGTTCAGATATATGTTGGGATGATTAAATTTTAGTAGGACGAAGCAAACGTAATATGTGGGCTTTTTTTTGGGAAACAACGTTGGCGTTTCCAATTGGTATATTGTATCTGCAGTCGACTCATTATTTTTTCTTTGAGATAATACTTTACGTTAAAAGGTACATGTATATCCTCTTAAACACGTTTAGAATCGGTAGGACAACAAAGTAGTGCCTGTAAGCAAAATATTTCCAATACTTTAAGAGTGTATATACGTTTTAATTAGAATGCATTACACATATCAGAAAAGAAGATTTGCAATTTTAAAAGCAAGCGTCAAAACTGAATTATCAATTGAAGGAAAGAGTTGCAATTGTTTAATGTCACCCTTTCAATACAGACGCATTTTGTTGGCAAAAAATGTGACTTCACACCACAAAATCAATGAATCAATAAATCCACAGCAACTATTGAAACCGTTCTAAAAATGTAAATACACTTTAAAATATAAAAAAAATATATACTTATTAGCTTCAACAAAACCTGGCATTTAATACCAACAGTTGAAGTGGTGGTTTTTTGTTGTTTTAAATTCAACGAAATCTTACTGAATAATCAAGTTATAACATTTATTCATTGGCAATGAAGATTTTAGAAAAAAATAAAACAACAACAAAACAAAACATAAAACTTGTATTCTTATATTGAAAAAAAAATCTGTTAACATACACCTTTAGTTGATAAAGTTTACTACAAAAAGATAATGTTGCCAGTTTGTTTAAACATTATTTTTACTAAGTCATGAATATGAGGTTATGAAATATGTGTCAATTTTAATATATAGTGTCATACAAATGCGATTATGATAATTTAAATAAGGTCGATGTTTCAAAATCACATATAACCATTGAAAAAGAAGAATGCTATTTATTTTTTTTAATTAATTGTTTACTTGTTTTACATTCAAATAGATAAATCAATAGCGTAATGCAATGTTGGTTAGATTGGCTCAACCCCTACCATCAGAAAAACTATACATGCATCATTAGTTTTCTAAAATTTTTGTTTTAAGAAAAAAAAACCCATAGTTTTTTCTCTACCAGATAAGTTTTGGGGGAAAAATAACATATACAAAGATTTACATACAATAATTAAAAAAAAAACTTAGGAAACACTTTTTTGTTGAAGAAAAAAAGCTAAACAATATATTTGTCCCTTACCATTGAATGAGAGATTTTAATCCAAAGCTATCGATATTTACACATCAAAATCTAATTTCATCATATACATACTACATTTTCAGACTTCATTAAATTTAAGATTTTTACTTGAGGATGTAATATCATCATTAAATTGCATCAACATGCGTTGTATTCCCTCTGTTTAATAAGGGTTTTAAGTAGTTAAGTCCCAGAAATGTTAGCCACATTCAACTGTTAAAATGGCATTGAAGATTATTATTTAATTGCCTCCACATGCGTTCTATTATTTCACCTGATAAATAAGGGCGTCATGTAGTTAAGTTCTTTACAAGGCAGAGAAAGCCCAGATGTTCCATTGAAAGAGCATTTATATATTCTTTACATATTCCAGTTACGTTCACATCGTCTATAGATATGGATGACACTTCCACTTCACTCGTAGCCATGTAATGTTTGCCGAGGATATCACCAGACATGAAAAATGCTGGGCTGCCAAAGTAATCCGGGTTTTTAAGATAAATATAAATTCTTTTCAGAGATAAGACGGCCAGCAAGTATTCACTTTGGATTTTTCAGTGGCTTGAAAAGTAACCTGGAGGGTGGGGTGGGGGTGGCATCATTTTCAGATTCGCACAATATAATGCAATGTTATAAAGTAAGCAATAGGAAAACAATCATTAAGCTTTAAATGAAACTTCTTCGAAATACTTGCTTGTAAATGATAGAGCAATACAATAGCTTCACCACCTTATTTCTACATTTACATGAAAAGATGCTTGCATATTGTTAACTTTTATTTACAATCCGTGAAAGTGTAAGGTATGTAATGGACAGGTCGAAACTACAAGAACATGTCAAAGAAAGCAATAATAAAGTACATCATCAATACAAATGTAAAACATACCAAATCTATACATATATCAATTATTTCCCTACGACAGGGAATCGTGACATCATTGTTTTAATCATTTTAAAAATTATTTGTTGAATGGATCACTCACTTAACTTAAAATGATATACATATTAAGAATTTGAAATAGCATTCGAAAACAAAATGCTTCCAAGCCAAAATAAATAAACAGAATCTGAAATTATTCTTATTAATTGTTCTTAATATCACAATGCATGGAACATTCAGCGTTAGTGCATAATATTTGCAGTAGTGTCAAAAACTGTTTGTACTCATGCTTGAAAAGAACCTTGATTTTTTTCAAAAACGAAAGCTGTCACCTGCGTCCTGATACTGCTTAGGGCGTTTTCTAGAAATAAAACAAACAGAATTTACTTCTTTAAAATCGAAACTGTTGCATATTCCAAATAATAAAAAAGTAATACTTTTAATGAATGTAATAAGGCATTAATATATTAACTATATGCTTATGTTTATTGTTTATATTAATTTGTTCAAATACCATTTAGCTTGTTTTTTAAGGATGCTACATTTGACTTAATTGAACAGTTAAATATATTTAATATGCTACTGTACCGACCAGACCCACCGTCATAGAGAGCAGACCTAAACAAACCCCGGGTATGCTTACTTTGTCCGTTCAGGGTCTACATCGACCCCAAGCAGACCCAAGACTGACAGAGAGCAGACCCAGAAGGAACATAGAAAATAGACACTAATTTTATCAGCAGATATTAAATTGCTTCAAAATAATGACAACATTTCTCTATATGTGTATTCAGAATATACAAGGGTCGGGCTTACAAGTGGTACGGAAAAAAGACGGGTCTGCGTCACTCCTTAGTACGTAAAGCGCATCCCAAGAGCGCTAACCCCGGGTAAGCAAAAGAGTCTCCAATCAGACCCAGATCAGACGAAACATTTTAAAAAGCGGACCCCGAGGAGTCAAAAAGCAGACCGATGATTAGATTTTTGGGATCTGCTTTGGCGTTAGATTTGTCGGTATTGCGCACTGCAATCGAAATCTTCATATATCAAGAGAAAGTATCAACGCACTTCTCATTGCAATATTTATTCACAATGCCGACATTAAAAAAAAACCTAAAAAGTAGGTCAAAGACGGATACATTGACTTGAATGATTACTTTGGGATATCGAGGTAACCTTGAGTTATCTGCTTTAGGTGATTTGCTCTACTGGGTGCTACAGTTGTAGACCTACATATAGTGTAGAGTCAAATTAAGCGTAAATTTTACAACATTAAACAAATCACAGAATTGCACTTAAATTCCACAGCATAGCATTCAAATCTCATTACACACGATTGGATCCGAAATAAAAGATATTGTTGATTCTATACCAAGATGATTGATTTTATGTATTTGTTGATGTTGTTTTTTTATGTTGAAGGGAGGCGTATATACAAGTAAAAATAACACATTCGTACTTATCATTGCATATTTTAGTCACAACGCCGACAGCAACAAGGAAGGAAATCAGACCAAAGACAGACACAGACAACCCGATTATTATATCTGGTTCTTGGTTTGACCTTTGAATCGTTGCTAATGGTGCAGAAGTCGTAGGTGGGGTGGTAGATGGGGTTGATGTCTCTGGCATCGGATCTGATGGTGCGGTTATTTAAAAAACAGATTTGCTATACTAAATTTTCAGTAATATATTGATAATATGTTTTACATTTGTCATACTTCTATGAATTTTTAAAGTAAAATTATGACTTATAAATTTGCTGTTTCGTCTACAAGTTTTACCGTATAAAGTCAGTTTGCATTTGCTTATGGTCATTAATCTTCGAAATCGCTTACCGACAACCCTTAGAATTCTTTGTAAAAAAAAAAAATGTGAAACTCAGTATATACAGTTTTCCATGTAGATACCGAATTTATTTCTATAACTGAAATATATTGTATAAACACAGAAATAGGTACAACATACCCTCATTTGTAATTTTTTTTTAAAATGTAACGTCCTCATTATTGCTACGATCTCTGGTTTTGGCCTTTTTGACGTCATTAAAACGTTTATTCATATGAAATGGTGTTATATGTATAAAACGTTTGGACTTGTGCGTTCAGACAAGATTAAAACTAGGTAAAACATATTTTTTTTTATCTTAATTAAATCCATATAAAGGTGTTTGCAAAACAATTTAAACTATGCAGATTTTTTTAAAGCAATTTGGAACGAATAAGAAATGAATAAGTTACTTACAAGGACCGCCCGCCTTTGCTTCACCAAAAAGCCTTACAACAAAGAATAAACAAGGGATCATTAACATCAAATTCGACATCCTAGACACGTTGATATCCTATTATGTTTAACAGCGAGTTAGAAACACATCTACCGACCATGAAATTGCTCAACAAAAGTCACCAATCGTGTTCAAAACTAAATTTCATACAAGTAAAAGGCATTTAAAAGCAAAGGAAATTTTGCTGCGCTTGGTTAAAATATCAAGGTGTCTTCAATTAGACGTGAAATACTTTGAAAAGCAATCATAAAAATGGGAGGATGAAGTGCTCTGCACCTGTTATTTTCGTCAAGGTGATTTTTTTTTTTACCTTTCTCGCTTTCTTTGTCATGTTAATGTCGAAACGATATGGAATTTTTCATTTAAACTTTGAATAAACTGTACTTTTCTCACTCGCATGAAATTGGAGTTTCAATCAATTTATAATAAAGAAAAAAAACACCCATTTAGAAAATGCAGTATGCTCATACGGATATACAAAGTCATTCCATTTTTACATGGTCTTCACCACTCTGAATTGTTAACAGCTATGTCGTTAATAAGCGCTTATTTTTGTGCTTTTAACTGCACAGTTGTTTGATTTATTCTTCCTTCATGTATGATATTTTTCAAAAGAATAAACAACAATTTAAATGAAGGGAGAGACAATTGTAAATAAATCAGTTTTGACCCTTTTTAGATATTTTTTTTATATGTACACAGTCAACTTTTCAAAAAGAGTTTGTGAATGTTTACAAGTGAGATTACAAAGTCTTTTTTTTTATTTATCAATATGGGACTATATATAAAACAAAAGTATTCCGGTATGATAAAGAATATGGGTTAGCCAAAAAATTCAATATCAAACGTACATGTACAATAATATGTGAAGATATATCATTACTTATTAGATTATTTATTGGCTATCTTCAGATATATGTTGGATGTTTAAATTCTATTAGGAGGTAAATCAATAAGTGGTTTTTATTTAGATACGTCGTTGGTGTTTCCAATTGGTATATTGTACCTATTGGCGATTCATCTTTCTTTATTTGAGATAATGCTTTACGTTATATGGTTATGGCATAAAAGTTGAAAACAAGTGTCTGAATTTAATTTGATTGCTTAAATCAACTCTGCTTCAAGGCAGAACGTCATAATATTCTACTTGACATACATTTTCGTTTGAAATATTCTGTGCTTCAAGCTTTTGAATGTTCTTTCTTTGCATGGTCGACGTTGGGGCAAGGGCCACTAGTTTATGTATAGATATCGTGACACGAGTACAAATTGTTTTCTAAAATCCACGTAAAAATATTAATATAGTGTAAGTCATGAACATATCAGCTATTGCTTTGGTAAATTGTAAACAGAAAATATTCTTCAGTGTATCTTAAAAAACAAGAAGCGTACATTTGATTATTGTACAGCCATGTTTTATTATTCGAATAAAAAAACAGATTTTTGTAATCGGCTTCGGCCGATCACTATTGTGTCCATATGAGGCATCCGGCAAATGCTTCCACGTGCGCACACATTACGCTTGCATAAGTAGTTCTTATAAAAACTTGAAGTTTGGTTTAGTATTTATATAACATTTTACTCAGTTTTATTTCAATTCATTTACCTTAAGAGATGCAAACATACATAAAATACAGTTCGACCTGTTAATTCAAGAATGCACATTTTGTTTCACGCGTGAGAATTTTTTCGATCGAAAGGTTCATTCAGTAATGCAGTTGACCTCGATGAAACAACCTCAATCATAAGAAGATGCTCCATGAACTGACCTCGATCTATTGATGTTGCATAATAGTAGCTAGGAAGACGGCTTGATTTATAAACAAGGTTACGTTATAATGCGACCTCAATTGCAAGTTATGATGGCATTCAATGTTTTTCAGTTGCATTAAATTATTTTAATACAACTCTTTCTTTGTATACGTGTTATATATAATGCTCTTTTAGAGCCATACTCAGTATTCTGAAGAAGAAGAAGATATGTTAACATTTAATAATTACGTTGAAAATAATAAACTAAACAAGGAGTTTACGAACCACTTTCCCCAAATTTATTTCAAAATTAAATTTGTTGGCGGTTTATAGTGATGAAATTATGGTATACAGATTCAAAATATTCTATATTTTTAAGGTTTTCCGCTGGGAGCGGAAAACCTTACTATTATTCTGAAAAATTTTCAAATTTCTTTTTTTTTTTTTTCTTCTAGACGCCAACTTTGAACCTTAATATCTCGCTCGTTTGTTCACCGATTGTTTTGAAATTTTCAGGACTGATAACATGCCGCGTGATGTTGTCGTTGCATATTTTAGTTGAGGAAAATCCCTATCCGGTTTTGAGTTATTTCCCTTTTAGTAAAATTTAACGACTTCTTTTGTCCAGGGGGTTTAGCTTTAACGATGACTGGCAGAGTCTCAAAGATGGGCTGGTTTGGAAGCTAATACATTGAATTTGTGCGAGATATATTTTATTTATTTTTTAAATGCAAATAAAAGGGGTGGTATAGATGTTGAAACAAAGGTAAGAAAAAAAATCAAAAAAATTCGCGTATTTTCCGTGTTAGTTTTCTACATGATAAAAATTTGTTATAACATGTATTTTAAAAGTTCTTGGTCTTATTCAGACCTTTCATTCGGTATGCCGAAAAAAGGGCTGGCCCTTATCATTAGGGAGTTAGAGGCATCCAAAGTTTCTTGTCAATAACTTAAAAAAGAATAAAAATTTCTAATGCATTATTGAAGCAAAGTTGTAAAGAAATTAATTTTGAATCCTTCTATAGTATTCAATTGAATGTTTTCGTAATTTATAGTCAGTATTTGCAGAAACAATTGTTGTCAGTTCGGTCCATTTTTGTTGGGGTGCGCACGTTTATGAAGTTATGAAAGGGCTTCTTGTAATGCACTAACTGATACATGTAGTGCGGAAAAATAATTCCACATAAAATTCCTAAATGTTTTTATTCATATGTACATTTTCATTTCATATAGATGAACCTCTTTGACCTTATTTTTGTTGTTTGTTTCATAACTGTGCCCCTGTCTATGTTTAGATGCATTACGAGACTCAGGTAACCGATCGATAGGAGAGTCGCTAGCTGTATTTAGGCCGTCGCCTAGACGATAGTGCATGTGCTTGTAGAGCTGGACGTACACGTTTAACGCGTCGCCCCACTGTGTTACTGTAACAGAGACATTTTGAATTGTTTCAGTACTGGGAGATGTGTTAATAAAATGGTTCCAATGCATGGTAATTAAACTCAACTTTTCTACAATACGTATACACGGCCGTCTTATAAAGCACAATGTGTATTACTGACATGACAAATGTACGCTGGCAATTTAAACGAACGCGGGATTGCTCCCGATAGAACAATTCTTTTAAAGCAAAAAAAAAAAAAAAAAATACTGATTTGCGATGGATATAATATAATTATCATCGTGGAGATGATTTTAAAAAGTGAACCTAATATTCGTATACGATAATATTTGAATCCAAAGCCGCTAGTTTTAAGTTACGGTTATTAGGGATATTAATTATGACTTGCCCCGCGTTTCAGGTTTTTTACTTGCAAAACATCTACAAACGAAAATACCAAACAACCTTCAGCAGCAACTTATAAATTATTTATTCCATACACAATTCTATAGATGTAATTAAATAAATTTTATAAATGCTTTATACTTGTATACATTCGCTATCTTCCATGGAAGAAAGTGGCATGGGAAAAATATTGTTCAATGTTCATCAAATACGCTGTAGCCTTAGCAATCAAAAATAATTAACAAACTGTATATTGATAGATTGACATATCAACAAACATTCAGACCCGCAATGTGTTTTTTACAAGTTCTATAAAATGTAGACTCAATGACTGAAGTCTTTACCGTTTTCCGTGTTGGTTATTTTGAATCACGTGTGTACGTTATGTGTAGCCATATAGATGAACATTTTAAGAGTTTAATTTTTATTAGAAATTGTGTACATGCAGAGCAATGCAGTGCTAGGACAATTAAATTCCAACAATGTATATGATGAGGCAGGTCAGACTTCAGACTTCAGGTTCTGCTTGTTCTACAAATAGCGAATGTAAGACGAAGTATTTGGGTGTTATATTTTAAACAAATAAAAGTATTGCTTTCTTAAAAGCTTGCATTACTCAACACAGTATTTTATTGGAATCATTCTTAGTTACCTTAACTGCATATGTACCGCTCTGTCTGTATCCCGGTAAAATTGACTACCATCCGAAATTTTTCATACAAGGTCTACAGACTTGCAGCTTACATTACCTTTAAAAATGCATTTTAGAAGTTGCCGCTGTTTATAAATTCATTAAAAAGACGCGCAGAATCAAGTGGTAATATGTCGTTTGATATAGGATTTATGACGTCTATTTATATAATTGTTTTCATTAAAATTATTTCATTATTTCAAGCTTGTGGGTGGAATGAAATCAGTTTCACATGTTATATGACATAAAGATGTCCTCTCCCCACTTTTTCTCGCAACAACTATTTTTTTTTAAATTTACATAAAAAATTGAATCATCATGAAGTTGCCCCACCCTCCCCCCATTTTTGTAGCATGTAAAATAAATTGGATGAAAATAATGAAATTATGAGTGAAATTTTGAAAATTTTGGAAAATTCTAAAAAAAAAAATTCTTTTTTTGCTTGTCAAGATTTGTTGGATGAGTTTGCCCCCCCCCCCCCCACTTTCAAAAACGATGCTACGTGCTTGGAAATTACTCATTTCTTTATTCCCCTCTTTAATAAACAAAACAAACTAACAAACATAACCGATCCAGATAAATATGATTACATGCATAAAAAATAAACTTCAAAAACAAACTACACATTCATCCTTCACCCACAATATTGCCTTTTCGATATTTGTCATCGTTGTAGACCCGTGTAACAATCTGTTACATTATATACGTAAGTAGGTGCTTGCACGACAAAGAACCCCTTGCTGATCTACATTTTCATTAACGCATACAAAGAAAAAATATATTTTGAATTATTTTTTAATTTCTTTTGATGTAAAAAAAAGAGAAGAAATTGGTTCTCAGTCTCTCTTTATGCCTGTTTGTTAGCGGTTAATCCAAGTTCATTTTGAATATCCTTTTGTAATTTAAAAAATGCGATGTAAATTTTTTTTCATGCAATATTTCGGATAAAGCAATGAAGAGTTGTTTCTTGAAATTTTATTAGACCATAAAATTGTAAAATGCTAACATTGAAAATTGTGCCCGATTTCTTTCTTTTTTTAAAGGTAAAACTTTATTGATTTAAAAAATGATTCTTTGAGACAAACAAATTGACATAATCAATAAGAGTTTGACAATCTCTAACTGCAGGTCTGTAGCTTTTAGTCAGAAAAAGAATCGGATGGACGACCTAGGACACAGATCGTCCATCCGAATTTCTTGAAAATTGCCATTATTTGCGTATGCGAATGCAATACTCACCGAGACTAAATGGTTCGTATCGTAAGTTTTAACTGCTTTGAAAGGTAAAAATGGTTTTCTGATAATTATGAACATGAATATTTAAATAAAAATGGTTAAAATTATAGTAAAATTACCGGCATCGGTCTTCTCCGTGCGCGGATCTAGAAGGGGAGGGGTTACAGACCCCCCCCCCCCCCCAGCGAAATTTCTTTCAATTACGTGTACATTATAAACTTACCAAATATGCCTCGGACATCCCTTGGCAAACTCAAATAATCGTCAGACTTTTCAACCCCCACCCCGGAAAAATTTTCTGATCCGCGCATGTTCCCCCTCCTCGAAATACAAAATTATTCTTCAAAACCCCTTGTAAAATTTCCAGGATTTCCGCATATATACTATTTATACTTATATTTATTGGCGCTTGCGTTCGATAAAAATGCGTGTAGAACGTTTGCCAATGGTCTTTTTACCTTCGTACCGGGCATAACCACAGTCCCACTCTGTGAATAAAATGCTGCGAATCAAACTAGAGACAACGTGTTAAGATCTGTATTTGCTTATAAACATATAGCTTCATCGTACAAAATGCACTGTTCAATTATATATTTTTTTTTGACTTTGCTTGTAAAATTCGTAATTTTTTCTTACAGTTTATTTCTTACAAAGTTACTTTTTTATTTAGTGATTGACACTTTTCATACTTTATATGTGATTTCAAAGAGACAGAGTGTCATGTCTCAAGGACTGTTAATCTCTTAAAACAACATTGTGCAATTATCAGATTTTCATTTCTTGGACATCAAAGACTCACTGAGTTTATTTAATTATTTTATATCCGTGAACCTTTCACTCAGCTTACTTATATCATTACCTTTCAATTTATACTCACTGTTAAAATTTTTATAAATAGTTATGTACAATTGTCAATGCGCAGTCTGGAATACGGCGGCCAGCCCCGGCCACGTCCGACTTTCCCAGAGTCTTGAGTCCGGAGGCCACTACTGGCCATATCCGACTTGTTTGGAACATGTCTGTCTGTTAAATTGTTATAATGTTGCCATCGTTGAGTCTCATCCAATAATGTGGAATCTTGCATCAATTGCCTGTTTATTTCTCTGGAACTGTATACTGGTGGACGTTCGGAAATACGGCAAACCAACCCTTCGTTTTAGCTTACGGCCCACCACGCGCCACAACCTTTTACCTGATACACTTTACGCCAACATTCCCTCACCCGGTTCGTACTGCACACGACCGATGCAGATCCAGACGAATTCTCTATCACCGTAAAATCTACGCGGTCACAGAAATATAATACTTTGTTTCTCAGTGTTTACACATCTAATATTGTAGTATGATCAGCTATCAATTTTTTGTAATACGTCACAAGTATGACGCAGCTACGACGGAAAACCTAATCGTTGCTTGCAACGAGCTCGTCTCTAGTTTAAAAATACAATACTTTTTAAATCATTTTATATCAAACTGATCATGTTGATTGCTTCTTCAGGCCCGTAGCATCGTTTTTGAAAGTTGGAGGCCAGACTCATCCAAAAAATGTTGACAAGCAAAAGAAAAAAAAGGAATAATTTGATTTTCCAAAAATCTTCAAAATCCGAATCCGCTCCAAATAAAGGGAGGGGGGGGCAACTTCATGATAATTCCAAATTTTATCTATAAATTTAAAAAAATTGTTGCTGTGAGAAAGGGTGGGGGCCATCCACCTCCCTGCCCCCCTCCCCTGATGCTACCTGCCTGTTCTTGCTATCAAAATATCATTATTGCCGATCATTCCTTTAAAAGGAATACTTGAAGGAATACTTGAAGTTTTCTTAGTCTTAGTGTTTAAAATCAACCTCTGTAGTTGTCATTTGTTTATTTTGCATGATAGATTAATTTTCTTCTGAATAATTCTTTATAGAAAAAAATCACCTATAGCTTACGAACACTGTATTAAACGTGTTCAAATACTAAAGGCATTACAAAAATTAGGAAACACTCTTTTATTGAAGTGAAAATAAACATCTAAACACTATGTTTTTTCCTTACCATTGAAATAGAAATTTTATTTCAAAATTATCGATATTTACAAATCAAAATTAAATTTCATTATATACATGCTACATTTTCGGACTACTTTAAACTTAAGATTTCTTACTTGAGGATGTAATATTATTATTGAATTGCATCAAAATGCGTTCTATTCCATCCGTTTTATAAGGATTTTATGAAGATAAGTCCCAGAAATGTTTGCCACATTTAATTGTAGAGATGGCATTTAAGATTATCATTTAATTGCATCCACGTGCATTTTAATTCACCTGATAAATAAGGGCGTCATAAGGTTAAGTTTCAGAAGTTCATATATTCCGACAAAGCAGAGAAAGCCCAAAAGAACTTCTATATATTCTCTACACATTACAGTTACGTTCACATTGTCCATAAATATGGATGACACTTCCACTTCGATCGTAAGCAGGTAAAGTTTGCCGAGGATATCACCAGATATGACAGCTGCTGGGCCGCCAAAGAAATCCGGGAAATTATCCTGTTTGTATTCCACTTTTGAAATATAATATTTGGTAAAACTTATCTATGTTAATGGTCTTTTGTCTTACTTTACATCCAATAATCAAATCAATGGAGTTGTTGTTTTTAAGATAACTAAACGAAAATATTAGAAGTCAGAAAGTCGACATCGTTTACTTTAAAAATATATATTGTGGGGTTTTTTTTTCAATTGACGTAAACCCCACGGATAAGGCAGTTATCTTTTTTACCAGATTTTTATTCTTCTTTATACCTTATTCAAACATGATCATGTAGGTTTCTTTTTAAATAGCAAACATGCCTTTAGTTTCTTATTGTCTTCGTCAACCTCTTTACCGACAAAGAAAACTAATTCTAGGGAATTATCTTCTTTAACAACACTACCCCGTATTTTCCTGATAGCTGTCTTCTCTCTAAAATGACCAGCATCACAGAGGACATTAAATCCGACACTTTTTTCAACACTCTGCAAACAACTGGATAATTCACGAAATAATGAAGGATGCAACACATACACAAAAATAGTGTTGGTTTTTTTTCTACTATTGAATCAAGATAGTAGTTCACCATTGGATCACTGCACTATAACGTTTTGGGTCGATTATTACTGTAGCCAGTGTCGGTATAAATAACTCAGACAACTTGATTTGGTCAAAAATTCACATCATTCAGTACAAGTATAAGTTAAACAAAATCCTGTAATAATTCATGATTATATTTAAACACATAATTATTTCACATAAAGCAATTACACAATTACATTTATTAAAACGCCTTACCGGGACAGCTTCCCCCAAGACAGACAATATAAGTTTCATCAGGATTTTCAAATGAAGTGTCTATCTGGACATCAAAGTTGAAAGTGTCCAGGTATGTAACATATAACATTTTTTGCAGAATATTGGCGGGAACAGGTAGAACAGGTTTTAGATATCAAGTGACATTTATTTATAGATGAAATCAGTCGCTGGGCTATGATAAACACTCACACGCACACTCTCAAAACAAATGCTAAATCGCAAATGCATATCTAATTATATAACCCTGGTTACATTACTGATAATGAAATACTTGATCAATACGCAGAGAGTAACACAACTGGTATACATTTGAATCTAAACAAATGATATTCTCCATAGTCTCGTCCACTGGTGCAGTCAACATTGATTTATTAGTATCACAGGGAATTGCTATGGTCCAAATGAGCAACACCAGGGTTCCATTAGAACCCAAGTTTATTGATAAGGTTCACTGGGAACAATTGGGCAGTTATACATTAGACTATTGATAATATTAACTTATATCAGCACACACACCAGCTACGAATTTGAATTCTTGGCTTTTGATACCGTCAACTGAGAGCAACATAACGTTATACATAAGTACTAAAGGCAATTGATACGGCTCTAAAGCTATATTCTAGACACTATCTTTGCTTACTTTTGGGTTTTTCATAGCTCGAATTTTTGAAGTTTCATATAGATTCTGTTCAGTGATAAGACGACCAGCAAGGATTCTCTTTGAATTTTCCAGTGGCTTGGAAAGTGAATGGGGGGGGGGGGAGGATTTTAAGATTCGTGCATGTGTAATCTTATAAAGTAAGCAATGGGGAAACGATCTTAAAGCTTTAAATGAAACAATCACAGGATGAATGACCATCTTTAAGTCCTCCTTAAAGATAGCTTAAAGGTGTTTAAAGGTAGCTTAAAGACGATCTTTAAGCCACCTTTAAGCTACCTTTAAGCTATATGTATTGCTTAAAGGTGGCTTAAAGAAAGCGTAAAGATGGCTTAAAGGCAGCTTAAAGACTATCTTTAAGCCACCTTTAAGCCACCTTTAAGGACAACTTATAGGTCCTTAATGTCCAAACTTCTTTAAGCCACCTTTAAGCCACCTTTAAGCTACCTTTAAGTTACCTTTAAGCCATTAAATTAATTCAATATTGTGCTTAATTTCCAACAAAATGTATTAACTTTATGAAAGAAAAGGATTAAAGCGGTTTTTGTTCTAGAAAGAAAAATGAAAAAAAAAAACACGGCCACGGTGAGAATTGAACCCGGGACCCTTAGTTTACTAGCATCACCATACATCCTCTGCGCCACGGCAACTTACATATTGATGAGCGTTTTTATATTCTATATATCAGTGGATATTGAATCACTGTATTGAATGTGTTTACTTGAAAAGATTTTGACAAACCATTCAGTTTGTAACAATCAATTATATCTAATTTATAAATTACATGCATGCATGTATTTAGTATGAAATACGGAACTTGGTCTTCAGTGAACAAAAATATATTATACCAAAATGGAAACCGTTAGGTTCACTATAGTAGGATTTCTTAGTTAATAAATTTAAACCGAGAAGATATACGTAATTCATCTAATTTATTATATAGCTATAAAAAAGTAAGAAAGAAAATGAAATCATTTCTTTTATTAAATGCATTGATACTATTAGGGTATTTGTTCAATTTCCCGCAATTTCCCGGTTTTCATGATCGCGGCGCCGTTCCAATATGTTTGAATATTTACATGTAATTGTATGTACATGATTTTTAAACTATCAATTCTATAACAAACAAAATTACCAATTACTGGTGACGTATTTACTGCATGTGGCAATTGCAAATGACTTGTACATACAATTGTATGATGTGCCAGGCCGGGTATATTTGACATATTTACCCTTATACATATATTTAAATAATCAACCCCTATTTTTGATCACCGGTACATTAATTAATTAGCCTCAAGATTTTACTCTTACATACATGTATCGTTAATTTGTAGACGTAACATCTTTGAAACCCAGAGCTAGGAAATAATACTTTGAAAATGAATTACAAATGTAAATTAACTTTTATTCACTAGACTTATCGTATACTCGTACATACTAAGATTCAACGCCTTTAGAAACCCTGACGTGCACCTGGGCACACGACACACCTGTTGTGTATATCTTGTATATTCTGTGTTAGTTCCAGGGGTTTTCTTAAGTTGGACAAACAATAGACTTTAATTAGATATACACAAACATGCACCTGGGCACACGACACAACTGTTGTGTATATCTTGTATATTCTGTGTTAGTTCCAGGGGTTTTCTTAAGTTGGACAAACAATAGACTCTAATTAGATGTACACAAACGAACAAAACTATGTCTAGACAAACAAAGCAGTAATATCCTGCCCGATATAACAAAGGCAGTTGAGAGTCTTTTCATCTTTAACATGTATCTAGCAGATCTAGAGTTAGAAATAATAAAAATTGAAAAAAAAGAGAGATTTTTTTCACCGATTAATTTATAATAGGAAACAAACATACTTTAATAAGTTTTATGCACATATTAAGATACAGAGACTGCGCTCATCCCTACAATAATTTTGAACCCCCCAAAAAATTATAAAGAATTTTATAACGGCAATCTGTGTCCATCGGAGCGGTGCTGATGATAGCGATCTGGGTTTAATGGAGCGACGATTAAAACCGCCTGGAACACCCCCCCCCCTTCCTTGGAAATTATATTATCTCTCGGATGACCCCCTCTCATCTCTATAAAAGAGCTTTTGCATTTAATATATGTTTTTATTGTTCAGCTTGATCAATATTGAGTTAAAGGCCACTTAAAGACAGTGTAAAGGCAGTGTAAAGAGAGCGTAAATGCCACTCAAAGATGCTTAAAGATGGCTTAAAGGTAGCTTAAAGAAGTTTGGACATTAAGGACCTATAGGCACTTGCTTAAAGGTGACTTAAAGGCGGCTTAAAGGTTGTATAGCCTTTAAGCTCCTTTAAGTCACCTTTAAGCCACCTTTAAGGACTTGCTTAAAGATGGTTTTTCGCCCTGTGAATGTCTAAATACAAGGTGATCCAAAATATCTGATATTGTTTTATATGGCCATTATAGTTTCAAGAAACAAATTTAAATTTTAGTAAAATATACCCTATAAATGAACAAAGAGTTCAATATTATATTATGTAGGTTAAGTGCTGTTTTCGTGCTTTACATAGCAGAGCTGGGGAAAAAATATAAGCATCAAAATAGCAGAATTTCGTCCTATTGTTTACTTGACTTTTTCGTTTTACAAGTACAAGAATATATCTTTTAATGACAAATTGCCATCGCACCCTGTTTAACTCTTCTATTTGGTTCCTCTCCACTTTTCATTTATTTAGCAGATCTAATATTGAAGATTTTAAGAATGAATTTAATAACGTGATCAATCAATAACATCAAATGAAAGACTTCACACCCCACGTTTTATACCAGGGTTATGAGTAGCATGGCAGTTACTGATCAGCTGGGATCAGTTTTAAAGGAAATGAAACTTTCCTCAATTTTGTTTCAAACCACACAACCTTTCTTGTATGTGTTTAGGATACATTTTTCATGCTTTGGTCTACTATTATTCACAGTTATGTTACTTTGGATATCATTTAATACTTTTCTTGCTAACATATTCAGATGTTTCAGATAATCAGATCAAGAACCAGGACAAAACAGAGATCTTGATTTTTTTTAATGTTGTCTATAGTTGTCCTTAGTTCTTCCTCAAATATATAAACATGTATGATAAGCTCTATTTTCTTCCATATTTCATTTTTTGCTACCCTACTACTCTGAAAAATGTTTTTTATATGTCTGCAAAATCCATTATTCATCAAAATCAATTCAGTTCATCATAGAACAGATTACATTTTAAGATGAATGAGTCTTAAATTAAAATGATACCTTATTTATGAGTTAACCCCATCGGGTTAGAGTTTTATGAAGTTTTGAAATAGCATCAGAATTTATGGTTCAACCTGTATTTGTTTGTTTATAATAGAGCAATGCAATAGCTTAAGGTATTCGATGTATAACAACCAGATTTTGTACCTAATAAATGAATGGTCCGATATTCCTAATCATGATATCATTTTGAAGGTGTTTATCAAATTAAAATACTCCACCAAAGGAATTTTCAAAATTTTTATTATGGTCCAACTAATTACACCTTGAATTTTGCATTGAAGTCTATGGGCAACGTATGTTTTTTAAGATATTGTAAAAATTAACATAAAATTTGTAAAACTCTCTTGGTTAATACATCCATAAACTTTCTTTTTCTTAATATATGAAATAAAATGAATAATTTGCCGCCGATATCTTGCCGAAATTAAAATTTTCTTTTTTGTATCAGAGGGGAGATAACTTTGTTATCTACCAATACATATTTAACTAGTTTAAAATGATTCAAAATTGTTCAATACCTTTCATTATACATCGAATACCTTAACTACCTTATTTCTACATTTACATTTAAAAAGAGTCTTGCATATACAGAAAGTTTTTTTACAATGTGCGAAAGTGTAAGTATAGACAGGTAGAAACTACAAGAACATGTCATAGAAAACAATAAAAAAGGTACATCATCAATACAAATATGAAACATGCCAAAACTACACATGTATCAAATATGACAGGGTATAATGACGATATCGTTTTAATCATTTTAAAATTATTTGTTGAATAGATCACTCACTTAACTTTACAGAACATGCATCTTTAGAACGTGAAACAAAAAAAAAATGCAACCGAGCCAAAATAAAGACACATAATCTGCAATAACGTAATATAAATTGTCCGTCAAAAAAAACATGGCATTAGAAAAAAAAAACTTAAAAATAGCACAATCACGGAACACTGTTGTTGCATAACATTTAAAGTAGTTCCAAAAACTATTTGTATTCATGCCAAAAAACTTGTCTTTTCAAAAACGAAAGCTGTCACGTGCGTCTTGTTACTGCTTATGACCTTTATTAGATATAAAACAAACAGGATACACTTCTTTAAAATTCAAACTGTTGCATATTCCAAATAATAAAAAAGTAATACTTTTAATGAATGTAATAAGGCATTAATATATTAACTATATGCTTATCCAAATAAAAAACATACTTTCTATGAATGTTATAAGGCATTTAATATGTTAATTTATCTGTGCTTATGTTTATTGTTTATATTATTTTGTTCAAATACCATTTAGTTTCGTTTTTTAAGAATGCTACATTCGACTTAAATAAACAGTTAAATATATCTAATATGCTACAGTTAAACTTTCGTGTCTGCTTTCTGTGTCCATTCAGGGTCTGCTTTGATCCCAAACCGACCCAAGGCTGACACTGAGCAGACCAAGAAGGAACAAAGAAAAAAGACACCAATTTTAAAAGCAGACAATAGGTCACTTCACACAAATGACAAAATTTCTTTACATGTGTATTTGGAATATACAAGGGTCTGGCTTACAAGCAGTACGAACACAGATGGGTCTGCTTCACTCCTTCGTGCATAAAGCACATCATTTGAGCTAACCCTGGGTAAACACATAAGAGTCTCCAAACAGACCCAGATCAGACGCAACATTTTAAGAAGCTGACCCCGCCCAGACTCCGAAGAGACAAAAAGCATACCGAGGATTAGATTTTTGGGGTCTGCTTTGATGTTAGATGTTGGTACTGCACACTGTAGTCGTAAACTTAAAAAAATATCTATATGTCAAGAGAAAATATCAACGTACTTCTCGTTGCATAATTTATTCACAATGCCGACAGTTGAAATAAACTTTAAAAAATGAGGTCAAGGACGGATAAACAGACTTGAATGATTACTTTGGGATATCAGGTTACCCTTGAGTTATCTGTTTTAGGTAATTTGCTCTACTAGGTGCTACAGGTGTAGACCTACATGTACAAGCGTAAGTTTTACAACATTAAACAAATCAGAGAATGGCATTTAAATTCCAGAGCATAGTATTCAATTTTAAATCATAAGGTTGGATCAGAAATGAAATACATTATAAATTTCATTTTTAGGTGATTTATTCATTTTTTTTTCTTTTTGGTTGAGGGAGGGAGTATACAAAGTGAAGAAGACATATTCATACTTATATTTAATAAGTTTAGACACAAAGCCGACAGTAGCAAGGAGAGAAATCAGACCAAAGACGGACACAGACACTCCAATAATTATTTTCGGTTCTTGGTTTGATGACAGTGCAGCAGTCGTATGCGTGGTGGTCGGATCTGGAGTTGTCGGGGTGGTAGATGAAGTCGATGTCTCAGTGATCAGATCTGGAGGTGGCCCTTGTTTAAAAATAATATCAAAACAGATTTGGTTTACTAAATTTTTAGTTAAATATACATGATAGTTACCTATAAGAATTTTTTAAAGTGAAATTTTGACGCATAAACTTTCTCCTAGACAAGTTTTACCGTAAAAATGTCTCCATGCATTTGCCCTTAGTCATTAGTCCTCGAA
The DNA here is from genome assembly GCA_015776775.1 of Magallana hongkongensis. Taxonomy (NCBI): domain Eukaryota; kingdom Metazoa; phylum Mollusca; class Bivalvia; order Ostreida; family Ostreidae; genus Magallana; species Magallana hongkongensis. The sequence continues at coordinate 27,655,133 of CM027469.1, forward strand.
ACTATTTACTGGCAGCATTCAATTTGCTTTATTCTTAATCTTGGTAAACCTCAGATGTTCTCGAAGTTGCTACTGTCACAGATTTTCGAGCGGAATTAACTAGAATTTATATTTACTCTAAGACAAAGACTAAGACAATATTTTTACATTGTTTTTACATATTTAATATAGTTCGAATTGATACACATTGAAAGTAATTGTCCTAGTATGGGAACTGGTAAGGTCCTCCACTGTTGTCTATTGCCACTTGGTCTTGACAAGAATGGACTGGTGAGGTCCTCCAATAGACAATGTTCTCTACTGGCCACTTGGTCTACACAAGACGTCACCAATACTCGGCCACCATCGATGAAAGTGGTTTACACAAAAGATGGAACAAGGGACCTGCGCCAACATAGTACACAAACACATTAAGTACATAACAAAAGCAACTGTGGCTTTTACACCAATACGCACCATACTTTACTTACAGGCTATACGGTCATGAATGACACACTTAGCATAGACGCTTATTACACACAAAATACTGATACGCAGTCTTACAGAAGACTTACTATAAAGCATGTTAGCTTTTACACTCACAAAATACTAACTCAATTACTTAAATGCAGTGTTGCATAATACTACTCATGACTACAAAAGGAATATGACTATAATAGTCCGCCATACTTATAATAGATTCAAACACGTGTATCTAAACATAGACATTTAAATTCAAACGTAACAAATAAGCATAAAAACGATTGGAATACCATGACTGGGTGTTTTAGAACAGTAATGAACAAAATGACGATAAAATTGACAATTAATAAACCTCACCTCAGAAAAAGCCAGTACTAGGTTCACTTCAGAGTTAGCACACAGCTATTTCAATTAACAAAATACATAGTGACTGGATGGTATGCACGAGAGAAGTTTAAGTGCGTCCTTCCCTCTGGACTGCCGCGTCCAAACTGATACTGCACGGACTGGCGGGTTTAAGGCCCGGTGAACTGAGGTTCAATATGGGTATTTACAAATACGTATGACTAAAACACTAAGGGGCTCACCACGGGATATGTGGTAAAGTTAAAATACGAAACTAAATATATACAATGATGAATTTTAATGTGACAGCTACATTAAATGGAAACCATGACAACTCGAATTAGTTTACCATCAATGTATCGTCGAGAAAATAAGTTTTCATCTGTTTAGCAAAATATTGATTTTTTGACTTTTTAGACAAAAGGCAAGTAAATTGGCCCCTCCTTTCAAAGTAACTAATAATTATTGTAACATGATAAGAAATGAGGCACAACATTTTGTGTGAACTGTCTTTGAACGTCTTCGTAGTATTCAAAAGCTAGTTATTCTCATAAAACTGGGTTGGGCAGATTGTGACCCTTATAATTCTTTGTAAATGAACTAACTTTGTGAAACCCAGTATATACAGTATATGCAGGCTTGAATTTAAATCATGCAGATACTGAATTCATTTCTTTAACTGAAATATCTTGTTTAATTTCAAAAATCAGTACTACTAATCCAAAATTTTAAGAAATATTTTTTTACAAGTAGCGCCCTGAGAATTGCTTATATTTCTGGCTTTGACCTTTTTACCTTGTTTATATAAGTGAAATGCGTTTTACATGTATAAAACTTATGTAAGTGTGCATTACAGACATGTTTGTAAAACATATATTTCTAAATATAGTATGTCACAAAAAAAAATTAAACTATGCAGATTTGTTTAACCAATTTGAAACAAATAAGAAAAAAATAAGTAACCTACATTCACCCGCCTTTGCTTTACCAAAGAGCCCTACGACATAGAAAAAACAATGGATCATGAACATTAAATTCGACATCCTGCACATATTGATATTCCTATATGTTAAACAGCGAGATAGAAACACATCAACCGAGCATGAATTCGCTCAACAGAAGTCACCAATCGTGTTAAAAAATAAATTTTTCACAAGTAAAAGGCATTCCAGAGCAAAGGAAAATTTCCTATGCTTGGTTAAAATATCAAGATGTCTTTATTTGATGTGAAAAACCTTAAAAAGCAATTATAAAGATGGGTTGATTATACACTCTATATCAATTATTTCTGACAAGGTAACATTTTTTTCCCTTTCTACCTTCTCGTCAATGCCGAACGATATAAATTTCTCATTTAAACTTTGAAAAGGCTGTACCTTTCTCCTTGAATGAAGTTGTAATATTAGAGTAGTTGATAAAAAAAGATACTTAATGGCTTATACGCATTCAGAAAATGCAGTACGTTCTACAGGTATGCAAAGTTTTACTAATAATGCATGTTTTTGACCGCTTTGAATTGCAAACAGTTATGTATAAAATGCTTATGTCATTAAAAACTCGTTTACATTTTGAGACAAAGTTACCACTGAAAATAGCAAAATTCTAACTTTTTCTCAACAAATGGTTGTGGAGAGGACTCCAATGAACCCCATTCATTTTTTTTCAGATTTTAAAATCTTCAAAATAAGTCTGTAGCTGAGCAGTTCGATAGCTGTTCTGAGTGATTAAAAAGGCATTGTCCTGTTCTTGTAATTATTTAATTTGTTTCTGATTGTTTACGGAAACATAGTCAAGTTGTTTCAGTTTATGAAATATATCCGAAGGCAGTCAAATACAGACAAATTAAGAGTCGAGGACCCACTCCTGTTCAATACAATAATTGAAAAACATTTTTTGAACAAAATCATTACAGCCAACATGTCGCTCTTTTCCCTCCAGTTCAAATACATTAAGCACATCATAAATTTATAAGCAATGTTACATAAAAAAGCACAAACAACATAAGAAATAATGACAGCATAGTATGAAAAATCACCACCATTCCAAGAATTTACTACACAGTTAATACGATAACTATGATGCAAAGCTTCAGATCTACTGCCGGGTGATATAACAATTATAAACAGTTGCATTATGGTACAAAAAAAATCACTTGACTTTCTGCAAGACTTTCTTTGATCAGAATAATAATAAAAAAAATCTTACTACGCTTAAAGGTCATTCACAGTAATGAAACAAATGGCTAGAATCTACACCTTCTCTCTTTTTTAATTTTAAACAAAACATACAGTTATGGAGTTTTATAAGAGTATATTCTGTGCAGATTTTACTGCGTTCATGTGCATGAAGTAATACTGAAAAAAAGAAACACGACTTTATATATTTAATCAGCAATTTCCATATAGAACGTCTAGTAACGCTTCACAGATGTTCTTTTGCCAAAAAGCATAATCAAATACGAGCAAACGGTTTTCATTTTAAAGCACGAAAGGCTTACAGTTCTTTCATGTCCGAATACGAATTTATGAGCCATGAGTTACATGTTTATATAAACAAATAGACAGCTCTATTGAATCGTTTCCGTTCACAGCAAGAAAGTCCTTAGCGTTATCAGTTGGTGAAGTTAACATAAGGTAAAACTAGTTTTTGATTATCCTCAGTGTTTAAATTCGGTTAATGATGATAACGTTAGGTTTGATTTAATATCGTTAATGTTTACATTTGGTTAATGATTGAATTTTTGAAAGACGTTTTTTTTATTACGGAGGCTAGATTTATTTTTTTAACATCATTGATGTTTGGTGATAGAACTGTGCTTGGTACCTTATATATTTTATGGACACTTTTACAACTTTACCTTTAATAAACCTTTACTAAAATGTTTTTCTTTTTCTTTCTTTATTTTTTGTTTTATTTTTATTAGTATTTGCTTATCCTATGTTTGCCTAGTGACAATTAAAATGCTACCATTGTTATCAGTTTTTTTAAATGTCAACTTTTGCATTTTTTTTTTTTAATTTTTTTTTTTTGAGGGGGGGGGGGGGGTTATAATCTTATCTTACTTTGAACCAACGTTTATTAAAAAAAAACCCAGAGGACTAATCCTGCAAATACCGGATCCACTTACATTAAATAGGTAATAGGTGGTTAAGGAGCTACATGTCGTTAATGCATGTAAGAGTAAACTTATGAAAATACTGCTATTATGCATTTTAGATGAATTTTGGTTTCATAGTCATTATTATTGCTGCTATTTAAACGTCTCAAACACACAACCACCATCAATGTCGGTACGTACTTTGATATATTTCTTATCAAGTGTTTATTAGAAAATAAATAGTGTTAAATATATTGTGTACATTATTACATAAGTCGCCCAATGTAATTTTCGCCCTTCTAAACTTGCATGCGGTTTTGGCTCGTCTTAAATTCGCCCAGACAGGGTTGAGTTTAAAGAGAGATGATTGGAATTCGCGCAGTATAAAATTCGCTCGCTGAAAATAAAAGCGAAAGATGAGGGAAAAAATGGGGAAGAATAAATTCCTTATACAGTATTTATCTGTATTTTGTCCTACTTTCACTAGGTCTGCATGCTATTGTTACTTAAAAGCCAGTAAAACGCATTTAGAACAAAAAAGCTGATACATGACCTTCTTTTTTTTTCTTTTTTACCTTTCACATAAAGAAAACATTTGATTTAAAAGTTTAAATATTTGACCAGAGATCTCATTCAATTTTTGTTTGCTCAACAGTACGAATAAATATAATTGTATGAACCTTTTCCGTCCCCTGAATACTATCCTATTAATATCATAATTAAGGATTATCATCAAACGTTCATCTGTTCTTAAAACTTAAAGCACTCAATTTATTACACTCGATGAGCATATGATATTATTTTATTGTAGCTTCATATTTATTTTTTTTCAGAACAACTAGGACCTGTGAATAATCGGAAGTCGAAAACTGATCTTTTGGTGTTTAAGTCATATATTGAGATGATTAAATTTTTAGACTCTTCAGAAATCATTCATCCATGTTTTAAAGTGTGTTTAACTACACACGTCTTCGGGATTAGATTTAATCACTCACCAACCAAGTTCATTTCATAGTGAACGTTTTAGAATGGCTGTCTACTACTTATATTTACGTTTTAAAGAAGCGAACCGTTCAAAATCATAAAAATAACCGTGTTTTAATCTTTACAATAATGCAACCGTTAAGCGATAAGCGCCCGAGATTATAATTGTGACTCCATGAAAAAGTTCACTCAGAATTGAACGTTTTCGCTATTTTGTAAGTTAACATAGGGAGAAATATATGCAAATAACATTTGATTAGACAATTTTGTAGAATTAAAATAAAGAACATTCGAACTTTAATTGTAGATAGAGTGTATATCATGATTAATGATAAGTTAAAATGTACTTGTGAGACAATATCCCTTTCAGGAGTACACATACAAAGAAAAGAGTAGGTCAAACACCTGCTTCTCGACCAACGTGTCAGTTGTGTCCAAAGCTTAAAATAGGTTAGTTAAAAACATGTTTATTGTTACCTCTCTCAACAATTACGTATGTAATTAGGTAAGGCATCGAATTATAGTTAAAGACCGCATGTTTACGCAATTCTAGTTTTCTGAATTACAAATACACAAATAAATGCATCAAATTCGTTAAAGGATCTATTTTTGAGGATAGTGTTAACTAAACTAAATCATAAAGAACAATTAAACAGCGGTAAGAATCAGAAAAAAAAATTAACGCACGAGTTTAAATGATGCATGTACCACAGTGCAGTGTATATAATCAGTGCTGGTAAAATATTGAAAGCCCAATGCTTGACAACAATGTGACTGTCATGTTGTATCAGAAACGACAACCCAAGCTTGGAATTCACCAATCTCTCTTTGCATAAGACGCATTCTTGTAGCATCAAAGCTTCGGAAAAGTTCGTGACTCTCCGATTTGAGAGTTTCTGAGTATGCACATATATCTTTCCGGTACGTTCTTGTCCATCTGACGGGGATAACTCTTCCAAGAAGTTGCCTGACGTCTGTCCATTTTAGAGATTGTCTTATCCATATGACTATATGTACATCTACATTTTCTAATAATTTAACGGTTTTTGTCATGTAATAGCTTTTCTCAAACAAGCATTCTGAGAGTATTGCATAAGCAATACACGTCCCCTACCGGTTTGTGGAAATTGTGAAAACAGTGCACTGTTATGCAGAATATCGAACCCGAACATTCAAAAATTGGAATATGAAAAATTAATTTTCTTGAAAAAATGTAAACCAGACGCTACAAAAGTGTAAACTTGATCTGTAGTTTGACATTTTGAAGCTGTTCAGCAAATTTCATATTATTCCTCAAACGCATAAAGAAAAAAGGTGTGGAAAACTGAAGTGGGACAGACAGACAGACAGACGGACGGACGGACTGACGGACGGACGGACGGACGGACGGACGGACGGACGCAGAGGAAGGCTATAGTCCCCTCCTGTGAAAACCGGTAGGGGACTAATAATGAAAAGGTCGTTTTAAAACCTCTGCTGTTGTGACAAACCATGGTCGGCTATTAGATCTACATCGTTCTTAATTGTTCACCTATATAGCCAGTGAATGAAAAACAGGGCATAAAATGGTCTTTAAGAATATATGAATAAAATATTTTAGGTCTAAAAAAATATCTAATTTCAACATAAAAAATGGGATAAAAAATCTCAGGATATTTTTAGTGACCACATGCAATTTAACATTTTCCCCTCAGTTGTTTCTTCTTCAGTAAATATACATCATTATAATTTTTAATTTGATATGATAATTTAATATTTAATTTGATATAATAATTTTAGGCATCTTTATTGTTTTCAACAAAAAAACCATGTACATGTACGTTAATTTAATAACTATTACAACACATACCAATATAACCAGCCAACTCAATGGCAGCCAGTCCCTGAGTGTGGAATAGAGAACTTTCCCACCCTGGACGAGGAGCAGTTGCGGAACTTGACTTGACCTATCTACTGAAGCTTTTTCGCAGCTATATCCAAGAGCATATTGATGGGGACTGTGACATTTGGTTTCATAAGGATAATGACAGGCTACTGCGGGTAGAGATTCAGAGTCGCCTCACATCATCAAAACAGTACTTGGTCCGGACTGAGTTCTCTGACTGTTCGGTACTGTACATGCAGGGCAGGTGCCAGGGTAGTGGGTATGTGCTCCCATAGAGCGGCAATCATTTGGTACCTGTCAAAAGGAAGACATGAAGGAGGGAAGTACGGTGTGCGTGATTGGGGTGAGTATGTTCTTGATGAGGCAGACATTCCACCTCCCGTTGATGAGTCTGACAATGATGCGAGCAGTTGTGACAGTGTACCAGAGGAATGAAGAGTTACCGGTAGTGGTAGTGAATATCGTCATTGTCTTAACTATATTATCATTTCTCTGTACATATAAGATTAGTCTGTTAAGTTACTGACAGTTCGTATTTTGATCTTTTATTTACTTGTTCCTGTTATTGCGTGTTTTGTTTTTGTTGTTGTTTTGAAAGGGTATTAATTATATAGTGTTCGGTGAAATGCGGTACAAGTAGTAGTGTGTAAATTTAAGAGAGAGAGAGAGAGATAGAGAGAGAGAGAGAGAAAGAGAGAGAGAGGCGATGAAATGAATCCAATGATAAATATAAAGTACTGTATTTTTGTCTACTACTTGGATGCTATCCTTTTCGTTAGATGTAAAAGTTTTAATTTTGATCTAGTACATAACTCTTACAATGCAAAACTTTTTAATTACATTCATCTGATTGTGTTTTACTACTCATATGTCTTTTCTGGAAACATGTTTTTGTTTATAAAAATTATTCTTGATACATTAATTAATTGAATTGAAAATGTTAATCATATAAAATTTGAATTTATATTTGTTTACTTTTGTATTTCATTTTTTTCAAAATTGTAATTTACTAATGATAATGATAATGGGTGTATATGCTGTACAAGAATCTGTAAATAATCATAATATCTAATGCATCCAACGACACACCAGATAAATATTATGTACATGTATATTATTTTTTACTATTATACTTTCATGTGAAATACTAAAATCTGATTGGTTTAGACGCAGTTGATAATCCGTTCTATTACCCTCAGCGTTAGCAACACACTTGGCAACGGATAACACAACGAATTGTTACGTGCGCGTAAGTAATGCGCGTCCGTTCGCTGTAGAATTTAGGTAATTTCTATATAAAAGCAGTAAATATTTCTCTAATATTAAGACATTCAGTATAATAAAATAAATAGTGCCTATTGGTGAAATTGACACCCCTCGAAAACCATTGTCAACCTCAGCTTCGCTGCGGTTCACAATGGTTTTCTCGGGGTGTCAATTTCAATTGTGACCCTCCCAAACAGGCACTATTTATATAATGTTACTGTTGTATTTATGAATAAAATCAAATTTACTTTCAGCAAAATTATTTTGAAGATCTTTCTAATTTAATCAACCTTTTCATGTTTTTTCTACTTCCAAACCAGATTCATATGACAGTCACGACGTCAGAGCACAGAATTCCATGGTATGTTTAGAGGCTAATTAATAAAGAACGAATAGAAAAATTGACAAAAAGTAAATTATTCTAGGAAGCAAATAGTGTGACAATTAATCTCACAAAATATGACTAATTTTGGAGATTTTCATAGTTTCTGGCTTTAGTCCTTCCGTTATTATTCACCTCTACTGGTAATGTACCAGTTATCGGCTAAGACAAGTTATCGGCTAAACTGAGAGTTCGGGTTTATAGCACGGGACAATCCAAGATTTTTTAATTCAGTCGTCTTTTTCAAATAAAGAAAAGTAGGTTGCTTGAAAACTTTCTTGAATATGTTTTATACATGAGCTTAAACAATCATTGTTTACCGCTGATTTTACATCTTTGCACTTTCAGCAGTGGGGAAAATGACGTATAAAGTTAAAAATATAATATTACCTCTTTGTGATACGTTATTATATCCCTTCTTTGATTTGACATATAATATCAATACATATAACATGTATAAACAAAAGGAATTCATTACTTTCTGAGAGATTCGTAGCGCAGTTGAACGCCTGATTGCACAATTATGTATTGAATAGTGTACGATTTGGTGAATTACCGTATAACAATAAACGAATAATTTTATGAGTTTTGTTTATAATGTATCACAACCCCGACTACTTTAGTCTGACCCCACAAGGGACATAATTCAAATTTCATTTAGCAGAGTATAAAGTCAACATGTACAGGGATTTTACTATGTTATTATCACGAAGCCGATAACTGGTACAGTAGATCGTAAAAACTCTGCAAATTCGGGCCCTAATAAAAATCACAAAACAAGATGTTTGCGGTTCTAAAAAATGATATAAACTAACAGATTGATAAATAAGGAGTTCATTATTTAAAGTATGGCAATTTTTTACCATCAATATCAAGAAATAAGAAACTACGAAAAGAAAACATTAAATTTTAGCCGATAACTGATACAGTGCCAGTACGGGGCTAAAAATCAGTTCGCTTTATCCGTAAATTCGTTATAACCGTAAAATTTTGCAAAGATTTATTAGGAATTGCACTGGGGACTTAAAAAAAACTTCGCTATATCCGAGAATTCGCTATATTCGTGTTCGTACTAAACGAGTTTTACTGTACACTGTGGGAGACTTTTCTGTCTTACTTTGGCGTGTTATATTACCTAATGTGTGACGGGGCTTTAACTTTAAAATGTATAGTTGACAATGCAAATAAAAAATCGCATAAGACAAACTAGATTTTTCTAGATACTGTCGTGTCAAAAATGCACACAATAGTGTAACAAAAACAGTAACTGAAACGTTTCATGACCACAAAACAGTACCTGGAAAATTTAAAGGGAAATAATGGTTTATAACAACCGAAGAAAAGGAATGGGAAGTAGCATGCATCCAACGAGTCTGCCGACAACATTGGTATTTTTAGGAACACTTTTAATTGCCTTAACTCAGCTAAATGACTGTGTAAGTACAACTTTTTTCAATAACATGCACCTAATGTGCTTGATAAGAATTTATGCTGGATGAAAACTTGTAATACAAAATTGTCACAAAAAAAAAGAAATATGCGGCATGAAATATTAATGAATATTTCTACAAAAGATATATATTTGGCTGTGAATAACAACTTTTGATACATCAACACTATAATTGAGTTACATGATCAGAGGATTAGAGAGCATTAGTGGACACACTATGATCAATCTATGTATCAAATGACAACCTGCACTGGAAAAAGCGAGCTCCGTAGACAAAGTAAACGATCAGAGGAAATTTGCGTTGAAATCTGCACATTGTTCAAAGAACTTATTATTGAGCCAAGAAAAAAATATTTTAAATTGCCATGGTGGAAGTGGAATAGTAAAAGTCCTACCTGTTAACCACATACACCTCTTTCATTTAACAGTAACACATCTTCAACAGACTTCTGTAGAAACTACCAAGATTTTTATCGGGAAATATTCCTTTGTATTAATTGAAAAAAAAATATTAAAAGTATGTAATGTAAATGTATTTTCAAAACATGTGTAAGTTTTTTCTTAATCCCTAATATTCATTGCGTGAACCCTGAGGTCCACGCAGAAAATATATAAGCGAGGTTAAACCGGATGCAATGGGGAAAATTCATTCTGCGCATGAGCTAGCCTGGTTCCTGTGCGTAATGGGTAGCTCAGGGAACCAGGCTAGCACACGTTTATCTGAATCGGGATCGGGATTCCGTGCCATATGTGTTCATAAGTTCAAAGGCGCTGTAATTGTAATGTTGTCCATAAACAGTACAGTAACAAAGTATTCCTTTTAAAGAAATGATTGGCATGTGATTTGAACTATCAGTATTATGAAACAAGCTTATCTTTTAAAAAAGATTGGTGAGCTAGCGCTGTAGCAATCATAAAACAAAGAAGCAGATTTTTAAAACATTGGTTTAAATTTCTGAATCGATTAATTAACAATAGGAAGGCACAGTGGTGTACTAGAATTGTGCTGGAGTGGGGTCTCAATATAAATTGTGAATCTAGAGTGGGCTACACATCGGCAATGGCAAAGCTCATAGGCTGTGCCTTAATCATTATCATGTATCTACTGTAATTTCAATTTCGAGGTGAAATTTTTCAGGAACCATTGGTACTGTTTTGTAGCAATCGTATCTTCTCGGGCCTTTCCGGCAAGCTCGGAAAACATATCCGAAGTTGTCTTCCGAACTTGAAGGAATTTAAGATAAAGCTAGCTACATGTTATATATTATTATATTGAAAATAACTTTGCATTATAAGACCGAAGCTACTGTTACTTTTTGACATAAACGATAAAACACAAAACTTCACGTGAAGATAATAAAACGAAATTAAAATTGTACAGTTTATCTACAGAAGTACAATATTCCCAGAATCCCCTACTATGGAGTCGAGCATGCGTATTCCAGTGAAAAGGACTAACGTAGTTGCTAGCGCTCGAGAGCGCTAGCAATAAGTTAATGTTATGCCGAAACTACGACATGCATAAAATAGCATAATTTGCAATGTTTTGTTGTTTTCCGAATACACAATAATGTAACTTAACTTAAAGCATTTATAAGTATGATTGAATAATTATGTCATTGCATAAAAGTTTAAATCTCAAGAAAAATATATCAAAATATGACATTTTTAATTTACAATAGTAGAATTCACCGAATGCATGATACTGTACATGCAAACTTCATTCATAGATAGATCATAAATATTTTAGAAGTATGAACCCTTTAAATTCTGAGATAAAAAGTCAGGGCTATACATAAATGTATACGTAATACAACGTACAAATTTAGTGGTTAAAAGCAGAGGGCTAGAGTCGGTGGAATCTCTGATAATCTTAAGGCGTTCCCGTTTTCGTTGGAAACACCTGCAAATGGTCCACGTATTGTAGTCCTTTTTTAAAGGACAGCAGCTTGTTTCAATCTATTTTCCTGGCAGTTCGGAAAATTTTTATATTTTGACGGAAAAATGTCGAATGATGCCTGCTCTATTGACATAACGTCACAATATCTATACTAAGCTCGCGACCTTAGCCTAATTGATAAATATATAAGGCGGATCAAACTGTCCACATCGTAAAAACAGTTATTCATGTTAACTGGAGCGTAAACTATTCTTTTTTTATTCATTTTTTTATCACAGTGATACATCCATTTGGAAAAACACGTTAGTAATTATATTTATGAAACATATGAACCTGTATATATTTATTCAAATGTATGCTGCGCTTGCCCAAACGCTTAAACCGCAAAACATATTTTAACATACCGCATTAAACGATTACGTAATATTGAATTAATTTATCCATAAATAATTTAAGGTACACATGCACATGGGAATCGGACTCATACTTTGGATCCGGGCTTTGGTTTAAACTACACAAATAGATATCCATGCACTAACGTGCACCTGTCTGCATTCTGCATTGTACGCTTAAGAGGGTACGTAGCACTCATTGGGTTCTCGAATCACCTATACCACTTTCTTTCAAAACAGACATTTTCGCTTTTATCAACATATAGAAGAATTAATGTTGGACAAGCAGTTACCTCCTTCTATAATGTTTTATTTCTAGTGTGTTTGATTTGGAACCTTCGACAATTGAAAGGGGATAATACACATTGTGCTCGGAAACATCGAGGGCCTTTCTCTTAGGGGCTGAAATTTTTAGGACCATCTACAAGTGGTACACCTTTACCACTGTGAAAAATGTGTTCATCTCTTGTTTGCGAGATTGGAGTCCTACTGTAAATACACTATCAATTGAAAGGGGATTTGAAGCATCGGGCTCGAAAACGTCCCTACTTTGGGGGTTTAGATTGTCAGGCTCATCTACTAGTCGTAAACCACTACCACTATTAAAAAAATGGTGATGTGGTCATCTTAAGTTTACGAGAGTTTGGGCCATACTGAACATACACTTTTTATTTTGAGGAGATTTTAAATACCGGAAACATCGACTGCGAACGAGGGGGCTGCAATTTTTTCAGGACTACCTACTATTTGTACATCACAACTACTAAGGAAAAAAAGGTAGACTAAGTGTGGTCTTCTATAGATTACTTTACTATAGGGCCTTATTTAGGTACACCTTTTCATTATAATGGATTTTAAATCGTCGGGTTAGAAAACATCGAAGGCCGCTACCCCAGGGTTTTAAGTTTGCATGATCTACTAGTGGCACACCACTTCCAATTTGAAACAATGATGAAGTGGTCATATGTACTTTGTTTAAGATATGGGGTCTTACGGATAGTACGCTAATCATTATAAGAAGACTTTGAACATCGGGCTGGAAATCATCAAAGGCCCCTACCCCAAGTAAACAACTATCATTGTAAAATAATGGTGATGTGATTATCCTAAGTTTATGGTATTAGGGTTTTACTTTTAGTACAATTTCATGTATATTAACATTAAAGCGGCATGTTCACGATTTTAGTCAACAATTATTTTTCCGGTTTAATGTTCACAATGCTGCAGTGATGCGTTTTTATCAGGCAACCAACTTTTACTTTCATTCGTTAAATTATGATCGAGTTACAGAGCATATCAGTTTTGCAATGTAAACAAAGCTTTTGTTTACATTTTGTTTACATTTTGAAAGAATTGTGAGCCCTGTATCTTATTTAGAACACTAAGACTGACTCTCAAATGTCATTTGAAAATTAGAAATGCATTCCTTACTATGAAAACAGATTACATCAGCATCATTTGTTTCCAAACTTATTATTTATTAATGCATTACTTTTTTAATATGTTTAACCCCAATAGACATCATGTTGCTTAAAAAAGGGGGATTTGGACTGGGATAGGCTCCCTAGTATATTTCAAAATTAAGATTGCAAGTCGTAGTAGTATAATAATACATTAAGCGTATAAATATGTTTCATTATGTTATATAGTGTTTGTTCATGAAATGTGTTTGTTAACATGTTAAATTTGGATTTTTGCTTCCATATACCGTAAATCTGCTATTCTGTGTCCTCGGGGTGGTTGGATCCCATTTTGACGAACGGTTCTTGTTTGCTGAATCCAAGGTAGTAGGCTAATATATGTTATCAATATAATATAAGCGATTAGTATTTTAATTCTGTAAACTGTAAATTGGCTTATTGATGCAAGAAAGCTGTTATGCTTACAATATGTGTGGTTTTCTAAAATGTTCTAATCAAGCCAATTATAATACTTTATAATGCAACTATTATAGCCAGTAAATACAATAAGGATTTTATGACAGTATTTATTTTGAATCAGCGTTTAAATAACAAAGAGAAGTTGTGAATTTTGTTAAGTTAAAAAGCTAGAAGCAAGAAAATAAGGACTGAATGTATTTTTTCCAAAAAAAAGTGAGTTTGTTTATTGATATATATAACCAACCTAATTGGTAGTGTTGGAATTTATCTTTTTCATCAGGGTTTAAATAAAAGGGATCCATGCCCATATTTTACTTTAGCATTGTCATTTTGTCTCAAAACGCTGTTGTTTATAAATTTTATACTCTGTATACATTTCTATATTTATGTACTAAATGTATAATGTATCCCCACTTAACGTAATGGAGCCACTCTGCATGTTTCTATTCTCTTACTTCTAATAAAGCTGCTTTAGAACAGTTATGGAATACTGCAGGTGGCATCATTAATCACTTTAGAGATATTGTAGCTGAATGTTTTCTGGATATGGATATTATCAGGATTTCCATTTAATTTTCTCTAAATGTTGTCAGAATTTTGTTGTTTTCCCCTTTTCTGAGCTTATTTTGTAACTTTGCTGTGTCGTTCTTAAATTTTTTTTCACTTTTCTGTTGATCGATACCTAAATAAACCTTCCACAAGTGCAATTTGATGGTATGAGTTTTTCCCATTAAGATGGTTTGTTTTCTATGTTAAAAAGTTCCATAAGATATTGATATCTACGGTTTTAGACGGGGTCTATCAGCCGAAGTTTTAAACCGGAAGGCACGAACATATGAATTGAGTCTACGCGTAAGAAAATAGTGCGGACACTTTTCATGCATTTCAGTAAATATATATTATAAAAACACACATTAAATCGTGTTAAGTCCTCTATGTGTAACCAAATTCTATAAAGAAAATAAACGAATAGCTTTATTGATCAAAATATTCCTGCTCAGGTTCAGTAGTTGTAGCGATTTGTGGAATGAGTTACGTAACTGAATGCCCTACGCTATCGACGATTTAGTTGGTGGACGAGCTCATTAATCAAAAGATGAGGTTGAAGGTTGAATCGAAAGTAAAGTTTCCAAACGCAATGTGCCATTTTTGAAAAGTTGTGAATTCTATTTTAACAATCTATCACCTGAAAAATACCGAACTTCATGCGCGAGACGTGGTTAAATTCTGGACGGGTTATACACATATGTCTTACATATTAAATAGGTGTGTCATTGGCTTCGAGTCTATTTCCGGTATGACTGCTGTTCATCTCTAAAGAAACTTTGTACATAGAAAATAAAAACAAGTCTGAATTTGCCTTCTCCTTCATTGACTCTTTTGTTAATCAAACTGAATTTAAATTTTAAACAATGCATAATAAGCAAAATCTATATAGATTATACATTTTGGGTGACCAATAGATCAAATAATCTATAAAATCTTATCGACTGAAAAACTAAGTTAAATGTTAATGTTCGTGTTGTCCAACTTAGTTGGGATATATAATCATGTATTTTTTTTAATGTTATGAGACATAAGTTTACACTTATTTCTTTACTTTACCAGTCACATTCATGATTTAAAAGAATTCAAGATTCGTCTCTCATCAGAAACTCAACTGATCTTTCTCCCATCGGTAAATATCTCGCACCAATATTAGACCTATGCATTCAATGATAATGAATGGTTGTTATGTTTTAAATTTTTAATTTACCGTGTAGTAGGATATGTAAATAAATAGTATTTATCTCAATTTTAAGAATATTAAAACTACATGTTTTTATCTTAGATTTAAAATCTGATTTACACATTCTTTATTGTAGCTCTTTGAAAAATATTGAGATTAAATCGCTTTCGAAATTAATTTCATTTTTTCCAAGACACGCATGAAATTGTGCGCTTAATAGACAAGAATGTATTGAAAGGACACACATCCCTGAAATGACAATGTCCTACAACATGTGTTAATTTTGCTGTTAAAAATCTTAACTTTGCATATATTAGAAATAATAAAATCAAATAATTCTGAACTAATAGCTAAAATTAACAATTTACAATTATCATACAATAATTATTGCTTTATCAATTGTCAATAAAACATATTACCGCCATGTGAATATTTTTCCATAGACATGAAACCAACTCTCCTTCATGAGCACTATAAGTAACTGATCTGGACATTTTCCTTATCTTTTTATCTAACCAGTCCTTTAACTGACTTATCTCTGTACATTTATCAGTTAATGTCTTTATTATTCTTTTGCTTTATTTTTAACGACATATATAACAGGCAATCAGGAAAGGTCTACCCCAAAATATGACGTGATTCATTCACTTTTGGTATCCATTTTCTAGTTTTATCAATTTGAAAAGCAGTTGACTGAATTCGGAGTATGATTTTTAATGGAAGGGACGGTTGTACTGAATTCATGTAGACGATGCACGAGTTTACGCAAAAAAGAAGTAATTAGCGAACGAATTTATTTTAACGTATTAATTTTATATGAGTCGCTGCAAGAAAATCGTGACAGATAAGTCGGTCTAAAAAAATCAAAATGGCTACCGTGACGAACTTTTTTATTGTTAGAGTACTTGGAATAATCTTATTGTAAAAAGAAATAGTTCGAACGTTAGGTTCCTGTGTCTGTTATCGGTATACAAATGTTAACTTTGTTCGGTAATTCAGCACTTTGAGAGTTTTCGGAGTTTTCATAAACCTTGTATAACAGATACCGTCCGACTTGTGGATTTTCCCTTGGGTCACAAAATTAAATGATTTAAATTATCTACCTAAATATAGTTGTTTTGATTTTCCCGATTAGTTGTAGTTTTTAGAATTTTTCCTTGGGGTATTAATTTACCAAATATACCGTTGTGTCAATTTTCTACAATTATTAAGAACAGTCCCGTCCGGGATTTAGTAAAATTTAGACAAAGTATCAGGCAATTGCAAAAAGCCGAATTTTAACATACTAGATTGAAACAACTAATTGAAACTGATAATCTTTGGAAGATATTCGAGGAAAACGTGGACATTACAAGTTCAAATTTTCAAAACCCCGCCTTTCAGTACTCTGATTGAGTGTTCTGAATGGATTCCTCGACACACTGGCTCATGCATTTAACTATGGGAAGATTTAAATCTGCACTCTTCTTGATTAATATCTTTCTACGCGCTGGTTTTCACGTAAGTGTTGCTATCAGTGTCATAAATACCTGTTATATCTGCCTCCTGTAAACCAAATTACGAGGGTTTGTTATAACAAAGTCTCAAATTCCCTCCTATCTTGTAGGAAATATCATTTTCCAGTCAATATCTGGCAAGATCGAATCTTTCCCTATCCATATCGCTGATGTTTTGTGTAATTCTGCAAACTGTATGATATCACCGCAGATCATTTGAGTATGGGAAAATCTCTGTTTGGTTGCACAATGAGACAACAACAATGGGTTATTTGTCGACCCCTTTCAATTTGCACCGCAACTAGTTCCCCACCACATACATGTGCGGTAAACCTCATTGATGAAAAAGAATTTTGTGGATTTTTAGGATAACGAAGTCTAAATCACATTACTCTATATGTTTCTTGTATCTATTACAATTTGTGTATATACATGTAGTCAGACACAACCGACACAACCCTTGTATAAACTTCTTGTTTTTTTTTTTACCTGAATTGAAATGAATACAAAGTGTACGTGAAAAAAAACAACCTACAAAGCCCTATTTTTTTCTTCGATTTTTGCATGCTTTGATATGACGAGGCTGGATATACAGTTGTTGGTTTTTTTTCTACCAGGAATACTTTTAATCTCCTTAACCCAGCAAAATGAATGTGTTAGTACCACATTCAATTATGGGCTGCTTATGTACCTTTTTTAAGAAATTTAGTTAGATGAATAATACAAAGATAGTCAAAAAGAAAAAAGAACAACATACATAGATTTTAAAAATATACAAAAATAAATGAGACACTGATTTTGAAAAGACTCATTTCGACGGCATTTGATAAATAACTATTAAGTGTTTTTGTCTTGCGAGTACATGTAGTAGTGTTCAAAATAAATAAGATGAAATCTATACTTATAAATATACAAAGTTTGCCTAAACTATGAACTACCTTTACCAAAGCTCCTGCTTCTACTTATATTCCAACACTATAATTGAGTTTTATGATGAGTAATCAGTATATATGCATTAAAATCCTACATTCAGTGATGAACGATATTACAAATAAGAGTACAATGCAGGGAACGCAATGTCGGATTAAAGTCACTTGGATTTTGTATCAAATGAGACTAGCACTTGTATAGTATTACACAATGATAAACGGAATGAAACCGTATTCAACAAATGATTTAAGGTATACATAAGAATTTGGTTGTGACAATTTTGAGTAAAACAAAAAAACCGTACTGATTCGTTTCATATATTTGATTTAAATTTCTAGCAAATACTTAAAATCGATAATATTAGGTCGGAAAGTGTAGGGTGAGTTTATAAGGTATCAGACTCATACCTTGGGTCGGACTCCTCTGATTTTCTTGCATTTGGAAAATATATTTTTAAAATCCGTCATGTAATGTACGCATAAAAGATTAACGTAGTACTCAGGGGGTTGTCCTTTTCCCACTTTTATTCAAAAGAGAAATTTACACTTAATTCACATATTGAAGAATTGATTATGAAGGAACTGTTCCCCAAACACTTTTCAGAACAGTTTTAAAGTTTGCAGTCAAAGTAGACTATCTCTCCTCCCCAAACCATCAAGTTTTGGTAAACTGTTGTTTCAGAATCTGTTTCATTCAAGTGTTACATTTGTACTTTAGTGATTTGTGATATGTTTTAAATATTGCTCTTACCGGCCTTTTTGCCTCAAATTAAAACGCCAAAGATGTGTTATATAAAGAAATATACCTCGAAATGTTTAGAAATCAGCAGCTTATATATAAGGGTTGTAATAGGATATGAACTTAGATAAAAAATATTACAGACAGTGTTCAGCTTTCAATTGCTTTTACAAAAACGCCTAACAAATGAACAATCTTTGAGTCAAACACTGGTATGAACTTGAGAATAATGTAATTTAAAATTATGTATTTGTTTATTTTAGATAAGATTGGAAGGTTATGAATTTCCAGTATATTCGACAGATTCTTGTCCTGGCAATGAAAGAGAATGGAAAGAGAGGTCTACCGCTATAAACTGCACAAAAAATAATGGATATATGTGTTTTCCAAACGAAGACATTACAGGACTGTTGGAGTTCTGTTATATATACACTCAATTATTGATTACAAAAGGTAATTGAAAAAAATGTCTCCTTATGTAAGGAATCTTATCAAACAGTTTGTAGGATGACAAAGGAATTCCTGACTAGCCCCAAATTTAAGTCCTTCAAACATTCGGAAAAGTCAGGCCAACCTGTAACAGTTAATACAAATGTCCTAAACGTCAGGGAAACATAAAATGTGAAGGCAGATACACAATTCGTGATATTGCCGGTGCTGTTAGCATATCGTGTTAGCAGGTGCATTTTAATTGATCGTATTTTGATAATACAAAATACTTCTGCCAGAAGGGTCTTATATTGACAGATGCCAAAAAAAAAAAAAAAAACGAGCAAAAAGCTAAACTTGTTTCACGTTCACAAATTCGATTATAGACAACTGTTTTAAATATTGTTACTTCTGACAAAACATTGGTTCACTATTTCGAACAAGAAAGAAACATTTAAAACAAAATATGGCCTACCAAAGACATTACAAGTAGTTACCAAAAGAATCATTGGCAGAAAGACGTTTCTTTATTACATATTCTTCTCCTGTGATTGCAAAGCCATACAGATTTCGGTTCTTAGTTGCAAAAGTGTTACAAGTCTGTATAACAGAAAAGATAAATTATAAAAAGAAGCCAGTGCCTCAGAGTTTTAACAAAATCAGCATACCGTGACACACTTGAGAAACGAATTTAGAGATTGGAAATATGTATTTAAAACCGCGGAAAATGCTTCGAAGGGATATAATGTTCATTTGGCTGTTTGATTTGAATCCTTTTGGGAAGTCGTACAATACGCATTACATATCAAACTACTCTCATATTGCCATGATTCTGTCAATCAATCGAAAATGTTTTATGTCATACGACTTTTTATCCATTTTATGTTTGTTAAATATCATCTTGAAGATTGATATCTTTTAAAAAAGATTAATCAAAAAGAAAAAAAAGTAATATAGGAAAATTGTTTAATGATTAAATGCACGTTCAATTGTTTATCGAATCGGGGATAGAAAAATACAAACATGTATATGTCACAGGGTCGTAAAGAAATAACGATCGAAGTCTGGATTCGTGATTTTATATAACACTGTGCCGGATAATTATGCAATTGCCAAGGTTGCATTTTTGCACCCGTCTAAGCTGCATAAATCGAAAAATTCAAATATGCATATGATAGACCGTTGCTTAAAGGAGTTAAGAACCACCTTTGTTATCATTGTATCTCACCTGTTAGGTGAGATATATACCTTTTCGAAATAAATTCCTACAGGAAAATAATTTTCCCCATAGGAAAAACAATACTCCTATAGGAAATTTCAAATTTGCTATATGAATACAAGAATTTCCTATTGGACTTTCAATTCCGATAGAATTTGATAAAATCCGATAGGAAATTTGAATTTCCTACAGGAAAACTACCTGCCTGATTCAAATTCCTGCAGGAAATATTCTTCTCCTATAGGAAATATAATTCCCATAGGATTTGTTGAAAATTCAATAGGATTGTCAATATTTCCTGTAGGAGAATCATTTTTCTATGGGAATTATTATTTTCCTATGGGATGTTATTTTTTAAAGGTAAATATCTCACCTGTCAGGTTAAACACACTAAAAACAAAAGTGGTTATATACTCTCTAGACAATGGTCTATCATTTGGTATATATGGACTGCATCTTAAGCGGGTGCAAAAATGCCACCTTGGCACTGGCATAATTATCCGGCACAGTGTTATATGCTCTTATATGTTATAAGAAAAGAAACAAACACAATAGTTTTCCTAATTATAATACCGATGATTTACCAACAGAATCACTGAATATAATGTTACAATGATATGTTAAACAGTGATCTAACCAGGTATCCTGACTTTAAATAATAAATGGAATACTGAATCTTTGAAGATCAGGGGCTCGTTTCATAAAGAGTCGTACGTCCAGACTTAACGCTGCGCCGGTGTAAATACGGGACTAGTTTGAATATTTGCGTTTCATTACGTCCGACTAAAGTTAAGCTAAAATTTTACGTCCACTCATTGGTAGGCGTTAGTTCGGCCGTACACATAAGTGAGCACATATTATGAAACGACGATTGTATTTTATCACTAATGCGATGTGAGTTACATGTATTGTCACATTCAGATACTGAGAAAGAACGATTTATACTTTTAATTCTGGTATTTGATTGCCTCGGGAGTTTCTTCGGAATTAATTTGGACACGGGGGTTTATCCTGAATAAATGTGAGAGAGAGAGAGAGAGAGAGAGAGAGAGAGAGAGAGAGAGAGAGAGAGAGAGAATAATTTATAGTGCCCTAAGTTTAATTTTATGTGTTGCATTTTATATACTTACATTATTTTTTTTTCTAACGTATTTTTTTCTTTCTACACCATTTACCATGAACAAGTTTACACCACATTAAATAATAACTTTACCTTTTAATAATCGTTCATTAAAATTGCTTCCCGAGAAAATAGCTAATATTTTTTGTAATTTATACATCTATATGAACAGTTTATTTTTATAACCAACGATGTATGTACCTGTAGATGCATAAATATTGAATGCTAATAATAAGCCGATTAAACTCACTGATACTAATGCACAATCATTAACTTAATTTGTGATTCTCTCTTTAAAGTGAAGATATGTATTGAAACATTAGAGTTTTGCCAAGTCTGCAGTTCAAACCGATTTGATAAATACAAACTATTATTTCTACACAATGGATACAGAAAGTGTAACTTATCAAAATAAATATACATGTATAAAATACATTATATTGCGCTAAAACACCGCAAAATGATTGAAAACAAAAATGCATTAATTTTTTTTATAACCCATAAATTTATTTCATGTGAAATAAATTCACATTCACATTCGCAATGACAAAGAGCGACAAAGGTCAGATAATTGGATGTCAACATCAATATTACAACTTGTAAATTTGCCCTAACTCAGTAATTTTTTTCAATATGATAAAGGTAATAAAATATTATATTTTGGACTACCCAATTACTTAAAATGATATATTGATTATTATGTTGAGCACATTACACAAGTTATGTACTTCGACCAAAATAATACCAAGTGAGACCGCTTTAAATTAAATATTATACATGTATTATACAGGTAGTTCATTTCCATGTGTTGTTGACACAAAATAACACTCCTTGCGCTGGTTTTCCAGAAAATCATTTACACTTCCATCATTTTTCGGTTTCCTTTTAATGTATATATTTTTATATATTTGTATAACTTAATTTTGATATCATGGGTTTTTTGCCCGGTAAATTGCTGAAGGAAAAGGAATATTATTTAAAAATTTTAACCTTTGTGTGAAACAAGAATTTATCTAATCTGAAATATATTTTAATAAAAATTATTACCATTGTTAGTTCCTCTAAAATTGACCATGTTTTAACAGTCTTTGTAAATGTACACCTATACATAACAGAGTAACAGAAACATTTTTATGCATGTGCAGTGCGCGTTGTCAAGGAATTATGCTAATGCTAAAGTCTAAAGTTTACGCCTCTAGTTACTCCGCTCTATGAAATGCAAAATACGCTCGACTAAGTTTCGGTGTAAGTCCTCGGACTAGACAAAAGTTAGGTCCAAAATTTAGGCCTCTTTATGAAACGAGCCCCAGGAGTACATTAGTACATGAATCTAGCGCAGTAAAGGATAGAATCTGTGGGAACTAGATTTGGCGGACTTGCGCTTATATAGTGAACGACGTTAGTATGGCATGCATATTAATGACTTAAAAGTCGTCTGTCATTGGTCAATGAGACAAATACCTGAACCTGGTCACAAAAAAACATGTGACTTATCACAACATTCAAAAATGCACTCAATCATACATACAGCAATGCGTTCTATCAGCAATGCGCGCTGATAAACATTAAATAAATTAATACATATGAACTGTGACATCTATACTTTTAAATTTAAAAAAGTTGCAAATGAGCGGATCAAATAAAATTTTAGAGAATCATTTTCATTTTAAAATTGATACAGAGCATTTCTATGTATTTTTTATTGGAATTAATAATATAAAAAAAAACATTTTATTCGAAAGAGTTTATTTCATATCGAAATGAAAAAAAAAATCAAATTAAATGAAACTAGTTTTATTGTTAAAGTTGTCGATATCAATGTAAATTCAAAAGATCATACCATTTGATCAATCCAATTTCTATCACTTTAAAGGTAAAATACAAAATATTGAAAATTGTCATTAATTCTGTTCTGTTCATGACACCTTCCCTTTTTCTTTTCAAAAACAAAACTTTTTTAAAACAAGACAGTTCTTATAAATAAACAAGACAGGTCTTATAGATATTTAAAAACAGGTTTCATACCATATGTCAGTTTTATTTTAATTTTTAATGTCATGATTTTGTTTCATTTCAGATACATGTCTTTTTTTGAACAAACGTCACTCAAGAGTGGATTCCATTAACTGTAGCCATTTTACAAACGGATGTCCTTATTCTCCTTACTATTCATATAAGATATTTGACTGTAAGTCTCCAGTGTTTATTTTTGCAACATTATGCAACACTTGAAGACCATGTCATAATGTGCATGCATATGCAGTTTCTCTAAAAAAATTAAATCAATCGTTGGAAGGGCTCAAGGAATATCGCACTTTATTTAATATGCATTGTAAGAGAAGAGTCAAAAACATTTATGTATAAATTTGACAACCAATCTCTGATAAAAACTTAATATCTTATCTTTGGGCGTGAAGATTAGGAAGAGGAATAAACTTTATTTTTTTTTTTTTTATAAAATGAATATGAATTATATTCGTGCATGCCTTGTAGGTTTCAGTACAGCTGTTTTCAATAATCAAGTTTCAGATTGGGTTACACAGCATTAAAAAAATGTAGTTTGGGGTGTCGAGTTTAATATGTAAATTTTACTCGACTCAAATTTGCATGTCATTAAATGAATGTTTATCACCAATTTTCGTTGTAGAATTGAACAATGTAATCAAATGTTTATCGTAAAATTAAAAAAAAAATCTTGTTTTTTTTTTTTTAACAGTAATCAAACAGCATATTATATATATTTTTTTAAATTGCTTAAAACCATCATCATATATAATATATTTCTCTACAACTTATGCTACACATTCTTAGAGATATTCAATGATGATGAATTGCAAATACAGACATACAATTATTAAACAAAGCAATTATTCTAATTTTTGCAGACCCAAGTTGTATATCAACTGGAAATGGCTGTTTTCTTGCTGAACCAAATTGTACGAGGTAAGACTTGATTATGTATGTAATATATATATATATATATATATATATATATATATATATATATATATATATATATATATATATATATATATATATATATATATGCCATGCATTGCTATCAAAACTATATCTTGAATCAGGAAAATGCACTACAAGATAAGTCATCATATCGAACTAAATCGATACCAATCATCAATGATTTATTGAAGTAGAACACAAAAAAGGGTGTAACTGTTGTAACTCCAGTCTTTGAAATATACAAAAATTGAAAGGCCTATTTTTTTTAATATCGATCAAAGATATTTAGTTTTTAACAATAACGGTAACAATCGACCCTCTCAGTCCCTCATTTCGTTTCAAGAATATACTGAAACATGGCTGAGGAAAAAGAATAATCGAATTCCTCTTAGATGCATTTCAGTTCGCGACAGGAGCTGATTTCCATGATATGAAAAACAACGTGAAGGTTGTCTGACTTTTCCATTCTTGCAATGTTACAAGATCTTATGAATATTAAATGAGAGTTTTTTTTAATGTAACAGAAAGACTTTACCCACGACTTTATTTCAAAAGAATACAGAACCTACCACATTAGGAAACATCACCATTAACGACAAAAATGACTATTCAACAACATCTAGTGAAGAAACCACGAAACATATCTATAAAGAAAAAAATCAAGTCAGCAAGAAAGATGTGGCTGTATTGGTTCTAACTGTGTTAGGAATATTTATTGTTATCTGTACCTTCTGCTGGATGTGTTTCTGTTCTAGAGAAGGTAAATCAATTTGAGAATTTTGTTTCTCTATTGCCCTAGTCACACATTCACGGATCAACTCCACGGTTCTACTACGGAATATTTTCCACGGTTGACACCGGAAAATCTAATTATCGTTAATTGATACGGAGTTAGTACGGATGCACTACGGAGTGGATACGGGTTGTTACGTACTAACAAGGATAGGGTAGAAAAAAGATAAATTTAGTGCCTGTTTGAAACGGTTTGCTTCGGTACAATACGGTTTCAATACGGAAACAATACGACTTAATACGGAGTGTCAAGTGCCAAGTCGACTGCGCTAAGGATAAATACAGTTTGCTACGGTGTAGGTAAGGATTAATACGGATAAAACCGGTCGTTTACGGTACGCCACGATTCACTACGGGGCTTCTCGGACAATCACGATTACACAGTCCGTTGGTAATCCGTGCACCAGTTTAGTTCTTTTCCAAACTTTATCGAATAAAGATGCCACCCAAACAAAAGATCTTGTAAACGAGTAATTGCAAAAAGTAAAAACCAGCCGGTGGCTGAAACTTGTATAACCCAAGCAAGCGAGGATGTTCCGGAAAACCACACACCTTCTGATACTGGAGTAGCCAGTAAAAAGACCCGGCTTCAGCCTCTTTACCTAACTAGCATTCAACAAGATGATGTAGTATCATGGTTCCAAGAGCATGAATATTTGTATGATAAGGGCAATGCTGATTACAAACTTACCGAGAGGAAAAATGCCCTATGGAAAGAAAAGGCAGAAGAGCTTGGCGTTTGTGATGGTGAGATAAAATTTCATTGGAATATATTATCTTCATTTCAATTACCAAATTTGGAACAAAACATTAATATAAGGAGTCATAATTTTAGAAATTTCTAAAAAAAAAATATACTGTTTTAGCTACTAAGGAGCTATTTGAATGAGTGATAGATTAATAATATAAATCTAGTTTTTTTCTTATATCCACAGGGCCAAGGTTAAAATCTTGGATGGACAGCATTCGCACGCAGTATGGTAAGCTGACAAAACGGCCTTCAGGATCAGGGGGTCGTTTGTCAGACAGAGACAGAGACAAGTGGACTTTGGAAAAGTTATCATTTTTGTCAAGACTTATCTACAGAATATCTAATCGAGGTGGAGCAGACGTAAGTTCCATAATGTTTTTCTATTCTTCTTATATTCAGAGGATTTTAACTTATTTGTTTTCATGAAGGTTGCCACATAAACTTTTCATGTGATCATGTTTTATAAAGGTGTTTACTATACTTCACATAGTGTACCAAAGGTTGAATAAAAAATTGAAATTTTATACTTTTTTCTTTTAGTTTATCTTTTCATAACAATTTAGGCTTTAGCGTCTCTGGTAAGTCTTTGATAGACGAAACGCGTGTCAGACGCAGTGCGGTTTTGATACTTGCCTGAATGTTGTTGTTAATTTGGTTTAATTGTCTATTTAATAACAGAACTGTTTTTGTTTTAGCTCATCGCCAAAATTCGTGACAAACATCCTGAACAAATACTTGCTTCACAGGAAAATGATGATGAAGAAGAGTATGAAGATGATAGGGTTGACTCTATATCGCCTTCCTCGTCCTCAGGAACGTGTAAAGAGCCAGATATGACAAAAAAGAAGAAGAGCGCAAATAAAGAAAATACATGTACTAGTGTTTTTCTTCAGCGTTTGGAAGAACGTATTCAACAGTCAACTGAAATGAAAGAAAACATTCTGGAACAAATTGCCAAGCCAGCCGACCCTAAGGTAGCTGAACGGCGTCAGTGGACACAGTGGTTCGGAACGGCAATATCGGAGATTGATGACTCACTGTGGACTGATTTCCAGGCAGAATCTCTTCAGTTGGTAAATTCTTTTAAAGCTCGTTCAAAACGCGTACAGCAGGCTAACAATTAACAGCAATATCAGCATTCGGATTTCGGCACAGCGAGACGTCTGCAGACCTGAAACTACACATCATGCCCTGGAGGATATTTACCAATATGGCAACACCAGTACCAACCCCCGCCTCCTTCTGCTATGCTTCCCATTCCAACAACAAATATGAGCAGGTCGTATTCCGCACCATTGTCAGCCTCAAGGACATCATCTTCCACCGGTCCCGGTTCTCATGCTACAGACACTACCGGCCCCTCAGACGAATCTGCGACAGCTACACGTGCAAGTTCAAATACTGGTGGTCAGACGGAGTCTTTTAGGGATTTGATCCATTTCCAAGCCTTTCCACCATGGATTCGTCTTGTAGTAGTGATATTGAAATTTAAACTGTTCTCTGTTTTGGTTTTTGTTTTTAAGTTAGAAAATTATAAACGTACAGGAATAGTACAAATGAAAATAGCTCTTGTAAATCATTTTGTCATTCTTTATATTATTATAACTTCTAGGAAGAATATTGCATTAATATATTTTTGTCTATAGTGAGGACTTTTATAGGCATATGACATTGGTAGTTTAAAGTCAGTCTTTGCAATAGGTGGACGTTGCCTTATTTGTATCTTGTTTTTTCTCAAATTTAATAAAATCTTTTGACTTTGTTATTCTACACTGTAAAACATGCTAACAATGCTAACGCTGTTACCCTTTATACATTTTATACCCCTATTTAACACCTGGGTCTTTCTTGTCCGTATCTTTCACCCACAACCTCCCCTAAACCACTCGATGAATTTTCATGAAACTTTCACACAACCTTTCTTATATAAAGTAGATGTGCCTTTATGATTGATTAAAAGGGGCATTCAAATTTCAAAGTCCATTCTTAATTAGTTTTAATAACCTCAACTTTGAGAATGCAAAGCGTGCTATTGACAAATGTTAACTATTTCTACACTCAAATTAATAAGCAACCAATGACCAAATTATGTTTTAATGATAAGAAAGATGTAATAATCCATTGATTATTTCTGACTTTTTAGCAATACTTTAGAACAGTCATTATATCATCTTGTCCTGCCATGGAACACACCCGATTGGGGAATTAAGGTAATGTTTCATATAAAGCCTCTGCTGTTTAGCGTCAAATGTGTCCATATTTCCACCCCTGGTAATTTGTAAATCATCCATGTTAACACCATCTCTCCATGCCCCAGGAATTACCTGGTGTCTTTCGTCTTCCTGGTCAAGTAGAAGATTCTGGTCCCCAGGGTATTTCATTCTCATGATGTTATGAAGGCACACGCAGTTTCGGGCTCCTGATTCATGACTGAAAGTAAACATCTGAATCGATTTGCAAGAATACCAAACGCATTTTCAACAACTCTTCTACTTCTAGATAACCGATAGTTGAAAATTCTCTCTTCATAAGAAAGACATCGTCTAGAGAAATGTTTCATAAGCCAGGTCCTCATACCAAAAGCATCGTCTGCGATGATATAGTAGCAAAGGGGTTTATCATCACCGGGAAAATGGGTCGCTGTTGGCAGTCCCATTAATCCTCTTTCAATCGCTTGTTTAAGATCACTTTGGTTCCAAATCTGGGCGTCCGAAAATCCACCTTGAGCGCCAATATTAACCCATCGGTAGTCAGCGTTAACTAGAGCCATCAGTACAATAGAGTGGTAACCTTTATATTTATAATACAACGATCCTCCATTTTTTGGACACCTAATTGGTACATGTTTTCCGTCGAGAGCACCTAGTGTGTCGGGGAACTGTCATTTAGCCCCAAACTGTTCTGCTATAGCTTTCCACTGTTCAGGTTCCGTAGGTGTTAAGAGAACGTCTTCTGAATAAACAGACACTATGGCCTCGCATACCTCTCTTACTATACCACAGATTGTATTGTGGGCAACTCTGAAACCATACATCAGTGTGTGGTAGCTATCCCCCGTAGCTAGGTACCTCAGAGTAATTGCTAGTCTCAAACCAGGGTCAATACATTTCCTGTACCAAGTGTTGCGCTTCTCAATCTTGGAGTAACCATGTGTAACAGTTCTTGAAACATAAGAGGGTCCACTCGTACAAAATTCCTATATGCAGATGGATCTTCTGCATACATCTCGGACATTAAGGCTTCATACTGGCCATGGATAGATCTTCGGAGAAGCCAATCTCTCGTCCACCATCTCCGCTGCCTTCGATCACGTCTCTGGTCTTGGATGGCCTGAATCATTGCCCTGGCATTTTGTGAAATGTCAATGTCTAGTTCTAGCAATTTCAAAGCAAGCATCAGTTGTTGATTATTCATGTTTGATAGAAATTTTGTGACTGATGGTCAGACACAGAGTTTTTATAGGGTTTATAAATGTCAGCTGAATGAATGTCATTAATGACAAGCATGATAAGCATGGCAACGCTTTATTATACTAGAATTTTGCCTTGTACCTTCGTACTCCGTACAGTGTCGTTATAAACGTATAAAAACGTAATAAATCTTAAAATTCCTTTGTTATTCGTAATCAAACGTAATTGGCCCGTGTCACACCGTAAAAAGATCTAAGCAAACTCTTCTTATCCGTAGTAAATACTTACTAGAACCGTATAATCACGTAGCTCTCCGTATCAAATCGAAACAATCCTTGACAAATTAGATACATACGAATTACTACGGATTTATACGGAGTTAAAACGGACTTCTACGTTCTAAAACGGTTTAGTAAGTTTTACTAAGGAAGTACTACGGTGGTTTCATCCGTAGTGGAATTTTGAACATGTTCAAAAATTGTCGCAGCTATACAAGTATTGCTACGTTTGGATACGATAACAGACGGAAAAGCCACGGGTTAATACATATCGCTACGAATGATTCCGGATCGCTTCCGTAGCTAATCCGGCATTTAATCCGTGAATGTGTGACTGGGGCATTAGGCATTGATAATATTTAAATATCTACATATTCATAAATGTTTGTTTGCATTCATATATACCAGCACCCAATTTTTACACGTCTATTTAAGGTGTAAAACAAAAGCAAAAAAAAAAAAAAAACCAAAAGCAATCCAGTCTACATTATTTAAATATTTGCGATAACAGTTGAAAGTTATGATTATATATAAAATACATTTTCCTTTTTAAAATATCAAGGAAATCCAACACGCAAAGAAACGTGCGATAAAGAGAATCTTGACGAAATGGAAATGATACCATTTATTATAGGCAAAGACAAGTATCAAATGGAATCCACAGAGGATTCATTTGATCCTATCGACCGAACAAGTGAGAAGGTTTTTTTTAAAAAATGTGTTGATGTTATTATTAATTATTGATCTTGATTATTATTTTATTAATTGATTAATATTTTTTTACATTAAACCTTACATGCACGCAATTGTGTTGTTTTCAAAAAAAGATCCTTAAAATTATCAATGTAACGTATACACGGTAACTTCGCTGCAGAGAAGTGATTATTGTTCTACTTATATTACATCTACATAATCAAAATGTATACAGACTTTTTTTAACAAAGTTCATTAATTTGTTTCTGATGTTTAATTTGAGGTTTATTTCATCGATTGTTTGTCTTAAAAACCGTAAATTGACCTATCTTTGGATTTGAAAACGGCATGACGTATCAAAATGTTCAAATGGTATGCAGTGGTCAAAAATTTAAAGTGATAACCTTTTCTTTAAATTTTGTCAAGGACCTTTCTTATGTTCATTATGACATTAACACATTATTTTTTGGTCACGAGGTGTTGTTACATCGCGTTTTGCTTATTTATTCGATGCTTATAGATGCTCGAAGTCGTTTCAATACAACGATGTTAAAATTCTATTATTTTGGCAAAAAGTCTCATCGCAAAAGTTGTAACTTCACGCTGCAAGATACGGCACAAGTGTCGAAGCATAAGCATTGAAACGTTTTTGAAACAGTTTAAAGTGTATCAGAAAGTTCTAACAATATTCATTCAACTGTGTGAAAAATATCTCAAGATAAGGCCTTTAAAACAACGTTTTATCTAATAAGTTATCCATACACAGCAATTTCTATAGGGATTTTGCATTGAAAATATGAAAATATGACGTTATTATTCACTTCAAAAATAGGTCAATGAGCTATTTGGATAAGAGTAATATATAAATTAAGTTCCTACAAATAGTTTTACCAAATGTAATAATTTATTATGAAGAAGGTTTTGAAAATATTGAAGGAAAATGTTGAAAAAATCTTTCATATTTTTCATGAAAACACTTTTAAAATGAAATGATATCTTATAGACGTGTACTTAAAAATTATTTGTTAGTCCCAAAACAAAATTATGCGTTTGTTGTAAATGAGAATTTTTCTGCCCAAGAACTACAATGCTATCTCCATATCCTCATATCAAGGTCACAGTGATTTGATTTCTCTGTTTATAATTATTTAGTTCATTTTATAATTTTCTTATCTTTGATTAGTAGAGACCAAGGGTAATTAGATTGGTCAGTTGATGCACTTTAGATCCAAGAATATGATCTCCAAAGTATGGTTCTTATTATGTTTTAAACCGTTTCACATTTAAATATTACGAAATAGAATAATTACAAGAATTGTTGTTCAGTTAAGTGTTGAGGCCCATTGGCCTTTTATTATAATTAACAAGAGATAATTATGTATTCATTTAAAACATACGTTTTTAAAAAAAATGTAAAGACAAAATATTTGACTTTCATTTTATGATAATTGTGAACTGGATATTTTTTTTTTCTAAATTTATAAAGGTTCTTCGACGGACCTAACTTTTATTTGATTGATCGATAGATAATCTTTTTCAAAGTATGATATCACAGAACAAAAATCAATATCGGCTTTTACTTATTTTAAATGAATATTTAGCAGTTTTTTCAGAGAAATTGGAAAAATTATTTAACGATAAACATAGTTTTTAGAGCAAAAAACTTGGTGTCAATTAATGTGTTCTATAGTTATAAAGTTTAATTATCAAATTTGAACCAATCCCGATTTGAAGAAAAAAAAAAATGATCTCGATCAGAAATATTTTAATATAAAAAATTTACGAAAATACTGCAGTTTTTTAAAGAGTAATTGATCCGAATTATAAAGTCATTAAAACCATTTTACAGTTAAACAATCTTGAATTTTTGCAAAATTGTGATACACTTCTACTTTTAGATGATTTCAGTTTAGGATAAGCGTAATTACAATCGGGGTCGGTTTGAATTTAGAATTTTAGATTTTCTTTAATTCTATTATTTTGTTTCATTTCTTTGTTGAAATATGTTTATGTAGCAATTGTCTAACGCAAGTGACAGTTTAAATGCAGTTTTATTCCATGGGTTTAAATAATATCTACAATTCTTATTTTTCATTTTCATAAATATTTTTTTTTTAAAACAAATTATAAAGTTTATATGGCTGTGTTGGATAATATGTATTTATAGGTAACTGTGCATTGTGAATTAATTGAAACCAAATTTTTAGCTAGCTCTAAGATATCCTGCTCGCAGGCTGAAACGATGTTTCCAATTTGTATAGATTCATATAAAGCAATTGGAAGCTGATATCGGAGACATTTTTGTATAATCATTTTTCAAAAATAATTCTTTATAGATCCATCAAATAGTTCATTAGTGTGTCGAGCCACCTTAAATTGCAATTGTACTGAAATTATTGTTTTTATCGCCTAGAATCAGCACATAACAAGGTTATGCAAGAATGGCAGAAAGAAGATGATTTCTTTGTTTCAACAAGAGCATGTAAAAAAGTAGAAGAAGTCATCACAAATCACAGAACTATTCTAGTGACAGGCCAGGCAGGATCTGGGAAATCAGCAATTATTCAACACATCGCACTAAAATATAAAAATGAAGGCTGGATTGTAAAATCATTATCAAAATTAGTGGAAATAAAACAAGAAATTAATTTGAAAAGGAATTTGAGGAACAAAATTCTTTTGGTTATCAATGACCCTGTAGGCAAGGAATCATTCGATGAAATAGCATACCGGTCATGGAAGAGATGCGAAGAAACGTTGAAGACATCTGTAAATGATGTCAAAATATTGAATGTCAAGTAGAAACTATGTACTTCGTGATGGAATATTTGAAAGACTTGTAATGGACAAAGAAAACGTCGAAGAAATTAATATTGACCAATATCCGTTAGATGACGACGAAAAACACAGAATTTGGGACAGTCACTTGTCCAAGCACGTTTTAATTGAAGATGTTGATTTAGAAGAAGAGTTTGCAGATATCGTAAAAGTCAACACCCGTTTCCCGCTTAAGTGCAAATCATATATTTCAGCGATAAGAGTACCAAACCAGACGGATTAAATTGCTTATATTACTACGTTTGGTATTTGTATATAATAAATATGTTTCAGTGGTCAAATTCGAACATTAGAACTTGTTCTCCTTACTTTCTTTAAAAAATGCCATACATGCCTACAAAATAATGCCGAAAAATTGTAAAAAAAAAATTGAAAGAACCTTTTAGAATGTTAAATATAGAAAAAAGAACATCTGTTTGAATGTGTTTTTTCATTTACAAATATCACCAATGATATCTACGTATCTGTTAACTTACATTGTAAATTATGTAAAATTCAACCACAGGGTTGTGTATTAGTGATTGGAATTTGCATCTGGAAAATGATAGAAGGGGATGTGCCAGTCTTGAAGAGACTGGTACATGAAAGCTGTATGATTTTTTTCTCTCTTGTTTATCAGATTTTGTCGGCACGAAGAGTCTTGGGCAAATGAAAAATATTTAAACATACGTTTGTTATTATTTTGATTAATTGAACTCTTAACATCAGCAGTCAAAATAAAGTTATAATTATAAGTCGGCTATACTGCTGCAAGAATCTTATCTGTATTTGCTAATAGTGTCTTCTTAATTCGTTTAAATATACACATGCAACGCAATGTGATAAAAATACTGTTAGTCTTACTTTAAAAAAATTGGTTTTCCGAAACTAATATTCCAAGCAAGTTATTTTGAGATCCTTTTACGCTTCTCTTCTAGAGAATATTAATTGTAAAAGTAAGAATACAATATTTTATCCTAAAATTATACCATAAAAAAAATAGTAAAGCGGTTTTAGTTATCATAATAATTAGTATTTTATAATGATAGTTTACGAGACATTTTCGTTTTATTTCCGATCGCACACTTACCAACTCAACTTTATCTATTGAACAATCTGTCGAACCGGCTTGCAAACTGTTGCCTAAGGCCAAAGGCCGCGGGCAACAGTCTACGAGCCGGTCCGACAGATCAACTGTTGCTCGAGACACATTCAACATTTGTTTTGGTATACCCCTACTAATTTGATGACTCCTTTTTTGCTGAATATGACGTCACTGGTCAACAGTCTTTATTAACAGTCGATTCTAACAGTTCCAATCCAACAGTTTTAGTCCAACAGTCACAATGCTGAACTTTTTTCCATAAAGAGGTATAAAGGAACTGTTTTCAGGGATATAAAAAGGTGTTTTATTGTATGTCTTTTTGGGAGAAAGATTTTTATCGAAGCAGTGAAGAATCGTTAGGTAATATCAATGATGTGCGAACAATGATTGCTAAAGATAATATATTTATATCCATTTTATTTTATGTCGGTAACAGAGAGAATCCGCGTAGAATATTACATTATCTCAATTTCAGAATAGGATATAATTGTTCTTTTTCTGTCCTAATTCTATATATCTTTTTAATACCACCACTTCAGTATCATACTTAATATATGAATAGCATGAACATTCATCTTGTTCTTATAACCTACAATAAAATGCATAATTTACAATAAACATGACGTGCTTACAATATTCATTCATTCTTATCTCATACTTATTTTTCAGAAACCCTAATGCCTGCATGCAGTCGGAAACTTGTTCGAAACTGATCTCTTATAGTTTTAGTCATGTATTGAAGTCATTCATGCATTTCAATGTTTGTTTGAAGTTTCAAACTGAGTGTGTTTAACAACTCTTGGGAATAGGGTGATGTTTTATATATGTACGGGAAGCTGACAAATAAAATGAAAACTTTCTCCCTGTAGAAAGACACATACAAACAATTGTGGTCAAGTCATTTAAGCTATGTGCAAATCGGACCAAATATACCCATATCTACTTCAAAGATAAATATATTCAATAATATTCTTTGCGATGCATAAAGAGCCTTATTAAAATTGTATAATAGCTACGGGAAAGAATGTGAATAAATGTCTGTTGATGTTGAAACCGTCGTAAAAAAAAAACAATGTTCCTGATAATATTTGAACCATATTTCAAAATATGCTTGTTCAAAAAGCAATTCCTTTTTTTTTTGGCGATATAAACCTGTTTTTTTTCGGAGACTGGTTGAATTTCAACAGTTTTATTTTAAGAAAAATCATGATTATAAAAATATGTACATGGATAAGCAGCTTGTTTACTAAATTTAACAGTGCCAACAGATTTTTTTAATTTTAATATGTTTCTGATTTACCAGACAAAAACAACATGAAGTAATTAAACTATTTTTTATTGTTTGCATCTTGAATTTAATAACATATAATGTTTGCATAATTGCACAAAATAGTTCTATGTATACAAACGAGTACAGTTTCGTTGTAACATAGTAAATGTAAACGAAAGTACTCAGTTTCACAAAAACTACATTCGTTTTGCCCCAAAGATGCTCTTTAATTTGATGAAACACGTTTCGTTTTTCATAAGCTATTTACATACAATCGGTTTTACTTCTCGAGCCAAACAGAACACTTCAAGAGGTGTCTACGCATGAAATATCTCGGATTATCAATCAATCTAATCAATGCTCTCGACGCGTTTCAAAAGCTTTAATAAGTTATTAAACAACTTTGATTGACAAGATATTCACATGCTTTTTCAGTATTTTGCTAACATAAACCGGTTTTTGAATCATGCAGCTCTCTGCACATAATGTTGAAATCAGCCTGATGAGGGTGCTGTTTTGCGGAGATTGATCCCTTGTCTAATTTCAGCACGTAAGCGGTCCAAAATATTATCCTCTTCTTGTTCTATAGGTCTCGTTGGCTCTGAAAATCAAGTCAAAAAAGTTTAATTAAAATTTTTTTTACTAGTTTTTTATGTTAAAAAAAATTGTATTTATTTTAAAAAATATATTATGATTGTATCAAATCAGTTTAATGCTTCATTTTGTTATGGGATCAATCTACCAACAGTAGTTCTCATCCATGCAAGATGTGTGGTAATAAGTGTTTTCGTGAAAATCAATTTTCATTGACTGAGTGAAAATCACAATTTCAAGGAAACATACTCGTGGCAAATGATCCCGTCAATGCAATATGTTAATAGATATTGAAATCCTTGATATCCTGGTTTTAAACAGGTTAATATAATTATAATTTTTTAACTATAAAATAATAAAATTCATTTTAACGACACTTACGTTTCGGAGAGGCTTTGGCTGCTGCTAGTTTTTGTTTCTTTCTGCGCTCTGCTTTTTCCTCTTGAACTTTTCTTTCTTCGTTTTCCTAACCAAAAATATGTGCACCATAAGATTAGTTGTTTGAATTGTTCAAATCTCAATTTTTTAAGCTAACTTTTTAAAATCATATCTTTGAGCTAAATGCCATGGGCTTGAATTAAGAGATTTTTAAGAAGAAAAATTAATGAGCAATTTTGAAGGTCAATGGCTAACTTAAATCGGAAATCATTACCTGATGTGCTCTTTTGTTTATTGATGTAATTACTAAAAGCACATTGAAGTTTTAACTCTTTTGAATACATGTACAACAAAGCAATAACCCCGCCCAACCCCACAACTCACTTCGTTATTTTAAATGTCTTTTCAAACAATTTCATTTACTTTATTATCAAGTTTAAACATCGTTTTTCTACAACATTGGACATTGAATTTTCTCTCTTTATTTGTTTAAGAGTAACAAAAAGCTAGCCTTGAAATGCTGCTCAACCTAACTTTCACTAGTAAGTAGCAATATCATAATATCATACCTTTTTACACCGTTGGATATTCTCACAGAATGTATTTAGGGTTTCAATACATTCATCCAACTTGAAACTTTTCTCATTCTCACAAAAATATTTAACTAATTTTTTCGTCCAAGAATCAATCGTTTTAAAATCTTTCTTCAGTGACTTTATCTCGGTCTTGGCTTCCTGTAATATAACAGCAATGTCTATTAATAAATATAATGTATCAATGATTTTGTCTCAGTAATTGACAGTTAAAGTTTTTATTGGTGCCACAAAATTGTACGGTAAAATTTGTTTGACACACTTCTGTGAATGAAGACAACAACAAATAATAAAAGCTTTAAAAGCTATTTATAGAATGCAGTGGCATTGTATTATAAATAGAAAAATGCTTGTAATTTGAGAGATTATTTTTCAATTGTCCTATTGTGGTTGTTTTCGGGAACAATTTAAAGTAGTGTTTTTAGAGTTATGAACACAACCGGTTGACGTAAAGGAATAATAAGCCACCTTTGATTAGAATTGTTTAAAGTGACATGGTGAGGCGCAAACCCATGAATTACCAGATATCATTTTTTAAGCGATTTCTACATCTCTTATATACAGTCATACTTCGTTATCTCGAACTAAATAGGACTGTTTAAATCTTTGAGCTTATCAAATTATTCGAGATATAGGGATTTAAACAGTTCAAAAATAGTGGTTGTGACGACAAAAACACTATTTACACATATCCATTGTATTTGAGATGTTAGTATCAGATTTTGATACATCGAAGTTCAAATGTATCATATGAAACGATGAACTATTGAAAATTTACAGTGTTCAAAATTTAAAAAATCTTATCAAAAAAGAAAAAAAATAAGTCGTTGGATCAACACGTAATTATTGAGTTTCCCTTCCGCTTCATAGTCACGCAAACGCAATGGGAATGTAAATACTGCAGCGTGGCATTTATTATGACCAGGCGGAGCTCTTGGTGACACATTCTGTCTTCTAGTCAAAGAACTAATTTTATTTGAATATTAATTAAGATACACTATCTATGAATGCATTTGTCTTACTAAAGACATC
Source organism: Magallana hongkongensis (assembly GCA_015776775.1). Taxonomy (NCBI): domain Eukaryota; kingdom Metazoa; phylum Mollusca; class Bivalvia; order Ostreida; family Ostreidae; genus Magallana; species Magallana hongkongensis. The sequence goes on from CM027469.1 coordinate 27,693,511, forward strand.
GAAAAAACCTTAGATTCCAGGGTGTTTTTTTGTTCTCATTACGTCAATTCCATTGTAACTATATTTGGACAGCAATCGCAATCACGTGACACTCAAAGCAATGTCCAAAACAACTCGGATTGTTTACATACGAGTTTTAAAATCTTTTGACGTGATAAGGGACTTTTATTGCTAGAGAATGTGTATAATCATTTTTTTACACATCTTCTTATGTCCGTTCTCATAATTAAAAAGTAAAAAATATATTATCAGTCATCACTTTAGATTTGATGTGTTTTTTTTTGGGGGGGGGGGGGGTATTGAGTAAAGATACAAACTGTTTCAGGTTTTTTTTGTCAACCATTTTGGAAACCCTGACTGAAAATTTCATACTTTATTATTGTAAACAGAATATTATTTGAACGTGATACCCATGTTTTCATTAAGTAGAGTTATCAATATGATTACTGATTTCCTTTTGTTAAGGTTGGTAATTCTCATCAAAGAAATTCTTTGATAGAATACAAAGATGAAAACTTACCTGTAAAAAACTTTTGAGTTGGTTTTTGACGTCTGCCGGACAGTTTTTAAGGTTTTTGTCAAGTTTTGAAACACTGTCCTCAACATCCTTCACTTCTGCTGTCAGAGCATCAATTGTGAACCTTTTTGAGAATAATGCGGTTTAATATGATATTTGAACACGTTTCCATAAAGCACATTGGTTTTGTCGTTTACTGAATTTTGGTATATCAAATTATATTTAGTACCAGACTATATAGTGGTGTATCTAATTCAATTTGATAAAAAATAAAATTCAGTAAACGACAGTTTTATAAAGGAGGGCAACACAGGATTGACTTATGTCTACAATCAACGACTGTTTTGATTACCGAGAGCAGCTACATATTAAACAGAGACAAGTTGTTTAAAAACAAAATAATTTGATTCTGATTGTAACGCGTTTATTGATTGGCTAAAAAATGTGTTTATATCATATAAAAAATGTTGCCTACGTCACAGTAGGAACTTATCAATCCGCGTGATGGTACGTTAGAATTTTGTGCATTTTTACGTCTTTTTAAAGGTCAAATTATCGTTTTTATCTATAATTAGGGGTAAAAAAATAATTATAAGCAACGAATTCAATATTTATTAGTTTTATACGATATCAAATAGTTTTAAACAGTTTTCAAAAAAGCGTAAACTGCCCTTTACCATTTCATAACTAAATCAAAGTACTGAAAGTACTGATAGGCGGAAGCATGATTGCAAGTTGTCAATGTTGTCAATCAGAATTAGTTTGATAACATAAAACACTATTTTAATATGTCAATTAAGGTATATACATGTAGTAAATGTGGAAATACCCTGTTACTGCACCAGATTAGTCTGGGTCATGCCTTAAATAAAGATTAAATGAGAAGAGCAATTTAAACATCAAAACATTTATTTTGTGAAGTACATTCGTATAACAGTTGATACTTATATGCAAGCTGAAATTACAGGAATACATTTTCATTTATTATGCCATTTTTATTAAAAATGTTCATGTTGACATCAAAATGATGAAAGAATATTATAGTATTAGAATTTAGTAAACTGAACTTCTGAAACTGTAGTATTTTATTCTTTACAATAATGTTTCACAAAAAATGCAGAAATGACATTTGTACATCACTTGATTACAGTATTTTACAGAATCAAGTAGTATGTGTGTCACTTTGCTTACCTGAGAAGCAATAGCCATTAAGAAATCAGCTTCATAGAATAATACACAAAATATCCGGACAATGAGTTGTAAAAAAGGTATTCGATAAAGAGATTTTGATGTTTTCTTAATATATTCTCAAGTTTAACAGTAACAGGATGATTTCAAAGTCATTTTATATGTGGAGAATTGCAGACCTCTTATTGATCCTCAGATTGCAGTTCATATATTTTGTTGACAAATGTTTAAAACTTAGAAAGAATGTATTTTCTTACTGTACTGTATACCAAACATATTTTACAAAGATCAAATATGCAAATGTTGAGAATTACAATACAATGTAAAAGCCCAGTAATTTATGGATAACTCAATAATGTACAAATTATGTGTCCTTTACAATTGCTCCATGTTGTACTGTCAAATCACAGGTCTCTAGTATTGAAGACATTTGAACTTTTACCTTTTAAGTTTTTATTTTAATACTAATGGAATCTTCAAGAGAACTTCCACCATTACAGAACATAGACTTTCAAAGAATCCCTTTATGGTTGCATGCCGTAATGGTTTTTTTGGAAAGCGTGTAATCCTGGAGTGTGTCATTTGTAGTAACAACAATTTCAATTCACTAGTGTTGTCTTGCATCCATTATACCAATGACCACTGTCTTGATATTCTAAAATGTGTTGATGAAAAATGAATAATGGATATGTTATCAAGCAATATTTCATTACAATATACTTGACCTCCAAAAAAGAAAACATGGATTTAAAAAAAAATTAATCTATAAAATATTTTGAATTTATATGTGTTTTACATTACATAATTTATTTTCAAAAGTATACATGTATCTTGCAAATTAAGGGTGAGATATACAAGAATATCACACGATATGAATTATCAATAATTGTAAGGTTATTTTGGTATATTACATACAATAATGGAAAATATAGTAATTGAACTGTAAATGAAAGTTTAATTTTTTTCTCCAAAATTCTTCAGTTTTGAATTGCATTTAGTACAAGAATATTTACTATATTATTAAAGATATGACAACAAGATATCTGTGAGTCAATGCTCACTAGTGATACCCCTGCTCAGATGTGTATACAAAAAAGCATAGTTAACATTACATGTAATGGGAAGTTGACATCAAATATTTTGAAAAATCAATCCTACTGAATGGCATGCCTTAACAAAGACTGAGTTAAAATTTCAAGCATCTGCGATTAATGCTGAGATAATTTTGACAAAATTTGTGTTATAGACAAACAGACACACAAGGGTAAAACAATATACCCCCCCCCCCTCCTTCCGAGCATGGGTATAATTAGTTCATACTTAAACAAGAAAACCACGGGGAATATCGTATTTAAATTTAGTTGTATTTACTAACCTTGAAAATGGCGTTAAGGCCATTAAGATGAGGATTCCAGCATATTTCAGATGCCCTGCTTCCATTTAGAAGTTGCAAACGTGCAATGTTTGTCCCTCTTTAAAAGTGCTGAACTGGGAAGCCAACACCACATTTTTATAGCATCTGTCTTTTTCTTTGTTTTGCTTGAATTTAGTTGTGCACCCAAATTTAGCAACTCTCCCCTTCACCAGATATGAAGAATAATGTTGAGCTCTCATTGTCTCCTCTTGTCAGTTAATGTTAATCAGTTTCTTGACATTCATCTGAAAGAACATATACATATAGAACAAATAGATTTATGTTAGGCTATTATCTATAATCATTGTCAGGTATATAAATGAGTCTTTTTGGAATCGCAATTAATCATGAACATGGTAGATCAAAGATATACCGGTATATAGTCCAAGTTCTCATGAATTGAAAATTTAAAATCTAAAAACAAAAAATGCAGTCATGAAAATTATCATATAAATTAAGATGTAGAGAAATTTCCATAGGAAATTTTACTAGTCACTTTCATTATAGAGTCATGATAAGGTAATTCTGAGATACAAGTAAATACAGTAGGTAAAAGGATAAATCATATTAATTTTTTTTAAATGTTCAATTTAATATCTTTGCAATAGCCTATCTGGAATATTTGTTATATCAACCTTTATGATACTTAAAAGCTATATTTGAGATATTTTTTTGAGAAAATTCATTTGCATTATTCATGAGTCATTTTTAAACCAAGCTGAATATTGTAGTTTTTTGTAAGCAAAATGAATGAACCCTATATCATACAGTGCAGTTCGTAACATATTATAAAATCACCATGTGAACATATAGATCTGCAAAGATGTCACAAAATATTAAAGGTTTAAAAAAAGGAAATGTTATCTTCCTTTATATGTGATTCCATTGTGCTAAATTTTAATCTTTAAAGATATCCTGTAGGCCTCGCCTTGTACAGTATTTATAACAAAAGACCGACATTTCAGAATTATCGATGAATGCCTAACACAAACAATATAAATTCTTTCATAAAATTTATGTACTTATCTGAGATTTCTTTTATTCTAACCCCCGCTTATATATTGTGACATGTCTAAGCCGCAGGTCACAATATACAAGCGGGGATTAGAGTCAGAGGAATTTCGGATTAAGAATGTACCAGCTCCTCGATCAAGATTATTGTAACATGAAAATCTAAAATGATGAGGCAAACGTTTATACAATGAGAAATAACACATTAATTACCAAACTTACCTTACGTATGTCGAAGATGGACAGTCACCAATTGTTCTCAACGTGGGTTTGTTGACAAAAATTTTACACTGCATAACGTTATGCAGTATTGTCTGAGATTACTACGCGAAACGTTGGTATGTTTACAAATAATTTATAGGCATTGTATCATTCTAATAATCTTTTTTAAAGAGATTTATACACACCCTTGTTTTTTTTTTAAAGCATTCATTACCTGTTACCCTATCAATTTTTGGGAGTTGATTTTAATCAACTCTCCTATGCAGTCACTCTGGCAAACCGAAAGTGAAACAGTGTTTGAACCTAAGCACAAATCATCACCGCTGACAAGTCTTAGTTCTTTAATAGAGTAGAAAAATTCGACGTAATTTTTGCTGAAGCATTGTTTTCAAGGAAACTTATCTATTAACACTTTGAAAATAGTAAGATGTTATGTAATACGAACAATTTAGATATTTATGTAGTCTCGTGTATTCCTACGCCAGAGTTTAATATAGTCTCGTTCAACCAGACGCTCGGCTGTCTCCGTAAATCTCCGACAAACAGAGAGTCTCTCTTGCTTGTCGGAGTTTAACGGAGACAGCCGAGCGTCTGGTTGAACGAGACTGGAGTTCAACATCAATAGTGCTTGGATCCATACAATTTTTAGAATTGTTTCGATTACTAATACAAAGTTTGAAATCTTCTTTGAATATTACACAACATGATTCATATGGGGTTTCTCTAAATTCTTGTCTAAAAAGTCTAATTAAAATTCATATTATAAAAAAGTGCGTAATTTAAATACAGACTAGAAACTAATTGCCACGCAAGATAAGTTGATTTTAAAATATATGATAATCGATAAAATCAACTTCCGTCAGTACTTCAGTACTTTGATTTCTTCTGTACTCATAAACACGCAATTTCAAATTGAACTATTTTTTCCCTCGGAATTTCATCTACAGGCATCAGACTCCGTGCTTATCCCTTGTTTATGTCGCATACCATCGCAAGAGTTATCGTTCGTTCCTGTACTATCAAAAACGTTAATCTACCACTTGCTATCTTTGCTATAGGCATTTTCAATGGATAATTAAAAACGATGAAGTAAAAATTTAGAGACATACCACAGTTTTATTATCAGAAACGATGTTTAAACGGGGGTCGAGCAGTGGGGGGGGGGGGGGGGGGGGTGTTATAGAGTTGTGTGCCCTTAGTTTAAATAACTTCCGATAGTTTACCATGAAAAAGGGCAAGAATTTGACCTATGACGTAGAAGGTCATGAAAGCAATTGCAATAGGCGCTTCCGCCTAAAAAAAATTTTTTAATTCATTCTTAAAATGATAAGCTGGTCCATTTGCATGTCTATAAATAACAATCGTTTATTTAAGGTCCCTTACTTGGAGGCCCTATTTAGGTCAGGGTATAGCTCCCCCACAAACGCAAGGGCGTCCTTGTCCCTTTTCTCCGCCTCCTCCACGAGGTAATGTAGCAGGGTGACCCTGGGATTGCTTGCTCGTGTGTCTCTCAGTTTGTTCAATGAACTAATCTTGAAGCCTTTTGCGTCGCCAGCGTAACCTCCCTGAAGAAATAAGGAGGTACACGTAACAAAGAGATAAAATTATTACTATCGCATATTTCTGCAGGAACAGGAAGATAATTTATTGTCATAATTCACTTGTATAACAAATGTATGATGGATTAAGACACATGTTGTTATTTGGTTTGGAAGGTTTTCGTTTTAATTTTTCGTGTTTTTCATCGATTTTTAACAAAGGCATTTGCATAGATAGATAGATAGATAGATAGATAGATAGATGGATAGATGGATGGATGGATGGATGGATGGATGGATAGATAGATAGATAGATAGATAGATAGATAGATAGATAGATAGATAGATAGATAGATAGATAGATAGATAGATAGATCACAATAAAAACCTTACCGCATTCATGAAGTTTCCTGTCTCCAGAACGTATCTCAGAAACATCTCAAACGACTCGTTGTGCAGTAAATGCTGGCACGCGTTGACCACTGACTCAATGTTTGGTCGAATGGCGGAAACATCCTGTTTAAACTCGTCCTTTAGGACCAGGCCGTTGATTCGGGTATCGTAGGCTTGTAATTGGATAAGTTGTACGTAAAACTTCTCGGCATTACCAAGTTTTTCTTGATCACCGTCGAAATCTTTTAGCATTGCGACCTTTTTTGCAATAGGAAAATGATGCATCAGTTCAACTGAGTAATCGATAAGTAAAAAACAATTTTGTATTTCATTTTGTCATGATAGATAGTGACACAAATAATTGTCTGTTCTTTACATCTTGTAAAAAGTAATTAATTTTATATTTAGCAAATTTAACCAAATATTAATCATGCCTCGAAAAAAATTGTAACGTTTTTATTTTCAAGAACAGTGAAAGGTATATACACTGTACCTCATCCTCAACCGGAAGTATTTTCTGTAAGCCACGCAGGCGCTCTGGGCCAATTTTGTCTATGTCCCCCTCCTTGATCATGGCGACAATTTCACTGTGTGATTCTTTGAACTGTTTGAGGAATATGTTCGTGTTCATACTCCGTTTGGGATCAAGAAGCAAGATCTGTAGATATTTGGAAAATTTGAACTTTTTGCTCATCCAAAATATTCTTAAAAAGATTGACACAAAAACAACTGAAATGTATAACTGCTGGTTTTTTATGATGTAATGCCATTTTATATTCATAAGCACAGTATCTATCTATGGTTTTAGATAAATATTGTGTGTACAAGTTTGTGGATGATTAACTATTTTGATAACTTTTCATGGCTTATTTGTAATACACTATTCAATCATGGATCAATAGAAAATGTTTAAAAAGATTTCTTACGGTATTATATGTAACTCATGCATGACTAAGTTGCAATTTCTCGAGGTTTTTTCTGCAGAGTTCATAGAAAATTTTCAAATGTACAAGTATTTATTTACCGGGTGATAGAATTTGATGTAAAATGAACCCGAGATGTTGCTTATTCGTTTAAAACATTTTCTTGACGGAGAGAAATGTCTCTTCTGTTATATTTCCAAATCCTTTTTGTAAGTTAAATGAATTTAGGTTCAATCCCAATAAAAAATATCAATGTTTAATGTTTAAGAAAAGTGTGTTTAAAAGTTAATAATTTTGAAGTTTATAAACATTTCCTGAAAAACCCGGAAAGAGAATGCATGTTCGATTGTTCCCACTTACCTCCTTAGGCGGCTTCACTTTCGGTTTGTTCTGTGCCTTGGCGATCAGCTTCCGACAGAACAGCTTTTCCAGAGTCTCATAGTCTACAACGATGCGTTCAGCCTCTGGAAGGTTTTCCACTTCTTTCCATACATTTTCAAAAGCTAAAAATATGTACACAATATAATTATTGATTGGAGAGAGAGAGAGAGAGAGTTCTTTTGATTTAGTTAGGAAAGAATGACAGGAAGGAAAACTCGGGAGAGAGGTTTGCAATACCACACATTTTGTGTAGAAATTATAGCCCTGAGGAAGATACAGCTTCCACATGCTGTTTTACGTAATTCGTGAATTGCTAAAACACCACTAGGTATACATATATGATAAAGAAGGTAATTTGGAAAGGATTGTATTAACACATCCCTCTCGGAGTTACATACTTACAAGATATAGTACGGGGTGGAACCTTCGTCCAGTTCACCACTTTCATCTTGATTTTGGGTTTAGGTGACGTAGGTGCTGATCCTTCCAGAGGTTTCACAACTGAGGAATGTATTCCAGGAGGTGGAGGAGGCGGGGGAGGGCCAACACCTGGTGGCGGTGGAGGCGGGGGTGGTGGAGGTCCTGCACTGGGTGGTGCTGGTGGTGGGGGTGGAGGTGGGGGTGGTGCTGATTTTACCGCGGCTGACTAAGAAGTAAAAAACATATTATACATGTTATAAGACCCTCTTCTTATATTCATGGTCAATTTTCTATTTCACAAGAAATATAACATGATTAAATTAAATTATTGAACATTTTTCCTGCGACAAATAATAAACATAAGAATCCATTTCTTCCAGGCAGGTAGGATTGCATTGCAAACATGTACATATACTGACCGAGAAATATATTATTTTTCCAAATAAAAATAATATTACTATTAAAGCTTTAACCAACATGTTATTTGTTTCTCTAAATTATTGGTACTGCAAGGCCTTCCCATTTCATATCAGAAATAATCTGTGTTTGTTCTTACTTCGGATGACCCTACGTATTGTGGAAGCTCTTCCAGTTTGGCGCCTTGAAGCTCGGCCCTCTTTATTTGTTTCTCGTCAATTAGGAAAGCTCGCTTGACCGACGTTTCCACTATATTCCACTGGACGTCACTGAAATGACCGATGGAATAGCCAATTTTGTTTCCGTTTGACCAATCATAATTTTAGTGATTTATGGTATAGTATGTTAGCATATTTGGTAGCATGTTAGGTCTTAGAATAGCATTTTGCATATGCATATGGTGATGTATTTTTGCATATGGTGAAATGTTAGCATATGGTGTAGTAAATTTACATATGTTTGCTTATGTTGAGTTTGCTGCATATTGTGCAGAATGTTAATATATGAATGTATGGTAAAGTGTATTAGTTTATATTGTAGAATATTTACACCTGGCGTGGCATGTTAGCATATATTGTTGTTTAAATTATACACACAATTTAAATTTAGAAATATTTGCCATGTGCGTATTAGCTTGTCATATGAACAATATATACATGAATGTTAAACATATTCGTATATATTAAGTATTTTTAACCTAGGTTTATATTTTTCATATATCAGGCACGTAGGATCGTTTTTGAAAGTGGGGGCCAGACTCATCAAAAAAGCGTAGTATATAACTTCAATTTCAATCCTATTTTCCTTATTTTCATATCAATTTTTTACATCCACCAAAAAAAAGGGGGGGGGGGGTGCAACTCCATGATAATTCAATTTTTTATGTGTAAATTTTAATAATTGAGTTGCTGCGAGAAAAAGTGTGTGTGTGTGGGGGGGGGGGGGGGGGGATGCTGGCGTAGTATATAACTTCAATTTCAATCCTGTTTTCTTTATTTTCATATCAATTTTTTACATCCTCCAAAAAAAGTGGGGGGGGGGGGGGGGCAACTCCATGATAATTCAATTTTTTATGAGTAAATTTTAATAATTGAGTTGCTGCGAGAAAAAGTGTGTGTTGGGGGGGGGGGTGCTGGCGTAATATATAACTTCAATTTCAATCCTGTTTTCCTTATTTTCATATCAATTTTTTACATTCTCCAAAAAAGTGGGGGGGGGGGGGGGGGGGGAACTCAATGATAATTCAATTTTTTATGAGTAAATTTTAATAATTGAGTTGCTGCGAGAAAAAGTGGGGGGGGGGGGGCAGCCCCCCCCCCCCCCTTGGCCCCCCTATTGCTACGTGCCTGTATATTAAACATATATATGAAAGTCTAACCAAATGTATGTTACAGTTGTGAAACAAATTTACTCGATAATAAAGGTAGATTTTTTTTTTATTTTTGATTATTGAACAAAGCCTTTTCATGACAATTGCAACGAGTAGAGGTATGTTATAGCAAAGCCAGGTGGAAGGTGGAATGGGAAGTCAGTGGATATCAATGTAAATTTAATTTAAACTAAAATACTTTCATCGCTTTAGAATTTTTAAATTTTACAATATTTATCCAAAAAAAATACTCTTGAAAAATTGTTGGAAACTTAAGATAAAAAAATTAAAATTCTCGTCGAGACTCGAACTCGAACTCGAATGACTTAAATATTCCTAGTGGATCATCTAACCCACTGCGCTATTAGATGAAAATTTTGGGAAAGAAATAATATGGAGGTGTCCCATACCACCTTTAATCGTAATTCTGTGATGTAGTGTATTAGAAATATGAGTACATGTATTATAAAAGAACTGCTTTTTTCAGATTATTGATATTAATTACTGTTATTGTTATGATAAAAATTTATGACGATAATAAGTTAACAGCATTTTGTACATATATTAAGACGACATACATGATTTCCTAATCTGTACAAAATGAAAAATATACATGTAACAACAAATGTATTAACTTATGACATCTACAAATATGACATGTTGCTCTGAAATATTTGCTGTGCTATTTGTCAAGCTTAATACCTTTAAATAGAACCATTTTAACAAGATCTATGTGTCAAACAGCAATGTGACGAAAGCCTGTCTATTTCACTTTAGGCCACTCAGCCATGGCTCTTTAAAATTAACAAGATTTGTCTTGGTGTATTTTTCGCTTGAAACCAGCGTCATTTTTAGCTTTTTTTACGCAAGAAATAGACGGTTACGTTCTACTGAAAGTCCAAGGCCTTGTTAAAATGGTTCTAAAATTCTATTAAAACAAATCTTATTCTATATGATGTTATGAAATATGATACATCAGAATATATAAAATAAGCTACGAAAACCCTAATATATTGTACACACCTGATTGGGTTATTGGGGTCAAATTGTAATAAAGTTTGTAGAACGTTCAGAAATATATCGGACAGCGGTGTGTTGTAGACCTAAAAAATAAAAAAAATAAACAAATGAACAGCAAACAATGTATTGTCTAAACGTAACCCACAGAAAATATTTACATCTACAAAGTATTATTCCCTCTATTTCTTACGAAAACTTATAGTTAATTCATAGCTCTATAGAAACAGCCAGACTGAAATCTACATGCCACGTTCATCGATTGGTCGAAATTTACGGCGGCTGAAACTTGAGTAGAAATTGACAGGTCTGTATTTTTTCTGCAATGTCGCTACCTTCATATCCCGAATGAATCACTAAAGAAAAATTTTTATTGTTTAAATATTTGTCAAAAAAAGTTATTTTTTTTTAATATCAGCAACATTCTGACATGTCTCAAGCGGCTACATGAACTCATATCTACATGACTGTATATAATTTATGTCAAAATCTTACATGAGTAATATTGATAGAATTAGAGCAATGTATGAAAACATTGTAAAACACTGTATTTAGGCTCTTTTGTAGTTGATACTGTCGATGATCTTTATGGTTATTACACTTTTTTAAGATCTATTTTTTTATATCAATATATCACAATGACAACGCTGATATCAGGATCATGTCTGCAAACCTTGTGAAACAAACGTTGAAGATATTTCTGGGGCTTTTGATATCAATTTCTTAATATGTATATTATCAATATCGATATCCAATTTGAATATCGCTGATATCAGAACCATTGATGCAGAGGTTGTGAAATACAGCGTTGAAGACCTTTTCGTTTCTTTTGATATTAAAATCATTTTTTTTTTATTTATGATATTAATATCCAACATTGATATCGCTAATATTAGGACTGTATATACAAACTTTGTGAAATACAGCGTTGAAGACCTCTCGGTGGTTGTTGATATCAACACAGCCTGGAGTTAATTTGACGATTTCATCGTCATCCGATTGTTTCTCATCGTCGAACACATCACACTGAATGATCACTTTTTCGTCATCGATATTGCGTAGATCGGCGACTAGGTCCAATATACCTAATCCTTGAAACAAACAAAACACAGAGTATTATAAATATGATTGTCAGATCTCTACGTATATCGTTGCAGGTCTTTGATCAATAGTTAGTATAACAAGAACAGGTCATTAATGTAATAATACATGCTTATAATTTAATTTAAGAGAATTTAACTTGTATTTTCTTAATACAAAACGAATACCCCCCCCCCCCCCAAACAAACGGAAAAAAATCGAAAATCAAAGCACTGAGGGTACTAAACTTACCGATGAATTCGTTACGAACGGTAACTCTGTCTTTCACTTCCTCATTGGCAACAATTATACAGTTAACAACTGCTAGGAGTGTAGCCCGGTATGGAATGTCATCTGCCGATTTCAGCTCATTAACGATTAAACTAAACCGGTATCGTTGTTTCTTTTGGGTCTATATGGAAAAAAGGGTATTGTTTAAACCTAAGATTGTTACAAAATGTTAATATAAAAAAATGTGTTATCATCAAACTTTAGTGAAGAACTTTAAAATATGAATAATTGCTTACAGCTTTCAGGTTTAATTTTCAATGATCAACAAGTTAAAATCTGTAGTAAAAGATGTAATCTTGCATGTTCAAAACTAAACATTTGGTCAGAAAACGTCGCAAAGATTTGTACAAATTACCATAAGTAGATAGAGTTTATATCAAGACTGAAGTTTATTATGTTAATAAATTGCCTTTGTACCTTGTAGCTGTCGAGAGCGTTAAGTGTGAGTCGATATCCATCCCTGGAATACACACACAGAGCAGAAAGTAGGTCAAACACGTGCTTCTTGACCAACGTGTCAGTTGTGTCCAAAGCTGAAGATAGGTAATTTCAAAACAATTTAATTGAAACCTCACTAAACAAACTATTTGTGGCATCGAATTAGAGTAAAAAAAACCATGTTTACGCAATTCTAGTCTTTTAGTGTATCAAACAACTTTCTGTGTAATCATTCACAGTAGCTTTTTTGGATTGTTGCCCACACAAAAAAAACCTATCAGAACGATTAAAAACCAGTGAAAATCGGCAAAAAACTAAACAAAGGAATTTAAATACAGAAACTGTATACAAAGCAATTTTCATCCCTTCTACACTTGCAAACAGTCTTGTCCCATCTTGAGTTCGCCAAAACATAGTTGTTTGTTAAAAAAGATAATTTGAAACTATGAAATTCGTCAAGTTTTAATTCGTCCTGCTGACAGTGCGAAAGGGGCGAAAATAAAACTGGGGCCAAATATTTCCTTGCATACAGAAATACATGTCCTAACAGTGCAATGTATAATTTATAAATTTTGGAAAAAATCGAAACCCAAACCTTTGACAAGCTTCTTTATGTGACTGTCATGTTGTATCAGGAACGATAACCCAAGCTTGGAATTCACCAATCTCTCTATGCATAAGACGCATTCTAGTAGCCTCAAAGCTTCGGAAAACTTCGTGACTCTCCGTGAACTGATGACATCAATCGCCTCCAACAACATTTCGAGCCCTCCACCATTAAGAAACCCTTCCGTCCAAACATTGTCCGATTTTTTTAGCCTCCTCTTCAGCAGCGTAAACACCCGGATGGAAGGGTTTCTGAGCATGCGCACATATGCTTCCGGTTTATATTCGTCCGTCTGTTGGTGAAGAACCTTCCCAAGAAGTTGCCTGACGACTGTCCATTTTGAAGAATCCCCATCCATATTACTTACAGTTTAATTGTTTTTGTGGCATGTTATTGCTTTTTCCAAATTCTCGATTGATCGTTTTAAACTTCTGTTGTTGTAACATATCCTTCTCTGGTATTTAGTGTCACATCGTCATTAGTTATTCCTCTATATGACCTGTGAATGAAAAACGGGGTATTAAATGGTTCTTCGAAAGATATGTACTAACATATTTTCACTTTGAAATGTTCCTATCCTAAACATAAAAATATGGGATGAAAATAAATTAAAAGATTGCATAGTATCTGGTTACCACTTGTAATTTCAACTTCTATTTTCCCCTCATTTGGTTAGTGTATGAGCAGCATTATATGTTATGCTATTCCGAGACATATGAATGCGTTTCTATGTCATTTAATTAAAAATGATTTTAGAACAAAAATGCAAATAAAGATACCAAACTTAAATATTTTGTTCATTATATAACGTTTAAAATTATTCGAGAAGTACGACAAACGCCAATATTGTTTCCATAGTAACGTTTAAAGCTATTAAAGAAGTTTGACACGTGTGGGTTCTTTTGTATTCAGAAGGGGGAAATATGTCGGAGAGCTACTTCTTTTAAAAACAAAAAAAGTGCCTAGTTTGGGCAAGCGCGCGCTTTTCAGAGGATTTTCCAAGGGGTAAGGGGAGATTCCACGTGACAACTTTACACGGGCATTGGAAGAAGAGAGGGGGCTGAGGGTTGCTCGAGGTCTATTTCATGCATTTTATTACACTAGTACTGTATGTGAAATTTATAAGATTAAAGACACTCTTCCTTTTATCCGCGTATGCTGTACAATAACGTATTATAGCCTGACATGTTACTGATTTGAAGAATAGACTCTCACTTGAATTTTAACCATCACTGTTTCCTTCTCCATCATTGCCATTTCCTCTGGTGGCTATGTTTTACATACAAGTTTAAATATTCCATTTCGTATATATACTCTTCTTAAGACATCAATGCTGTTTCTATGAACGTTTTCAAAATGTCTGTTTATAGATATTCTTGATAAAAATGTAAATTAAAATGAAAAGTGCTCTTAGCGAACGAAGCTAAAAATTTAATACTTAACACAATACTTAGTAAATAGAAATATGTTTACAATACCTTCCAATTACATGTATTATAATTAGGAAAAGCTACGGTTATATCCGAAATCAATATGTCTACACAACTAGATTACATGCATATCCTAGTGTAACAAGGTTCCATGTCACTTGTGCACATTGAATAACGAGTCATGCATGTGCAGCAATTATTTCCTGTGTCCTGGGCATATTACGTAAGCATCTAATTAAACCAATCAATCATGGTTTTTCTAAAAATAACTTTTTATTTATCCTCCTTCCAACTAACACGACATCAATACAGCATTTAGCTAGGATCTGCCTGTGAGAGAGAGAAGAGAGAGAGAGAGAGAGAAGAGAGAGAGAGAGAGAAGAGAGAGAGAGAGAGAGATGGTATGAAGTGCATGTAGGCATTGCAGCGTCCTGAAATATAAATTGTTCACACTCTTTAGTATTGAATCAAGGACCTGATATTACACTCGCTGAAACAATAGGTGATTTTTACACTGTCAAATGACTAGACTGGCCGATAAAAAATATGAGTATCAATCATAAGTCAAACTCTAAATTCACAAATAATCAAACTCGGTTAAAAAGATTCAGGTACTACATTATATAGGCCTCAGTGGCAGTATATATGTAGGATAAGTTGTTAATAAGATAATGCACACAAACATTTCTGAATTAATAAGACAGAGACAGGATGCATGTTGTTGTACGAGACATTTCCTTTTCGAATAGAAAGTGAACAACCTGAGACAAATAAAATTAACTCTGTATCAACATCAATAAACCCATAAACAATAGTACTGCATGCACTGACTACCTACGGCTGTAATATTACATAATACCGGTATTGCCCGTCAGGGCGGTCTGTTACATATACTTACTTGAACGTTGAGTTCTTTCCCCGATATATTTCTTCAGTTGGTTCAGGAGGAATTACGGAAAATCTGTTATACGGAAAGCAGAATCATGACCAAATGATCATATGAAATTAGTATAAGCTGTTAAGGAAGTATTCTACAAATATCCGTCTCTCAACATGATAACGATTGAGAACTCCTCGTAAAACAAAAAAAATATATAGACTCTTGAAAAAGAGAAAATCTAAAATAAGTCGGCCCATCAGCTGACAGTGAAGTGGTAAAATTGAAACTCAATGACTTACTTATGATTAATGCACGTGCATGGAACAGCGTACACGTCCTGTTTTTAAGACGATGGATAAATTCAAAGTGGAGCACCGCTAGCTAAGATTTAACGCCATCATTTGTTTACATTCCTTAAGATTTTGCATGTACACAGCTCGTCAAGGTAGACTCGTGGTATATAGCTGACCTACATTAAGCCAGTAGTCATTCCCCCAAAACTGGTCACCTGACGAACATTTAATGAACTCCTATACTGTTTATGAAGATACATATATCTCTCGAGTCCGGTACATATCTACTGTATCGAAAATCCTAAACACACAACCGGTTATAAATAAACGTGTAAGTGAACGCCCATTTTTTTCTGAAATTTAGTTGTTGGAGTGTGTTGATGTAAGGAAGGGTTTATCGCTCTTGGTACATGTACGTCCCGATGAAATGATGCGTGTCGGGCATTTAATAAAGGAATCTACACCGTGCAAGTGTAAACGATCTCCTGTCGTTCATCTTCATGTAGCTGAACTCGGAGATATTTAAATCAAAGCACACACCGGAAAATCACCAATAGTGTGTGTTGTTTGTTTATGTGTATAAGGAGGGGGTGTATGATGTGTGTGTGGGGGGGGGGGGGGGGGGGGCAGGGGAAGCGTGTGTGTGTTGTGGAGGGGAGAGGGGCGTGTTTGTGTGTGTGTGTAGGTGGGGCGTGTTTGTGTGTGTAGGTGGGGCGTGTACATGTGTGTGTGGGGGGTGTATATGTGATGTGGGGGGATGGTGTATTGTTTATATTTTGTAAATGCGTAGCTATTTTTAATAAATTAAAATATTACTCCAGGACTGATTTAATTCTGTATCTGCATTTCATGTATGTTTTTTTTTTTACAATTATCTTTTAAGGCATATCTCTCTCTCTCTCAAAAAGAAAAAAAAGTTTGTCTTTCTATCTAAAAAAACGAACCAAATTAACGAGCAAAAGACGCTGGAATACAGAGGGTTTACTGTAGAAGTTATTTGTTTCTACTTCATTGATTCCGTATAATTGTTAAATCTCTATTTTAATGCGAACGCATAATTCACATATTTGAAAATTAATTCTCGATGGTTTAGCATCTTTTTTTTTATATGAATTTGTTAAAATCATTGTCAATCTTCAAAACATCTAGTTAAAATTCTTGAAAAAAAAAAACAATGTTATAATATTGCATTGATACATTTATATATCAGCACACAAGTAAATCTTCTCATCCTAATTCTATCAACAAGACAGTGATCTATGATGTTTTTTATAAAAACAAGGCCAGTAAAGCAGCAACCAGAAGAGCCGATAGTTCCGGTAGAACCCTCGCTCCTACGTTTGTGTCATCTCCGTTCGTCGTCTGCGTCAAGAGTTGTTCTCGCAAAATCTCGAGGTCACATGACCTAACTTTTGAGTAGAAGCTCAATTCCTCGAAAGTCTTTGAATTGCCGGCGTTCCACATGACATACTCTCCCATGGTGCCCGTCATGCATGGGTGACTTCTGAACCGCTTGACGGCCTCTTTGCACTCTTCAAGACACTGACCTAATGGCCGACAATGCATGGAAACGCCTTGGTATAACGGGGCCATATCAGGGTGGCTTACGTTTCCGAAGACTCTCCAATCACAGCCATTGGAACTTTGGAACAGACCTACAATGGACGCATTTTTCCAGGAAGAACAATGGAGAGTCCTTGTGTTACTGAGCGGATGAACCGTTAGAAAACCGAAGCACATCTCGTCGGAAGTTCCGTCGCCTTGAAAAGTAGTGACAGATTTGGTTGTAGACTTAAACACACATCTTGTTCGTATTTCATCTCCGGGGAATATCTGGATTGAATTCCTCGAACCTATAATAGTTGGTTAATGAGAAGGTTTTGTAAAGGATAAATTAATACGTAATGCATGTCAGTTTGTAAGAACAAATGCGCAACATTTATAAGAGAAACAATAAATACTTTAGGACATGTAGCTTTTTAGAAATATATACAGAACACCTTGAGATATAACCATATAAAAACCTTTCTTGACTTTATTTTTCCAAAACGAATACATGTATATAAAAAGCATTTAATAGTATACACTGTTCGTTAGATGTCTATCTTCGTTTCGTGACTTGAGTTTTCTGCTTTAGAAACTAGCGAAGTTAGCTAATAATTAATCTTAGTTTTGAAAAAGGGGAATTAAGAAGTAAAAGATGCACTTACTAGTATCTTAAAAGATATTTGAAGATATCTATACTTCTACTATGAAGTATAAGGTTAATGACAATTAAATATTCTAATGTGTTGCTTACTCAATAAACCGTGGTCTGTCGTAACTGTAATCGGGTTCATTGGTAAGTGTTGCGACCTTGGCCCCATTTCTGTAAAGGTCAATATATTGTTCTCGGCCTGCAATATAATGTAATATTTATTATATTATTTATTAAATTGTGAGTTTGTTTCGTTTGCACGCTTTTAAACATAATGGTCAATAGTTTATCTGGCAAAAAGTTGATTCAGAAAGATACAGCATATATCAATGACAGATTATATGCGCGAATCGTTCAAATTCACGTCATCGATATATATCTTGAAACCCATCTCTCTCTCTCTCTCTCTCTCTCTCTCTCTCTCTCGCGCGCGCGCGCGCGCGCCAATAAAAAATACAAGCCTCCTCTCCCCAGTGGGAAACAAGTTTTAGATTTGAAAATGGAGTACAAAAGTTTTATTATAATTTAAGAATTACCTAGATAATGCATGTGGTTCAAGGCCCGGGTCACATATACTGGTCCTTGCAGAATCATCCATGTGTCGGCAGCGGTACAAACAGAAGTGGCTTCAACGTGCTCCTTCCGGGGCGGGATTTCTAGGAATGTCTGACCAATCATCATTATTCCGGCGTCGTTCGGTCGCCTGTTTGGAGTGTAGTACAGGGTCATTCCAGAACTGTCGTTGTAGTCCGATCGCCGTTCATAGTTGTTCCAGTGAAACTGCAACAGAAATTAACGGCATGCAATAACTGTGAAAATAATTCAAACACGTCGGACCAGTTTTCATGAATACTCATGTGATTTTTGGTTTATTTGTGGGTATACAATTTTGATAATGTGTCGGTTTTCAGTTACAGAAAGAATGACAGCCCCTAAATTTGTTTTCGTCGAGGATGTGCATTTGTAGAAGGCTTCCCACGAATACCACGAAAATTAATCAATATGCACTCTAATGATTTCATAGCAATTCTTTTTTTTTTTTTTTTTTTTTTGGTCAAAACTTGAGTTGCTGTGGGATCATCAATATTTGTTGCACATCAGCTTTTGTGGACTTCTTTCATTTAATTTGTGATCGTTCTACAAAATATATCATTACACCTTTAATATGATATTTTATATAAACGCGTCATCTGATTGGTCAAGATAGTCACGTGACAGGGCGACCAAAACGCCATGTCTATCATAAAAATCATGGCTCATTTTTTCGGAAATCTCGAGATTTTTCAATCCAAATGCACGAAATGCCGATATGAGAATATGATATAGAAAACAATGATTAAATTAGAAAATATTTAATCAATTTAATTATCTGTATATCATATTAAAGTATCGTATCGTTCTCCACAATCTTTATGTCACTTTATTTTTTTATCGCTGAAGCGAACTAAATGACGTTAATAATATGGCTGATCTGTTCCGTACTTCAAATTCCTGACTAAGAGCTTTAAAGCGACGATACTCGGACACACACACATTTTATACGAACATACATCAATATGAATTTGAATATAAGCATGGATTGCTTATTTTTTGGATGCCATCGGTCTTCTAAAGACTTATGCAGTGCAGACAAATTTATCATACCGTGTTAACCCGCGGAATTCAAATTGTCTTCAGAGCCTCTGTGTGTTATAGGACCAACGACATCCAATAATAAACATTCAGTGATTGAATAGATATGAATGCATTGATTACAATGCCACTTGTCTGACTTGATGCAGAGATGAATTACAGTACACAATTTAAACCAACATATTTTTTTAGCTGTTCAAAGATTTATAAGAGATTGTGGCAGGTTCTTGTAATTTCAATTTTACTGCCTGGACCAAATTCAACAGAACTGTTTATACATGTACCTTTGTTCAATAACTTAAATATATCAGCAATATCCATTTCTATTTACTTTCCATTCTAAACTACTACACAGTTGTAAATTGTTATACTTGTTAAAAACCTCGTAAGTTGTAAGAAATTGTGTTTGAACCATTTGTATACGTTTATGCAACTAACATATGTTTAAGCCGACGTCCTTGTGACTACATTCTCCGTTCGCCCCCACGGCCCACGCCCCTATCAGAGTCTGGCAGCCACTTAGTCCCATTCCGCACGAAGATGGAACTGTATCGGCTTTTGTCACTGTAAATATCAATAGATATGTTAGAACCATTTTAACGGCAGCTTGGACCCACATTTTCAAGTCAAGAGTTTCTGATCCGCTCCGCTTTATGTAAGGAGGAAGCGGATCAGAAACCCTTGACTTGGAATGATGGCTTGGGCTTTGTGTAGTTGTGTCAAAGAGGAATGTGACGTAGGTCTGTCTTTTTCACTGCTGGCTACTCTGGAATCAACACGCTTTGTCTGGATTGTGAGCTTGCAACTTCGAAAAATGAATAATCCACATAAGAACAGTTTTACTGTTATATGTATTGCTAATGGTATAAAACTTAACTGTCGAGGGGAGATAACAAAATTGCGTTTATGGAAAACCATTTATAGCAAGTCATTATAACCACTATTCGCTCTAAATAAACGCGAGATATCAAACTCCACGTGGACTGCTTCTCGCGATTTGACGCGGATATTAATTTCTCGCCTTTAATAAGGAATTTACAGTACTTGTCTGTACCTGATTCTCCACATCCGAACAGCAGAATATGGTGCATGACGTATTCGTTGTCAATGACTGGTTTTGTTGCTATCATGTGATAGTCGCCATCTTGGGGAAGTTCAAAGGTCATGCAAAAGTAGTTCGTCTCCTGACTTGGAACTGACGTAACTGGGTATCTAATGGTAAAGTTTTTCACATCTAATAAAAAAGAATTATTTCCATGTAGTTTTGAAAGTGCGTGTAGTTCAACATTATGCACGTTCAAGAGTCTGGTAAAATCATTCAATCTGTTTAAAATTGCAGAGTCTGTTATACATAAGTCATGTATCATATTTGCAAGCCATCCGACGCAGGATATTTAATAACAAATGGTTAAAAGTTATCTATGCGTCAGCTTATTAATATTTAAGAAATGAACTCAATGTCTACCCAAGTTATAAAAAAGCGGATTATAAAAAAGCGTAAATTGCTCCAACCCAGGTTATACGAGTATAACTTGGGTAGATATTGAGTTAATTCCTTATAATTTAATTTTCTGGATGTTGCTGTACAAATTGAGTCCGTTTTACTTTTAAAAATGATATAAATCTGTTCAAAATTCAAACGTAACGTCAAATGAAATAGTACGTTGGTGCATTGTGACGTGTCTTGTGACGTGCAAACCAGGTTATACAAATTTAACTAAATTTTTCTATCCAATCAAATGCCGCGTTACAACCATAATTAAATTATTTTCTTTTACAGAACTGTTCAGGTTGTACGGAAAATCTTAATTTAAATCTTACGAAGTTCTTAAGTAATAATATTTTTGCGTAAGATAAGAAGCTTAGTAAAACTCATGCCTGGTTTACGGCAAATTGAGGAACGTTTAATGTTTTTGTTCATAAAAGGCATTCAGGCTTTATTAGATTTGACCACTCCGGACCATATTTGAATCAATCAATGCAGTTTTTTTAAATTACCTGGGCTGTCTATGGCGTCACATCTAAGTTCGTCTTTCTGACACTGTACCCAGGTATTCTTAGACCGACAGAGGTCGCTGTCGTAAGGCTCGCATACACCTGGACAGATGAGAAAAAAAAGTAAAATTGTCAATAAAAAAACTTTATAACGAATCAAAGGAATATATTTCAGATCTACATTTGAAGCAAAACTGTTCTTTGATTCAAATATTGATATAGCGTGAGTAGTTAATGCAAAATTGTTATTCTTTTTCCAATATTATAAAATTCAAATATTACGGAGAGAATTTGAATTATTTTTTTTTATACAACACATTGATACATGTATATGTGGACACCAACATAAACTGATTTGTCTACGTGTTCGAAATAATTGAATTCTCAACAAATCAAGAACTTTTCAATCGCATTTAACATGCTTAATGAAATATGTTAAAATTAAAAAAAAAAAATAAAAAAAAAAGATACCCGGATGTGAGAATGCATTTTTGTCCGGAATCGCGTTTTCCCGCCAGATACAGTTCGGATCCCCCAGTTCTTCACCGTTGGTTCTGCCGTCTCCGTCCGAGTCTTTCTGACACAGTTCCACAGTCCAGCTCTAGTGAATGATTTGACACATGCTCTCTAAAGTCAGTGTACATTTCTAAATTGTTTCTGATTGTGAATATGCATGGAGGCCTGTAATCATGATTCATACACATGTACATAATACTTCAAGTAAATCAATTATATTTTAGGTTTGAATATTTTTTTTTCCTGTTCGGTTTTGACATTTCGATAACGGTGAAAGTTCAATGCAGGCACGTATCAACTAGTTTTTTTTTTAATATTCACATATAAAATATTGAATTATCATGGAGTTGCCCCCCCCCCCTTTTTTTGGAGGTAAAAAATTGATATGAAAATAAGGAAATAAGGATTGAAATTGAAGTTATATATAGTACGCCAGCCTCCCCCCCCCCCCCATGTGTGTAAATGCAAAACACGTATATGCCTAGCGTATACCACTGGTGTTATATGCAATTATATTGCATGACGGACAATCAAGACAAGTGTTAAACACTACATACGACATAATTATTGTATTTTTACATCTAAATAAACGAATGCTTTCATAAGCATATTAAGCAAATAAACCTGTATAAGTTAGAAATCAGTTAATAGAAATTTCGAAATGACCGACCATACTAAGTAAGTGTTTACTCTAGAGATCGATTACAAAACGACAAGTGGACCGCCATATATCCCTGTCCTACAAAATGACCGCTGGCCTCAGGATCATGAAGCAATTTCAGACTTAAGTCAGATTTTCAACCTGTCATAAAATAATGGTTTATCATAAAATGACAATGGAAATTTGTTAATTGACAACATTATATCAAGACACTTTTAGTAGCATTTCAATTTTGTCATGTTTTCATTCAAAAGACATCAAGATAGTTTACAACTTTTGACGTAAGTCTAAGTTTGATACATGATCCTGGGGCCAGGTCACCTCTACATGTACCTGGACAAACCAATCATCGCATCTAACAGACCACCCGCCTAGATAACTGTTTCAGATCTGACGCTGTACAAAGTGTGAACATTTCCTTAATTCAATTGAATCTTTTTTAAACTAATTTACCTCTGTACATTGAGTGGCCTACGGAGATAGATTTCGGGTGAGTCGGACATTGGCCCAGGCTCACCGCATTATGATGAATTAGAGATTAGAAATTTATATATCAAATGACGAGTGAAAATGACTGGGTATGACATTTGAACTAAATGAGTGAAATAATCTCAGTACTCTAAGAAACTTTCTAGCTGCGTCGTTTTTTTTTTCAATCCTGGCCCTGAGGCAATAAATGTTACTTTTGATCTCAGTCTCATTTTTACGAAAGAATTAATTATATAAATATACATGTACGGTAGTAGCAAAATGAGATTCAGATAAAAAAAATGAGTTCGTCTTAGTTTAAATGGCCCCAGGGTCGGGACGTTAAAAAACACCCAAAACATTGCATGGTTTTATTTTAAAGAACTATATGTACAATGCAAGAACAGGCGTTATTATATAAAAGAGTCGAAGAATATATTTGTGGAATTTGTGCATTGAATTATTGTTAATAGCGGTACTTGTACAAGTATTATCTTTACTTAACTGTGTTAGAATTTTTTTTTTTTACTTAGCTGTAAGAGATATAATTACGGGGTTTTTTTTAATCAATTGATCATTGAGTGATCAAATATACGTGTTATGGTATAAGGGATTTTATATATTCCAAAGTCGTTTGCCATCGCAGCTTTCCCACGCTAAAGAAGAGTTCGTTGGCAGTTTACACCCCGGGTAAATGAATAAAATGAACCATTTTAAGGCATCTATTAAGGGTACATTGAACGCCAGTCAATAACAAACACCCCAAACTGCAAAGCTTTGGTTCTTTAATTTTAGTAAAAACGAATCGGGAAGAGAGAGAGAGAGAGAGAGAGAGAGAGAGAGAGAGAGAGAGAGAGAGATTATCTAAATTGTCAACAATGCGAAGCAGATGAAGAAAAAAAAATCAAATTTAGACCTTTCTCGCATTCAACGCATTGTTTAATTCGCCGTATCTGTATGCCTTACGGATATTTTTTTTTTTTTTTTGAATTTTCTTTTTTTAAGCTATTGATACAGACAATAAAATGTTTGGAAGTTCTATACAAGCATATTGTAAATACCGCACACACAACACTTGTTTCAAATCTTTCGAAGTTCATTCCAGTGTGTCATTTGATATATCAGCGTACATGTCCAAATAGTCTTTATTTAAAAGACCATATTCATAACTGGAAAGAAATGTATCAATAGTCTTTATGTAAAAAAAAATGTCCCAATGCAAGTAGGCTGATATTTTGTTTTTCAATTATCAACATTAAGAAGTTCTCTTACCTTTCCCGCGGCGTCAAAATCCCGTCCGAATGGGTTCCTGGACCCTCCCCCTAACTCATTCTCGTGACCCACCCCGTGCCACAGGTAGTTGGGTTTACAGGGGTGGGGCACTGAGTCTCCATTAGGGATCTTGTGCTGGAAGGATTTGAATCCCAGCGTAACCGCGAAGAGCAGGCAAAAGCAGAAACACGCCCTGTAGAGAACATTATACATTTATGAATTAGAAATAGACTCCATCAAACGTGAACAAAATTGATAAGAATTAATATATAGTATCTTAGTATGGATGTAAGAATTCCTAATCTCACAGTCACGTTTTTTATTTGCTCCTCTTTATTTTTTTTTTTAAAGGGCGGGGGGGGGGGGGTAGTTAGGTTATTAATTAATATGTTAAAATAATAAAAGGTATTAATTTAGCTTGAAACACGGTAATTCTTTCTAGATCTTTGACATTGACATATTCCCTGAGAATGTATTTACATGTACATTTTATTTTTTTGCGGCCTAACCTAACACCCATGACCTCATGCAGGAACCACACATAATTCGATTTCTAAGGTTAGCAATTCATGCAGTTCTATCAATAGAAGTTATATCTTACTTGCCAAATAATCGGTGCAAAAAATGACTATGAAGAAAAAAATAAGAAAATCTTTTATGCCGCCCGATTCTTCAAATATACAGTCATATTGATAAAAAGATGTACATGTAGTATTCCAAAAATACATGTACACATAATTCAAGAAATATCTCTTGTAACTGTCAAAGTTTAAAGGAAAAAAGAACGAGAGATATCGTTCTTACCTTGTAAGCATTCCGAACAATTTTTTAAAAGTGCCTTTGTACCGGTTTTCAATCAGTTTATATAGGGGGTCCAAAGAAATGAAGGGGTTTGAAAATCATCAGGCGGAACTTTGTAAACAAAGCTGCCCACTCCGTTTAGTGGGGCAATCTTCGCTTTCAAGGGGTCGGTGTAATTCTAAATTTCAACAATATTGTTGAGAAATATCATGAATAAATGAAACATGAATAAAAAAAGAAAAGAACAAACTGGTCGCTGAGAAGGGCGGTTAATGTATTTGTGGCGGGTTAGAAAGTGCACATAAGAAAATGAGATGTTATTTTTTCTAAACATTCGAAAATCTTGAATAAAATATTTGAAAATTTTCAACGTTTAGTTAATACCCTCGTCTTTAAAAATGTCTTTATTGTTTCTTTATTTTTATGTAATATTAATATGAGATTCTTGCCGTATCACTTTTGATCACAATAAATTGGGGGGGGGGGGGGGGGTTATATTAAATATAAATAGCAACTCATGGATATGAGTTTCCGGACAAGTGGTACATGAATAAGACAATTATCTGAAAATACTAAATATGTACAGGAATCAGTTCACAACAGCCTATTTGACAGGCACGTAGCATTAAAGGGGGGGGGGGGGGGCAGGGGGCCCCCTACTTTTTTGCTCAGCAAAGATTTTTTAAGATTTACAAAAAAAAATTAATTTAACATGGAGCTGCCCCCCTATTTATGGGAAGACTTGAATTGAAAATAAGGAAATAAGCATTGAAGTAAAAGGTACAGTACCCCACACCCCCCCCCCCCCCCCATTAAGATTTTCTGGATTTAGATTTAGGAAAGTAACCGTTTCCCTTTTTTCTTTTCTTTTTTGGCCTTGTCAAGATTTTTTGGATGAGTCTGCCACGCCCCCGCTCCCCCCCCCCCCCAAAAAAAAACAAAACAAAACAAAACAAAACAAAACAAAACAAAAAACACACACACATTTATAAACTATGCTACGTGCCTGTTTGATAAAGCTGATTCTGTATTCGCTGACAGTACGTACAGTCGATCAGAAATTATTTCTTCCACTATCGCGGTTTACCTCCCTTTGCTCAGTATGCACTCACATCTCTTCAGTGTACAATACGAATTATCATGACGTAAATTCTTTGCATATTATTTAAAAAATGCCGTTATTTTAGATAAAACATGAAAAATTATACATGTACAAGTAATGTATTGTTATTATCAATCCATATATAACTATATATTCTCCAATTAATTCATTCTATCGTGAATTCTGTTACAATCGTAAATATTCGAGTATTTTTTTTCTTCCTCAGACAGAGAGAAACTTGAGCTTCGCTTGATTTTTATTTACAATAACGAAATACTTTTGAAATGATTTGAATAGGTTGCAGCAGATTTGATGCTTAGCTTCTTAACTGCCTTGTTATGCACACGAAAGCATGCTAAAGTTATACATGCTGTGTAACAATCATGAAATCGCAACTTCTCGGGCTTCTCCGGCACCGCTTTGCTCGAAAACCCGCGAGAAGTTGCGACTGACATGTAGCCTTTGTTCTAGATGTCAAAATTAAATATCAAAAACCAAAGAAGTTAATTGGAATCGGATTCTGACTTAAATTGATATATATTTTGAAACGAATACCGTCAATCGAAGTCTTAATTCAATGAGGAAACTCAACAAACAAACAAAAAATAACATTAGAACGAAAAGTTTCCTTCACAAACAGACCCCCCTCCCCCCTACCCCGTGTTTCATGCATGTATATCTGCGTTGCCTGTATTGTATTTGTTTCGACTTTTTACTACCTATTTCATGTGTACACTCATACAAATTGAACTACGTCGTGAAACATCTGCTTAAGCGGAATTTTAAACAAGCATTCCCTTTAAAGGAATGTAATATACTGTATCATTGATCTGCTCTGTGAATGTTAATGGGAAAGCATTACGGTACGTGTACTTAAAGTAAACATGATACAATACTAAAAATAAGATAAATCGCACCATTATAACAAGGCATGAATAAACTTTACATTTTGTAAGCGAATTGCATTTCCGACTAATATTCTTATACTCGTGGAAAGAAAAAACGTGATTTAAATCTTTGTGTAACTTTATTCTCTAGGTACATATATGGTGCACTAGAACGCCGGTAGATTAAAAATATATTCATCTAAAATCTCAATTAAGATTTCGGATTCTATCAAAAAGTTTGAGATATGTTTTTCTCAAACATGAGAAATACGCATATTCAATGTCTGTTTTTTAAATAAAGAATTCTTTTACCCCGGGCTTCCATCCAAAACTTAAGTTCTAGGCTTAATAATATCGTTTCAATTCTTTCATTCTATATGTAAAGAGAAGTTATATCAACATTACAATATCAGGCCGTCGTAATACCCGCGTACAAATACATGAACAATATCGCTGTGTTCCGGCGTCGTCCGCAGTCAAAATGAACATTTCGCAAGCAAATTCTTTAGGGTGCTCCCATTTATATGTACGGTATTCCTCAACTTTTAGAAAAAATTATCAGAAGATTCCTCAGTGTTCGAACAATGCAGAGAGAAGTTTCTCACACTCATGTGACACGGGTGTGCTATGTGCCCAATTAATATTTAACCCGGATTTGGTTTGGCAGACACACGGTGTCCTGTATATTCAACCTGCATTTGTAAACCCGTTCGCCAAAATAACTATGTTATGTGATTTCTTTTCTAGTATGCACCCCCCCCCCTTAAAAAACAAGAAAACCCTCAAAAATATTATCGAAATAGTGATCTTCTCATATATGTCTACTTTGCGATCTTTTATTGACCGATACTAGATTATCGAACCCAATATATATAACTATATATTCAACTTCAAATATTAATATTCAATTAATATTTTTTGGTGTTGGCAGACACACGGTGTCCTTTATTTTGAACTTACATTTGTAAACCCGTTCGCCAAAATAACTATGTTGTGTTATTTGTTTTCTATTACCCCCCCCCCCCCCCCTAAGAAAACAAGAAAAACCTCAAAACTATTATCTTCTCATACACGTTTAATTTGCTAACTTTTATTGACCGATACAAGATTATCGAACCCGATATTTTGGAGTTTTTATAAGGGCCCAGATATCATCTTTTGAATAGATGTAAATTTTGTGCCAGTAAACACACACACATATATATAACACGCAAAATTAAAGTGAAGGTTGTTGATTGACTTTTATTGGCTCATATTGAATAAGGAAACACGACATCAGGGCAATCAATTGATGTACAGGTATTGTTTAACTATGTTCATCTTTAAGTTTTAATGGTAGATAATATTGCATGAAATTTGTGAAACTAAAAAAAAAAAAAAAAACTAAAAAAGATCAGCTATTGTATCGTGTTGAATATTTCCTATCGCGTTGAAATAAAACCAAATTATCATGGATATCATTTATCGGTCAGCCAATAATTAATGGAGATGTATTATTCATCATGAAATAAGTCAAGAAATTTAGGCATGGACTGATATATATATCATAGACATTTAACATCTCTAAGAAATATGCAGGAACACGATGTGATTGTAAAATATGTGCAAACATTTCCGTAAATGTAAATTAATTGACCTTTAAAAAACAGGTAGGCTTTGAATATTTATCTTTTTCTTTCTTTTTTTTTTTTTGGTACGTGAGGAAAATTGTTTAAACTAACTATGATAATGCATTATATGCCTAAAAATATCATTGTCAAACACATGATGTTTAGTGAACTGTTGTATATTGCATTGTTTTCCAATAACACACACACACACACACACACACACAGAATATATAATCGTCATAAATCATGTGCAAACCGGAAGTATTAGAAGCAGATTACGGTACTGATGTCATAAAGCTGAATGAAGACCTCATAGTTCCGATAAATAAGGGTAGCGCTGTACTTTACAGTTACGTCACATCCCCCAATATCCGCCATTTAACTCTACTTGATGAAAAGTGCGAAAAGTTATCACAGATGTTTTTTTTTTTTTAAAAAAAGGAAAAACAAGAAGAAAACAAACAAACCGGC
This sequence comes from Magallana hongkongensis, assembly GCA_015776775.1. Taxonomy (NCBI): domain Eukaryota; kingdom Metazoa; phylum Mollusca; class Bivalvia; order Ostreida; family Ostreidae; genus Magallana; species Magallana hongkongensis. The sequence continues at coordinate 27,722,952 of CM027469.1, forward strand.
ATGTTTAGATTTAAAAGGGATTCAGTCTCTCCTCCATCCCGGAAAATCCAAAAGTAATTAATTTATGTAGTTGAGGTTCTGAACAGCCACGTGGGAGAGGGGGGGGGGGCAAGTTCATGTTAATTCAGTTTTTTAAAGAAAATGGTTTGCTGCGACAAAAGTGGGGAGGGTGGTGGTTGGGGGGGGGGGGGGGGGGTCACGTACTACGTCCCTGCTGAAAATATACCCCGGGCCCTTCTATCCCTTAAAACGATTAAATTAACATTTGGACCCCCTCCCCTTCTTTCTTCCCGCAAATGAACAGTTTATATTGCAATGTATTGCCATTTGAGTTCAATGTTATTGACCGCATGCATTTGGTGATATATGTTTCGTTCCACTCTATTTACATCTGATTAAAAAAGTAACAGAAAAAGAATTCACTATCCGGCTCGTGAACTATTACGTATCAAATTCTGACTACTATTTATGCATAATACATGAATATAACACCTCACTATAATTATATAATTAGTACGTTTGTAAGTCAGTGATGTACACACAATGACACACAATGTACTCTCATACAATTATGTGTGTGGACCTACATGTAGTTAAGTACGACTGAAAACAAACTAAATGTTTGCACAAAACGATCGTTCGGTGCCAGGTATGTTTGGTGTACTAACTGGAAATTCCCAACGACATAAAAGGCAAGCTCTCTCTCTCTCTCTCTCTCTCTCGCTCTCTCTCTCTCTCTCTCATTATATATTGACTATCTTGAGTTTTCCTTTTAATATTACAATAAAATAGGATCTAACTAGTTGCAATTGTCAGTCATTTATATATTTGGATCCATTAAATACTTTTTTAAAAGTAATTTTGAATCGAAAAAGTTTATTTTTCATTCTAGAGGCTCTAATTTTCGAAGTTTCTTTCTATCTAACTATGTGATATTTTAGTAAGACTGTGATTTGTACCAGTTACAAATTAATCAAGTCTTATTTAAACATTGATCATTTGAAGCATGAATTTAGGATACACTATCGAAGGTAAACATAATATTTAAAAATAGTTTTTAGATTTTTTAAAAATGTTAATAAAAATAAAAATAAAAATAAAAAATAAAATAAAAAAAGGGGGGAGGGGCCCCTCTAAACCCGCTAATATAATTATGTATATGTTGAACACATACCGTCCCCATAATTGATCTTCTTTTGATTTACGAGAATTGTTCATCTTTATAACTTTATTAGAAAGTACAAAGCAAACAGAGTCTCACGGTAGCTCCGCGTTCGCTCAATTGTTGCGTAATTCAATTCCATTCAATTCAATCACAAGATCTCTGCTGTCACACTCACGTGGCAATTACAACAGCGTCCCAAAAATTAAACCCACCCGAATGCCCTCCCATTCAATTGGGCGTGTAAACGCTCGTTTTAATGGAAAATTCGGTTTAATAGACCGAAGAGTTACAGACTTACTGGCTGTATGGGTTATTCGTTCAGATCTTTCCCCAGTTTGTTTTTTTAGACCGGAAGATACAGACTTGGAGCTACAAAATCATTTATTATAAAACACACAAAACCATGCACATCGGAATCATCCATTCCCCAACCAAAAAAATTAATTGTTCGAAGGGGGTGGTCCGAGGATTTTTTTTTTATTATTTTGCAGGATTTGGGTGGGGTGGGTGTTCTCATACCCTGTTTGAGTTAGTTCTTTATGTTGATTCAAAAAGTGACGTTTTCCGTTTCAATTCATTTTGACTCTAACCTTAGAAACATCAAATAGTGAAGAATATATTTTACCGCTAAGATTGAAAGTCGTCATTAAGATTGAAAGGACACTACTTCATCTGATGTTATGGTGCTGTGAATATTTTGAGAGGCAAGTAAATAAATTCAGGTTGGAAGCAAGATACCGTGATGCATTGATTAGCATTAGATATTGATTCTGAGGCAAGAGCAGAATTGACAACAATCGTAAAAACTTCGGAAAATAAATATTACATTACAATATCAATTTAGATCCATAAAAAAGGAAAGAAAAAACTACACACACACAGGCACACAAAAAAATCCCCGAAATCAAAACCGTCAAAAAACGAATAGGGTAAAACCAAATCAGATATTTTTTAAAACGCATAAACAAGCCCTAGGGTGAATAATAAGTACGTTGCGTAAGTTTGATTTATTCATGATATTTCTTTACAATATTGTTGAAATTTAGAATTACACTGCCTCCTTGAAAGCAAAGATTGCAAGACCAAAAGGAGTGAGCAGCTTTGTTTACAAAGTTCCACCTGATGATTTTCAAACCCTGTCATTTCTTTGGACCCCCTATATAAACTGATTAAAAACCGGTGCAAAGGCACTTTTAAAAAATTGTTTGGAATGCTTACAAGGTAAGAATGGTTGCTCTCGTTCTTTTTTCGTCAAAACTTTGACAGTTACAAGAGATATTCCTTGAATTATGTGTACATGTATTCTTGGTATACTAGATATTCATCTTTTTTATCAATATGACTGTAGATTTTTTAAAAGAATTGTGCGACATCGAAGAGTTTCTTATTTTTTTCTTCCAAGTCAATTATTTGCACCGATTATTTGGCAAGTAAGATTTAATTTCTATTGATAGTAGTGCATGAATTGCTGACCTTAGAAATCGGAATATGTGTGGTTCCTGCATGAGGTCATGGGTGTTAGGTTTGACCGCCAAAAAATAAAATGTACATGTCAATACATTGGCAAGGAATATGTCAATGTCCAAGATCTAGAAAGAAATGCCGTGTTTCAAGCTAAATCAATACCTTTTATTATTTCAACATAACCTAGCTAACCCCCCCCCCCCTTTTTTTTATAAAAAAATTATAAAATAAAGAGGTGAAAATTAAACACGTGACTGTGAGATTAGGAACTTTTGCATCCATACTAAGATACAATATATTAGTATACATCAATTTTGTTCACGTTTGATGAAGTCCATTTCTTATTGATAAATGTATGATGTTCTCTATAGGGCGTGTTTCTGCTTTTGCCTGCTCTTCGCGGTTACGCTGGGATTCAAATCCTTCCAGCACAAGATCCCAAATGGAGACTCGGTGCCCCACCCCTGTAAACCCAACTACCTGTGGCACGGGGTGGGTCACGAGAACGAGTTAGGTGGAGGGTCCAGGAACCCATTCGGACGGGATTTTGACGCTGCGGGAAAGGTAAGATAACTTCTTAATGTTGATAATTGTTAAACAAAATATCAGCTAATGCATTGGGATATTTTTTTCAGTAAAAAAATTGTCTTTTACATAAAGGCTATTCAGACATTTCTTTCCAGTAATGAATATATGGTCTTTTAACTAAAGACTATTTGGACATGTACGCAGTTGCTGATAAATGAAATGACACATTGGAATGAATTTTGAAATATTTGAAACAAATGTGTTGATGTGTGTGCGGTATTTACAACAATAAGCATGTATAGAACTGTCAAACATTTTATTGCCTGTATCAATAGCTTTGAAAAAGAAATCTAAAAAAAAAAAATATCCCTCAGGCATACAGATATGGCGAATTGAACAATGTGTTGAATGCGAGAAAGTTCTAAATTTGATTTTAATTTTTTTTTTTTTTAATTTTTATCGGTATATTGAACATATGTAAACAAAAAAACAGGGCACGAGCCTTGTTTACATGACACAGATTTGTGAGGACTGTATCTTTTTTTTTTAACTTTGTAATCCTGTTTTAAGGAGGTTGGATGGACAAACAATTACCCATTGATTTTAAATATGACGTATTTTGCCATAAATTATCGTAATTATCATGAGGTAAAGGAAAAAAAAAACAAGAAATATTTTTAAAGCGTAAAAATTTGGACTTTTATATTTTTGTACAGAACTCTTTTCAAAAAAGAGATTAATACAGTCTAAAAACAATCACGACCATAAAGCACTCTCAAGGAAGATGAATAGTTAACAAGTTAACCATCAAATCTGCCTTTAACTTTAACATAAGACATTTTTGTCCACTTACTGACATACAGTAAAAAAAATCCAAATGCTTGGCCTTAAAATTGATAGTTTTAATTTTGTCCTATTCTCTTTTGAGAAGTAGACAGGCTTAGCCTACATCCACTTCTCTTCGCAAGCCCTCATATTTTGATTCTGGAAAACGTGAAAATGTCGGAACCGAAGACGGTCTACGCTTCGACCCATGTTTTGAGTCCAGTTTCCATGAGTTTTCGTAACAGACCTATTATTTCTACATTTTAAACATTAATGCATGTATATGTCACAAACAAATCAACACTAACCCGCTGTCAACCCATTTTCTCAACTTCTACATTCCGGGTTTAAATTATGAGACCTCTCGCTATAGGTGTTTAAAAAGTAGAAAAATTATAGTAGAAAAAACCGGAAAATATTGTTCGGATTGTAGACTTCAGATTAAAGGTATTTTTCTTATAATTTAAAGAGGTTTAAATAGTGGGTTTACAATTTAAGACAAAATACATACGACTGAATAAGTAACTGTGGCACATAAAAACAAAAAAAAAACTCTTTATTTTAATATTTGTTGCTTGCTATATTAATCAATGTTCGTTTTAATGTTTAAAAACAGATGTAGAGCAAATTTGTCACCAAAAGAGATTATTAAAAAGGGAAGAAATACAACAAAATACAACATTGTAATTTTGTGACTCCGTATTTGTTTGTACATTGTTAGATTAAGTTGATTCAGTAAACGTTTTCTACATTACTGTCTTTATTATGTTTCCAATTTTATCCGAAACACAAACATTTATTCTGTGCTGACCTAGATAAACAATGTGATACACAAAATTTAAACCCGGGATGTAGAAGTTGGGAAAATGATTTGACAGCGGGTTTTTTTTTTTTTTGTAATACATGGATGCAATAATGTTTAAAATGTAAAAATAGCAGGTCTGTTACGAAAATTCAGGGAAACTGGAGTCGAAACATGGGTCGAAGCGTAGACCGTCTCCGGTTCCGACATTTACACGTTTTCCAGATCAAAATATGAGGGCTTGCGAAGAGAAGTGGATGTAGGCTATGCCTGTCCACTTCTCAAAAGAGAATAATTTTGTCCATGTAATACATGTAGCATTTAGTAAAAGAATTCAAATACATAGCCTTAAAACTGTTAGTTTCCTCTATCTTTTTTACAGAGCCCCCACTTCTTAGGAGATTTAAATAGTCTAAAATTCGCCACTATCGAGTTCTCAAAAAAGAAAAAAGAAAAAAAGAACGACCCGTTAATTGTGTTACAATGTTCGGTTATTGTGCTATCGTGTAGAACGGTATGACCAAAATCACGGGTTGTTTACCAGCTAAAAAAAGAACTAGAGCAGTATTTCAAAATATCATGAAAATGATCATTTGTAAACCAGCTTCAATTGACTGAAACCCGATACCCAGGGCTAAACCTTGCTATATGGTGTATTGTTATGTAATTCTTAGGTCAAAAAGTGGGTCTGTACTGACAAATCACGGGCTTCATTGTGATCTACCTTATTCGTTCTTTCGCTTTCTTTCTCTATCGTTCTATCCTCTTTTCTTTCTCCACGATCATATTTTCTTCATCTGCTTCGCATTGTAATCTCTCGCTCTCTCTCTCTCTCTCTCTCTCTCTCTCTCTCTCTCTCTCTCTCTTCCAGATTAGTTTTCACTAAAATTAAAGAACCCAAGCTTCGCAGTTTGGGGTGTTTGTTATTGACTGGCGTTCAATGTACCCTTAATAGATGCCTTAAAATGGTTCATTTTATTAACCCGGGGTGTTTCTTCTTAGCGTGGGAAAGCTGCGGTAGCGAACGTCTTGGGACCATATAAAAAATCCCTTATATCATACTTAACATGTATATTTGATCACTCAATGATCAACTGATTAAAAAAACCGTAATCATAAATTTTACAGCTAAGCAAAAAAATAAAATAAAAATCTAACATAGTTAAGTAAAGATAATTTTTGTACAAGTAACAGTATTAATAATAGTTCAATGCACAAATTCCATAAATATATTCTTCGACCCTTTTATATAATAACGTCTGTTCTTGCATTGTATATATATACTTCTTTACAATAAAACCATGCATTGTTATGGATATTTTTAAACTTCCCGACCCAGGGGCCATTAAACTACGACGAACTCATTTTTTATCTGAATCTCATTCTGCCACTACCGTATATGCATATAACTATATATAATTATTCCTTTCATAAAAATGAGACTGAGATCAAAAGTAACATTTATTGCCTCAGGGCCAGGATTTATAAACGATGCAGCCAGAAAGTTTCTTAGAGTACTGAGATTATTTCACTCATTTAGTTCAAATGTCATAACCAGTCATTTTCACTCGTCATTTGATATATAAATTTCTAATCTCTAATTCACCATAATGCGGCGAGCCTGGGCCAATGTCCGACTTACCCGAAATCTATCTCCGTAGGCCACTCAATGTACAGAGGTAAATTAGTTTAGAAAAAAAGATTCAATTGAATTAAGGAGATGTTCACACTACAGTGTCAGATCTGAAACAGTTATCTAGAGGGGTGGTCTGTTAGAGGGCGTTGATTGGTTTGGATAGGTACATGTAGGGGTCATTTTGTAGGACAGGAAATTATGGCAGTCCACTTGTCGTTTTGTAATTGATCTCTAGAGTAAACACTTAGTATGGTCGGTCATTTCGAAATTACTATGAACTGATTTCTAACTTATCCAGGTTTATTTGCTTAATATGCTTATGAAAACATTCGTTCATTTAGATATAAAAATACACTAAGTATGTCGTATGTCTACATTTATGTCTTGCTTAAAACCATAACTTGTACGTCATGCAAGTGTAATTGCATATAACACAAGTCTCATATGCTTGATTTTTATACTGAAAAAAAAATCCATAAACGTGTTTTGCATTTTCACAGATATGAAATAGTAAACAACCAATACATGCACATTGAAGTTTTACCGTTATCGAAATATCAAAACCGAACAGGAAAAAAAATAACTCCAAAAAAAAAATAATCGTAGCTGTTACAATGAACATTGTTGTAAGACGCAACGAAACCCGTTTCTGTTACCAGTTTTACATGTAGTTTATACCGGATGTGACAAAAATCAACAAATTAAGAATGAGATCGTCCTTAAACTTTTAAATATGACATTTTTTACCATAAACTATCAACTGATAAAGTGAAGAAAAATATTTTTGCGTTAAAGTTTGAATGTTTTACCTATATCGTTATACAGAGCTGTTCGACTGATGAGGTTAAATAATCTGAAAATGGACGCGGCCATCCAGCTCTATTTCAACGGATCGATGATTTTAGCCATTTTGAATCCCATTTTTTTTTTTCATCTGAGAAAATAAATCTTTAAAACTTTATACAACGAAGGAAATATGAATATTCAAACATAAAACATAATTGAATTCATTGAATTATTACGTACATGTGTATTATTCATGCACAATCAAAAACAATTAGAAATGTATATTGACTATTAAAAGCGTTTGTCAATCATTCACTAGACATGGACTGTGGAGCTGTGTCGGAAAGACTCGGACGGAGACGGCAGAACCAACGGTGAAGAACTGGGGGATCCGAACTGTATCTGGCGGGAAAACGCGATTCCGGACAAAAATGCATTCTCACATCCGGGTATTTTTTATTTTTTATTTTTTAAAACATATTTCATAAGGCATTTTAAATGAGATTGAAAAGTTCTTGATTTGTTGAGAATTCAATTATTTCGATCACGTAGACAAATAAGTTTATGTTGGTGTCCACATACATATGTATAAATGTGTTGTATAAAAAACTAATTTAAATTCTATCCGTAATATTAGAATTTTTTAATATTGAAAAAAGAATAACAATTTTGCATTAATTACTTACGCTATATCAATATTTGAATCAAAGAACAGTCTTGCTTCAAATGTAGATCTGAAAAATATTCCTTTGATTCGTTTTAAAGTTTTTGTTATTGACAATTTTACTTTTTTTTTCTCACCTGTCCAGGTGTATGCGAGCCTTACGACAGCGACCTCTGTCGGTCTAAGAATACCTGGGTACAGTGTCAGAAAGAAGAATTTAAATGTGACGCCATAGACAGCCCGGGTAAGTTAAGAAAACTGCATTGATTGATTCAAATATGGTCCGGAGTGGTCAAATCTAATAAAGCCTGAATGCCCTTTATGAACAAAAACATTAAACGTTCCTAAAGCCGTAGAACCTGTTCTGTAAAAGAAAATAATATTAATTAGATAAGGCATGTATAGCTTTTAACCATCTGTTATTAAATACCCTGCGTCGGATGGCATGCAAGTATGGCACATGCCTTAAAGTATGACAGATTCAGTCTGCAATTTTAAACAGATTGAATGATTTTACCAGATTCTTCAACGTGATGTTGACCTACATGCACTTTCAAAACTACATGCAATTAATTTTTTTTTTATTAGATGTGAAAAACGTCACCATTAGATACCCAGTTACGTCAGTTCCAAGTCAGGAGACGACCTATTTTTGCATGACCTTTGAACTTCCCCAAGATGGCGACTATCAGATGATAGCCACAAAACCGGTCATTGACAACGAATACGTCATGCACCATATTCTGCTGTACGGATGTGGAGAGTCAGGTACAGACATGTACTGTAAATTCCTTATTAAAGGCGAGAAATTAATATCCGCATCAAATCGCGAGAAGCGGTCCTCGTGGATATGATATCTCGCGTCTATATAGAGCGAATAGTGGTTAATGACATGCTATAAATGGTTTTCCATAAACGCAATTTTGTTATCTCCCCTCGACAGTCACGTTTTAGACCATTAACCTTTCAGCTAATTCTCGATGTGTTTTGTAAACGTCAAAACATATAACAGTAAAACTGTTCTTATGTGGATTATTCATTTTTCGAAGTGTCCTTAAATTTACTTGTAGTACTGTGATATATTTTAGTTTTTCCCTAGTACATTTCTGCAATTCGCGTTTGAAGTTGGTTGATTCAAGTGAAAAATTCACAGTCTTGACCTACACATGGCAGGTAAATCCGGCAAAAATTATGAGATAATGTCTTACACCCCCCCCCCCCCCCCCCCGGGCAAAAAAAAAAATCTATTAAGGTGGCGAGTCATGCAGAATAAATAAGAATCCTTTTTATAAGACTTAAGACTTTCGGTAGGACGTTGCTTTATCTATTTTTACACCAGAACAAGGAAAAATGACACTGCTTTCAAGAGAAAAACACAAAGATTGCGTAAACTGTGGGATCATCAAAACTCGAGGGGCCATTTTTCATAAATTGCTTAAAATTTAGAGGTTCGAGGGGACGTGATTTCGTGTATTCTCTTATGTACCTAAAGAAGAAAATATGGCTTTACATCCTAATTTACATGTAAGAATTCGCGGCGGATGAGAATTCGTTCATGAGGAATACCATCGAATTCCACGAAAATTAAGCCACAACGAAATCTAATGATTTCCCAGGAGTCATAGCTCTAAATCCAAACAAACTGAAAGCGTGTTGATTCCTGAGTAGCCAGCAATGAAAAAGACAGACCTACGTCACATTGCTTTTTGAGACAGCTACACAAAGTCAAAGCCATCATCCAAAGTCAAGGCTTTCTTATCCGCTCCACCTTACATAAAGCGGAGCGGATCAGAAACTCTTGACTTGGGAAGGCGGATCCAAGCCGCTTTTGAAATGGTTCTAACATCTCTGTTGTTATTTACAGTGACAAAAGCCGATACTGTTCCGTCTTCGTGCGGAATGGGACTAAGTGACTGCCAGACTGTGATAGGAGCGTGGGCCGTGGGGGCGAACGGAGAATGTAGTCACAAGGACGTCGGCTTCAGGATCGGCCAAAATGGATTCAAATACGTCATGATGCAGGTAGGTGTCGGGGCAATTCGCCCACTGTTGTTCTCAAAAACAAAAAATAACAAGCATTCTGAGAGTATTGCATAAGCAATACACGTCCCCTACCGGTTTGTATTATTCTATGAAAGCTTCCAAGCACACACCTATTTCAGAGCTATTGTAAACGAGATGTCATGCTTTAATCAGAGATAAAAGAACAAAGGAAATTAAAACTATTAAGTTGATATAGAAATTAAATACAAAATAGGTAAAATAATACTCTTTATTTCATCTCCTGTAATTTCGCCAAGTCTATTCGGTATTCGCTGGTAAAAATTTGTGAAAACAATGCACTGTTATGCACAATATCATTTCTTACCGTCTTCTGTACCCCGAATCAAACCAAACAGTTAAACAGCCCAACCCGACAACGAACCCGATTGTAATGATGCAAAAAAAAAAAAAACCCTGCCGATTTAATTTAAAACACAATGCTTGACATTATTTTACAGAATTTATTTGTTTGTTAAAAATGATAAAAGGAATGGTACAAGTAACGCACGATATTATTACTGACTACATACTGGCCTCACACCGAACCCGATAACGAACCCGAACATTATAAAAAGGATATATAAAAAATTAATTTTCTCCAAAATATGTCAATCAGACGCTACAAAAGTGTAAACTGGATCTGTAGTTTGACATTTTGAAGCTGTTCAGCAAGTTTCATATTATTCCTCAAATGCATAAAGAAAAAAAAGTGTTGAAAACTGAAGTGGGACAGACAGACGGACGGACGGACGGACGGACAAACGGACTGACGGACGCAGAGGAAAGCTATAGTCCCCTCCGGTGAAACCGGTAGGGGACTAATAAGCTGGAAAGACATCATGATGTAGATTATAGTTCGTCACTCCCTTTGTTTATTTGACTAACGCACAGAATGCAGTACGATGTTCGTCCGATTTAGTTTTTTTTTCTTCGGAAAATTGTTTTTGTTTCAATACACAACTGCAAACACAATGACGCTTTCTAAGGAAATAATTGGGGATTGATCGAAAATGCATATGATTTTGCTACCTTCATTTAAAATACATGCATTTTTTTAACATATGAAATATTTTTTAAATGAAAGGTCTCTCCTGTCAAAGTTTTTCAATTCAATATTGTAAGTAAAGAAGAACATTTCGGCTGTGTTTAATTATAAATTATGTTTCGGTTTTGTATCAATACTTTACAATATTTACGTCGATCTTTTTTTTATTTTTTTTTGGACAGTAACACGGACTTTTGGTCGGATGTAACTATCTAGCTTGATCATTAAAACAAGCTGTCAAATATCGACACTAAGTCTTCTTATTCGCAAAGAGAAGGTCATTAGTACTCACATACTGGCAAAACGAGAAAGTTGTTTGTCAAGATGTGCCCTTTGTGAACTGTAATTTATCTCTGCATCAAGTCAGACACGTGTCATTGTTATCAATGCATTCATTCATATCTATTCAATCACTGACTGTCTATTTTTGGATGTCGTTGGTCCTACATGTATAACACAAAGAGGCTGTGAAGACAAATTGAATACCGCGCGTTAACACGGTATTATAAATTTGTCAACACGGCATAAGTATTAGAGGACCGATGGCATCCAAAAAATAACCATTTAATGCTTATATTCAAATTCATATTGATGTATATTTGTATGAAATAGTTGTGTGTCCGAGTATCGTCGCTTTTAAACTCTTAGTCAGGAATTTGAATCGAGGAACCGATCAGCCATATTAACGTCATTAGTTCGCTTCGACGATAAAAAAATATAGTGACATAAACACTGTGGAGAAAAATACTTTTTTATGATATACAGATAATTAAAATGATAAGATATTTTTAATTTAATCATACTTTTCTATATCATATTCTCATATCGGCTTTTCGTGCATTTGGAGTGAAAAATCCCTAGATTTCCGAAAAAGATGAGCCATGATTTTTATGATAGATGTGGCGTATTGGTCGCCTTGTCACGTGACTATCTTGATCAATCAGATGACGCGTTTATAAATTGTTCAAATAAAGGTGTATATAATGATATATTTTGTAGAACGATCACAAATTAAATGAAAGAAGTCCACAAAAGCTGATGTGCAACAAATATTGATGATCCCACAGCAACTCAAATTTTGACAGAATGAAAAAAGAATTGCTAAGAAATCATTAGAGTTCATATTGATTAAATGTTCGTGGTATTCGTAGGAAGCCTTCTTCCACAAATGCACATCCTCGACGAAAACAAATTTAAAAGGAGTTGTCATTCTTTCTGTAACTGAAAACCGACACATTATCGAAATTGTATACCCACGAATAAACCAAAAATGACATGATTATTCATAAAAACTGGTCCGACGTGTTTGAATTATTTTCAGTTATTGCATGCCGTTAATTTCTGTTGCAGTTTCACTGGAACAACTATGAACGGCGATCGGACTACAAAGACAGTTCTGGAATGACCTTGTACTACACTCCAAACAGGCGACCAAACGACGCCGGAATAATGATAATTGGTCAGACATTCTTAGAAATCCCGCCCCGGAAGGAGCACGTTGAAACCACTTCCGTTTGCACCGCAGACGACACAAAGATGATTCTACAAGGACCAGTATATGTGACCCGGGCCTTTAACCACATGCATTATTTAGGTTATTCTTAAATTATAATAAAAATATTGTACTTCATATTCAAGTTTAAAACTTGTTTCCTAGTGGGGAGAGGAGGATCGGGAACGAAGAATACCTTTGATTGGCGCAGTGGAGAGAGAGAGAGAGAGAGAGAGAGAGAGAGAGAGAGAGAGAGAGAGAGAGAGAGAGAGAGAGAGAGAGAGAGAGATGGGTTTCAAGACATATATGGATGACGTGAATTTGAATGATTCGCGCATATAATCTGTCATATATGCTGTATCTTTCTGAATCAACTTTTTACCAGATAAACTATTGACGATTATGTTTAAAAGCGTGCAAACGAAACAAACTCACAATTATAAATAAATAATATAATAAATATTACATTATATTACAGGCCGAGAACAATACATCGACCTATACAGAAATGGGGCCAAGGTCGCAACACTTACCAATGAACCCGATTACAGTTACGACAGACCACGGTTTATTGAGTAAGCAACAAATTAGAATATTTAATTGGCTTTTGTTTGAACCTGCTATATATGCATGTATAAGTAAGGTATACAATGTTCAAGCTCATCAACCTTTAATTTGATTCATAATAAAAGGTTAGATACCTTCACGTATCTTTTAAGATATAAGTTAATGCATCTCTTTCTTCATAATTTACCTTTCCTTTCTTCAAAACTAATATTAGTTATTAGCTAACTTTGTTAGTTTCAATAGCAGAACATTCAAGTCACGAAGCAAAGATAGACATCTAACGAACAGTGTCAATACTGTTGCTTTTTATTCGTTTTGGAAAATAAAGTCAAAATAGGCCTTATATGGTTATGTCTAAAAGTTTTCTGTATATCTTTCTAAAAAGCTACATGTCCTAAAGTTTTACTGTTTTTCTTGCAAAATGTTGCACATTTGTTCTAACAAATCTGCCGTGTATTGCTTCAATCGTAACTCCTCGGGCCTTTCCGGCAAGCTCGGAAAAACCTCGACTGTATTAACATCACCGGATGTTAGAATTTTATACAAAATGGAGTCGCTTCCCATTAAAATAAGTATCGGCTAGACAATCTTGTATGTCGCTTCTGTGTTATATTTTAGTGTATATAGTTTACTTTAACGAAGAATAGCTAAGATCTCAACAGATCGTAAAATGACAATTGTGTTGTTTTGATATCAAGTTTTAAAAAAAGGGGGGTTGTCATGGACGCTTGGGTAATACATTCGAGGTGTTTTTCCGAGCTTGCCGAAAAGGCCTGAGAAGTTGCGATTGGCATTGCTTATTACTTTATACTGTACAAAACCTTCTTAACCAATTATTATAGGTACGCGGAATCAATCCAGATATTTCCCGGAGATGAAATACGAACCAGATGTGTGTTTAAGTCCACAACCAAATCTGTCACTACTTTTCAAGGCGACGCAACTTCCGACGAGATGTGCTTCGGTTTTCTAACGGTTCATCCGCTCAGTAACGCAAGGTCTCTCCAATGTTCCTCCTGGAGAAATGCGTCCATGGTGAGTCTGTTCCAGAGCTCCGATGACTGTGATTGGAGAGTCTTCGGAAACGCAAGCCACCCGGATATGGCCCCTCTATACCAAGGCGTTTACATGCATTGTCGACCATTAGGTCAGTGTCTTGAAGAGTGCAAAAAGGCCGTCAAGCTGTTCAGAAGTCACCCATGCATGACGGGCACCAGGGGAGAGTATGTCATGTGGAACGCTGGCAATGTAAGGACTTTCGAGGCATTGAGCTTCTACTCAAAAGTTAGGTCATGTGACCTCGAGATTTTGCGAGAACAACTATTGACGCAGACGACAAACGGAGATGACACAAACTTTGGAGCGAGGGTTCTACCGAAACTATCGGCTCTTCTGGTTGCTGCTTTACTGGCCTTGTTTTTATAAAAAAATATCATAGATCACTGTCTTGTTAGAATTAGGATGGGAAGATTTACTAGTGTGTTGATATATAAATGTATCAATGCAATATTATAACATTGTGGTTTTTTTTCGGGCGTAAACGTTCGTTGCAAAACTGTTGTTTGATTATTTTTCTTTAATATTAAAAAAATGAAAATGTGTTGTCGTTTTCTAGTATTAGCAACGGACAAGAAGAATTACGCGCAAATACGCCAATTTCTTAACAGGTTCAGTGATTTCAACATAGATATCTGCTTAGCACAGTGAAAATTCAAGTAATATAAAGGTCAATTAACTTAGATATGGGATAGCCCATATCTATTCTTGTTCATAAGGAGTAAAATATAGCCTAAAATGATTATTATTATAAAGGACAAGAGCGTACAATGCCCGACAAATCCCCCGCACCAAGAATGTTGAAATGGGATACATACAGTCATATAAAAAGAGATTTACATTTGAAAATGTACATTAGTACATGTATAGTATAAAACATCATTCTCTGACAAATTAACAAATATATATTTATACTTTGTACTTATCTTATTTGTTTTATTAGTTTATTTTCTAAACATGAATATCATGGTCTCATATCTGTGCTAGCGCTATTATTATGCGACTATTATTGTGTGTACAGAACATGAACATTACGCATTTTTTTATATCGTTATCTAGAGCGTATTAATTTTTTTTTTTAAATCTAATATTAAACTAGATGCTGTCATTAGACAGTAATACCCGCACCATGTGTTTGCCCCTAAATAACACTGTTTTGTACCAGTTTAATTAAAAATGAAGGCTACATGCAAACTCCGGTAATACATTTAAAAATTATAATTTTCATAACTGAAGGATGAGATCCCTGCCCATAGGATAATACACATCGTGACATGAGCAGCACTTTATGTGCAATTTGGGGTAGAACTGTTTGCAGTGAATTTTCAGTTAATCAATAATCTTAACATTTTATGTCATATGAAGTATAATGGTCTATATAATTATTACAAACAAAATTAAAAATTAAATTATGCCCCCTCCCCGTGGCGGTTGCCAGTTTTAGATTTGCTTCTGTGTGCCTACATGAACATCATCATGTGCACATATTTAGAGAAGGGGTGGGAGTGAGGGGTACAGACCCCCCCCCCCCCCCTCCCCATGAAAATTCGTAAATTACCAAAAATACACCTTGGACCCCAATGCTCTTACAGACATGTAAACGCTCTAACCCATTGCGCTTCAATGTTAGGTAACATTATTTGGGGGGTAAATATTTAATCAATATTCAACATACTTTATTGTTTATCTCGATAGGAAGTATACATGTACATCACAATATGCAGGTGTCCTGCACCACCTAGAAGCTGTTATTTACCTAATAAAATAGTGCAAGTGGATTTGAAGAATAGCTCATAGAAATACATGCACGTTACAAATGACTGATCTTTGTCTGAAGTTACGTACACAACACAGGTTTGCATGTCTCATTAGCGGGTACTAGTTTTACCCAGCTCTTCGATTAGATGGGTTCACGTGTATACATACATGGGTGTTGCTAAAACGCGGAACGGAAAACGGAACGGAAGGAAAACGGAAAATCTTATCTAATGTTATTTACCTCATAGATTTGTTAAGTATGCTAAAACGATACACTTTATGTACCTTTTTAATTTTTTTGAAAGATTAGCAATATTAGATTATTTATTCAAGAATATTTATTTCCTCAAAATTAACAGTACATGCATTGACCCCTATATTCTGTCCCAAAATATCCTCGATTCACTTTTTGCTGTATATTTATATATACCTCAGGGTTCAAGCGATTCTCTTTTAGAAGCATTAAAGATTCTCATTATTCTTTCTTTAAAAGGTCCTCTCTAGCTTATCAGCTGGTATAAATACACGGCTAAAAATAAAGAAGTCTACGGGGTTTTGCATTTTAACAGACCCGGATGATAGTGTTGAAAAATTGTGCAAGGTCTTCTGAGTGACTTCCAAATGGAGAAAAGATGTCAACATTTTCCATTATAAATCGTCCAAATGTGCTGCATGAATATTTTGGGATCGACAGACTATAGTTCCAATATATAATCGGAAAATCAAACCAGGCAACGTCTAGAGCTCTCTATTCGGATCATATGTATATAGCTGCTGGAATAAACAACTGCATGCTTTGTAATGCAAACGTAAACAAAATTGCATTGCTAAAAATACTAGTTTCACAAATTACTAGTTTCACAAATTACCGGGTATTTTAATGTTTACTGTATTTTAATTTTTTAATGTCGTCAGTCCTACATTTTTTTCTTCCATCTCAATGATACTGTATCGTCTGTATGATAAAAGATCGTCTAGAACACCGAAAATTCAATTTTGATGTAAGTATATACATGTACATCATATTTGAAAATAATATAAAAATACTCAAAACACGCATAAAACGCTTTCACTAACTGCGTACGTTACGCTAATATGCCAGCAATACCATATAACAGAAATAAGTAAAAAGTTATAGCTAATTTGCTCGTTTAATCATGTTAATGTTTCACAATTCGTATACATTTGATTTTTCCATTTTGTACTCAACTAAAGCCGAATGAATACAATGCTATAATTGATAGACATTCATATGAATATTAATAAGATAGCAACATGTTGATAATCATTCATTAGATATAAATAAAAGATACAAAGTAAATCGTTTCTGGCCAGTCTTACTCTATACCCTTTTAAAGCGATAAACGTGATGATATTTTCCATTCCGTTCCGTTTTCCGTTCCGCGTTTTAGCAACACCCATACATACATGTCTGTTTTCCGTATGCAGAAAAGGATTACGGTAGTTAAGATCAGCTAAAGGAATTCATTATTGTGTTTTAATTGGATTATCATTATGATGTTGACCAATTTAGGTAAGCATAATACATGTAGTAGCAGTAGCACAATATAATAAGATGCCAGCATGGGATTCCTGCCAGCATACATACACATGTATATAAGTTCTACTTTCACTTTCTAAATGTAATCTCCCTTTGACAGCATACTGTATCATCATCTTTTAATATTTAAATAAGCTTATCATCGTTACCTATCCTATCGCATTTGTAAAGTTTCTGTCATTATAGTTGCAAAAGTTATTTTTTTTCATTTGTCAGACTGCATGCACTGTTGAGTTGACCCCATATTGACCCTGTATAAACAATTTCTTATTAAATTTGTGTATTACATATGTAAGTAAGTGTAGACACTTATATTTTTTATATGAGTAATAATAGGAAGGAAGGAGTATTTCTTCTTAATGTATTATAATGCATCAAATACAATGTAGGTCATGACCTTATGGGACTGTTCTGACCCCACGAAAGAGGAAAATACAAAATATCTTCTAAAGTCATTATGATGCATCAACTGGTGTAAAGTACATTAATGACCCCCAGGTGTTGTCTTTAAACCCCCCCCCCCCCCCCCCCCCCCCGCCTTTATGAAATAGGAAATGATATGATACACTGTATATTTTGTTAACTTCTGAGATCTGAGATCCTCATCCCTAAACCGTTTAATTTATTTTTGCTCTTTGTGTCATTGCGCGTAAAATTGTATTGTAAGATTATGCCCCCTTGGAGACACCGTGACATTTTAGAACTAGAAATAATAATGTATTTTATCTTATTCATATGTTATACAGTAGTGTTTGATCCATGTGGGTAATTCCTAGCCTAATGATGTCACTGCTTTGTTTAGGAGACTTTACAATTGCCCCAAATAGGTGAATACACATGGCAGTGATGCATATAACATTTTGTTTATAAATCTTAAAAATTGAATTAAGCAATTTCCAAAATGTTAATGTGAATCACGAGAGAAAAAGCAATCAAGAAATGATTTAAAATTTGCTACTGTACACATGTAAGAATGTATTAAGAAGACTGAATCTTTATAAGCAGGTTAGATTGGGGGGGGGGGGGGGGTGAATGTGGAGTATAAACATTTATAATTTGAATCATTTATTGTTATTGATTAATTTTAACTTGTCAATGAATACTACTTATTGATCCCAAGGTAGAAATATGACCTCTGATCATATATCAATAGATCATTTGTCAATTATGCAAGGTGTAATGTAATTTTTTTTAAGAATAACATTTTTTACCAGTTTATAAAAGTTTTTAGACACCCAAATTATATTTTGATTTTAATAGATTATTCGACAAAGAAGGGGAGGGGGGGGGGGGGGGGGGGGGGGGAGAGAACAGTTTATATTTGAGTTTGTTTGGGAGTGGGGGTTCCAAGTCTAATATTTGTATATTTGACAATTTTTTAATGTAATTTAAAATAAGACTAAGCCATACTACAGTCATGAACAGGAATAGTATAGAACAAAACACAAACTAATACATGTACATGTATATATACATAGGAAGTATTACAAAACAGATGATTGATCTATATCTGGGTTCTTAAATTGAATCATATATCATGTACATATTATATTATTGTTTCTTTGTTCAAGGCATTTAAGATGGTATGTAGGTCATGATCCCAAGTGCTCTTCCTGAAATTATCAAATATTGAGATCCCCACCTTAATCCAAAGATATTATTCCTCCTTAGGTCATGCAGGCGCATCAGATCATTATGGCATGTAAGTCATGACCCTAAGGGGTCATCCTGACCCCCTTAGAATCAGAAATTGTCAATTATCTTTAAATTATTGATGTTTGATGATCCTATCTCTATTTAATCTTTATTAATTATTAAGTCTCCTGAATGAAGTTTGGAGACTTATTGTTTTTGTACGGTTCTTAATACATGTATATATTCTTCATTTTCTTTTTCTTCTTTCCCGCTCTGAACTTGTTTCTTAGAGATGGCTGAACATAATTGTACAAAACTCTAGGATATGATAGGCCTGCAAATCTAGTTGTGCACCCTGGTTTGATTTTTCTCATTTTGGGTTAGACAACCACTTTTCGGGGGAGGGGGGGGGGGGGGTGTCAAAAGGGTGTGGGGTCTAACATTGAACCTTGTAGGAAGAATCATTATAGACTCTGTTGTAAATGGTAACTTGAAAACGGACAAAGATAATAATATAGGGTTTTCATAATCATATATTGGCTGTTACTGGCAATATATAGGGTTTATTAGATCTGACCCCTGGGGTCATCCCCACCCCCCAGGAATTTGAAATTACCATATATCTCAGAAACTGTTATAATCATGACCCCTAAACCATATATATTCATGTTTCTGATGTCAAGGGGCATCAAATGTTATGTAGGTCATGGGCCCTGTGGGTGGTCCTGACGCCCTCAAACAGCAAGTCCCTTAATATCTTCAAAACAGTTGAGATCCCCACCCTTAAACCATATATATTCTTGTTCCTTGTGTCAAGGGGCATCAAACGGTATGTAGGTCATGGGCCCCGGGGGTGGTCATGACCCCCCTTGAACAGGAAGTGCACGAATATCTTGAAAACGGTTGAGATCCCCACCCCTTAACCATATATATTCTTGATCCTTAAAGGGCATCAAAAGGTATGTACCGGTAGGTAATGGGCCTCAGGGTTAAATTTAATTTTTCAAAACCGTAATGCACATCTATGGAACAGTTCCTTTCATATCCCAAGATATGATGTGTCTATCCATTAAATCATAAAAGGAGTTCTAGGATCTATGTTTTTTTTAAGTGATAAACGTCAATATTCTGCTACATTTTGACTCCCTGGATGAAATTTAAATTTTTGAAACCTTACTGCACATCTATAGAACAGTCCCTATCATATCCCAAGATATGATTTTCTATCCATTAAATCATAAGAGGAGCTCTTGGATCAATGTTTGTTTTTTTTAGTGATAAACGTCAATTTTCTGCTACTATTTGACTCCCAGGATGAAATTTAAATTTTTAAAACCTTATTGCACATCTATAGGACAGCCCCAATTATATCCCAAGAGATGATGTAGCTACTCCAAAAGTTGTAAGAGGAGTTCTGGGAACCATATTTTTTTGGCCAAAAAACATCATTTTTTGTTGCCCACTGATCCCCTTAATTAAAAAAAAAATTCTGGAACCTGATCATGCCTCAATATGACACCCCCAATCATATTCTAGAAGATCATTTTGCTACTGCTTAAAAAAAATGACGTTTTTTAAACCAGTTTTTTTGTAAAAAAACCTCATTTTTTAGCCATTAAATGACCCCCAGGACAAAATTGAAAATTCCGAAACCTTATTGCCCATCTATAGGATACCCTAAAACATATTCCAAAAGATGATTTGTCTACTTTTGAAAATGTAGGAGGAGTTCGAGGAAGAAGGTTTTTTGTGAAAAAACGTCATTTTTTACCAATTATTTGACCCCCAGGACTAACAGAAAATTTTTGAAACCTTTTTACAAAACAACATGATACCCCAAATCAAACTCCAAGAGTTCAGTTTGCTGGTTTATAAGATGTAAGAGCAGTTTGAGAAAGTAAAACGTGACAGACGGACGGACGGACGGACGGACGGACAGACGGACGGACGGACGGAACAGGGTAACAACAATATACCCGAACTTTCTTTAGAAAGTGCGGGTATAAAGAATGTTTTGCGTGAAACAACAGGAATTTTTTTAAAAAGTCGGCTAAGATTCGAACACCCTCTCCTCCGATAAGGATATTCTACAAGCCTCCGCCTATCTCACTGAGCTACGTTGATACACTACAGGAACGGTGAATAACTTTGATTGTTAAACAGTTATTAATGATTTAATAAACGCGGAATATTTTTGACCCACGAATTTTGACCCATTATGAGTTAAGACTTTATTTTAATATATCATTAATAAAAATGAATAAAAACTTATGCTTTAAAAGTAGTGTAAGGATGGAGTCAAAACCGATTCATACCTAAAATTTGCAATTTAGAACAGTATATGATCAATATATTTGCATAAAACGCCGTGCAGCTTAATTTGGAAACCCATATTTGTCATGTTTACAGAATGAAAACATATGTTTGACTCACACCATGACTTATAAGCCAAATAATTATATTTTTACTGATATTGAAAATCATTCGTCTTTATTGCTCACCTTGGGGGGGGGGGGGGGGGGGTTGTTAAACAGCGCCTTTTACGCCCCTGTCCTTTCTTTTTTTGCATCCACAATCGGCCACATTATTAGATGTAGTGACTTTCAGGTAAATTAGGATGATTTACACACTGTAGTGAATTTCCAGTGTGTATTCACAATGAGTCATGTGACCTAATGTAGTGAATACAAGGTGTAAAATCATGAACTTAAAGAGTTCGATTTTCCTTGTTTTAAGTAGCAGAATAGTAAATAAAATCCCTATTTTACAGAAACACGTTAATATATATTGAATAGCATAACTAGAACATGGTGTAGCGAATGTCAGGTGTAAAGTCTGGTGTAGTGAGTTTCGACATTATACAAGTATGTGTGTGTGTGTGTGTGTGTGTGTGTGTGTGTGTGTGTTTAATGGCAAGCAAAAATTTACATTTATTCAAAAGACGATACCTGGATCCTTATAAAAAACCCAAAATATCGGGTTCGATAATCTTGTATCGGTCAATAAAAGTTAGCAAAGTAAACGTGTATGAGAAGATCATTATTTTGATAATAGTTTTGAGGTTTTTCTTGTTTTTTTTAAGGGGGGGGGGGGGGGGGGGGGTAATAGAAAACAAATTACATAACAGTTATTTTTGGCGAATGGGTTAACAAATGTAAGTGGAAAATAGAGGACACCGTGTGTCTGCCAACACCAAAAAATATTACATGTAATTGAATATTAATTTTTGAAGTTGCATATATAGTAATATATAATTATTGGGTTCGATGATCTAGTATCGGTCAATAAAAAATCGCAAAGTAAACGTATATGAGAAGATCACTATTTTGATAATATTTTTGAGGTTTTTCTTGTTTTCTAAGGGGGGGGGGGGGGTGCATACAAGAAAAGATATCACATAACATAGTTATTTTGGCGAACGGATTTACGGAATGCAGGTTGAAAATACAGGACACCGTGTGTCTGCCAAACCAAATCCGGGTTAAATATTAATTGGGCACATAGCGCACCCGTGTCAGCTTGACGGCCTCTCTACATTGTTCGAACACTGCGGAATCTTCTGATAGATTTTTTTTTAAGTTCAAATGTAATATGACAATTTTGCAAAAAAGGAATACAGTACATATGGGAGCACCCTAAAGAATTTGCTTGCGAAATGTTCATTTTGACTGCGGACGACGCCGGAACACAGCGATATTGTTAGTGTATTTGTACGCGGGTATTACTTTTTTTTTGTAAAAGAATTATTTTTTTCATATTCAACAGACATTGAATATGCATACTTCTCATGTTTGAGAAAAACATATCTCAAACTTTTTGATAGAATCCGAAATATTAATTGAGATTTTAGATAACTATATTTTTTAATCTACCAAAGGATTTGCGTTCCAGTGCACCATATGTTTGCCTACAGAATAAAACATTTATACAGTTACACAATTATTCAAATCACGTTTTTCTTTCCGTTCGTATAAGAATATTTGTCGGAAATGCAATTCGCGTACAAAAAAGTAAGGTCTATTCATGCCTTGTTATTTCGGAAATCAACAAAATGGTGCGATATATCCTATTTTAAGTATTATATCATGTTTACTTTATCTACACGTACCGTAATGCTTTCCCATTAACATTCACAGAGCTGATCAATGATACCGTAGATCTGTATTACATTCCTTTAAAGGGAATGCATGTTTAAAATTCCGCTTTAGCAGATGTTTCACGACGTAGTTCAATTTGTATGAGTGTACACATGAAATAGTTACATGCAGTAAAAAGTCGAAACAAATACAATACAGGCGGCGCAGATATACATGCATGAAACACGGGGGAGGGGGAGGGGGTCTGTTTGTGAAGGAAACTTTTCGTTCTAATGTTATTTTAGTTTCTTTGTTGGGTCTCCTCATTGAATTAAGACTTCGATTGATGGTATTCGTTTCAAAATATATATCAATTTAAGTCAGAATCCGATTCCAATTAACTTCTTTGGTTTTTAGGCGGAACCGCCTATTGCAATTGCTTGTATGACCTTCTACGTCAAAGGTCAAATTCCTGCCCAATTTCGTGGTAAATCTATCGGATGTTTTTTAAACTAAGGGCACACAACTCTCTAACCTCCGCCCCCCCCCCCCACCCCAACTGTTCGACCCCCGTTTAAACATCGTTTTTTAATAATAGAACTGTGGTATGTCTCTAAATTTTTAGTTCATCGTTTTTAATTATCCATTGAAAATGCCTACAGCAAAGATAGCAAGTGGTAGATCTATGAGTTTACGTTTTTGATAGTACAGGAACGAACGATAACTCTTGCGATGGTATGCGACATAAACAAAGGATAAGCACGGAGTCTGATGCCTGTAGATAAAATTGCGAGGGAAAAAATAGTTCAATTTGAAATTGCATGTTTATGAATACAGAAGAAAAAATTGAGAGGGAAACAGGTAATGAATGCTTTTTTAAAAAACAATGGTGGGTATAAATCGATTTAAAAAAGATTATTAAAATGATACCATGCCTGTAAATTATTTGTAAACATACCAACGTTTCGCGTAGTAATCTCAGATGCAGTGTAAAATTTTTGTCAACAAACCCACGTTGAGAACAACTGGTTGCTATCCATCTTCGACATAGTAAGGTATGTTAGGTAACTACTGTGTTATTTCTCATTGTATAAACGTTAACCTCATCATTTTAGATATTCGTGTTACAATAATGGTGATAACGTTTTCTTGATCGAGGAGCTGGTACATTCTTAATCCGAAATTCCTCTGACTCTAATCTCCGCTTGTATATTGTGACGTGCGGGGGAAACATGTCACAATATAAAAGCGGGGGTTAGAATCAGAGAAATCTCGGACAAGTACATAAATTTTATGAAAGAATATATCGATAATTCTGAAATGTCGGTCTATAATTATGAATACTGTACAAGGCGAGCCTATAGGATTTCTTTAAAGATTAAAATTTAGTACAATGGAATCGCATATAACGGAATATAACGTTTCCCTTTTTTAAACCTTTAATATTTTGTGACACTATTGCTGATCTTTATGTTTATATGGTGATTTTATAATACGTTACGAACTGCACTGTATGATATAGGGTTCATTCATTTTGCTTACAAAAAATTACAATATTCAGCTTGGCTTTAAAATGACTCATGAATATGAATAATGCAAATGGATTTTCTCTAAAAATATCTCAAATATAGCTTTTAAGAATCATAGAAGATGATATTGATTGGTTGATAAAATAGATATTCCAGATAGGCTATTACAAAGATATTTAATTGAACATTTGAAAAAAACAAAACATGTTTTATCCTTTTACCTACTGTATTTACTTGTATCTCAGAATTATGTTGTCATTACTATATAATGAAAGTGACTAAAATTTCCTATGGACATTTCTCTACATCATAATTTATATGATAATTTTGATGACTGCATCTTTTTTTTCTTAATTTTAAAATTTTCAATTCATGAAAACTTGGACTATATACCGGTATATCTTTGATCTCCCATGTTCATGATTAATTGCAATTCCAAAAAGACTTAATTATATACCTGACAATGATTATAGATAATAACCTAACATATATTTATTTGCTCTATATGTATATGTTCTTTCAGATGAATGTCAAGAAACTGATTAACATTAACTGACAAGAGGAGACAATGAGAGCCCAACATCATTCTTCATCTCTGGTGAAGGGGAGAGTTGCTAAATTTGGACGCACAGCAAAATTCAAGCAAAACAAAGAAAAAGACGGATGCGATAAATGCGGTGTTGGCTTCCCAGTTCAGAACTGTTAAAGAGGGACAAACATTGCACGTTTGCAACATCTAAGTGGAAGCAGGGCATCTAAAATATGCTGGAATCCTCATCTTAATGGCCTTAACACCATTTTCAAGGTTAGTAAATACAACTAAATTTAATTACGATATTCCCCATGGTTTTCTTGTTTAAGTATGAACTAATTATACCTATGCTCGGAAGGAGAGGGGGTATATTGTTTTACCCTTGTGTGTCTGTTTGTCTATAACACAAATTTTGTCAAAGATATCTCAGCAACAATCGCAGATGCTTGAAATTTAAACTCAGTCTTTGTTAAGGCATGCCATACAGTAGGATTCATTTTTCAAAATATTTGATGCCAACTTCCCGTTACATGTAATGTTAACTATGCTTTTTTGTATACACATCAGTGCAGGGGTATCACTAGTGTGCATTGACTCACAGATATCTTGTTGTCATATCTTTAATAATACAGTACATATTCTTGTTCTAAATGCAATTATAAACTGAAGAATTTTGGAGAAAAAAATTAAACTTTCATTTACAGTTCAAACACTATATTTTCCATTACTTGTATGTGATATACCGAAATAACCTTACAAATATTGATAATTCATATCGTGTGATCTTATATCTCATACATGTATACTTTTGAAAAAAAAATTATATAAGGTAAAACACACATAAATTCAAACTATTTCATAGATTAATTTTATTGTTAAATCCATTTTTTTCTTTATTGGGGGTCAAGTTTATTGTAATGAAATATTGCTTGATAAGATATCTATTATTATTATTTATTTATTCATTTTCATTAAAACATTTTAGAATATCCTGCTGAAAAAGATAGCTGCCATTGGTATAATGGATGCAAGACAACACTAGTGAATTTAAATTGTTGTTACCACAATTGGCACACTCCAGGATTACACGCTTTCCAAAAACACAATTACGGCATGCAGCTATAAAGGGATTCTTTGGAAGTCTATGTTCTGTAATGGGGGAAGTTCTCTTGAAGATTCCATTAGTATTAAAATAAAAACGTAAAAGTTCAAAAGTCTTCAGTACTAGAGACCTGTGATTTGACAGTACAACATGGAGCAAATGTAAAGGAAACATAATTTGTACATTATTGAATATTAATCTATAGTTATCTACAAATTACTTGGCTTTTACATTGTATTGTAATTCTCAACATTTGCATATATGTCTGATCTTTGTAAAATATTGTTGGTGTACAGTACAGTAAGTAAATACATTCTTTCTAAGTTTGAAACATTTGTCAACAAAATGTATGAACTGCAGTCTGAGGATCATTTAGAGGTCTGCAATTCTCCACATATAAAATGACTTTGAATTCATCCTGTTACTGTTAAACTTGAGAATAAATTAAGAAAACTTCAAAATCTCTTTATTGATTACCTTTTTTACTACACATTGTCCAGATATTTTGTGTATTATTCTATAAAGCTGATTTCTCAATGGCTATTGCTTCCCAGGAAAGCAAAGTGACACACAGATTACTTGATTGTGTAAAATACCGTAATCAAGTTATGTACAAATGTAACGTCTGTATTTTGGTGAAACATTATTGTAAGGAATAAAATACTGCAGATTCAGAAGTTCAGTTTACTAAATTTTAATACTATAATATTCTTTCATCATTTTGATATCAAAATGACTATTTTAAAAAAAATCATGAAAAATAAAAATGTATTCCTGTAATTTCAGCTTGCATTTAAGTATCAACTGTTATACAAATGTACTTCACAAAATAAATGTTTTGATGTTTAAATTGCTTTTCTCATCTAATCTTTATTTAAGGCATGATCGAGACTAATCTGGTGCAGTAACTGAGTATTTCCACGTTTACTACATGTATATACCTTAATAGACATATTAGAATAGTGTTTTCTATTATCAAACTAATTCTTAAAAAGAAAATAGTTATAACACCATGACATTGATAACTTGCAATCATGCTTCCGCCTATCAGTACTTTCAGTACTTTGATTGATATTTATTTTTGACATCCGCTAAATGTCAATCGCAACTTCTCGCGGGTTTTCGAGCAAAGCGGTGCCGGAGAGGCCCGCGCATTTGCGATTTCATGAACTACACAGCATGTATAACTTTAGCATGCTTTTGTGTGCATAACAAGGTTGTTATGAAGCTAAGCATCAAATCGGCTGCAACCTATTCAAATCATTTCAAAAATATTTCGTTATTGTAAATAAAAATCAAGCGAAGCTCAAGTTTCTCTCTCTCTCTCTCTCTCTCTGAGGAAGAAAAATACTCGAATGTTTACGATTGTAACAGAATGCACGATAGAATGAATTATTCAATAATTAAATAATATGCAAAGAATTGACATCTTGATCACTCGTATTGTACACTGAACAGATGCGAGTGCATACTGAGCAAAGGGAGGTAAACCGCGATAGTGGAAGATATAATTTCTGATCGACTGCAGGGGGAAGCGGGGACGTGGCAAACTCATCCAAAAAATTTTGACAAACGGGGGGGGGGGGGGGGGGGGGTACTGTACCTTTTACTTCAATGCTTATTTCCTTATTATAGATAGGGGCAGCTCCATGTTAATTCAATTTTTTTTGTAAATCTAAAAAAATCATTGCTGAGCAAAAAAGTAGGGGGCCCCCTGCCCCCCCCCTTTATGAAACAATAAAGACATTTTTAAAGACGAGGGTATTAACTAGACGTTGAAAATTTTCAAAATATTTTATTCAAGATTTTCGAATGTTAAGAAAAAAATAAAAATAACATCTCATTTCCTTATGTGCACTTTCTAACCCGCCACAAATACACTGACCGCTCTTCTCAGCGACCAGTTTGTTCTTTTTTAAAACACATAAAAAAGCCATAGGGTGAATATTAAGTGCGTTGCATAAGTTTTATTTATTCATGATATTTCTCAACAATATTGTTGAAATTTAGAATTAAACTGACTCCTTGAAAACGAGGATTGCCCCACTAAACGGAGTGGACAGCTCTGTTTACAAAGTTCCGCCTGATAATTTTCAAACCCCGTCTTTTCTTTGGAACCCCTATATAAACTGATTGAAAACCGGTACAAAGGCACTTTAAAAAAATTGTTCGGAATGCTTACAAGGTAAGAACGATTGCTCTCGTTCTTTTTTCGTCAAAACTTTGACAGTTACAAGAGATATTCCTTGAATTATGTGTACATGTATTTTTGGAATACTACATGTACATCTTTTTATCAATATGACTGTATATTTGAAGAATCGGGCGGCATAAAAGATTTTCTTATTTTTTTCTTCATAGCCATTTTTTGCACCGATTATTTGGCAAGTAAGATATAACTTCTAATGATAACACTGCATGAATTGTTGGCCTAAAAAAACGGATTATGTGTGGTTCCTGCATGAGGTCATGGGTGTTAGGTTAGACCGCAAAAAAAATAAAATGTACATGTAAATACATTGTCAAGGAATATGTCAATGTCCAAGATCTAGAAAGAAATGCCTTGTTTCAAGCTAAATTAGTACCTTTTATTATTTCAACATATTAATTTATAACTTTTGCATCCATACTAAGATACAATATATTAATTTACATCAATTTTGTTCGCGTTTGATTGAGTCTATTTCTAATTCATAAATGTATAATGTTCTCTATAGGGCGTGTTTCTGCTTTTGCCTGCTCTTCGTGGTTACGCTGGGATTCAAATCCTTCCAGCACAAGATCCCAAATGGAGACTCAGTGCCCCACCCCTGTAAACCCAACTACCTCTGGCACGGGGTGGGTCACGAGAACGAGTTAGGGGGAGGGTCCAGGAACCCATTCGGACGGGATTTTGACGCCGCGGGAAAGGTAAGATATCTTCTTAATGTTGATAATTGTTAAACAAAATATCAGCTAATGCAGTGGGACATTTTTTCAGTAAAAAAATTGTCTTTTACATAAAGACTGTTCAGAAATTTCTTTCCAGTAATTAATATATGTCCTTTAACTAAAGACTATTTGGACATGTACGCTGATAAATAAAATGACACATTGGAATGAATTTTGAAATATTTGAAACAAATGTGTTGATGTGTGTGCGGTCTTTACAACAATAAGCATGTATAGAACTGTCAAACATTTAATCGCCTGTATCAATAGCTTTGAAAAAAAAAATCTAAAAAAAAAAAATACCCCGGTATCCCTCAGGCATACAGATACGGCGAATTGAACAATGCGTTGAATGCGAGAAAGATCTTACTTTGAAATCCCCTTTTTTAAAAAGATTTTTTATTGGTAAACTGAACCTATGTAAACAAAAACAGGGCACGGGCCTTGTTTCCATGACAAAGAACTCTGAGTACTGTATCTTTTTTTTCTAACTTTGAAATCCCGTTTTAAGGAGGTTGGATAGTCAAATAATTACCCATTGATTTTAAATATGATATATTTTGCCATAAATTATCGAAATTATCATGAGGTAAGGGGAAAAAAACCAAGAAATATTTTTAAAAGCGTTAGAATTTGATCTTTTATATTTTTGTACAGAACTCTTTTCAAAAAGGAGATTATATAGTATAAAAAACAATCACGACCATAAAGCACTCTCAAGGAACATGGATAGTCACCAAGTTAACTATCAAATCTGCCTTTAACTTTAACATAAGACATTTTTGTCCACTTACTGACATTCAGTAAAAAAAATCCAAATGCTTGGCCTTAAAATTGATAGTTTTAATTTTGTCCATGTAATACATGTAGCATTTAGTAAAAGAATTCAAATACGTAGTCTTAAAACTGTTAGTTTCCTCTATCTTTTTACAGAGCCCCCCTTCTTAGGAGATTTAAATAGTCTAAAATTCGCCACTATCGAGTTCTCAAAAAAAAAACAAAAAAAAAAACGACCCGAATTCAATTGTGTTACAAAGTTCGGTTATCGTGCTATCGTGTAGAACGGTATGACCAAAATCACGAGTTGTTTACCAGCTAAAAAAAGAACTAGAGCAGTATTTCAAAATATCATGAAAATGATCATTTGTAAACCAGCTTCAATTGACTGAAACCCGATACCCAGGGCTAAACCTTGCTATATGGTGTATTGTTATGTAATTCTGAGGTCAAAAAGTGGGTCTGTACGAACAAATGACGGGCTTCATTGTGATCTACCTTATTCGTTCTTTTGCTTTCTTTCTCCATCGTTCTATCCTCTTTTCTTTCTCCACGATCATATTTTCTTCATCTGCTTTGCATTGTAATCTCTCTCTCTCTCTCTCTCTTCCAGATTCGTTTTCACTAAAATTTAAGAACCCAAGCTTCGCAGTTTGGGGTGTTTGTTATTGACAAGCGTTCAATGTACCCTTAGGCTGTTTAAAATTAATTCTACGTTTAACGTAACATGAAAATTAAAAACCTACGAGGGAGGGAGGAAAAAAATAAACAAACAAAAATTTCAAACAAGTGTGTATTTATTGAAAGTCACCCATTCAGTTATTAATACATCAACACTGCCATATAATACATATGGTAAGATTTAGTCCATGTTAATTTTTGCATTTTCAAAGCATATACTTTTGTGTAATTTATGTTTATATCCTTTCTGTGTGTACATCATGAATACTGGACGAGAAGTGGAGTGACTTGCAAGCACATCAAGTGGTACATCCAATTGATTTACATCAACATAGCAACCGAAGGGAAAACTTTTTCTTTTCAGGGAAAATGTTGCACAACACATAGGATTCACAGATTATCTACAATCAAAATAATGATATTATTTCATACATTTTCATAATGACACATTTTAAAATTTAACATATCAGAGTTGTGTTGTACGATTCACTCTACCTACTTCTAAGAACTCAGGAGAGGGTCCTTGAAATAACTGCCACCCTACAAATGTATTCCACTTTCTCTCCGTTCTTCCACTTTAGTTGGGCCACCTGTTAGTTTCTTCCTATTATATATTGTGAATGAATGAATTATTATTCCTGAACATGTTATTAAATATGTAGATACATTTCAAATGAAAGGGATTTACAGTCATTATCGTGTCAAAACTCTTATCTAAATCAGTAAATTATGCTGAGTTAATGCATTGCTTCACTTCAAGGTATTACATCCACAATTATTATATTTAAAACCAAATATTGGTAGTTCGAACACTGAAATCTTTGTATGATTTTATAGGGTCATTCACCTTTGAAATTGAACAAAAGTTAAAAAGGAACAAATTTATCACGTCTTGAAGTTAAAATTGAAGTCTATGAAGAAAGGTATAATTTTTAAAACTCTTTTTATATATTTTCAGTAGAGCGGTGGTAAGAAATTGCTTAAGCTTTCCCCTTCTCAAAAAAATGCAAAAATAACTTAACCGTGCACATTCTGAGTTTTTGTTAAATAAGATGGGAAGTCATTTCAGTTGTTGATGGGTCACTTAAATAAATATATACAACAAACCTCGTTTTTGCCTTTTTGGGGCGGAAGTTGGTTCAGCATGGTTCAGGCTATGTGACTTGACAACCGACATTAAACAATCTCGAATAAGATTTTTACTGCCAACTTCGATATTGTGTTTGTCTGATCCATTATTGTTGGTTTTTTTACTTTGATAGTGGCGTAGACTCTCATGTTCTTCGTATTGTGAAAACTGAATACCTCAATGCTGTCTTTGAGCATGTTTTTCTCTCATACAGGGTGTAGGATTCAGTCGCTAAATGAAAACCCAAACCGGAACGACTTTCTCAAATCCGGATCTGTTTGTTTTTTCAAAACGACCATTTCGCCGAAACCTACGCGCGCGGGTTACGTTAAACGTATAATTAATTTTAAACAGCCTTAATAGATGCCTTAAAATGGTTCATTTTATCTATTTACCCGGGGTGTTAACTGCCAACGAACTCTTCTTAGCGTGGGAAAGCTGCGGTAGCGAACGTCTTGGGACCAAATAAAAAATCCCTTATATCATACATAACATGTATATTTGATCACTCAATGATCAACTGATTAAAAAAACCGTAATCATATTTTTACCAGCTAAGCAAAAAAAAAAAAAAATAAAAATAAAAATAAACTAACATAGTTAAGTAAAGATAATACTTGTACAAGTACCAGTATTAATAATAGTTCAATGCACAAATTCCATAAATATATCCTTCGACCCTTTTATATAATAACGTCTGTTCTTGCATTGTATATATATACTTCTTTAAAATAAAACCATGCATTGTTATGGATATTTTTAAACTTCCCGACCCAGGGGCCATTAAACTACGACGAACTCATTTTTTATCTGAATCTCATTCTGCCACTACCGTACATGCATATAACTATATATAATTGTTCCTTTCATAAAAATGAGACTGAGATCAAAAGTAACATTTATTGCCTCAGGGCCAGGATTTATAAACGATGCAGCCAGAAAGTTTCTTAGAGTACTGAGATTATTTCACTCATTTAGTTCAAATGTCATAACCAGTCATTTTCACTCGTCATTTGATATATAAATTTCTAATCTCTAATTCACCATAATGCGGCGAGCCTGGACCAATGTCCGACTCACCCGAAATTTATTTCCGTAGTCCACTCAATGTACAGAAGTAAATTAGTTTAAAAAAACTTCAATTGAATTCAGGAGATGTTCACACTACAGTGTCAGTTCTGAAACAGTTACCTATACGGGTGGTCTGTTAGATGGCGTTTATTGGTTTGTCCAGGTACATGTAGGGGTGACCAGGGGTCATTTTGTAGGACAGGAAATTATGGCGGTCCACTTGTCGTTTTGTAATTGATCTCTAGAGTAAACACTTACTTTATATGGTCGGTCATTTCGAAATTACTATGAACTGATTTCTAACTTATACAGGTTTTATTTGCTTAATATGCTTATGAAAGCATTCGAAAGTATGTCGTACGTAGTGTTTACACTACCTTTATGTCTTGCTTAAAACCACAACTTGTACGTCATGCAAGTATAATTGCATACAACACCAGTGGTTTATGCTAGACATATACGTGTTTTGCATTTTCACACATGGGGGGGGGGGGGCTGACGTACTATATAACTTCAATTTCAATCCTAATTTCCTTATTTTCATATCAATTTTTTACCTCCCAAAAAAGTGGGGGGGGGGGGGGGCAACTCCATGATAATTCAATTTTTTATTGGCAGCCCCCCCCCCCCCCCCCCCCCCCCCCCCCCCCCCCCCCCCCCCCCCGATGCTACGTGCCTGCATTGAACTTTTACCGTTATCGAAATGTCAAAACCGAACAGGAAAAAAAATATTCAAACCTTAAACATAATTGAATTCATTGAAGTATTATGTCCATATGTATGAATCATGCTTACAGGATTCACAATCAGAAACAATTTAGAAATGTACACTGACTATAAAAAGCGTGTGTCAAATCATTCACTAGAGCTGGACTGTGGAACTGTGTCGGAAAGACTCGGACGGAGACGGCAGAACCAACGGTGAAGAACTGGGGGATCCGAACTGTATCTGGCGGGAAAACGCTATTCCGGACAAAAATGCATTCTCACATCCGGGTATCTTTTTTAAATTTTTTTTTATTTTTATTTTTTAATTTTAACATATTTCATTAAGCATGTTAAATGCGATTGAAAAGTTCTTGATTTGTTGAGAATTCAATTATTTTGAACACGTAGACAAATCAGTTTATGTTGGTGTCCACATATACATGTATCAATGTGTTGTATAATAAAAATAATTCAAATTCTATCAGTAATATTTGAATTCTATAACATTGAAAAAAGAATAACAATTTTGCATTATTAATTACGCTATATCAATATTTGAATCAAAGAACAGTTTTGCTTCAAATGTAGATCTGGAAAATACTTTTTTTGATTCGTTATAAAGTTTTTTTTTTATTGACAATTTTACTTTCTTGTCTCACCTGTCCAGGTGTATGCGAGCCTTACGACAGCGACCTCTGTCGGTCTAAGAATACCTGGGTACAGTGTCAGAAAGCAGAACTTAAATGTGACGCTATAGACAGCCCGGGTAAGTTAAGAAAACTGCATTGATTGATTCAAATATGGTCCGGAGTGGTCAAATCTAATAAAGTCTGAATGCCCTTTATGAACAAAAACATTAACGTTTCTAAATTTGCCGTAAACCTGTTCTGTAAAAAAAAAATATTAATAAGCTGACGCATATATAACTTTTAACCATTTGTTATTAAATACCCTACGTCGGATGGCTTGCAAATATGGTACATGCCTTATGTATGAGAGACTCTGCAGATTGAATGATTTTACCAGACTCTCGAACGTGATGTTGAACTACATGTACTTTAAAAACTACATGCAATTAATTTTTTTTATAAGATGTGAAAAACTTCACCATTAGATACCCAGTTACGTCAGTTCCAAGTCAGGAGACGAACTACTTTTGCATGACCTTTGAACTTCCCCAAGATGGCGACTATCACATGATAGCAACAAAACCAGTCATTGACAACGAATACGTCATGCACCATATTCTGCTGTTCGGATGTGGAGAATCAGGTACAGACAAGTACTGTAAATTCCTTATTAAAGGCGAGAAATTAATATCCGCGTCAAATCGCGAGAAGCAGTCCACGTGGATTTTGATATCTCGCGTTTATTTAGAGAGGATAGTAGTTAATGACTTGCTATAAATAGTTTTCCATAAACGCAATTTTGTTATCTCCCCTCGACAGTCAAGTTTTAGACCATTAGCAATACATATAACAGTAAAACTGTTCTTATGTGGATTGTTGCAAGCTCACAATCCAGACAAAGCGTTTTGATTCCTGAGTAGCCAGCAATGAAAAAGACAGACCTACGTCACATTCCTCTTTGACACAACTACACAAAGTCCAAGCCATCATCCAAAGTCTCTGATCTGCTCCTCCTTACATAAAGCGGAGCGGATCAGAAACTCTTGACTTGGGAAGGTGGGTCCAAGCAGCCGTGAAAATGGTTCTAACATCTCTGTTGAATTATTTACAGTGACAAAAGCTGATACAGTTCCGTCTTCGTGCGGAATGGGACAAAGTGGCTGCCAGACTCTGATAGGGGCGTGGGCCGTGGGGGCGAATGGAGAATGTAGCCATAAGGACGTCGGCTTCAGGATCGGCCAAAATGGATTCAAATACGCCATGATGCAGGTAGGTGTCGGAGCAATTCGCCCCTTTTGTTCTCAACAACAAAAATATTAAGCTGCAAAGAAATCATGATGTAGATTATAGTTTGTCACTTTGTTTATTTGACTAACGTGCACAATGCAGTACTATGTTTGTCCGATTTTATTTTTTTTTTCCGGAAAATTGTTTTTTTTTTCAATACATAACTACAAATTCATTGACGCTTTATGTTGACATTATTGAGGATTTGATCGAAAATACAAATGTTTTTTTTACCTTCCATTTAAAATACATGCATTCTTTTAATATGAACTTTTTTTTAAATGAAATATCATTCATGTCATAGTTTCTCAATTCATTGTAATCAATGAAGAAAATTTCGGCTATGCTTAATTATAAATTAAGTTTTGGTTTTTGATCAATACTTTTATGACAATATTTAAAAATATAACGGTTTTAACAGTAGCACGGACTATTGGTCGGATGCAACTATCTAGCTTGATCATTAAAACAAGCTGTCAAATATTGACCCTATTTCTTATTATTCGCTAAGAGAAGGTCATTTGTACTCACATTCTGTCAAAACGGGTAAATTATTTGTTAAGATCCGCCCCGCTGTGATCTATAATTCATCTCTGCATGTCATTGTATTCAATGTATTCATATCTATTCAAGCATTCAGTATTTTTTTAAGTCAATGGTCCTCTAACACACAGAGGCTGTGAAGACAAATTGAATACCGCGCGTTAACACGGTATGATAAATTTGTCTGCACGGCAGACGTTTTTTACTTTTTGGGAGTTGATTTTAATCAACTCTCCTATGCAGTTACTCTGACAAACCGAAAGTGAAACAGTGTTTGGATCAAGCACAAATCATTGCCGATGACAAGACTTAGTTCTTGAGAATAATAGAAAAATTCGATGTAACCTATGCTGAAGCATTGTTTTTTCAAGGAAACTTATCTATAAACACTTTGAAAATAGTCAGATTTTATATAATACGAGCAATTTAGATATTTTTGTAGTCTCATGTGTTCCTACGCCAGAGTGTAATAAAGTCTCGTTCAACCAGAGAGGCTCTCTTGCTTGTCGGAGATTAACGGAGACAGCCGAGCGTCTGTTTGAACGAGACTAGAGTTCGATATCGATAGTGCTTGCATCCATACGATTTTTAGAATTGTTTCCATTACTAATACATAGTTTGAAATCTATCTTTAAATATTACACAACATAATTCATATGGGGTTTCTCGAAATTCTTGTCGGAAAAGTCTAAAAATTCATATAATAAAAAACTGCGTAATTCAAATACAGACTAGAAACTAATTGCAATGCAAGATAAGTTGATTTTAAAATAAATGATAATCGATAAAATCAACTCCTCTCAGTACTTCAGTACTTTGATTACAGGTCCGATGACATCCATAAATAAGCATTCAATGCTTATATTCAAATTCATATAGATGTATATTTGTATGAAATACTTGTGTATCCGAGTATCGTCGCTTTAAAACTCTTAGTCAGGAATTTGAATCATGGAATGATCAGCATTATTAACGTCATTTAGTTCGCTTCGGCGATAAAAAAAATATAGTGACATAAACACTGTGGAGAAAAAATACTTTTTTATGATATACAGATAATTAAAATGATAAGATATTTTTAATTTAATCATACTTTTCTATATCATATTCTCATATCGGCTTTTCGTGCATTTGGAATGAAAAATCCCGAGATATCCGAAAAGATGAGCCATGATTTTTATGATAGAAATGGCGTTTGGTCGCCCTATCACGTGATTATCTTGACCAATCAGATGACGCGTTTATAAAATTTTCACATAAAAGTGTAGCTGCAGGTCTCTAGCTCCCGGTCTGAAAAAAAATCGGATGGACGACCTGGTCGACCGGGAGCTACAGACCTGCAGCTAATAAAGGTGTAATGATAAATTTTGTAAATCGATTACAAATTTAATGAAAGAAGTCCACAAAAGCTGTTGTGCAACAAATATTGATGATCCCACTGCAACTCAAGCTTTGACAAAATGAAAAAAAAAGATTTGCTACGAAATCATTAAAGTTCATATTTATTAAATTTTGGTGGTATTCGTAGTGTAGTGAATTTCGGGTGTATTTTTAAATGTTAATTGGGATCGGGTTCGGGATCCGGAGTATCGTTGCAGTGTTGTTCCGTTCGCCAGTCCGAGGCCAGTTGCACGTTGTCTGTCTTGTGTTCTTGTGGTTTGTCAGCTTTTATCTTCTTTGTTCTTAGTTGTTAATATACGTTTTTACCTAAGTGATTTGTGTTGTTGTTTCGTTCAATAGTAAAATCACTTTAGTAGGAAGCCTTCTTCCACAAATGCACATTCTCGACAAAAACAAATTTAAAAGGAATTGTCATTCTTTCTGTTAATGAAAACCGACTCATTATCGAAACTGTATACCCAAACATAAACCAAAGACCGCATGATTATTCATGAAAACTGGTCCGACCTGTTTGAATTATTTTCACAGTTACTGCATGCCGTTAATTTCTGTTGCAGTTTCACTGGAACAACTATGAACGGCGATCGGACTATAAAGACAGTTCTGGAATGACCTTGTACTACACTCCAAACAGGCGACCGAACGACGCCGGAATAATGATGATTGGTCAGACATTCCTAGAAATCCCGCCCCGGAAGGAGCACGTTGAAGCCACTTCCGTTTGTACCGCAGCCGACACATGGATGATTCTAAAAGGACCAGTCTATGTGACCCGGGCCTTGAACCACATGCATTATCTAGGTAATTCTTTAATTTCAATAAAATCATTGCACTCCATATTCAAATCTAAAACTTGTTTCCTACAGAGAGAGAGAGAGAGAGAGAGAGAGAGAGAGAGAGAGAGAGAGAGAGGGGGGTTTCAAGACATATATGGATGACGTGGACTTGAATGATTCGCGCATATAATCTGTCACAAATGCTGTATCTTTCTGAATCAACTTTTTTGACAGAGAAACTATTGATGATGATGTTTAAAAGCGTGCAAACGAAACAAACTCACAATATTGTACATATCTACAAATAATAAATATTACATTATATTCCAGGCCGAGAACAATATATTGACCTTTACAGAAATGGGACCAAGGTCACAACACTTACCAATGAACCCGATTACAGTTACGACAGACCACGGTTTATTGAGTAAGCAACACATTAGAATATTTAATTGTCTTTTGTTTGAACCTGCTATATATGAATGTATAAGTAAGGTATACCACGTTAAAGCTCATCAACCTTTAATTTGATTCATAAAAGAAGGTTAGATACCTTCACGTATCTTTTAAGATATTAGTAAATGGACCTCTTTCTTCATAATTTACCTTTTTCAAAACTAAGATTAGTTATTAGCTAACTTTGTTAGTTTCTATAGCATCGAACTCAAGTCACGAAACAAAGATAGACATCTAACGAACAGTGTATACTATTGGTTTTTATATACATGTATTCGGTTTGGAAAATAAAGTCAAAAAAGGTTTTTATATGGTTATATCTAACGGTTTTCTGTATATCTTTCTAAAAAGCTACATGTCCTAAATATTTATTGTTTCTCTTGCAAAATGTTGCGCATTTGTTCTAACAAACTGACATGCATTGCTTATTACTTTATCCTTTACAAGACCTTCTTAACCAATCATTATAGGTTCGAGGATTCAATCCAGATATTTCCCGGAGATGAAATACGAACCAGATGTGTGTTTAAGTCCACAACCAAATCTGTCACTACTTTTCAAGGCGACGGAACTTCCGACGAGATGTGCTTCGGTTTTCTAACGGTTCATCCGCTCAGTAACGCAAGGTCTCTCCATTGTTCTTCCTGGAAAAATGCCTCCATGGTGAGTCTGTTCCGGAGCTCCGATGGCTGTGATTGGAGAGTCTTCGGAAACGCAAGCCACCCGGATATGGCCCCTTTATACCAAGGCGTTTACATGCATTGTCGGCCATTAGGTCAGTGTCTTGAAGAGTGCAAAGAGGCCGTCAAGCGGTTCAGAAGTCACCCATGCATGACGGGCACCAGGGGAGAGTATGTCATGTGGGAGGCCAGCGATTCAGAGACTTTCGAGGAATTGAGCTTCTACTCAAAAGTTAGGTCATGTGACCTCGAGATTTTGCGAGAACAACTCTTGACGCAGACGACAAACGGAGATGACACAAACTTTGGAGCGAGGGTTCTACCGGAACTATCGGCTCTTCTGGTTGCTGCTTTACTGGCCTTGTTTTTATAAAAAATATCATAGATCATTGTCTTGTTGTTAGAATTAGGAGGGGAAGATTTACCAGTGTGTTGATATATAAATGTATCAATGCAATATTATAACATTGTTTTTTTTTTCGGGCGTAAACGTTCGTTGCAAAACTGTTGTTTGATTATTTTTCTTTAATATCAAAAAATTGAAAATGTGTTGT
Source organism: Magallana hongkongensis (assembly GCA_015776775.1). Lineage (NCBI taxonomy): Eukaryota > Metazoa > Mollusca > Bivalvia > Ostreida > Ostreidae > Magallana > Magallana hongkongensis. Next base: position 27,762,841 of record CM027469.1, read on the forward strand.
CGTTTTGTAGTATTAGCAACGGACAAGAAGAATTACGTGTATATACGCCAATATCTTAACAGGTTCAGTGATTTCAACATAGATATCTGCTTACACCGTAAACAACCCCTAACGCGGGGGAGTCGACAAAAAGTAGGGGTGAGTCGATCCCAACGCATGGGGGAGTCGATTTTCTTCGCTTCGGAGACGGAAGGAATTTAGGTCACGCCTTTGGTAGGTATTTATAAGAAGTATTTCCAAAAAAGATATGCCGCACGGAAGACAGCGATAGTCAAACTTTGTGTCGGTCATTGGTCCGAGTTCTCTATGCGTCTAGTAGTCTCAAACACTTCGAAACTATTTGACAAATTTCAAACTCACGATTATCAGGTGGTCAAAAAATGCACGATTTGTAAAATATACGACTTGCTTTGGGTTACAGAAAGTTGAAACAGTCTAACAAATGATCAACCTTTTAAGTGCAATAATCAAATCTTAACAAAGCTTATGAAAAAATGAATAATTAAGACATTTTCTGTTCAGATGTAACGGTGACGTAGGGGGGAGTCGATTTTTGGAAAACAGAACGCACGGGGGAGGAGAAAAATTAAATTCAATTCACTCTATCGGGAATGTTCAACTTATATTTTTATAAAGAATTACGAGGTCTATAAAAGTCGACTTAACTAATAAATATTTAAGCAATAAAGACAGGTACATGTACTACTCATGTTTTCCATTTGATTTCGTATTTTGTTTTTATTTTATTTTTAAATTGAATCAAAAAAGAATACATTTATTAAAAGGTATTTTCTTTCTATTTCTTTAGAAAATATATAGTTACGCGAACTATTGAAAGGAACCACATGTGTGTGACCGTATTCATAAACGTTTAATTGACTTTCAAGAACTACTTTTTAATCCATTGTTTAGCTGATCAAATTTTAAAAATTATTTGAAGAGCTATATTGATTATTTTACATGAGTCATTGATGTTTTTTGTACTTTTAATGTTGGAATTGCGTGCGTTTTTTTTCTTTCGTGATTGAGCGATTCTAGTAAAGCTACATATCGAAAGCACGGACTGTACATGTATGTATGTACAAGGGCTAAGTTCAAACTTCCAAGTAGCTAAACTTCTCATTACCATGGTAACTTCTTCAAATATGGATCCGGAATATGGCCGTTACTTCTGTGTGGCGTTTTGACAATAAATAAAAAATAAAATGCTTTTTTTTAGCGATTCATGCGTATTTTTTTCTGCAATGATTGCTACATTCGTTAACTAAATTAATCGTCAAAGACAGCATTTCATTATTTATATGTGCATCTTTCTTTTAAAAGATTGATAAACTGATCGTAAAAAGTAAAACTAACTAAATTATAGTCAATGTACATCAGTACGTTATTTAAGAGCAGCAGCCAAATCGTATTTAATTAGAAATTGAGTCTGACATCATCATGGTCATTTCGTGCAGTCCGTGATTTTTCCTAGCTTGATGAAGATTTCGAGCTGTTAATAAACGAGGCGTATAGACCTCAGTCCTGTCAGTTTCTTCAGAGCTATGAATTATACAATCAATTTCCGTAAGAAATAGAGGAAAGTATACTTGGTGGATGTAAATATTTAGTGATAGAAAAGGAGGAATGACCAGATCTTGGCTCGAACCTGCGACTACTCAGTTTAATGAGCAACGCTCCAACTAGCTAGTGCTAGTAGGAGCGTGACAGTACTGAGCCTATTATATATACACTATTACAAAATAGACAGGAAAAATGCATTCTTCAGTGAGTCTTAGGGCTATGATAGTAGCAAGCATATCAAGATATATACATACGTAAACTGATAACTCGGGTAATGTACTTTTCTTGAATGTTAGCTACCATCATATACCGGTATGCATAACCGAAAAAAGCACTTTATTGTTTGAATAAACACAGTTGATGATTGTACTATTTATCGTACAATAGGACTGCATATATGGATAATTATATAATTCATCAGTCAAATATAAAATTTATGATTTAACTATGCTTCAATCAGCCCTAAAAGAAAAGCAGGCATTCGGTTCACATACAGTCCACAGGAATACAACAACTTTGTAGACACCCCCCCCCCCCCCCCCCCCCCAATTTAACAAGTCAACGACGCCGCGGTCTTACAAGATAATCATATTGACAAAAGCATTCACCAACCACCCTTCGGTAGCAAATACATACATGATATACAGATGCCAAAAACCAATACAGCATTTTAAATCATATCCTCTGTATGACTAGTGTGTTTATATGTATGAAAAACAACGAATTAAAAAAAACAAAAACAAACAAACAAACAACACACACACACAGGATAATTACAAAACACAACAGATAAATGAAGTTGTGTCTTTGATATGGTTTGAGATACACAAATCACAAGAAAAGAGAAAAAGTCAAGTTATGAAGATATATCGTTTTATTTGAACACATATTTTGCATTTTTAGCTACTGGTTATAAAACTTTTTGTAAACAGTGTTTAATATACTTTATATATTGACAACTGATATCAAATAAGGTATGCAAATGATACAAGTTCAATGTAAAATTAAATATACACAATTTTCTACTCCCCCCTACGTGACCGTTACATCTGAACAGAAAATGTCTTGTTTATTCATTTATTAAGATTTGATTATTGCACTTGTAAGGTTGATCATTTGTTCGGCTGTTTCAACTGTCTGTAACCAAAGCAAGTCGTATATTTTACAAATCAAGCATATTTTGACCACCCGATGACCGTGAATTTGAAATTTGTCAAATAGTTTCGAAGTGTTTGAGACTACTAGACGCATAGAGAACTCGGACCAATGACCGACACAAAGTTTGACTATCGCTGTCTTCCGTGCGGCATATCATTTTTGGAAATACTTCTTATAAATACCTACAAAAGGCATGACCTAAATTCCTTCCGTCTCCGAAGCGAAGAAAATCGACTCCCCCATGCGTTGGGATCGACTCCCCCCTACTTTTTGTCGACTCCCCCGCGTTAGGGGTTGTTTACGGTGGCTTAGCACAGTGAAAATTCAAGTAATATAAAAGTCAATTATCTTGGATATGGGATAGCCCATATCTATTCTTGTTCATAAGGAGTATAATATAGCCTAAAAATGACTAGCCCCTTGAGGACTTTATAAAAATATTCAGTAATGATTGTGAGGTACTACATGTGTAAAAAATATTTTAAAATGCGAACTAAAGTACATGTAATAAATGTATTTCGACAGATTGAACGTTAACGTTTGCATACCAGCTTAAGTTCTATAAGAACTAAATATTTGAACAATTAATAACTATTAACTCAGGCAGTCTTGTTTACTCAAACCAATGACAGAATCACGAGACTTAAATGACCTAGATTTTTTTTCTTCATGATTTAGATGCTGGTTTTAAAAGAAATTTTAAACTCTTGATATAAAGGTCAACGAATAGAGTCACTATCTAGGACACATCCATTCGGATCTTTTCAAAAATTAATTCAGATAACTTTAACGTAGTTGATGAGCCAAGCTGCAGGAATTCAAACATCTTTTTTTTAAAAGTCAAATTGAATACCTGCTGTCGCTTTAAAGTACTGTAGACTTAATCCGATTTAAATTAATGTACACCTTTTTTTATTTTATTGCGAACAGTAAGTTAAATTGTAGTTCAAGAAGCAGCGATTCATTGATTCATGTAATTTAAATAAACAGGATAAAAAAAGACTTTTATAAGTGAATTGAAAGGGTCGCAGTGTGCAATTAATAATATTAAAAAACGCTCAAAAGACTTATTACAGGGAAATGTAAACATTTAACATTCAATTTCTTCAACGATGGTCTTTTTAAAATGTATAACGATGTAAAAGAAATCTCGTTTTCTATATTTCTAACTCAAGAACAATTTCTAGATACACATCCCGTTCATCATATATTTAGATGTTTGCTGATAAGTTGCGTTTCTTTTCACACCGAGACGACTGAACAATCTAGTATATTTTAAATCACTTGATCCGCTCTAGAAGTACAGCAGTGCTTCAGATTAAAGCGATATGTGCTGCAATTTTCCTGTTGAATTTTTTTTTCTACGAAAATGTTATTTTCTACTAAAATGACAAAAAATATCATGGCTTTTTAATTTTTGTTAGCCATATTATTGTAGAAAGGCCAGGTTAGAAGCCATTAATTGGAACAAAATTGAATTTTTGTCGTCCTGTACAAAAATTTATCTGCTACATATTCCTTAGAAGAGAAATCTTTCCTTCCGACAAAAATTACAGATTTTTTCAAATCTTATTTATCATAAAAGTTTAAGTTACACGTAGACTTATCTTACTAGCAGGTTTTTCCTAGCAAAATAAAACTCTAAAAAACACAGCTCATATTGCTTTAAAATTTGTCTTTTTAACACTGAAAAATAAATTGGAATCGGTTAAACCAACTCAACAATGATTGTATTTTTGATGGTAGCATCGCTAGTGAGCAGTATTTATTAAAATATTTGAACAAACAATCGTTATCCCCTTCCCTGAAACTATGCTATATCGCTATTGTAACATTTTCCATTATTTTTGTCTGAAATATAATAACGAATCGATTTTGTTTAAAAAAAGCCAATACATTAATCATACATCAGCTATTTTAATTACTAAAAATTATGAAATATGAGTGCATGTTTTTTTGATCACCTCATCCTATTAAAAAAATATGATGTTTTTATCCGGAAATGTCTACAATCAATGCAATTAACATGTACAGATACTACAAGGTACATGTACAACAGATACAAATACTACTTATAATGTTTCTGTTAAAAGCTATTTTGTTCTTAATATTTTGTCGACCATTATTCATTTCCATCATTTCCGTACATAAAAGCTATTAATTTGACTTTTTAATCGCAATTTTTTTCGGGGGCGAATGTAGAACTAATTTGTGTATAAATTATCTTTCAAACCTTTAATTAAAAGCAGTGTAATTTTAAACGGCACATGTATTTGGTTTATTCAATTTTTACGTTAAAAAAAAAAACAAAAAAAAAACCAAAAAAAAAAAAACCCAAAAATAACAAAAAAAAAACAAAAAAAACAAAACCCACAAGACCTACAAATAGATTGAACTGTTTTGCGTTGAAAGAAACCAAATAGAACATGTTTGCTTTTATTCACAATAAAAAGCTCCTTCGTATCAATTTTCTAATTGAACGGGTCGCAGTGTGCAATTGAAAATCCTTAATATCAATAACTAATGACGAGTGAAAAGTTGAACAATCATAAATATTTTATGAATTCGTTTCATGCATTTGTTTGAAAAATCTTTAAAGAAATTGGATTCGGGTACGATATCGAATACTAGTAAACATTCTGTTAAAACTATTTGATGTCATAATGATAAAAAAAAAAACCAGCTGTTCTATTCTCTCTATCTATGCTTCTTCTTTCTCCGAAGTTTTCCTGATCCTCAATCAAGCACTTTGATAAGACGGGAATATATACTAAATAAATACTCAGTTTGTCCTATACCCTCATACGAAATTAACTATTTCTTTAAAAGATATTTTCTTTTTTTCTTTTGGGGCAGTAGTTGTTCATTTTTTCTCTCGGGGAAGGGAATAGGGGTGACCAGAAATTGGTTAAGGAATGTTGATGCTTAATCTTATGTGGGAATGCCGTTTCATTCAGAATTGTTTTGCTTTTTATACTCGCTTCTTCTATCAGCCGAGATGCATTTGCGCCGTTTTCTTTTTTGTACAAAAAAAATCTATATGTTACCAAATACAAGAAAACACGCGCTACTTATTCTAGAAGTTCCACATCTCTCCGTTCTATATCATATTTATCTCTGCGACTATTAGATTTCATTTGGAATACATCGTATGATATAGTAAAATCATAAAATATGGATTTCTCAAATAACATTTTAATTAAGGAATGAGATACCTGCCAGGGGTCCGTTTCACAATGACTTTTTAGGGAGTTATGTACATGTATTACGGGGCGCTCTCTCCCGTACACGACTAATACTGGGCCAACCATGAAATTATTCTCTTGTTGTTGAATCTTATGTACTCGTATAACCTCCTACAAGCCAACACGCGATTTAGTTTTCAGACTTTTATCTAGAATTTACATGATATATACTTTTACGTGAGTTTGGTATGCATCAGCACCGAAGGTCTGATTCCAACTGACCATATATAATTTACAAATCCGAATTAAATATAATTAACAATAAAATTTCTCTTGCCTTATAAATTGATAATTAAAAGAAAAGCAGCATGTGATCAAAAGCATTTACTGACTATAAACGAAAAGGTTAACCACAACAACATAAAAAAACAAAAGCAAACTAGGACGGATTTCTTAAAGACGTTTGAACTACAACCGTCATGTTTACCATTGCTCGATAATTGCATGTATATAACTAGAGGAAATTAAAAAGAAAAAAATCTTTTGACTCAGAAACCTAAAACGGAAATCAATGTTGTCTTTCTGAAGAAGAAATTATTGCGTGCCTAATTGTCTGATTTCATCTTGGGACACCGTTAGATCAATCAGTCAACGTCTAAGTTCTAAAAGGTAAGTACCTGTATCATGGTATTTTATTTCTAATTTATCGCTGTATTATCTCTTTATGTATATACTAGCATTTGTCGTTAATAAATGATTAATTTAATATTGATTTTTTTCCTATCAACATCGAAAGAAAAAAAAATTATACATTATAACATGAAAATATCTTTGCGGATTCATTTCTTATATTACCAACAAATGTTTTTTTGAATATCATTGTGAATACTCAATACATACATGCTTCATTTCATTCCAAGTGATTTTTGCTCTTCTTCACTTGGCAACGGTTGTATCTGGTCTTTGAGTTCGCACAGATTCAGTTGCGTTTAAAGAGATAATTATATTATGAGACATTGGGATTCGCCCACTCTTCAATTCACCTGCAGTACAAAGAGAGCGCAAGGGGATGAAAATTAAACGAGAGCGAATATTTTCTCGCATAAATTATATTTATGATAAAGCTTTATCATCTTTATACTGAATTTAAATGCAAATGTTATATTATAGAACAAATGTTATGCTTAATATATATATATATATATATATATATATATATATATATATATATATATATATATATATATATATATATATATATATATATATATTATACAATAAATACAACAACGGGTAAATATTATACAATAAATACAACAACGGTTAAAAGACAGTTGCATTGCCGTTATTGCATTATTATTTATCTGGATGTGCGGCTATGCATTATTTGATGTTTGCATACAATTAAAAAAAAGAATCCATTTTACAAGTAAGTAGATTCATAAAGAATACCTAAGGTTTTGCCTTCGAGAAACACATTTTGAATTTGTGAAGGGTTGACTTATTATTAATCGTAAATAAATATACTACTGTTATTATTTCATGTCGCACGATTACTATGTATTTTTTCTAACAAGTAGGCTAAAATTCAAACGAGAGAATAATAGAATGTACATTTAAATGTAAAAAAGCTAGAGGTACTATAATACTTGGAAGATAAACCATTTCTTTAATTGAATTAATTGTAAAACTTTGATTAGTCTTGTACATGTAGTCAACTTGTTTTTCCGCACATTTGTTTCCTATTTTTGATAACAAAAATAGCTGCATATATACTTCGACATTGATGAGAAAATAAGTTTAAGGTGAAAGAGTTCTAACGCCAAGCAAAGTTTGCCATAAATATTTGATTGGGTCTGAAATCAAATCCATCGAAACACAATGGCTTGGGGTTTTGAATTATATTAATTCATAATATATCAATCATATGCGTCATTGTAAGGATTTTTTTTTCAGATTTAGAACAAGGGTTATGGACACAAGAGAGCAGTTTGGTAAATTGTGATTCGATGCAGGAAAGGTAAACAATTTTGCATTAACAAACTACCAATCAATAAACATAATCTGAGAACGGAAAGGAAAAAAAAAGGTTTCCTGAAATAATTATACGCTCCGAGGGAATAAAGGTACCAACGATCGGAAATCTTAAAACTATTGATTTTTGTGGGGTTTTTTTCTTCAACTACATGTACATTTAGAGGTCTTTTCTCATCAATAAGGTTATCTTAATCTCTTAACGGTTTGCTTTCATTTTTAGAATGTATTCTATTAAATTAAATATTTTTTTTAAAAGAACGTTAGTTAAAAACAAGATTAATAATTATACTAACTGACTTCCTCCAACATGTTTAATGACAATACACATGGTGTATCAAGTAAGTAACCTTTTTTTCAGAAGTCTGTCTAAACGTTTTAAAAACAATCAATAGTTATCATTTTGCTTTTTATCATAAGATTTTACTTAAGTTTAGATATTTATGATATAAATTTAGATATAAATTGATGTCTCATATCTAAAAATATCATTTCAGATGATTGTGGTCCACTTTTTCATCTACGTGGTCCTTGTAATACAAGGTTTGTCAGTGACTCTCTTTAAAAAAAAAAAGAACTAAACAAACAAACATAATTTTCATTATAACTTCAGATGTCTTAAACTGAATGAGATCAATAGGCTTTTTTATTTTAAGTAAGATATACACCATTGTGTAAAGAAAAAAGAAAGACTTACAGTTTTCTTTTCATGAACATAAATATATGTTTGCGTACATTTTGTCAAAACTAATATGTCTTAATTAGTTCAAGTATTTAAATCAATCTTCTACAGTTATTATCCCCACACCAATTTTTTTTTAATGTGGTTTGACTTAAACTGACGAAAACCATTCATGCATGCCTTAATCCCCCAACGTTCAACAACTATGGAATGGAATTTTTATTCTAAATTCAGGACTACATTTTAGTGAAGCGCCACCCTCTGGCGTGGAAACGTGCTCGTTTAGACTTCAAGAAACAGATAAAGCTGGGGCTGTACCTTATAGTCCAGAAACAATACCATTGGCGGACTGCGAGCGAAGATGTTCTGATAAATTTTGGTGTACATCATTCTCTTTCGTGGATGGAACATCTGAATGTAGATTGCATAACAACCTTGAAACTGTGGATGAGCCGGGAAGTGTATATTACGTAGAAAACTGCACAACCATTTCAGGCAAGTTTGAAGGGGAAGGAGACTAAAATACGTTGCACAATAAATCAATAAATTATCATCAACTATAACTGTAAATTATATTCATATTCTTAAAAAATATGGCCGCGGTGATAATTGCGAGGGCTACCGACGGGCTCCCCCAAATATGAAATAACAAATAGCAAATGAATGACGGCCCAAATATGGCAAATCACGCACTGGGTAAACGCAAATGCGTGAACGTCATAGATAACAATTAAGATAATTATGCAAACTATGCAAACATTATTAAATAATTAAAGATAATAAAATCAATATAAAGGTAAATATGTCCAAGTTAAATGTTGTGCAAACATGCGGTAATATTGCCCGAGATCCATCGCTTTGAGTTATGTTTAAAATTTTAAGTACAAACATATATATACTCAATTTAATTACATCTACCCCCATCTAATATCAATGATGTCATGCACGTGTATCTATAAAAATATAATTTTATTACCAATACATTCAAATTCGACAAAAGAAATGAAAAATACGTTTATACTTTTTAACATAAAAATGACTTAGCTAAGACATTGCTTAGTTTCATTTATGTTGCGGTATCAGACATACTTAAGCAGGACTTATGTATGTCCTAAGATTCCGCCTAAGTCCTACTTATGACCCTACTTAAGTCAAAATCTTAGCATGCTTTTTGTTACGAGCCCCTGGTCAAAGCATTTTTTGTTTTGGTTGGCTAAATTATTTCATCAAATGATCTTGTACATGTAAATCATGTCAAAATTTGGCATAACATTTCCACCCTCCATATCTAGAATACCGCATAGAACAGTATCAATATATGCAGTACCTCTTTTACATCCTTAAATATTGGTGAATAAGAAATGTTTTCCCCAACAGAGAACAAAATGGTGCTGCTTAGTAAAAGAGTGAGTAGATATGAAATTTTCACAGCACAACTTCATAAACCCCGTTCATATAATCTGAAACTGACCATTAAGTGAACAACAGAAAGTTCTATGCAAGACTAGTTCTATTGTCCAAAGTTTAAAAAAAATATATTCATCATCATGGTCAACAGGAGTACTTGATAATGTTTATTCTTAAAACAAAGAAGATAATGCTTAAAGTTGGATAATTGCCTTGTACTCTCAATGAAATGATCACGGCCCTACAGACCTCGATCAGTTCTTTCTCTCACAGAATGGGTAGTTTTCATCTAATTGTATTAGAACCTTAAAATTGTGTCTGATGACGAGATGCATACTACCTGAAATACTGCACACCCATTTCAAGTTTGATAAATCTTACGTAAAGGTTTTTTTTTTTTTATTTTCACGAGTTGTAGCTTTAGCTTTTCGCATCGATAAACACGGTACAAATTTAAAAAAAAAACCCAGCAAATCAAAGCATTTTAAAATGAAAATGTACTTAAACTATGTAATTAATAATCAAAATCTACATCATTCATCAGAAATTAAGAAATGTTTCCATTACAGCTGATACCTGCTTAGATGTATTATTTTATGACCATGGGCCACAAACAGAGGGCATAACGGACAACATATTTTCAAGTGACTTGATACTGTGTCATGAAGAGTGCAGAAACAATGAAGGATGTTTTGGGTATACGTATTATGATACCTTTTGTTCTTTAAATGGAGACAACAACTTCATAACCGGGTCACCCTGCCCTACCTGTCATTATTACGAAAAGACTTGTCAATCACGTACGTATAAAACTGTCTTAATATACTATCAAGTGTCATTCACATCTCTTGACTTTGCTAAGCATTTTATTTTCAAGCTGTTCTAACGCAAAACCAACACTTAATTATTCATTGCGGTTTTATTCAAAATTATCATTAGCATGTGAAATAATATTTTTATAATTAATATAATTAAAAAGCGAAGGCGTCATAATTTTTGAAAATCAATCAGCTCTCCTATATGTAGTTACTCTGGCAAAACGTGAGTAAAACAGTGCTTAGACCTAAGCACAATCATGTATTTATAAAAAAAACCATCACCGCTGTCAAGATTAAGTACTTGAAAGAAATTTGTTAATTCGATGTAATGTATTCAGAAGCATTGTTTTTCTAAGACATTAATTGAAAATACTCTATTCTGTGGGGTTTTTTTCGCCCTGTGTAATTTTTGCCCTCCTATACTCGCAAACAAAATCGCCCCGTAATGAATTTGCCCAGACACAGCAGTGTTTAAAGAAGTATAATTAAAGACATTTGAATTCATCTATTCTAAAATTCACCCGCTGACAACAAGGGCGAAAATAAAACGGGGGCGAATATGTCCTTGTTTAAAGTAGTCAGATATAAAGGTGTACAAAAAATTTAGAAATTTTATATAGTCGTACATTTATGTATTTCTTCGTCAAACTTCAATAAGACTTGTTTAGTTTCATTGATAACCATAGCGCTATATCTACAGCCGTGACATTTTTAATCAAGGAAATATAAATATAAGTTGGTAAAACAACTTTCCTTTTTTTTCCCAAAACTTTAGGTCTTTTTTTTCAGAATGATTAATTAGGCGTTGTTGAAATGATAAATATTTATCATCCGTAGGATACATTTTTTAGACCCCAAACCCTTATCCCCAGAAACAAAAAATAAGATAAACGATGGAAAAAACCTCACATAACCAACATTTTACTTCTACATTTACTTTTTGTGTATATATATTGTGTGGGTGTTAGGTACTTGTTAGAAATTTCATGATATATTTTATAATAATCGAGTGAATTTAGCACAAGTGCAGTTTAATATTGAATATACATATTAGGCAATCAACTTTTCATAAAACACTGATAATTTATTTCATAATTTGTGTTTGCTTTTGATGGTAACAATACAACACAATCCACCTATAACTGCTCCAATACACTTTTCCTTGATCATGGGATCCAGACGACTAGTATCACAGTTTTTAATGTATTTTCCACAGCATGGGAGTGGGAATGGCATAACACTTGCAGAGACGATTATGCATGTTTGGGGTATACCTATCGCGTGGACTACTGGATATGTTCTCTCAGTCACGATAGAATCTCGCTTGATGCTTTCCCGTGCAATGTATGCAATTTCTTCGAGAAGACATGCCATTTAAGATGTTTAGAGCGGTTTTTTCTTATACGAGTGGTGTATAATACCCATGTGTTAAACTTTCATTTTTTTAACGGATGATGTTTTATCAACAACGTCCGGTTAGAACTATATTTTACTCAACCTTCGCCTTTACGCTTCATTGAGCTAGTTTTTGAGGATTTTCTTGTAGGCCAATATTTAACATTACTATGTCTACTACAAAATTTGTTTAAAAAAACTTAGTTGAAGATAGGAAATTCAAAAAATAAAAGAAAATAGGTGTGTAGGCTTTAAAACTGCTAATCTTTTTAGCTATCAATATTTTAAATCTTGGCGAGGCGAGGAGACGCGATGAAAACTTGAAGTATACAGTACAGCTTATAGGAGAAGATCTCAACTAGATAAACAAAAATAATGTCGGAACATACGATTTGTTTGGATGAAGTGTATTAAGGTATATGAAAACACACAAGCAGGTTATAAGAGTACGACCCCATTCATGCAAGGATAAAACATTGCTGCTGGATCTGATTTTAGCAAATACTATTATACTGTTGAAAAAATCAGTGCTTACATTGCTCACTTTTACACGTTGATCTCCAGGGAAAATTCATCAATCGCAATAAACCTAAACTAAATGACAGAATTCTTTGTTCAGGTGCGATTGATATTTTTAGCAGTCCACTCTGACCAATCGCCAAAATAAGATTAGGCTCAGAATGCACATTTTTAAACCAAAAATCCCTTGAGGACTTTTTGTACCCCTGATTTTTATGCGCTGAGCGCCAATGGTCTTACTAAACAGGTATTCTTTACACTTACATTTGACCTTTTCTAAAGACAACCAGTATTCAAATAGTAGTATTTGTTGAGTATCTTGATCTAAACTAGTTTCAGTAGACCTTAGTCCTATTATATTAATCTTCGCCCAGAGTTAAAAACTTTACATGCGATCGCGTGTTCTGAGCTTCTCTTTTAGCGTATTTCGATCCCGAGGCGACAGTTGCCTATTTTTAGAAGCACTGCATGTCGAAGTAGCATCATATAATGAAGAAATAACAACATTAAAAGTTAAAGTATCAGTGTAATACTGAAGTATAAGCATGTAATGTTAAAGTATAATCGTGTAATGTTGAAGTATCAACGTGAAATGTTGAAGTATCAGCATTTCATATTAAAATATCAGCATGTAATGTTAAAATATCAGCATGTAATGGTGAAGTATCAGCATGTAACGTTAAAGTATAAGCATTTAATGACAATCATCTATATAAGGCAATTGAAGCGTTCAAAATGGTTCAATTTACACTTTGTTAAGACAAAAAGTGTTTAAAGGAAGTATATTATAGATATTCTTTTAAATTTAATTCTTAATAATTCAATCCTTCTTACCATGATCAGAAAACAGTTATTTCAAAAGAGAGACGTTAATCTGTGCAAAATATATTATTTACGTCAAGCAAAATTTCGCAGTTTGCACTAGTTTATAATAGATCGATGTGATTTGTGCAAGTGATGTTTTACAATATGGATTGGTTTTCCTAATCCTAAACAATAAAGTGTTACAACCATTTTTGATTATCAAGTGCTAAATGGTATCACACTTTGTGTAATAAAAATAAATAAATTATATTTTTAGAACCATACGATCAATATGACGACTGTTTACATGTCATGTTCACATACATGTCTGCATTTTTATGATTACATTTTTGTAAAAAAATGAAAAAAAATCACCCTTTATGATTCAATCCTTTATAATATGTGTCCGTTTTAGATTCCACAACTACACCAACTTGCGACAGTATATCATTTCATGACCATGGGCATAACACAAAGGGTAGAAACGTTTACATGGATTTTCCTTTTTCTGACAATGCATGGTGTCATGAAGAGTGCAAAAACGATGAAACATGTTTAGGGTATACGTATGAAGATGACTCACAAATATGCTTTCTAAGTAGCGATACTATGTTCATGGACACATCACCTTGTGTTTCCTGCCGTTTCTACGAAAAGACATGCCAGTCATGTATGTATAGCTTTTTGACATTAGACAAATAATAATAATAAATATCTGTATATATGTATGTGTATAGTTGCTTCTTGATATATATCCATTTAGTTATTTTAGAATGACTAACCTTATTTGAGTAAGACTATGACAAATTTGAAAATTTACTGCCTTAACCACACTCTTTCAAACACATACTATTTAATTCTCATGAAAGATAAAAAAAAAAAAACTTTTTTTGAAAGAATTTTTTTCGTGTTGTAATATAATTTGACTATTTAAATATTTGTATTAAAACAAAATTGAATTTTTGCTACAGGTGATTGATATTGATTGTATATTTATATACAATATTTATTCAGATATTAAATGATGTAAAAATATGACATACACGGTCAATTTTTACCAAACATTTAGAAACGTATCCTTTTTTTCCGTCTTAGATGTCACCAACACAACCACCCAATCTTCGAACTGCTCCAATACATCATTTCTCGATCATGGGTACTGGAAGACTGGTGTGACAGTTTACAATATGTATTCCTCAATCACTGAGTCGGAATGCCGTGCCAGTTGCAGAGACGATTTCACATGTTGGGGGTTTACCTATCGTGAGGACAACATGGTTTGTTCTTTGAGTCATGATAAGATGTCACTTGATGCGTCACCCTGTGACTTGTGCCGTTTCTACGAGAAGACATGCGAACCATGTATGTATCAAACATCATAAACACCAATGAACACATTTCGTGTTTTTTTTAAACATTGGAATACTTTTTAACTCACCTGAGCTGAAAGCTCAAGTGAGTTATTCTGATCACATTTTGTCTGTCGTCCGTCTGTCCGTCTGTCCGTAAACTTTTCACATTTTCAACATCTTCTCAAGAACTACTGGGCCAATGTCAACCAAACTTGGCTCAAATCATCCTTAGGCAAGGGGGATTCAAAGTTGTTAAACATAAGAGCCACACCCGTTTTCAAGGGAAGATAATTAGATTTCGAGAAATTTTCAAAAATCTTCTCCTCAAGAACCAAAAAGCCAGGGAAGCTGACACTTGTGTGGAAGCATTCTCAGGCAGTGTAGATTCAAAGTTGTGAAAATCATGACCCCTGGATGTAGGGTGGGGCCACAATGGGGGGTCGAAGTTTTACATAGGAATATATAGAGTAAATCTTTGAAAATCTTCTTCTCAGAAACTAATCAGCCAGGGAAGTAGAAACTTGTGTGGAAACATCCTCAAGTAGTGTAGATTCAAAGTTATGAAAATCATGACCCCCGGGGAAGGGTGGGGCCACATTGGGGGGGGGTCGAAGTTTTACATAGGAATATATTGAGTAAATCTTTAAAAAATCTTCTTCTCAGAAACTAATCAGCCAGGAAAGCTGAAACTTGTGTGTGGAAGCATTCTCAGGCAGTGTAGATTCAAAGTTGTGAAAATCATGACCCCCGAGGGTAGGGTGAGGCCACAATGGGGGGGGGGGGGTCGAAGTTTTACATAGGGATATATAGAGTAAATCTTTAAAAATCTTCTTCTTAGAAACTAATCAGTCAGGAAAGCTTAAACTTGTGTGGAAGCATCCTCAGGTAGTGTAGATTCAAAGTTGTGAAAATCATGATCCCTGGGGGTAGGGTGAGGCCACATCGGGGGGGGGGGGGGTGTTAACGTTTTACATAGGAATATATAGAGTAAATCTTTTAAAATCTTCTTCTCAGAAACCAATCAGCCAGATGATTCTTTATGATTGTTAAGACTTTGGCTCTAGGACAATTCTTCGGCCTCACAAGAAGGTTCCGAGTTTGATGTAGCTTTATATCGATCTTTTTGAGAACTGCAATACTCAACATGTGATATAACTATAAAACCATCCTGTTAGAAAAGGGACTAATGATTATAAACATAAGAATATTAGGGGTGAAAAATGGATTTTATTTATACAGGATCTACATGTATTATTGTACATTGTCCAGATTGTTTGTATTATGAGTCCATTAAGCTGATTTTATCATACCTATTGTTCCTCAGGTGAGCGATGTGGCCCATGGGCCTCTTGTTTTCATTTATTTTGTCCATTAATGTTTAAAGCTGAAGTTTATTTATGGATTGGTTTTTGAATCAGCAAATTATATAAGGTTGCTTGGTGGTCAGCAAGTCACACATCAGATTTACCAATGCTTTAAATTCGATTTATCAAGCTGTTTACGGATATTAAGTTAAGAAAAAAAATCCATAAATTTTAGTTTTTGAATTCAAGCACTTTTTATCTCATTAGACATGATTCTCCTTTTAAATGAGATCAATTCTGTCTAGAAATGGCCACATTCATTCAACCCTTTTAAGTATCATTTTAAAAAAAGCAACCTTTAAATGTTGCATTTTGAAGCACTGAAACATTAGAGTTAACAAAATTATAAAAAATAAACAGTAAGAACTTTGTATACCTTAAAAACGTTTTATTCTAATGAATGCCGATTTCTTTTCAAGTTTAAATTGCTACCAAACATTTGTTTAAAACATCCCGCTCAGATCATTGCCTGGTTGAGAAACAAACATTGTGTTGAAAAGATTGTGAAATACTTTAAATGTTGAATTGCTAAGCTATATTTTCATATTGATATTGTTCTTGCAGTGCGCTTCATTATGATTTTTTTTTTCAGCCTCAACTACTGGATCACTTTCAACATCATCATTCTTGACATTGTTGTCCTCTATTTCAACGCCTTCGTCGTTGTCTTCACAACCACAATTCACATCTTCATCTTCTTCTTCTTCTTCTTCTTCTTCTTCTTCTTCTTCTTCTTCTTCTTCTTCTTCTATAACCCACTATTTATCGTCGTTAGCTCCCTCCTCCTCCTCCTCCTCCTCGTTGTCGTCGATTTCGACGCCCTCCTCGTCGTCATTACAACCACAACTCCCATCATCATCATCATCATCATCTTCAGAAATGACCCAGTCTTCATCAACTTCAGCACAAATATCCTCCTTCTCCCCTTCCTCCACACCACAACCTCTAGTATCACTTTCGTTACCATCATCATTGTCATCGTTGTCCTCGACCTTAACGCCCTACTTGTCGTCATTAGAACCACAACTCCCATCATCATCATCTGCTTCTTCTTCTTCAATGAACCACATTTCAACATCGTTACCCTCCTCCTCCTCCTCCTCCTCCTCCTCCTCCTCCTCGTTGTCGTCGATTTCGACGCCCTCCTCGTCGTCATTACAACCACAACTCCCATCATCATCATCATCTTCAGAAATGACCCAGTCTTCATCATCTTCAGCACAAATATCCTCCTTCTCCCTTTCCTCCACACCACAACCTCTAGTATCACTTTCGTTACCATCATCATTGTCATCGTTGTCCTCGACCTTAACGCCCTACTTGTCGTCATTAGAACCACAACTCCCATCATCATCATCTGCTTCTTCTTCTTCAATGAACCACATTTCAACATCGTTAACCTCCTCCTCCTCCTCCTCCTCCTCCTCGTTGTCGTCGATTTCGACGCCCTCCTCGTCGTCATTACAACCACAACTCCCATCATCATCATCATCATCATCATCATCTTCAGAAATGACCCAGTCTTCATCACCTTTAGCACAAATATCCTCCTTCTCCCCTTCCTCCACACCACAACCTCTAGTATCACTTTCGTTACCATCATCATTGTCATCGTTGTCCTCGACCTTACCGCCCTACTTGTCGTCATTAGAACCACAACTCCCATCATCATCATCTGCTTCTTCTTCAATGAACCACATTTCAACATCTTTAACCTCCTCCTCCTCCTCCTCCTCCTCCTCCTCCTCCTCCTCCTCCTCGTTGTCGTCGATTTCGACGCCCTCCTCGTCGTCATTACAACCACAACTCCCATCATCATCATCCTCATCATCTTCAGAAATGACCCAGTCTTCATCATCTTCAGCACAAATATCCTCCTTCTCCCCTTGCTCCACACCACAACCTCTAGTATCACTTTCGTTACCATCATCATTGTCATCGTTGTCCTCGACCTTAACGCCCTACTTGTCGTCATTAGAACCACAACTCCCATCATCATCATCTGCTTCTTCTTCTTCAATGAACCACATTTCAACATCGTTAACCTCCTCCTCTTCCTCCTCGTTGTCGTCGATTTCGACGCCCTCCTCGTCGTCATTACAACCACAACTCCCATCATCATCATCATCATCATCATCTTCAGAAATGACCCAGTCTTCATCATCTTCAGCACAAATATCCTCCTTCTCCCCTTCCTCCACACCACAACCTCTAGTATCACTTTCGTTACCATCATCATTGTCATCGTTGTCCTCGACCTTAACGCCCTACTTGTCGTCATTAGAACCACAACTCCCATCATCATCATCTGCTTCTTCTTCTTCAATGAACCACATTTCAACATCGTTAACCTCCTCCTCCTCCTCCTCCTCCTCCTCCTCGTGGTCATCACAAGCATCACTACCACTCCTATCATCATCATATTCTTCTTCTTCTTTGATGGATATTACTTCATTTTCATCGCCTCCTCTAAGTCAAATAAGTTCGACTGCATCTAGCTTAGAAAACTCAACAGAGACAGAGGCAGTCCTGGTCACAAACGGAACCGTAGAGTGTTTTTGTGTTTGCCGCCCTCAAAACAACACATTACAGGAAACCATGGATATAAGGAAAAAAGCATTATCGGTTGAAAAAGAAAAGCTTTCGTCTGTTGTTCGAAAACAAATTAGCGCCATTGACAGTCGGCAGTCATCGACGGTTGTTGGATCCGTTGGTGCCGCCATGATAAGTTTAGTTTTTGGATTGTTAATATTTCCTGACGCAATCTCTATGATGTATTTTCTTTACGAAGTACTGAACAAAGTAAACGTTCATAAAGAAAGAAAAACTTTTCACTGCGAAATGAAATCTGTCTAATGGTATGGTCAAAAGAAGACTGTTGCTCTGATTCAATTGTCATAGCATGAACATACTACTGATGAACCCGAACATTTTGTTTTGTTTGTTAATGACTTATCAAATCTTTATATATCTTTCTGTGTGTTAAGCTTTATGTTGTTTATACAGTGTGCAAAATTTATGAACCTCGCTGCATCAAATAGTATTGTTTAACCTTGGATGTATAGCAGGGTTTTAATGTTTCAAGTCTTACTGTATAAAAAATTCCAAATGCCTACGTGCACAAACTGTAAGGTTGAATTTTACCAATTGTGAAATGTTTTGGTAACGATTTCCTGTCTAAAGATAACACAAGATTGTACAGCCTTTTAACCGTTTTGTTTGATAACTGTGTGAATTTGTCATTTTCAACTAACAGTTCAACTTCAGCCAGTCAATGACTTGTAATTAATGTTCAATGTTGTGTTTTTGTCTACTATTGCACCACTTGCTTTTTGAAATTTAAGTATGAAGCAAACAATTTCTAAATTTAATCTGAATTGTAGTAAATGTGGGTGGAAAAAGCGGGCAATATCAGTTAAAATTTCTGGTACTTCCTGTCTCAGGAAAACTGTTTATTTTTTAAAGTGTAAAATGCATGGAAATATAATTATTTTCAATGTTTTTATATTGTGAAACATGTATTTAGGATAAACATAATATCATAAACAATAAACATAAACAATGAACATCAAGCAAATTTCAACATGTTTAGCTTTTTCAGGATCAGTATTGATATGTTTACCTATTTCAGGATCAGTATTATTCATATCAAATTCACTGCTCTTGATCATTTTTTCTCCATAAGTATCCTTTAGCACAATACATGTCCCCCGCCTGCTTCATTCTTATGTCTGTATTTTACAGATTTTTTTTTATTTATAAAACTCCTAACGTTTAAATCATTCATAAGGATAAACAATTAAACAATCCAACAAAATGACATATGTGTTCCTCTTTTAGAAGCTAATTTTTGGCAAATGTGATTTGTCTTTTCAAATCTGTTTCAGACCGAGGCAAGTGACCGAGTCACACTTTACACATCACACGTTTCTTGGTTCCTTCTTAACATAAATCAAAAGAAACCCACAAAACTAACATTTAGTTTTCTTGTTAATGACATCTTTGTAGATTGCATCTTCTCCTTACTGGAGTGTTAAAAAAACTTTAAAAAAAATTGGTATGGGTCAACTGTGTACTGATTATAAGTAAATAAATGCCAAAAGAATTACTATGTATCCCAATTTGTGGAATTAAAAGACAATTGTTCAGGTTAATATCAATTTGACAATAGGCGTTTGCGAGTTAATAAAATTTACGACATAAATTCTAGCAATAGTGAGTATGGCTTAGTTTATAAAAGTGTATCTGTGTAAATTTCCTAAATTGTTATGTAAACACAATAAAAGGAATCACAGTCTTATTTCTTGTGTCGACTTGTTTGTTTTTAATGATATTTTAACTGTTATTTGCAAATCCTTTAAAACATTGATGGAAAAAGACAAGTTGTTTATGAAAATGAATTGTTTATGAATTCAAATCAAATCGATATTTATGCTTGATGTGCACTAACTAAAAATAATAATAAAATATTAATCAAATTCTTATTGAAATCTTTCTCAAACTTGACATTCATAATTAATTGAATGCAATGCTATTTATTGCTGATATGTCATGGGAGTTCCTAAAAATTCCTCAAGATTTATTCACATATAGAAGATAAGTCTCTTATCAAATTAATATTATAAGCAGAAATGTCATGAGCAGCATTCTTTGCTTAAATCATTTTGTGAACAAGTTCCTCTACCTTTTTGTTGTTATAATCATTTTGTGAATACGTTTCTATACCATTTTGTAGTGTTTTTGTTAAATTCAATTACATAAAATTGTCTAGCCAAACATTGGAGTTATTTGCCTGAAGATTATACATTATAGGAAATTTTTAACTGACAACTGTTACGTCCTTTTGTTAGACATTGAAGTAGTCCGACTGACGCCATGTTCTTTGAAAGGGAACAAAGACATATACAAAAGAGATTGTTTTCTTTGCGTCAAAGAACCCCCCCCCCCCCCCATATTAAACGGGCATGGTGACGATTTTGGTCAAATTTTATTTTTCTGTTTTTATTATTTACTTTGCTTTAGGGATGTATTTTTAATGATCGAATGAAATTTGGGTGCCAGTCAATGAGTTATAAGCGAGATACAGGGCTCACAATTCTTCGTCATGTAAACATGGCTCGTGCCCTGTTTTTGTTTACATAGGTTCAATATACCAGTAAAAATCTTTTTCAAGCTGTTATACCAACGATCAACGCATTTGTCTAAAACTGGTATTTTCACTTCAGCATTCAAAATGTAAACAAAAGCTTAGTTTACATAGCAAAAACGTTTAAGCTCTGTTACTCGCTTATACCTCAACAAATGACACTCAAATTGTGGTTGCCTTACTGAAGCATTGTAAACATTAAAATCGAAAAAATAATATTTTACCAAAATCGTGACCATGCCTCTGTAAGAAATCATGACCAAATGTAAATGAAGCTAATTTAACAGAAAGTTTTGTATTGAAAATATTCAATTATGAATACACTAATGTAGTGAAATACTTTAGTGCAGATCAAAATCAATAGTTCATTTTCTAACATTTTAAATTACTATAATTTTGATGTCATAGAAAACTTTCTCTATGAAATTCATCAGTGCGATTTATATGAAGCTTTCTTATGTCCCCGCCATGACTTGACCGGTGCCTGTAACGTCAATCCGTCCTTCCGTCATTATTCACTTTCCGATTATTATCTCAACAACAATTGATCACATTCAACTCGTGTTTCATCTATAGATGTTTCATAGAAATATGCAGTTACATAATAGCGCATTATTTAATATCTGCGATCGTTCTACTTAAGATTACTATTAATGTCATCACCCGACAATTTGATTCGTTGTTCAAATTCCTATATACATGTTTTGTTATGTTGAATTGTCAAACCTGAATCTGGAATACGGCGTTCAGCCCCGGCCAGTCGTCCGACTCACCCAGTGTCTGAGTTCGGAGGCCAATACTGGCCATATCCGTCTCGTAACAAACAAGTTTGTTTAATTGTTAATTCATAAAACTGTTGCTATCGTTAAGAATATTCTAATAAATTCGGAGTCTTGCATCTATTCGTTTTAATTTCTATGGAATTGTATGTTGTTAAATCTTTGGGAATGCAGCATCTCTATCCTTCGTTTTATTATTTTACGGCCCAAAACACACCTTAAACTTATCTTGTGTACACCTACGCAAACATTCCTCATCCCATTCTTTCTGCACACGACGGATGGAATTCCAGACAAATTCCCTAGCACCGTACAAATCCACTTGCGTAGCTGACTTCCCCCCTATGGAGATTGCTACGCTTAAATCAAAAGTTTACCGAATTCGATATTTTTAACAAGCATCGCATTGACAGATGAAGTCAATAAGAGTTGTTAGTAAACCAGTTCGAATCATCAACTGGTACCAATTAGCATGGAAGTATAATTCATTCTATTGTTACCTGGGCCAATCAGCAATAAAAAAATGTTTGATTAAAACTTATTGAAAATCTGCTTGAGAATAAAAAAAGGCACAGTGTAAACATTTTGGTCTGAATGTTGGTGACAACAGATGTTTTATTGTTCTCTTGACTTCATGTTTTCAAAAAAATATCACAAGATGAACAATGGACGAAGCGTATCGTTTCTTTTTTTCCAATATATGATAAATACACTCTGAATGGATTTTTCTGTGGAGCAGCTTGTTATAGTTTTATTTAAAAAAAATCAATTAGTTAGTTATAGAAATAATTAGTTTCGAAATGTTTTCTTTACAACAGTGGTTTGATGCTTCTGTTCTTAAAGGTAAGGTTTTTTCATGAAATCTCTTTTAAAACACAGACTAAGACATTTTTGACATTTTGTTAATATGCCGGCAAATTCAGACTTGTTTTTATTTTCTACGTACAAAATCCCTTTAGAGATGAACAAAGAGATGAACATGAAAACTCATTCTTTTCTGCCATTAATAAATAACAGGTTTCCTCTATATTTTTTCATAGGAACGAAATTGAATTCAACTATTGACATAATTATATAATTTCTTGGGTAATTTAGATGGTAATTTAAATAAGTTTATTGTTTGGTTTTCTATATATCAAAACACATATATTTTTTTCATGATCATTTTTTTTCATATATTCGATCAGTAAATAATCCCTTGGCAGTAGTCTCTTTTTTAATTTTTTTTTAACAAAGGGCGAAAGCCCATTTAAATGCATGTTCTTCCAGGTAGCTTAAAGTTGACTAATAGAAGCTCAAAGAACATGCAATCTTTAAACCATTATAATGCCACCGTTAGGTAACGTTTAAATCATTTTTAAGTGCCATTTGCACTCACTTAAAGTTGTCTTTAAACTGTCTTTCAGTACATTTTATGTCAATTTTGATCAAACTTAAGAGTTCCATGTTAACTAATTGTAAATAAAATTAATGCATATTTCTATATGGGGTAGAAGAACCCCATTTAGAAATAAATTTGCTTGTCCGGGAAGGGAACACATACCACGAGCGAAATGGGGATCTATGCTTAGCTTTTACCCCCCTCTCTCTCTCTCTCTCTCTCTCTCCATTTGAGACTAACATGTAGTAGGGATAACGATTTTGCAGTCAGTCTTTGCTATTTTTTAACAATACCTACTCGAAAACATTCACAAGTTAAAATTCTTCAACATGGTTTTCAATTAATCTTTTTTATTGGATCGGTCTCAAATACTTCGAGTAAATCCGAATACATTTAATTCAAACTAGAGGTTGTGAAAGAACACCCTTTTGCATCTATATAATATAAATTATAAACCATGTCATTGTTGATTATAAAAAATCATCCAGTTGTTATCTTATAAGATAAATAAAACAAAGTGATTAAATAATATTTGTTTCAATTTAATAATAAGTTTATACAAAGCATCATCTTAATTAGTTGTAGTTATTTCGAGGTTCACTTCTAGATTTGATAGGCTAATGTACAATATTCATGTACATGCATTTGAGCTAGACGCAATAGCCTTTGTTTAATTGCGTGGGATATCGGTGATTTGTTTGTCTAGACATAGTTTCAATCTTGTATATTTCTTTTTAAAGTCTATTGTTTACTCACCTTGATAAACACAGAAGATACGAGATAAAAACTAAACAGGTTGTTTTGTGGCCGATGCAAATAACGCTTCCTAAAATTTTAAGGTCTTTTTATTCATATATACGATAAAATAATTAAGTCCATTGATTTTTTAAAATCAATTTTAATATATTAATTTCTTCACTCAGGTCTGGGTTCCTAATTAACAAATCTATAAATTAAAGACATGTAAGAGGATTTTTCGAAAATTATTGAAACTCTTATCCCCTGGTTAAAAAGGATATATTTCACCAAAAAGTATACAAAAATACAATGCATTGCTGTAAATAGATTAATATCAAAGACATCATTTGATCATTCCTAGTAAACAGACAAACTTGCTTATGTCAGGTTACCCACAGCAACCGAAAACTCATCGCAATGTCATTCCAACGCCCTTTCTTGCTCCCATGTTTTTAACCCCTTACACGCGAACGAAAAAACAGGATTTTTTTTAAAATTGTCCATCTTTTATTTCATTTTAAGATACAAACATTTACAATTTCTCTATATTATTGATTTTCTGTGAAAAATGAAATTGAAAGATTCCTACCAAAAAGTCAACTTTTTGTTAGATTAGAGTCATTCTGTACGTATCTTAGACCTGTTGAATTATGGGTATGAATAACTCGATTTTTTCACAGAAAATCAAGACTCATTTCTGACTTTCTTACAAGTCTCGGTCAAAATCACAAACACAACATGACAAACCCTTCTTGTTTAGTACATTCACGGATCACGGTCAAATTTACCTCCTTGTGCTTTTCTGTCCGTTTTGCTCCTTAAAAAGAACTTAAAAGTTGAAATAGCTTTCCTTTATAATGTCGGAGGAAAAATTAACATGCTCTTGAATCTGATTCTGCGATAGAGTTTTCCCTGAATATGCCTTAATAGACTCCTACTCATCGTGGGTATCCGACGATGACTCTAACTCAACTTTCAATCGCTTTGTTTCCAAATTTCCAACCGCTCTGCTACTTCGATAGAAGTGGTACTATTCCGCCAAGCTTCAATCTCATAATAAAAAGATGTTGTCCTGTCAAAAAAAGTGTCATATTTATTTATCATGATAATGAAATACTTGCAATATTGTTGAACTATTTTTGTACGTCATCTCAATCAAAGCGGCTTGTTAAAGTATTTAGGTCACCAAAAAAGAAAGTATGGAGCATTGTTATGGTCATTGAAACAAGTGTATATATCGGGATATAAATACGGGTTGGTACCAATCAAATTTTCCATAAAGCCGGAGACAAGTTTATGTACAAAAATCACACATAGATGATTAATCAAGTGATATTTAATGTGTCATACAAGGGTTGCATTATATGTGCATGAACAATGACAATAACAAACTGTCAACATTCATAAAACGAAATATTAATTCGAAGCCGAGCAACAAGGACCTCTAAAAAGATAAAGGTAGGATCAGGTGTCTAGGAGGAGTGAGCATCCTCTGCTGAATGGTCACACCCGCCGTGTGCTCTTTGTTGTAATCGAAAAAAAAAACCCGGAAAAGTCAGTAGACAATTAGATGATAAATTATGGTCTAACAATTAGTATGAAAAATCAGTCAGCTTGCAGCCAAGTTGAAGATTGTATTTGCTGACAAGGTCGTTATATCGACCATAGAACTTACAAAAAGAAGTCTTCAAACGAGACTGTTGATAATCCTTTTTTATTAATTTGTTTGTCAGAATCGTGCATGCGATTTGGAAATGTAAAGATTACATGTATTATCCCATGACTTAAGCATTACAAAACAGTGATTATTTAATTTAAGTAAGTGTTCGGGAATATTAATCAATTGATATCGTTACTAGTTGAATTTTAGAATAGACGAATATGCTATATTGTATATACTCTAGCTTGTTCTGTTGCTTGTATTAGCAAAAATGCATTTTCATGGAAAATGAAAACACTCACATTTTTATTTTGGGAATCGGAATTTGATTGGTTCTCCTTCTGTTTTATAGTGTATCACTTTTTTTTTTTACGTCGGTTTATTATTATGTGTTCTTTTAATGATGCATTATAACCCACACAATGTGCGAAGTTTAATTTTCTCCCAACATTTTGTATAATTTGCAAAACATGACTTTTCCTTAAAATGTGCTCATAGTGTAATACAGTAAACCAATTTAACAGGCACATTATATCATCAATTTTCAGATGTTACATGGTTTCTTACCGATATTGTTGGTCTTCTTGCTCTTTTCGGCACAAGGTAATATTCTAATAAAAGAAATGTTTCAATTCCAAATAGAAAAAAACCCAGTTTATATTGGTTTGTCATGAAAAAAATTCTTGGAAATATTCCGTACATATCCCATAGCATACATGTACATGTAGCATACATGTAGCACAACATACAATATCATTTAACAATCTATTACAGTTTCTTATAGCAAGCAAATCAAATAGCACTGCTTAAAAATCTCATATAATATCATTAAAATCACATTTCTTAGCATAAAACATGAAATTGTAAAATATATATATCTAATGATTATACTATCAAATTGCAAAATGAACATGATAGATTGTTTAAGGGTACTGTATATCGTACAAAACCACGATTTTTTGTTTTCAGATAATATTTGTAGTCAGGACCCACCCTGCGCAAACATCTCATTTCTTGATCATGGAATGCATACAAGAGGTAAAATCACTTTCAAGTCTTTCCCAGAAAATGAAACGGATACATGTAGAACGGAATGTGAAAACGAATACTTGTGTCGAGTTTTTATGTTTCACAACGATACGTGCAGTCTAAGTGCAAGTGACTTAAACCCACTGACTTTACCATTTGCAAAATGCCAGGAACGTTGTTTAAATGACGGTGCTTGCGCTGGGTTTACCTATTTTACTGACGGCGAGAAATGTTCACTGAGTAACAGCAAAGAATCACTGTACTCTGACTGTGCCTCCTGTGGTTTCTACGAGAAAACATGCCAGTCAAGTGCGTATCAAACTCTCTTAACCATGATTGTTAGTTTTGGTACTCTAATTATTTTCTAGTCAACATATTAATCTGATATTATAAGCAAATGCAATGTGTAGTGAAAATGTGCGATAACTAAAAGAAATATAAGCGTGTAGTTTATTATTCATCCTGTTTTCCCGATTGCAATTAGTTCCTTTTTTACATTTTCAATAATACTTATGTAGAATGACATGAATATACATTTTTTAAAGCTGAACACCGCTCGTAAATAGGAAACTCGAGGCTACTGTGTAGTATTTCTTTCGTGGTCTTTAGATTTTGTGCATTTATTTCTTGTTTGATATACATATTCTGTTTGAAAATAATGTATTCACCTGTTTTTTTATATAAGCATTTTCTTGGTAAAAGAA
Source organism: Magallana hongkongensis (assembly GCA_015776775.1). Lineage (NCBI taxonomy): Eukaryota > Metazoa > Mollusca > Bivalvia > Ostreida > Ostreidae > Magallana > Magallana hongkongensis. Next base: position 27,790,559 of record CM027469.1, read on the forward strand.
AATGCGTAAAAATTGCGACTGGGAAACACAGCGAAGTAAGATTGTGCGTCCATACAGATGATACCTCTACAGCAAAGTAACTCCTAAGAGGTTTGCGGCTTATATATAGGGCTTGAAGAGATATAAGCGATGAACCAGAAATATGGCGGACAGACCCTTTTTTTGAGCAGTGTTTAGTAATAATAAATAAAATGACATGTTAGATATACATAAACAACATGTTTGGTATTGTTTGTGGGTGTTTTTATTGTATTTCCATTAAACCAAAAAAAAAAAAAAAAAAAAAAAAAAAAAAAAAAAAAAAAAAAACAACCACAGTTTAACTTGTTCCATTAAGCAGTATGAAACAAATTTATAAACGCGTTATATTGCGAAATTCTATCATAAACAGATACAATCGTAGGAAAATAATCAAAGTAAATACATGTTTTGGTTTAGGCGAAGAGGAAAACAAAATATAATTTAAATGACTGCATTCGTTTTTAATTAAGAAAGTATAAACGACTAATTTACTATAACAGGATACATGTATGTTTGCCTATCAATGCGCACTAAATGACGTTTGCAATTGAACTTGCAATTTGTTTTTCATGTAGGCAGTATATAAATCTCATAATGAAATTTAACTACTTCAAATAAGACAAACAAAAGTAGATAAGCATCAAGTGCAAACGTTTTGTGCATTTACATTTTTATTGAAACAGTATTGCTTTTTAAGTATTTTGTTGCGTAAATCGTTAAGGTTGAAATAATATTTGATATATTGAGAACTTTTTAAACAGATTCCACTAATCCACAGCCACAAAGCTGCGACAACATGACATTTTACGATCAAGGTCAAAATACAAAAGCCAAGTCCTTTTACAACACTTTTCCTGGACACAACGCATCCACCTGCCAAACAAGATGTGAAACTGACAACCTTTGTAGAGCCTTAAAAATTGCGGACGGAACGTGCAAATTAAGTGCCAGTGATTTGAACCCTAGTAATGTTACCCTTGAAAAATGTCATAAGGACTGCATGTATGACGTAACATGTTTTGGTTATGAATATGATGGTCTCAGGCAAGAATGTTCATTAAGTAACGTTAGAATCTATGGCGAAGACCTTGCTTGTAATTCGTGCCACTTCTACGAAAAAGCATGCCAATCTGGTAGGCAATTTATCATTTTGATACTCAGGTATTAGCTGGTATGTGTATGCTTTGTATCAGCTCTTTCCATAACGAGTAAAATGAAGACAAAGATACACCTTATTTGATTTATTATGAGATCCGTAACATCAGGAATTAGTATTTCTATTGGAAGATCTTTTATTCTAAATATTTAAAATGAGAACTGTTGTAACTACGGGGAATCATTTTCGTGTAGGAATTTAATTTTTAAAGGCAAATACCTCGCATAAAAGATCAGATACATCATTAACACAATTGGTTATACACACATTAAACAATGGTCTGTCATATTTAAATTTTCCTATAAATGTTCCTTTGGCAAATACAATGCCATCTCGGCACTGACATAATTATCCGACACAGTGTGTGTACACATTTTGTGTAATAGATATTTGAAAAAAAATCGAAGTCTGTAACATGATGCAATTTTTGTTTGAAGTATTAGAAAATTAATGTGTTCTGTTCATTATTGTAGACTTCTCTGAAATACACTGTGTTGGTGCCACACCATTGTTTCATCATAGAACTTACTACAGGAACGAACTCATTATTAATGAAACCACGACACCGTCTTTTCTTCACTGCAACGACATGTGTTTACAAGAGATGCAGTGTAGAGATTTTCAATATAATTCTACATCAGAGTTATGTCGTATGAACGCCGCCGACTTTCGATTTTCGTTGGTTGGTTCCCTGACAAATTGTGAATTTCTATGTGCAGTGGACGCCCAGTGCTTGGGCTACTTTTTCAAAGCGGATGAAAAGAAATGTCGGCTAAGCAACTCAAATGTTAGCGAATACACTCCATGGTGTGAATATTGTATGTTCTCTACAAAACAGTGTTCAATTGGCAAGTACATTTGTAGAACAATATATTTTGCTAAACATTTCCTGTTTGTCACTGTGAAAACTAAAACGTTGTTTTGCATTTTACGTGTGCATGAAACAAATTTTGTAATACGTTTAGCATCTTCTGATTTTTTTACTATTTTATTAGGGACATATATTAATTAATCAGTTGATAATTTAATATTTTTCTTTTGCTTTTATTATGATAAACAAATAGTATGCTGATTATATCATCTTATATGTGAACCAATTGACGAGTGACATATTTTTATTGGTAGATATAACGCTGGACCAAACCGCGACCAAACAAAATAGCACCATTGATCATTCTGTTTGTTATACATATCAAACGTTGCAAACAACCGAGGATTCTTACAATCTAGATACAACAGTTTTTAGCTGGACAGAGTGTGAAGATCAATGTTCAAAAAACAATACTTGTAAAAGTTATAGTTTCAACTCAGGTGGCAGTAACACATGTCTTTTAAGTTCATCAACACAGTCAGTGCCGTCTGGTTCCTCTACATCTTTTTTCGTATTGAAATTCCCTTGTGAGATAAGTATGTTTTATTTAATACCAATTTATATCAGTACAAATATATTGAATATTGTGAGTAACGTAGTAAAGTATATCCTTTTGATTTATTTGTAAAATATTTATTTTTAGGTTCAGATTTAGTGACGGAATCCATATCGATGACAACATCTTATCAAACTGATTCAGGGTCATCAGCGAGTTTTTCTTCGTCACACCAGACATTTCTAACAACAATGGCCTCCTCCTCCTCCTCCTCCTCCTCCTCCATAGCGACAACAACAGCTGTAAAATCAGTATCCACAGCAACGAATCCATTCCAATTAACATCAGAGACTACTTCAGTACTTTCAACCACGATAGAAGTATCAACACAACATTCCTCCTCCTCCTCCTCCTCCTCCTCCTCCTCCTCATTTCATTCAACATTTCCAATATCGTCATCGTCACTTTCGGCAATTTCTTATTTATCATCATCTCTACCTATATCATATTCTAGGGATTCAAGCAAAGGAAACGACACCGAGACGGTCCAAATCACAAACGGATCCGTACAATGCGTTTGCATTTGTCGCGAAAATAACTTCACAGTACAAGAAACAATTATGATAAGGAAACAAGCTTTATCTATAGCGAAGGTAGACCTTGCGTCCTCTTTACGGAAACAAACTAGTGCCCCGGATAATAGGCCTTCATCCACAGCAATCGGATCTGTTGGAGCAGCGATGATAAGCTGCTTCGTGGTGATAGTCATGCTGTCAGATATGATATCTGCTATGTGTTACTTTCACAACGTAACGAAGAAGTGTAAGGCTAAAAATGGCACATCATCTCACAATGAATCGACGAAAGTCTAAAAAAAAAGGCAAGGCATTTAATCTAAATGATAGATTGTAGTCTTTTGTTAAAAGTTTTGACATTGTTGTAACTGCTGATATATCGTCGAATCTGAGAGCAAAACAAATCTTATATTTGCTTCAAAGTACCAATTTTGATATAAAACTCACAAATGAAATATAATAGTTTCTCTAAAGATATGTATGCAGCACACATTTGGACGATTTTCAATAAAAATGCACATTTCTGTGAAAGAAGTGCAGTTTAAAAGATCAAAGTAAAATTACAAAGATAATTTCATCCACATATTATTATTTTTCACTCGGAAATATTCACAAGATTGAAAACTGGTTTTGTACGGAAATTTATAAATCGGGAATGTTGACATCTTCCTTAATTGAAGGTTACTTGGAATACCTCGCACAGTTTATCAACGTAATCATCCAGGTCTGTTGCAATACAACATCCCCGTAGACATCACATTTTTGAGCTGTGTATTGGAACCATATAAGCAAGAGGGGATATTTCAAAAGAAAAATCTCCGACTTTTTTTTAATTTTGAATGAGCATCGTTTGAATTTGAACCCTAAGGTATTTCTATGATGGCATATTTCTACCATCCACATAATTTTTGGTCAAATAAAGTCAAGATAGCTATCTCGTCATTGTTCCTTGAAATCAAATAGATTTTCTTTATAAATGTTGTGTAATTATAAAAAAAAAATTGAATTTCTATGATGATTACATTAAGAAAATAAAATAATACTCATTTACAATATAATGATCAATCGGCGCAATCGAAATAGAAACGTGAGGATCGACTGAGTTACCTTAAGAAAAGCTTTTAATTTCACAGTCGAGCTATGCTGACAGAAATGGAGCACTTCGCTATAAATTCTTACGACACGATTTATTTTCATTATGTTATTCGATAAATATAACTTTTGTTATTATAATAAATCAATGAATTAAAATCATTTTACATATTAAAAAAAAATATTTACATCAATGAAGTATAATAGCAGTCTGTGATCTGATTGAAGTCTCAAGTAGAGTCATGTTCTTAAAAAAATACTGACGAAATGTGGTATCCATACGCACTCAGTTGGTGATTTGGTGAAAGTAATTGTAAATATTTATAAATGTTACTAACGTGTGTAAATTGTTATACATGTCACAACCAATATGAGACAGCGACGATGTAAAACAAATTGATTTTTTTGTTAAAAGTAGCAATTCGTTTCAAAATAATTGCGTTTGACAATTCTTGTCATGAATTTTCTTTGTAAATAAATCTGTATTTATATACACGTTTAACTTTGTAAAAATTGAGAACTGATATTGAAAATTACCACCTTTATTTAGCAGTAAATTGCAGTCAATTTGCATATGATGTTGCTTGATTAATAAGCGTTGATAGTTCATATCGTACATTTATGTGTGTATATCTATGATAAGTCGTTGTGTCGATTACTTAAGGTACATGTCTTTGAGAGTTTCAATTAAACAACTGTATGCATTGATACTGTTGTCAAATGTATAAAACGTTTGCTTGACTTTAAATAAACTTAGTAGGTTTTTTTCTTATGGATTTTTCTTACTTTTAAATAAAGGTCATTAAAGATCGATATTTATATCAAGCATTGCAAGAACACGTTAACGCTGAAAAATGCTCGTAAACGGGCATTGTCATAGGAACAGATAAACCCTTAAACTTTGCAACACCTGATTGCAGACCTGAAACTCGTTTGTGGTATTAATGTTGTGGTCTTAGACGTTGTGCATTTCTTCATCGTTGTTTTGGGCATATTATGTTCGTAAAAAATGCATTGACATGTTTGTTTCATGTTAGTATTCTCTGAGGCTGGCGAAGGTGTCTAACATTTGATAATTTCATTGCAATCGAATAATACAGCGAGGCATGATTGTACGTTTACTAAGGTGATAAATTTTCATCGAAATACATGTACTTTACTATCAAGACGTCTGAGGTTTATAATCCTTCTGTCAAAGTCTTTAAGGTAGTCCATCCATAACTAGGGTGAATTTTACAATTTTGATTGATCTATACTACATCAAATACATATTTTGAAGCTATCATGAGGCTGACATAAACCAAACTTAAGTATATGTATGTAGTCAATTAAATGAATTTTTTGCACTTAAAACTTTTTTTAAAGAGTTGTCTGCTCTTTAAAAAAAATTCATTTTCTAAAAACATGTATCGTAAACTATAAATTATTTTAGCATATTCGAAGACGAAGAAAGCTTTTGCAACTTTTTACCAAGAGAAATGTGAGAAAATTACTTGCACTAAAGAAATATATTTAAAAATGCATTTTTGGCATAGACTTCAATGTTAACTTCAACATATGATAATTTTATCAAAATTATTCATTTTTTAAGATTTCAAAGGTGAAACTTTATCATCTAATAAACTCCTTAAAATCACCATAAGCTTTTAGTGATCAAACGTGCAATCTCTTAGATATGAAATGTGGTAGTTATGGATGGACTACCTTAAATTCAAGAAAAACATTAATATCAGGTTGCAGAGATATCGGCGATAAAAAAAAATGGCGGACATTGGGTATAATTTCGCCATATGTTAATCAATTTGGACTCAATTCTGTTGTGTCCCATCAGAAACAATTAGAATGCATTAACGGAAAAAAATTTACTCCAGTAACATATATACTACTTCCAAAAGCAGTTACATTACCTTGCGAACATTTATTATTTAGCTTTGAAAAAGGTTAGCTTCTATAACAACTTATGTAAAATTAAAAAAAAAAAATATGGAGGAGTTTGATTTAACCGCAAAAGCACCAATTGGTCAATTGACTAGAAAATTGATATATATTATTAACAAATATAGTTTGTTTATGGCTCCATTAGGCACTTACCTTTACAAAATACAATTTATTTCACTTTCATAAATTCAAAACTGACATAAATTCCCAAGGGTATCTCAATAAAGACGTCATCATTGTCTGCCCCGTTTCTTTTCACCATCAAAACACTCAAAAATGCAACAGCAATGAAATAGAATGGAATACAATGCACAAGGGACGTATACATGTGTTTCAACACGTCTAGAAAAATCTAGATGAGAAGAGTAGATGTTATAGAGCAAAGAAGCGATATCTTTAGAAGCAAGAAAGACAATTATTGTACTGCGAAAGAACAAATCAGCGACCAAAGGAGTTAAATCTCTTGCTACCGAATCAATGGCAAAGTACATTTAAATGAAACGCTGATTTCTCTTTAAGATATTTCATTTTTTTTTTCTGATCCTGAAAAAAACTTTTGTTCCGACCTTCATTTTTATTTAAATATTAATTGTTATATTCAAATCTGTCCATTCCAAGAAAGGATAAGAAAGAAAAAAACAGATGAAACTAGATAATCCTAAACGAATGCTTTTATTGTTCTGTGTGCCTCAGATCTGACTTACAGCAAAACTTTATAACAAACGTGATGACTTCAATTAGTTTATCGATAACTTTCCTGAGTTATGTGCATTGTAGCAATATACATTCATCAGCTGCATATTGGGTTTTTGTCTCTCAGTTAATTGCTTTTCGTATGAACAGGCAAGCTTTTAACAAACAAGTTGATAAAACAAGACTATCAACAGTCTCGATTGAAGTCAGCTATTTGTATGTTTTATTATCGACACAACGCATTTATCAGCAAAAACAATCATCCGCTGGGTCGCATGCAGACTGACGTTTATCATATTAATTGCCAGACCAAGATTTATCTCCAAATTTCCTTGGATCTCACTAAAGCTTGTGCAGTACTCAAAACGTGTTTCAAAAATCAAGACACTGTAAATTACGAGTCAAATTTCGGTCATTTTTGGCAAAGCACCACGGTTGAAATATTAGTAATAAGAATTAGCTTGATGAATCTGTAGGTTTAGCTAGGGTTTTTTTTCCAACGCACACTGGCTCTGTTTTCTACGGACTTTTACGTTTCTTCTGATTACGAAAAAGAATACGACCGGTCAGCATAGGATGCCCACTTCTACATGGCTCCTGTTCCTTCCCTTTATCTCTTTTAGAGGTCCGTGTTTGCTCTGCTCCTGTTTTGTAATTTTTGTATTTTTGATTTGGACTTTTGATTACTTTTGAACACCACATGGCATGAAATCGTAATTTTTTAAAACTTTAATCAATAACTTAGTGCAAATTTGTCCTAAACTTGAAATGTATTTTAAATCACCTGTAATGAGATTTATTGAGAGTTTTATTTTCCTGGGATATAAAAAAAATCAAAATTTTTTTCACAAGTAGAAAAAGGTATACTTTATCTACGGAAATGTAATAAGGTGGCACGGGACAGTGTTTTTGATACAATTCATTGTTGCCAAGGGATGCATGTCTTCGGAACTCTGTAACTAGAATATCATCATTTCCCATTCAGCACAAATACCTTTAATTCACTTTTTATAAGGCCAATCACCAATTTCTGAAAAAAATTAATAGTCAAAACCTGAAAAATTCTCTACATACTGGTTTGTATGAGATTTTGACCCTTTCTCATTTTGCTAATTTTTCATGATTTTTCAGCTATTTAGACCTCCCCCAGCTAATTCCCTGCAGAGGGTTGACCTTCCGTACAGCGTGGATGTTGCACTATCACATGTCAGAAGCTTATCAGTGTATAGTTTACAATATCCCATCCACCTACTTTTTGTGATATTTTATCTCCCGTCTGTAACTTGCAATTTCACTGTGTAAAGTCAACACAACAGTCATAGCCGCAGGTTTTGCATTTTACTTCTGATTCTCATGTACCTAACATCTGGGGCCTACATATTGCATATAAATTTCAACAAGAGACACAACTCTAACTAATGATAATCATTAAAATCATTTCATGAATTTAAGCAACACTCATAAGCCTTCAAGTACAGCAACTCTCAATTTTACAAAAAATATTGACGAGTACTTTATCCGAAACTGTCTCTTGCTACCTAGGCAGCAATATCACTACTTGTGGAATGTAGAAATATTATTTGGTAAATGCTAATATTATTCCGTGTTTTTATCTCCTTTTGTTTTTTTTTATTTTATGAATAACTTTCACGTGGATTTTCTAACTTAAAATTGGTGGTCTTTTCCATAAAAGAATACACTTTGCGTGAAATTGAACTATCAAAAATGTATCTAAAGATATTTGATTTCGTCGGAAACGGAAGACCTTAAGAATTGTCTCAAAATTTTGGTCCCTTTAAGAAATTGACGATTTTTACACAAAGGTTTCAAAAACTACGACATGACGTCAAATTTACAAGTGCTAGGCGATCTTTAAATAGTTTACTTTTATCGGCGTTGGATTTGTTTGAACAAAGGACATTAGTTTTTGACCAAAAATATTATATATCATAACCACCTAGTTGTATGACCTAACTGTAGATCATAGAAGAATATGTGTGTGTGTGTGTTTCTATTACAAAATGCTATTAACTTTACTTAAACATCAAGAAGATTTTTGAAAATGCTTTTCTATGTATTTAGTTGACATTTAAAAAAAAACCATACATGTAAAAGTACATCCGCTGTATTACACATACACACAAAACTAGTGTTTATCTTATCGATTTTGCTGCAATTCAACAATCAAAGGTTTTCAATGTTCGTTATTTTAACAAGCATTGCATTGACAAGGTAGGTCAATATGTGTTGTTTTTTAACCAATTTGAGTCAATGATTAACACCAATTAGCATAAACATACACAACCTTATTTTGTTTTAAATGCAAATAAGCAAGAATACAGTTTATGCACATCAGTTTATCTTTAAGATTAGCCATAAAGATTGTTCAATCAATAACATCCATAGGAATGACTTATTAGGCAGGTCTTGTTGGATTTCCTTTATAAGTTAGAAAATACCCGAACAAATGTATTCAGAAAAAAGATTGTCAGGTAAAAAAAATACAAAAATAGTTAACGACAATGGCACGGTGACTGTGAACCAACACTTGAGATTTTTTTTCAATCTTATGTATAATTTTGGATAAGACAAACAATATATTATGTTTATTAAACGACGAAGAAAAGTTCGACCTGGGAACACCACAGAGCTAGAAGCATCGACAGACATATAGTTGTTTTCTTTTTTTAAATGACCTTATACACCTTTGAATAAGTGAAAATTGCCAGTTATTATTTTTTTTTCTTATCCAATGGAAGACGCACTCCATTTACACTGAATCTACCATAAATGACAATGTTGGTAGTCGGCGCCTGTAATGTTGTCTATTTTTTCGGGACTCCAATTGTTTTACATAGGAAAAAAACTAGCAAGATTGTTGCATCAGCTTAACAAATTTTAGGGTCCAACTAAGATCAAGTTATCAGATAAGATACATGTATGAACCATACCCGAGGCGTTGAAGACAATATCCATGACTCATTATTGAACTGTTTTAAATTATCCAAATATTTCACAGCTTCTACTCGCTTCCTTAGGTATAATGGTAATGACCTTTCCATGTAAACCCTAGCAAATAGTCATCAGATGGATAACACTGTAATATGTATGATACAAAAGACATCTTAACTGTCAGTCTTTGCCATTAAACATTTCAGCCTAAACTTTTGAACTAAATCAAACAAGTCAACCGATCAGTGAAAAAAAAAATCACATCGAGATCGAGGGTCGCCATAATGATTATTAGATGTATATAAACTTCCACTTCGCTTTACGAGACTAGCGAAGGTGCTTAGAGGAATTCAGAGGCAAGTTAACTGACAATACTAATAACTAACTTCATGAATAACTCAATGATACTAATATTTTCATCAGACTCTGTGTAGTTAAATCAGTACAATTTAGAGCGATTTTTTGTGCCTTAAATTGCACTTTTATACTATGGGAGTCATTGTAGCTCCCTGGTCGTCCAACCAATTCCTTTAGCTACTGGTAGCTACAAACTGCAGGAATCAGGAAAAAAGATCGAAAAACTCAAACATGCGTTGAAGGAAAAAGAAAAACAAATTTAGATTGAAAATCAAGCTTAAGGGCAACTATTTAAATGCTGTATATTTAACTTAAAAAGAAAAGAAAAATAATGTAGTATATTTTTGAAATAAAAAAAAGTTTAAATATTCGAACACAAATTTTGAAGAATTTGACTAATAGTGAAGTTGTCATTTTGCAGCTGTAAACTAAAAAAATTGACTTTTTAACGTCCTGCAAGTTTGTCTTTATCACAGTATTACAAGTTCCTTTGCAAAAAAGGGAACTTATTTGCACATTGCAAAAAAAAACAAATGTTTGTGCAAATAAAAACTGTATAAAAAATATTGATGAACAATAATTACCAAAACAACCCAACTTTTGACCAAGCAGCTCAATTCTGTTTGTCAATGATAGGACAATTAAACACTTTGCGTAAATTTAATCCAAGTAGGCAATTTTATTACTGTGAGCAACAAACACTGGGAATCTTTAAATATACTTCTTTATACAGATACTTAGGCATGTCGATTTTTAAATTTTGAAATAGCCATTGAACTAATTTTCAACTTACAGTAACGTCAGCTTAGTATAGATTCACAAGCTGCAACATGAAGTTTTGTTTCTTATTTAAACAAATTATATTGCTCTTACTTAAATTTTGAAAAATAAAATTGCTTTTGAACTAGTTGATATGATTCATGCTAATCATATCATTGGGGCGATAAGAACGATGAAAACAACATTAGTTTTAATAGCATTTCAACTATAAGCATTGTATTATTTACATTTACCATGGTAATTAATATTGGCTGCCTCCCTTTTCAGACATGTTTAATTGTATAGAAGCATATTTTTTTTTAAAATGAATTACTTTTGTCGTTAAAAGAACCATTCGAGATGAGGTTTATACATGGTTTTTTTTTCTCAAAACAAATGAGCGAACAGATAAATTTCTGTGACACGGTCTATATAACAAAATACTAAACATTAGATTTAAAACTCTATAATACATGTCACCGAGTTTTTTGTTACGATGTTTTGAGTCTGATGGATACTTGTTTTGGCAACAGGGGGAAAGATGTCTAGGGTGGACTATTTGGTGACCTATATTTAGATTGTTCGGGGAGGGGAGGAGGCCATGCGTTGATAGTTGTAAACATACACTATAATATGCAGAAACGTTCGGTGTAAGCGACACTGTTGAGGCTTCGTCGCTTATCAAACTTAAGGCGTTTCATAAAACACAGATATGCCCGTTGTGATATTTTTTATCTTGGCCATTTTCCTCCATTTTCATTGCAATTTTTTGGCAGCAGATACCACACAAGCCGCCTCTGTTCCAAGGCCCTTGAGGGAACCTTACCTCTCTCCCCCTCCCTCCCTTTCTCTCTCTCTCTCTCTCTTTCTCTCTCTCTCTCTCTCTCTCTCTCCCTCCCTCCCTTTCTCTCTCTCTCTCTCTCTCTCTCTCTCCTCTCTCTCTCTCTCTCTCTCTCTCTCTCTCTCTCTAAATCAGCTTTGAAATTGTATGAGCGTGTGCCTAGAAATTTCATAAGAGTAGAAAACAATGCCCTCAATGTTTAATTAAAAAATACAAAGTCGATAGCGATTGATTTTTAGAATATTTACACATGATATTTAATTCATAATTTCCATTAGTCTCAAAGACTTCATATTTACGCCAAAATACGTTTTTATATAGAATTTGTATATGAGAAAGAACATACATTCACATAAAACTTAATTTAGTAATCTTTTATACAGTTGACCAAGTTATCATATAAGACATATTTAAGAATAAAATAATGATTTTAAATAATAGGTTTATGATACGTTTTCTATTTATCAATTTTAAATGTTTCAAATTTCATTTTAGATCTGCTAAACAAAAGTAAAAAAAGGGAGGTTACATCCATATTTAGCTAGACTCAATTGGTTTTGCTTAATTGTGCGGCATAAATTTGTAATACAAATGTGTTTTATTCGTTTCTGCATATCTATTTAAGGCTAAAGTTTGTTCAACTTGAGAGAATACTTGAGATTAACACAAAATGTACAAAGTATACATAACATATTTGTCTTATTCTGTTTTTTTGTTTTTTTTTTGTAATTATATAATCTTTAAATTAGAAATATGTACAAGTAAAAAAAGGCATAAGAGCACAGTTTATCATACATGAATGTTTCAATGCTGTGTTAATTAAATATGTCATACATGTACGAAGGGTAAATCATCTGTAAAAATCATGACCAAATGCCACATGCAATGTAAAGCTATGAAATTGATTGTTTAAAAGATACACATCAAACATATCATGGTTTAATTTGACTGATGAAAATTGCTGTAAATGTGTTTTTTAAATGTAATTATAATCAGTATGGGTTGTAATTGCGTCTGGATCGTGCATATTTGGGCAATTTCTTGAGATTATGTAGGATGAATATTTCTTATATTGATATATATTACCTAATAGTCAATTATCAAAAATAAATTATGAAACAAGATAAAAGAATTATGTTTCTCATTTTTTTAAAATATTTTAAGAAATCATGGTTGATCTGTTACGCAGAAAAAAAGCATGTTCATAAAAAATCAAATACTAAAATCGTTGTTTTGTGTCTAGACAATCTATCGTTTATTAATTTATATGCAATTAAAATGTACTGTTTGTTGAACTTAATAAAAAATGGGAACTGGATTACAGAATTACAAGATATACCTACAGGGTTTGTCCTGACGCACGGCAGTGTTATTATAAATAAATCGAATAAATGTTCAATTTTTTTATCCGTTGATCACGATTGAATTAGCAGGAGGTTATTATGGTAGATAAAAACTACAATACTCTGATCAGCAATAATGGTTACAGGTGCTTAACGATTGTCTTTAAGCTGCCTTTAAGGACCTAAATCAATCTCAATGCGTTAATAAGATACTTTACGCACTATTAATTAACTTTAAGCAGTATAGATGGCTTAAAGGTAGCATTAAGATCACCTTTAATCTACATTTAATTACATATCCTCACGCTACTTTAAAGGTTTTTTTTATAAAAAGCGCTGAAATTTTTCATACATTATGAGATTTTACATGCAAATTATGTCTTCAATTATCAGATGTACAGGAAATTTCGACCAATTTTCTTGGTAGCCCTGCTCTGTGCAACACAAGGTATTATGCTTTCGGGCTGTGTTTTAGCTTGAGACTATGGTTTAACGCCCGCTTTAAATGAGAGAGAGAGAAAGATAGATAGAGAGAGAGAGAGAGAATTGACGGCCAGACCATTTAAACGAAGGCTTGTCATCACCAATAAAAAAAAATGATGTAACCATGCTGGCTAGAGAGGTGATTTTCATATGCTTCAGATGCAATGATGTGCATAATGTTAATGCTATATACATAAGCATAAAACTGAATATCGAAGAAAATATCATACTGTAGATTATAAGAAAGATTTTATTTATCAAATTAATGGTACAGTAGCGTATACTGGGGTTACAGTGATTGTCCGTGCCTTGTACAGTGACGTACAGTGGGGTACAGTGCTGGTCAGTAGAAATGTACAGTGGGGTACAGAGGGGTACAGTGCTGGTCAGTAGAAATGTACAGTGGGGTACAGAGGGGTACAGTGATGGTCAGTGCCCGGTACAGTGGCGTACAGTGGGGTACAGTGCTGGTCAGTGCCTGTATAATGGCAAACAAAGAGATACAGTGGAAGTCAGTAGGACTGTATAGTGGCGTACAGTGAGGTACAATGCTGGTCAGTAGAAATGTACAGTAGGGTACAATTGGGTACAGTGGAGTCAGTGAAATGTACAGTGAGGTACAAACAAAGTACAATAGATGTTGGACAATTTCCGTCAACTTTAGGAAAATTAGTGGATTTTGAATTAAGTTGTGAAGGTAAACACATGGAAGAATGTGCAATGTCTATAGTATTTACTGGATAAATGATATAAGTGCATTTGCATTTGCATTTTATCCAGTATATTTCCGAATTGTTGTAAATGTTATAGTACTATTCTCAAAATTGAAAAAAAAAACACCACTGAGATGAAGAAGGAAATATAGACGTAATTTACGTTAGATTTTTTAAAATAACACGCACATTCCTGATTGTAGTATTAATGAAAAATAATTTGATTTAATTCAAGAAGTATTTTATTCAAGTATATAGATACATTGAAATGGATTGAAGAGCAGGCATAATGCCTATTTATGTTCTCTCTTGTAGTCAAGGTATAATATGAGTAATTATATAATTTTATATAAGATATATATACATATATATTGCAACTGAATTTTGTAAAATAGATTAATATTATAAATAGTATTGGAAGGAGGTACAGTGCAAAAAATAAATAAACAAAACATATAGCTTATGATAGGAAAATGAAAATAAAAAAAAAATAGAAAAATAATGGTTAATTGCTTAGGTTGAAAATAAAAAAAAAATATATGTAGTGTAGAGAAAACATGAGAAGGAAAAGAAAAAAACGTGTAGTAATAACAATACAAAAATTGATAACAGAGTAGAAAGAAAATGGAAAGTTTGGGGGGAAGGGGTGGGAGGAGGAGGGGGAGAACAAATATGGAAAAAAAATTACAAATATGCCTCAAATTCATCTTTCTTTTTATAGTACCTTTTGAATTTTGATGACACCGGAGAAATGCAGGCACATAACTTTTAAACATTCATTTTAAAGTATATATTTAAATGAAAAAAAAATGTTAAATTTTTCAGACAAATATTTTATGTGATACGATCAATAGTTAAATGTTAATTTGTACATGTAAATATGTTCTTTAATAAGACAAAAAACATTGTTTTGTTTCTCTATCGACTTTGAAATTGACTTGCGGGTTTGGTTTGTATCAGTACTTGAAAATCATCGACAGGAAAACTAACCTATTTACACAGAGCAAACTATAAAAGCATGATTGTGCAATTAGAAATAAAAATATAAAGAACAAAATAGTCACAAATACGTGCCAGTCTGTTTGCCTTTTATATGTTGTAGATTTCATTGAAACACCTCGAAAATCTTCAACTCAATTGAAGAATAAAAATATAGTCTGCATACTTTCTCTTGCGAAGTCTGTGACTGGTAATCGAAGACGGTAAGTGCTAAATATATAAATGTCTCATTGAAGCAAATTTTAGATATTTTCTTAGTCAAAGCTTATTTAATGTTTATTCTAAATGTTTGTCAAGCAAATGATTTTTTTTTTGTGTAATTAGATTATATTGATTTTTTGGTTAGTATTAGGAACAAAAAAGAGGAGATAAATACAACTTTCCTTGTTATTGCTGTCAAATATATTGAAATAATAATTAATGCAACATTTCAGCATTGAAAAAAAACTGTATCACCACAAAATAGTTTATACGAGCGTTGATCAAAAAGTAATGTTATAGATGCGATAAAATCGTGTGATATCCGCATAAAGAGACGAAAACGTGTGCTTTGAGATGTCTATCTATTTCAATTCAGATCTGAAAATGTTAATGCATTATGATAAATAATATAAAGATTAGTGTAGAGCGTGAAGCACCGATAGTCGCCGCACGACACCGACGTAATTTCTAGATCTTTGCATTTTGGTAGAATTTCGTAATTTTGTACTCTATAAAAATTGGTCCACGATGCTCTATTTTACATTTTTTAATTATGACATATACTTTTATCAGATATTGGAACCACGTTAAGGGAACCCTGTTCACTCGCTTTTAATTTTAGGTTAATATATCAATTCCAGTACATCTTTTAGTAATTTCTATCCATCAAAGCAAAAAATGCTTCGTACATGTATCACTAGTCGCATGTCCAGCTTTTTTATTCCCTGGTTTGAAGACAAAAGACATTGCGTCGATATCCGAAATGGACGGTTACGTTCCCTCAATTTTTTAAAACATTTAAAAGTGTCTATGGTATATCTGTTTCAAAATATTGTGTTGTTTGGGTCTTTTTCATTTTTTGAAATAATGTTATTTATACACAAATACAAACCTCAAAATAGACGTAAATTCATGACGCAGCGATGTCACGTATGTATCAGGCTATACACATCAATGTCGTGTTAAGTTTTTAACGAAATTTAATCAAAATTTCACCTTAAATTAGAATTTTGATAATGAAAATTTGGATGTATCATTTTATACAATACATCGCCAGTGTTAAACGCGGTGCACAGTATGACATTACTTTTGGATCAACCCTAGTACATTACATTCGTTCTACACTAATCCTTTTCGATTGATTTGCAGTATAAAAAAGTAAGTAGGCCAATATTTAAAAAAATACAAAGTTCTTGGAATTAATTTTGAAACCAACTTACACATCTGCAAATATAAATGTTTTGCTGAATATTTCGTTAATTTCAGGTCATGTCAATGAAGTTTTATTTTCCTCAACTAAAAGTAACACATGAAACAAAAGAATATTTATTGAATGCTTTAAACACTGAAACCAAATACAGATATTATTTCCACTTAACACTTTCTTATATTGACCCATACATTATTAGCCGCACGCTTAATGAAGAAATTAAAGTCAATAGTCAATATTTTTGTTTACAGAACATTACCTTAATTATATAAACGGTTTTTAAACAAAGCTATTTTTGCATTCTTATTTCCTAAAGTCCAAGCATTGGAATTCATTATTGTTAATACACATGATTAAGGTATTCAATGTATAAAGAAGGGATATTGAACAATTTTTTAATCATTTGAAATAAGTTAAATACGTATTGCTAGATTGCTAGATAACAATGCAAGTAAAATAAACCAAATTCACATGACTTGCAACATATAAGGACCAAATTATTTTGCACTTTAATATATGTTTAAAAGTGATATCCCCTTAATGAACAAATTAAGAACATCGGACCATTCATTTATAAGGTACAAAGTGTGGTCGTTATACATTGAATACCATAAGAAGGTCGATATTTAGAAGCATAAGCTGCACATTGCTGCGTTCATAATATTGATTTAGAAAAAAATCGCTCTTGAACTAATTGTTAAAATGCATGCCTTTAATGTTAAATTACGATACAGTGTGGCAATAGTATCAATGAACGATATCATTACAAAAGAAGAAGAAAGTTTAAAATCAAATGGACAAAACTTTGATGATGATAATATCGCCTCTTAATAGTTCCGATTGTAATTCATAGCTCTAAAAAAACAGTCAGGAAAATACTATACTATCTTTTTCTAACTTGTCCTCGATTGGTCAAAAACTTATAAATATAAAATAATCATGATGATATCAGACTTGACCCTTTTTAATCTAACATACTGATTTACATTAAGAATAGAAAAGTTATTTTTACTTATACTTTAACATCACGTTTTCAATTTGTATTGAGAAAAGATGAAGAAATAATTCAGATCAAATCACGAGGGTTATCTTTATACCTTTAGGGAAAAGATAAACCCTTAAAGAGACTGTACAGCTAAAAACACATGCATGAATAACTTCAGATTTACCCATTGTATAGCTAGGAAAAAAGAAATAACGTTGATTATGACAGGTGAAACACATAAAAATCCCTTTCACTTTCTATAATGGAATTAATTATGCGCTTACGATAATTTTAAGGTAAAACAAGCCTGAATAATCTAATATCGATTATTTGTACCATGTGGATTTTGATTGACATTAATTGACACGTCCTGAAAACTACAAGAACTTCGCCCAACTACAGTTATCATGGTATACGAGGTAAAAAAGGACTCTAAACGGCACAAATCATGCCTTTCTCGATAATATTTTAATAGATTTACTAATTTCAGTTTATTTTAAGTGTAAAATAGATATGTCAAATAACCCCTCATGGGCCTCATTTACAGAACTGAACTTAGGTTATAGTTACTTCTATGAAAAAACAACTATTTAAAACTAGACTCTTGTTGCTATAGCAACAAAAAGGTCTTCCGTTCCTCATGTATAAATCTGTACAAAAGTTCCATTTCTCTTGTAAACAGAAAATGGATATTATTTATACTAAAAAGGAATTTCCAAGAAATAAACAAAACAAAAAGACAAAACTTCATTTTTGAGTACTTTCTGTGACGACCGGAAGTTACGCCGGATCATACAAAACATAGTAAACATATCTTCATACATTGCCTTGTATTTCCTCAAATTTTATATGTGCAGGTTTTTGTTAGTGATAATATATCGTTGAGAAACGGTTTTTGTCTCTGGACCGGAAAGGAACGAACGGAAGTGATTAAGAAAATGAAAATACGTATTTTAGTACATTTACCTATGATAAGTATTGTTCATCACATTGAGTAATATGCTAAAAAAAATTCTAATTTAAAAAAAAAACCTTTTATTGTTTTTATTTTATTACTTCGAGTGAAAACCGGAAGTGACGTACGACCAAATGGAAACCGTTAAACACATGTTCATTCAAATGTCCATTATCCATACAAGTTTTGTGTCTTGATCTCTCAAAGTTTCTGAGATCTTGGGGGTAGTTTGTTTTTTTTAAAAGAAGGCTACCTGAGATATTTGAGATGTCTCAACGGAAGTAGAACTTTTTGGGGTTTTTTTACCATTTGTGGATGACCTCCTGTATTTTTATAACTAAAATGTTACTTACATGCCAAATAACCAACATATTTTTAAAAAATCAGAATTTGGTGTACTTCCTGTAACGACCGGGGGTTACGCCGGATGAAACAAAATAGTGTTAACACGTGTCCATACATAGGTCTATAATCCTACAAAGTTTGGTTGTTGAAGTCGTTACCGTTTTTGAGATCTCGTCGATATAAGGTTTTTTGTCTCGGGACAGGAAACGGACAAACGGAAGTGCTTAATGAAATTTAAATTTTTTATGTCTTGTTACTTTCCTATTTTACATTATTATTCATCGAAGTAGCTAAAACTATCAGATAAAAACAGTTTTATTGATAAACAGTTTGATTTGTTTGAACTCTTTCGCTGTGGACCGGAAGTGACGGAAGACAAAATGAAACTGTTTAATCACATCTTCAATCAAATGTCTATGATTAGTGAAACTTTCGTGTCTTAATCACGTACAGTACCTGAGAACTTGCGGGTACAAAATTTGTTTTAAAAAAGCTACCTGAGATAATTGAGATATCTCACCGGAAGTAGATTTTTTTTGTTTATTTAACATTGTATAGATGACATATGTAAGGATCTATATTAATATCTTTATTCTATGGGAAATAAATTAAATATGTAAAAACAAAAATTTTTGAAGTGCTTCCGGTGACGATCGGAAGTTACGCCGAACAAAACAAAAATGTTTAAATACATGTACAACTATAGGTCTTTCATCCCACAAAGTTTGGATGTTCAAGTGTTTACCGTTTCTGAGATCTCGTTGGTACAAGCTTTTTCAACGCGGGACAGGAAACGGACGACCGGAAACGGTTTTTGAATAAATGAAAAAACGCCTCGAGATATTATCATTTTCTTCCATTCCAGAAAATTTCACATAAATCTATCCAGTCATCTCTGAGAAATCTTGTGGACAAAAACTGGGAAAAATAAATAATAATAAAAAACCTTACAATCACTATAAGGTCTTCCGTTGGAAACGGAAGACCTTAAAAAATAAAATTGTAGTTATTTTAAACACTTTGACCAGTTATTACCCGGGAGAAGTAGAAAAGACATATTATATCAACAAAAATCAGTGGATTTTGAATTAAGTTGTGAGGGTAAACACATGGAAGAATGTGCAATGTCTAATGCATTTACCGGATAAATGATATAAGTGCATTTGTAATTGCATTTTATCCAGTATATTTATGAATTGTTGTAAATGTTATAGTACTATTCTCAAAATTGAAAAACACCACTGAGATGAAGAAGGAAATATAGACGTATTTTACGTGAGGATTTTATAAAATAACACGCAATTTCCTCATTGTAGTTTTTAATGAAAAATATGCGTCAAAGTCATCTTTATTTATATACAGTGTAGTACCTTTCGAATTTCGTTGACACTGGGGAAATGCAAGCACATAGCTTTTAAACATTCAATTTAAAGTAAATATTTAAAGGAAAAAAAAAATGTTAAAATTTTCAGACAACGATTTTAAATGATGCGATCAATAGTTGAATGTTAATTTGTACAGTGTAATTATGTCTTTAATAAAAAACCAGTTTTGTTTTTCTATCGACTTTTAAATTGACTTGCGGGTTTGTTTTATATCCGTACTCGAAGATCATCGACAGAAAAACTGGCCTATTTGCACAGAGCAAACAAAGCAAAGCATGTTTGTGCAAATCGAAAAAGAAATATAGAGAACACAATAGTCACAAATACGATCCATTCTGTTTGCCAATATATGATAATGAACATGTTGTGAATTTCTTTGAAACACCTCGATAATCTTCAACTCGAAAAACAAAAATCAATTCTGAATTGAAGAATAAAAATTAGATTGCATACAATCTCTTGCGACGTCTGTGACAGTTATTCGAGGACTCTGCTAGATGGTAAGTGCTAAATATATAATTGTATCATTTAAGCAATTTTTAGATATTTTCTTAGTCAAAGCTTATTCAATGTTTATTTTGAATGTTTGTCAAGCAAATGGATTGTTTGCTTTTTTATGTAATAAGATTATTTTGATTTTTTGGATAGTATTAGGAACAAGAAAAGAGGAGATAATTACAACTTTCCTTGTTATTGGTTTCAAATACATATAAATCATAATTAATGATGCATTTCAGTATTGGAAAAAAAATGTATTACCACAAAATAGGTTATACGAGCGTTGATCAAAAAGTAATGTTACAGATGCGATAAAATCGTGTGATATCCGCATAAAGAGACGAAAACGTGTGCTTTGAGATGTCTATCTATTTCAATTCAGATCTGAACATGTTAATGCATCATAAAGTGTCTAATTTCCTTTTTTATAATCGATTGGGTATTATATTGGATATTTTGTAATAAGCGATCAGTTTTCGAGGTCTCTTTAAGAAGTTATAAACGTAGCTTTATGATATAGGCTCATGACGTAGTACCCTTGTTTTGGGTTTCTTACAGGGCGTATATCTTCTGTCTATTTAATTTATTTATTAACATGACATATACTTTTATCAGATACTGGAACCATGTTGAGGGATCCCTGCTCACTCGCTTTTAATTTTAGGTTGATATATCAATTTCAGTACATTTTCTAGTGATTTTTATCCATCAAAGCAAAAATGCTTAGTATCACTATTCGCATGTCCAACCTTTTTATTCCCTGGTCTGGAGACAAAAGGCTTTGCGTAGATATCCGAAAAAGACGGTAACCTTGCCTAATTTTTAAAACAGTTATAAAGTGTCCATGGTATATCTGTTTCAAAATATTGTGTTGTTCTGGTCTTTTTCAAATTTTGAAATTTTGTTATTTATACACAAATTCTAACCCAATAAAATACGTAAATTCATGACGCAGCGATGTCACGTATACATCAGGCTATAAACTTCAATATCTTGTTAAATGTTCAACGAAATTTAATCAAAACTTCACTTCAAATTAGAATTTTCATAATAAAATTTTTGTTGAATCATTTTATACAGTACAGCGCCAGTGTTAAACGCGGTGCATATTGTTACACTTCTTTTGGAACAACCCTTGTACATCATATCATTCTACTTTGATCCTTCCTGTTGTATTTGCGGTATAAAAAAAAAAAACATAAAGTGTCCTAATACTTAGGAAGAAACCAAGTTCTTAGAATTAATTTTGAAATCAACTTATACATCTGCAAATATAGATGTTTTGCTATATGTTTCGTTAATTTTAGTCATGTAAATGAAGTTTTATTTTCCTCAACTAAAAGTAATACATGAAACAAAAGAATATTTATTAAATGCTTTAAACTCTGAAGCTAAATACAGATCCTATTTTCACTAAACATTTTCTTATATTGACCCATATATAACATTTGTTGCTTCACACATTATTTGCCGCACGCTTGATTAAGAAATTGAAGGTCACTAGTCAATATTTTTGTTTACAGAACATGGCCTTAATTATTTAAACAGTTTTTTTAAACAGCTAATTCTGCATTCTCATTACTAAGAGTCCAAGCGTTGGAAGTCCTTATTGCTTTATACACATAATGAAGGAATTCAATGTATAACGAAGAGATATTTAACAATTTTGGATCATTTAAAACAAGTTAAATATGTATTGCTAGATAACAGTGAAAGTAAAATAAACCAAATTCACATGATTGAAAATATATAAGGAGCAAATTATTTTGCACCTTCTTTTTTTTTTTATTTTAAATTATCTCCCCTTTATGAACAAATTAAGAATATCGGACCATTCATTTGTAAGGTACAAAGTGTAGTCGTTACACATTGAATACAATAAGAAGGTAGATGATAAGAAGCATTAGATGCATATTGCTGAAGTTCATAAATTTGATCCAGAAAAAAACTCGCTCTTAAATTAATTAATATAATACATGCTTTTCATGTTAAATTACAAACAGTGGGACAATTGTGTCAATGAAAACAACAACCGTTGTGGTTATGTTTGAAACATAAATATTTTTTTCTATATTAAGATGTAGCATTAAATGTTTTTTCTTCTTTTTTTCAAATATCTTGAACGATATAAACGAACTTTAATTTTTTTTAAACTGTTTGGTCTTTGTAGGAACAATCGATATGATGTTCATTCATGTTATTTAATTCAAATACGCAAATGTGTGTATACAATAATTTCATTGAAAAAGTCAACTTTAGGAAGTACAAGCCAATTTTTTTTTTATAAATCCTATTTTCCCGTAGCCTTTCCCATTTTTTTTTGGCATAAAAACTGTAAGTATATGGAATACTTATTTTTTGCTCATATTGCATTACACATATTAACATTTTCATTTTCTTTTGAATGGAGGATGCAATATTAAGGTCATTGTTTTAATGTAAAATCAATTGCCAAATTTTATTATTTACAATTTTACAAATGTTGGTGGTTTTATTTATAAAGATACTTCTGATTTGAATTACACTGATATATATTTTGATGTCGGTTGCTATTTGAATAACGTTGTTAATTTGTTTCTTTTCACACTGTGGTGAAAAATATCATATTATGACAGTAACATTTCCATCTAATGTTAAAACTAGAAATTTCATTTGCTTAAATACCGTATAATAAACGGCATCTTTAAAAAAGAAGAAGAAAGTTTAAAATCAAATGGACAAAAATATGATGATGATAATATTGCTTCTACCGAGTATGTTCTACTCTAGTTTTTAATAGTTCCGACTGTAATTCATAGCTCTATAAAAAAATTCAGGGCATTAATATAAAATCATATTCTAACCAGTCCTCGATAGGTCAAAAACTTATAAATATAAAATAATCATAATGATATCAGACTTGACCTTTTTTAATCTAACGTACTGATGTACATTAGCAATAGCACAGTACATTTACTTATACTTTAACATCAAGTTGTCAATATGTATTGAAAAGAAATGAAGAAATAATTCAGATCAAATCACGAGGGTTATCTTTATACCTTTAGGGAAAAGATAAACCCTTAAGAGACTGTACAGCTAAAAACACATGCATGAATAACTTCAGATTTACCCATTGTATAGCTGGGGAAAAAAAAAACACGTTGATTGTGACAGGTGAAACACATATAAATCCCTTTCACATTCCATAATGTAAGTAATTATGAGCTTACGATAATTTTAGGGTCGAACAAGCCTGAATAATCTGATATCGATTATTTGTACCATGTGGATTTTGATTGACAGTAATTGACACGTGCTGAAAACTACAAGATCTTCGCCCGACTACGGTTATCACGGTATACGAGGTAAAAGGGGCTCAAAACGGAACACATTACCACTTTCTCGATAATGTATTAATAGGTTTACCAATTTTATTTTAGAATGAATATGTCAAATAACGCCTAAAGGGCCTCATTTACAGACCTGAATCTTATAGCAACTCCTATGACAATCAAAGTACTGAAGAACTGACGGGAGTTGATTTTGTCGATGTTTATTTATTTTAAAGTCAATGATATGTATTTTGCATGACAAGTACAAGTAGTTTCTAATTTGAATTTCGCACATTTTTAATGATATGAATTTTTGGACTTTTTCGACAAGAATGTCGAGAAACCCACATATGAATCATGTTGAATAATATTTAAAGATAAAATGAATTCAATCAAACTATGAATCAGTAGTAGAAATATTTCTCGAAAATTGTATGGATCCCAGCAATATTGAACTCTAGTCTCGTTCAACCAGACGCTCGGCTGACACCGTAAATCTCCGACAAGGATTTACGGAGACAGCCGAGCGTCGAGTTGAACGAGACTATATTGAACTCTGGCGTAGGAATACATACGACTACAATAAATATTTAAATTGTTCGTACCATTTAAAATCTGACAATTTTCAAGGTATTTATAAGTAAGTTTCCTTGAAAAACAATGCTTTGGCATAGTTTTACATTACATTTAATTTATTTATCAATTATTTTCAAGAACTAAGTCTTGTCAGCAGCAATGATTTGTGCTGAGGTCCAAACACTGTTTCACTTTCGGTTTGTCTGAGTAACTGCATAGGAGACTTGATTAAAATCAACTCCCAAAAACTATTATTTAAAAAAATATAGTTGTAGTTATTTTAAACAATTTGACCAATAATTACCCGAGAAAAGTAGAAAACACATGTTATATCAACAAACATGTCTGGGAGAATCTTCGCGAGCCCTGCATGTGTTTTGTTTACAGTAATTAAACACACATGCATAATAGTACAGAAGGCTGAACCCTGCAACACGTTGTGAGGTAAATACTTATGAGTTATTCAGAATTATTAATATGAATGAAATATTTCGAAAAATTTCATGGAGAAAATTAAAATTTTCTGAAAGTTTATACTTTTATGAGTACTACAAAAATACCGAACCAAATCGGATTTTTTTTAAAAGTCAGTTCATGAATAAGATGCGCCGTACTGTCTCCTTAAAATTTTACTAATTGCTTATTATATGAACACTTTCTAGTCATTAACATGATTAGATTATTCCTGGTTGGCTGACTTACTTGCCTTTGTTTAGTCTGGAAGCAACCGCAAATTAAACTCATATTCAATCCCTTCTGTGTTTAAAACACATTAGAAACGAACGAATGTTAGAATTATTCTTTTTTTTTCCATTAATGTCATTGCAAATGGTCAACATTACAGGCAAAATTAAGAATCCCATTTTATCTGAATCTAAAATAAGAAGTCCTGTACACAGATATAAAAAAAAAATGTAGTACACTTTCAGATATACAACAGACAGCAAAAATGTCATTGACTAACTTGAGTATTTTTGGTAGGGATGAAATCTAATTCACACGATTTAGAAGCTGAGTTCATGATAAGTTTACAAACTACAGCTTCTGTTTTTGATGAGAAACTAGTCCAAAGGAGATCCATAAATTCTTATGTCAATATTTAAAGCTTCGATTCTTTAATCCTCATTTGAAACAACAAGTTGGTCTCAGGTGGTAGATATTTTCTCCGTGTGAAATCTCCAAAATATGTTTGCAAGTTGCTTCTTGCTGTCTTGTGTGGGGGAAATAGGTGCTTATATTGAGAATGTGTTTGGTCCGGAATATTTGTATAATACTGTTGTGGAAATTAGTATGGGTATATTGATTTCACTTGACATATTCAAAAGAAGCAGGGATAAGATTATTCAAGTTAATATTTGAAGGGGAAAATTTAATCCACCAACATTCTTATATATTCACTTTGACAAGTAGATGTTATTAAATGTAAAAATTGGTAGCTTTTTGAATGCATATGATTTTTAATTGAGAAATACAGTTTAAAATATTAGATTTGGATTGCAGTAATACATTTTTTATTGATTAGTTGACTATCTGTATAACATACTACATGTATCAAAGATTTTCTGTGTGGTTTATAATGCTTTAAATTCTTTATTAGTGCAAAATAATCTACATAATTCATTTCCTCGCAACATATCATGGGCTTTTTTAAGATATGAGCATTGAACTTTTTGTTCGGTTTT
Organism: Magallana hongkongensis; assembly: GCA_015776775.1. Taxonomy (NCBI): domain Eukaryota; kingdom Metazoa; phylum Mollusca; class Bivalvia; order Ostreida; family Ostreidae; genus Magallana; species Magallana hongkongensis. Next base: position 27,816,999 of record CM027469.1, read on the forward strand.
TACATTTATTTAAAACAAGTGTTGATCCTATTAACATTATTAGCTCACCTAAACTGAAAGCTCAAGTTAGCATTTCTTATCAATGCTTGTTCGGCGTTTGTCTGTTTCCGACTCTGTCTGCCTATAAACTTTTTACATTTTTGAGATGCACTTCAATGTCACAATATGGAAGGTCAACATTTTACTTTGAAGAATATATACGTAAACTCTAAAATAACTTTTTTCTTAAACCTGAATCAGCCAGAAAAAAAACCTCTTATTTATGTGGAAACATTCTCTGGTAGGGTATTTTTAAGTTTGTTCAAAACTTGATCCCCTAAGGGTAGACTGGGGTCACAATAGGCAATTATGTTATTGCTAACAGGAATAGATATAGATATATTTTAATAAAGGAAAATACGTTGAATAAAAAAGCAAGCAAACATGTAAAATTATCAGTAAAGGATTTTAAAACCTCGCTTTTATTTAAGGATACACAAAAACAATAAGTAATTATGATGAATATTTTATGTTCGCTAATTCATATTATCGCGATATCGTAGAAATACAGTTAAATCGCGAAATTAAGTACTCGCGAAAAATGGATCTACAGAATTCAAATTATAATTTCTGAAGGAGAGATGGGACACCAAATAGAATTCAAAAATTTTAAATAGAAATTTTAAAGAAAGGCTTAAAGAAACCAATTGGATAGAAGAAATGAAACTTGTGTGGAAGCATTGTCAGGAACGATGGATTCACATTTGTGAAAGTCATGTTCTATGGATGTTGGATGTGGCCCTGCTAGAGTTTGAATTTTCATACGGATATATGTAAATTATATTTTGTTTAATTCCTCTAAAAGCAATTGGTAAAAAAAAAGCTGCAACGCGTGGGAAATTAACCTACCTCAGATAGTGTTAAAGTTGTCAAAGTCATCGTCTTCAGGGGTAAGGTTGAATCACATTGGAATATTCAATATTCAATATTCAATGGATTATTTTGAAAAAAAAAAGATTTAGAAATAAACCCTGTTTTTATATGTAATTTTAATGTAAAAACATACAAATACAAAAACGATTCAATTTCTGGCAAAACCATATGTAGACATACGTTTGAAAAAATCTCTTAATTGAGGAATGTGTCCACTGCAGTGTTCATTTATTTTGTGTGACTCAATAATGCTTATTTTTATGATTATTGTTGCCAAAGGAATTGATTGGCCTATGGGCCACTTTTTCAATTTTATTTGTAAATTATATCTTTCATTTCCAGATGTTTGTTGACATTCTACAAATCATTTTGATCTTCGTCCTCTTTGCAGCAGAAGGTAGTATATTGATTAATTAATGTTTCCAAATTTTGATACATTTGTAGATTTTTATGGTTTTATGTCACGAATTGTATTAATACGAAACAAACAATGTATATGAAATACAGCAAAACTCGGTTATAACGAAGTCACTGGGACCTAAGAAATTACTTCGTTATATCCGTAATTCGTTATAATCGTATAATAAATTCATTAGATTTACATAGCTGGGGATCCAAGATGACTTCGCTATATCCGTGAATTCGCAATATCAGTGTTCGTACTAAACGAGTTTTACTGTATTGAAAAGCCACATTTTTTTTAAATTCTTTTTTTACTTTATATGTAGGACACATCGATGCTAACATACACACATTAGTCATCAATAAAGATTTCTTTAAACATCAGTGGAATTATATAGTAAAAAATTGGATTTTCACGATACCTTTAACATGTATTCGTACAAACCATTTATAGATTTACGGTCTAATTGATAGCAGAAGCAATAATCTTTTGATTTCGATGTCGGTAAACATTTACAAAGGGAGACATCATATTCTAAACCATTTCATTAAAACAAATTCAAAAATTGCCATATCGATTTTTAATCTTTTTAGTGTACTAGATTAACTTGTTTATTTCAAATAACATATTCAATACAAAAAATAATAAGCTATAAAAAATGCAATTATTTTCTTCATTTGATATGCAAATATAATTTGAAAATATACAAACGGGAAAATAAAACTGCATAGCTATTGGTGATTAAAATACCGTAGTTTTGGGTTTCAGGGATAAGGGTTAGTTTCCTCTTTAAGACAGTAAACAATTAACCACTCATTGCCCATTATTTAACAAACAAACCTTAATCTGGTGTACATAGTACTGCAAGTGAGAAGTAGATGTGTTGGTCCATATCAACATATCACAGCCCTCCTATATGCGACAAACAGATTATTAAACACAACAAATCCTATCTATATCACGCGTAACATGTTACAGTTTCAGATGGTGCCACTACAACTGAGGCATATCCTTGTTCTTCCATATCATTTCTTTATCATGGATTGCAATCTAGAGGCAAAGGGATTTACAGGTCATTCTCAGAAACTGACATTGGTAGCTGTAGAAACGTGTGTGACAACGAACAACTCTGTCGAGATTTTACGCTGGAGAATGGCAATTGTAAACTGAGTGCCAGCGATATAACTTTTCAAGTTTTAACCTTTGAACAATGCCAAATCAGTTGCATGAATGATGGTAATTGTTCTGGGTATACATATAATTCTGACAACCAGAGATGCCGATTGAGTAACGATCCAGCCTTCATAATCGACTCGTCCTGTTTGTCCTGCCAATTTTATGAGAAGAAATGTCACTCATGTACGTATTAAACTTTTCTCACGTGAAAAAAAATGCAAAAAACCACAACAACAAAAAAAAAAACAAAACAAAACAAAACAAACAAACAAACAAACAAAAAGCAAAAAAAAAAAAAAAAACCACCTGAAACATTCACTTGAATTTTACTAGAATATGGATTTTCTAAATGTTTATTTGCATGATAAAGGAACCGTTTTTCTTCATTCTTAACAAACAAAAATATACCAGTTGGCAAAGAGTCTCTTTTTAGAAACTGACTGGTTGAACGGTTGCCACATATCTGATGATGGAAAAATATGTCGATATGTTTTTAAATTTTTTTCTCTTTTTTTAAAATTTTTTAATGGAAGAAGTATGTTCACTTAATAAGTTTACCATTTATCAATTTTATATGCGTTATAATTGCGTTTCGATATTTTATTCAACTAATACTGATTGTATGGAATACATGAGAGACTGCTGGATACTAATAATACACGTACTTAATCTACTGACATTTCGAATCAATATGGACGACCCTTTAAAAGACTTGTTTTTTTTTTCTTGTCATTGGAAATAAATATTCTTACTTGATAAAAGCATTATCACGTCCTGGTGACGTATTTGTTATTGAATCAACAGATGAACATGCAATGTCCGAAGTTTAAAAGAATTCAATTAACTTAATAAATAAAATAAAAGGTAGATTTAATTTTACATTCAATTTTTTTTTCAATTTAGAGTGCAATCGGATACTGCATATTGAACTATTTAAGGTTGATTTTTACTAACTGCATACGTTTTAGATTGTGATTTTCTATCAATCTTTCCTAATGTGATTTTATCGATGTGTTAATCTTAATTTTAAATAATACTTAATGTATCATGTACTTTCGTCACAGATGTGGTAACCACTACTCCAATGCCCAAAAGCTGCAATAATATGACTTTTCTCAACCATGGTGAAAATACCAAAACCAAGTCCTTTTACAGCATTCTTCATGGACAAAACGCAATCCACCTGCCAAACAAGTTGTGATTTTGATAACATTTGCAGAGCGTTTAGGATAATGGACGAAACGTGCAAACTAAGTGCCAGTGATCTAATCTCCAGGGTTGTTACTCTTGAACAATGTCAAGAGGAATGCGAGAATGACGAGACATGTTATGGCTTTGCATACGATGACAACACCCAAAGATGTACACTGAGTAACACTAAGGTCCATCGTGAGGTTTCTACTTGTGACCCCTGTCGCTTCTACGAAAAGACAATGTCAATCAGGTAAACTATAGTATATTGCGTTACTGTTTGACTACGCATGTATCAACTGTTATTTGATCCGCACTATATCAATGAAAATAAATTCAAATATAAATAACCCACTTGGTCTTATTATAGAAAAGAAATAACGTCCGATCAAATCCGCTATTTTAATCGACACAAAGTTTTTTTTATATCAACCTTTCATTCAAGAAATGTTACTTCTTTAATTTAATTAACTATTTATTAACAGAGTATTTTTTTTTTACATAAAATAACAAATATTATGAATATATACTTTTTCATAAGAAAAATTGTAGTTTGAAGATACATTTTTCGTGTTGCTTTATCTACTGTTTATCTTAAAAGAAATAAAATCCCTAAACGTTTCATAATGACATTTTGAAGTAAATTAAAATGTGATATCAATATTTTATTGCAGAATTTTCTGAATTACTCTGTGATGACGCAACGTTATTTTTTCATCATCAAACGTACTTCAGGAATGAACTTATTCTTCATGAAACCACGGCGCCATCGTTTTTTCACTGCAAGAACATGTGTTTGAATGAGTTCCAATGTAGAGATTTTAGATATAATTCTTCATCAGAATTATGTAGGATGAACGCAGCCGACTTTCGATTTTCGTTGGTTGATTCTCTCACAGAGTGTGAAATTCTATGTGCAGTGGACGCTACTTGTTTGGGCTACGTTTTCAAAGCTGATGAAAAGAAGTGTAAGCTTAGCAACTCAAACGTTAGCAAATCCACTCCATGGTGTGAATATTGTATATTCTCTACAAAACAGTGTTCAAATGGTAAGTACAATAGTACGCATTGCTTATTAACTTTCTCCCTCGGCACCGCAGATGCTTGAAATTGTTTTCAAGTTCACGTGTGCCTTAAACAAGCCTCATAACATACCGTTTAATATATTATGGTTATTGAGAATTTATTACAATTCATTTTTTTAATTATTGGATCATTCAATCAATTTAGTTTTACTTTCCCTGTGTGTTGAACAAATATCAATATGATTAAATCAACTTATATGTCAAACGATAAACGATTGATGTATATTTTTATGAATTGGTAGAGAAAACGCTGGACCAGGCCTCAACCCAACGGAATAACAGCATTGATTATTCGTTTTGTTATACATATCAATCTTTGCAAACAACTGAAAATTCGTACAACCTGAATACATCAGTTTCTAGTTGGACAGAGTGTGAAAATATGTGTTCAAATAACTTATCCTGTAAAAGCTATAGTTTCGACTGGGATGGCAGAAACACATGTCTTTTAAGTTCATCGACACAGTCAGTGCCTGGTTCCTCTACATCTTTTTTCGTCTTAAAACACCCATGTGAGATAAGTATGTTTAGTTCAATACCGAGTCGTGTTTTTAAATACGGATTATACCGTTATAACGGGTATTTTTTACGTGCTGCTAATTTTTACTTATTTTTACGAGTTTTATAAGTCCGTAAAAATTAAACGTGTAAATGTTCACAGAAGTAAAAAACACACTGCACGTAAATTTTCTACATCGTACGTATGAGAGCAATGTTCATGACCCTCAGCTCAGTCCCTGATGGCTGTAAATGTAGGTATATTTGAGCATTTTTGGTCACGTGGTGATGACAGTTCAGATCTTTCTATTCAGTCTTGAATATATTTTTAAAACTACGTATAATGCCAAGTTAGTAGCTAGATGACTCTTTTGGTTGGGAGAGAAAGAAAGAGAGAGAGAAAACATTTTGAAATGGAATTGTCTCTCTTTTTTCCCCGGTAAATCGATCTGAGACGACCACATGGTGTATTTCAATGATGATGCCTAGATTGATAAGTAAAGTGTATATCACATATGAAATAAAGGTAAATGAATAACCACAATCAATAATATAAGGACTCGTTAACAGAAAAACGATTTTCTAATTTGTATGTGTTAACTGTAACAAAGTCTCAGTGAAATTTCCTCCTCTTTTACCACAGATGATTTTGTCCAATTCGTAAAAAAATTACGCGTAAAAATTCATATCGCCCTATTTTAAGACAAATTCGTAAAAAATCACAGCAGTGAAAATTACCCGTTATACGGTATTTGAATATATACATATATTGAATGTTGAGAAAAAAAATAGTACATTCTATCAATTCATTCGTACAATTAATTTTTATATGATTTTTTAGCTTCAGCAGCCGCAACGGAATCGATTCCAACGACGACACCTTATCGAACTGTTTCTGATTCATCATTAAGTTCTTATTCATCTCACCAAACAGTACAATCAGATTTGACTGAGTTGCCACCACAATCCTCTCAGCATCGATAGCAATAGACCAATCGACATCATCTATTCAACATAATTTACCATCATCAGGGACAATGGGATTCTCTGCTTCGTTGTTATTATCTTCCCTACAAACATCAACTTCAACACCGACGTCGGAATCTTCCAGTCTTCTCCGATCAACATCAGCAACGATTAATCAATCCCCACAAACGCTGCCTTCTTCTTCTTCTTCTTCTTCTTCTTCTTCTTCTTCTTCTCTAATAGAAACAACGTCACTATCAGCTACGTCTGCGAAAACCAATACATTGCCATCAACACTGTCACCAACTTTATCTGTAATGGACCAATCAACCTCAACGTCCACACCGATATTGGATTCATCTCATCATCCACAATCATCATCAGCAGCAACGAATCCATCGTTGCAGTCTTCTTCTACGAAAATGACATCAACATCAGCAATAGACACAAACAACTCCTTTTTTACAGGGTCGTTACCGCACACACAACCTTCTTCATGGGGAAATTCACATTCATCATCATCATCTTATATTTCAGCAACTGCAGAAGACTTGTCACATTCAACAACATCAACAGAAACAAAACTATCTAAACCAACATTAATATCAACAGCAACAATTCCATCGATATCTGAAAAATCAACACTTACACCATCTACAACTGCAATGATTCCATATTCAAATACTTTTTCAATTGGATCATTAAATTCAGACACAACGGCATCATTTTTTTTAACAATATCTCACCAGCGTTCGACAGAATCATCAACAGCAACTTTCAGTTCCTCACCATCGTTTTCACAATCAAATTCTTTAAATCATGAAAGCGAGATGGAAGTAACTACGTATAAAGGTACATCCATTTTATCAACTTCTCTTGTTGAAGAGTCTACATCTCCATCACAATCATCTTTATCATCTTTCTCAGAAATCCCGCCTCTATCATTCAATATCAACAGAATTGTCACTTTTTATTGAACCCACAACGTCATCCACATCGACAGCTTTATCCCTAGCATCGGTTGTACCACAAGTATCAACAATGACTGCATCAGTATCAAAACCTTCAGAAGTATCAACACAAGAAGACATAAATACATCTCCATCATCAAATTCACAATCGTTTTCAGTAGCGACCAGTTCATCCTATTCAATTCCTACTTCACAAGAAATAGGTACCTCCTCCTCCTCCTCCTCCTCCTCCACAACAACAGCAGCTGAAGCATCAATGGCAACAGCAACGAATCCATACCAATCAACATCAGAAACTACATCAGTAATTTCAGCAACGTTAGACGTAACAACACAAGAAGACAAAAGCTCCCACTTCTCCTCCTCCTTCATCCTTCTCGTCCTCTTTTGCGACATCGAATTCATATAAGTCAACATTTCCTGTTTCATCACCATTGCATTCGACAAACATTCATTCATCTTATTCATCAGCATCTCTACCATTACAAAATCCTACGGATTCAAGCATAAGTAACGCCACAGAAACTGTTCAAATCACAAACGGAACCGTGCAATGTGTTTGCATTTGCCGTGAAAACAATTTCACAGTACAAGAATCAATTATGATGAGGAAAAAAGCTTTATTTATAGCTAAAGAAGACCTTACGTCTAGTTTACGGAAACAAACAAGTGCCCTGGATAATAGGCCGTCTTCAACAGCAATTGGTTCTATTGGAGCAGCAATGATAAGCTGCATTGTAGTGATAGTCATACTCCCTGATATGATATCTGGTGTATATCAATTCCAAAAAATAATGAAGAAATGTATCGCTATAAATGGCAGAAAATCATCACGCAATGGATTGACAAAGGTCGTGTAAGAAGCCAAGTCATTTTTTTAGTAAAATACAATGCACCTTATAGATGCCGTCTTTTGTTGAAAGTTTTGCATATTTTTGTTTCAGTTGTTAAAATTGATGCTTTTCCAAATGTATATTCGAACTGTTGAATTTACGAGCAAAAAATCATGTTTTTTACCTCAGAGAGCATGTAGCACTTTTGATATTAATGCACAAAAAATAGTTAGATTTTTTTTTAATTAGATATAATTTATAATGATATATTTTTGCAAATAGGGTTGTTACATGAACCAATACTGAAAAAAAAATTATGTTAATTTCTGTAAAAAGTTTTAACGGGTCAAAAAGTCATATTTTTAAAGTTCAAATTGAATTGTAATCTTACAATTCTACGGTATGGGTTACAGTTGCAATATAATGAAAATAAAATTTTAAAAATATTGAACAATTTGCCTTTTTTGCAAAAGTAAATGCAAGTAATTAATAGCATCTTTAAAATTTCAACAAAATGAACTTTATTTTCTGGTTTCACAGAATTTGATCATGTGTCTAAGAAAGTTCATATACATGTAATTTTTTTCTTTTCATGTCTTCCTTATTTCTGATAGAGGCTAAAAGGTCGGCGAACTAGCCACAATATCAACCTAATAAAATTAAAGAATAAATTTTACGCTTTACATAACTATTCAGAGGCGAAAATTGTCTTATATTTTATTACTACTTTCTACATTGAAAATTAATGAGCCTTCCGCAGTTGCAACCTCAAACTAAAGACCCTGAAAGGTGCTACTTCATTTTTACAACGAACTGTTCCGTTCTGTGCAAAAAGCGAACTCACTTTGCAAGAAACATGCACCGTATAGGAAATTTAATTTACATTCACAATTTAAAAAATCCCTGTAATTCTGTGATGTTATTTATTCTAACAAATAACAAACTCTCCTAAAAATACAAAGCATTAATTTATTTTCATCTCATAGCTTTCAATGCTTATATTTATATTTTCATACTGATGTTTATTTGTAGGAAATATTATCTATCGCCGCTATAAAACCATTATTTGCAATTTTTGTCAGGAATATGAAACATACATGGAAAAACCATGTAAACATGTTAATTAGTCAGCTTCTGCGACAAAAATATATTGTCATTCTTTTTTATTAAAGAGTAAATATATATTTATGATTGTTTTTCAAAAGTTCATATCACATTGGTTATATAAGATTGAATGCTATTATAATCTTACAAAAGTATATTCATAACATGTGAAGACGTTTGTATCATAGCGCATGGATTAGCAAAGTGTATTCATAAATAAGTCATTAACGATCAAATTGACAAAATGATATAAAGTTGCATGACATCAGGGAGTAGGACGAACAGAGATCATAATGGTTAATCTACGCAACATACCGATGCACGCTGTGGAAATGAATGATTATGCAACAAAAGTCCCAATATTGTTCGCTCATTTGTGTTTAACGTGGAAAATAATCTGAATGATTTGGTATTATGCCTTCTTAATTCTAACTTGTGATTTTGTATAATATGAATCAGAATAGCCCGTAGGAAATGATTTAATGCCCTTTAATTTTAAAATTTATTGAAATGAATAACAATGTAAAGAAGAAGAAAATTGGAACATGTATCCCAAAATAGTGCCAGCGTTTTTACCTGAAAATTTAAGAAAATATCAGGTTCAAATTTTCATTTCTCTCATTGATTCCTTATTATACATATTCCATCAAAGGCATGCAGATTTCTTTTAACCAAAATGTTTCAATTTTGGTACCTGGAACTAAAATATAAATACCCGGAATTTCTTCGAATCATACCCTCACCCAAACAATCAGTCAATAATCTCCCCTTACTGCAGATTTTGATCCCTCTCCGTGTTGTGTGTGTGTGTATATATATATATATATATATATATATATATATATATATATATATATATATATATATATATATATATATATATATATATATATATATATATATATATATATATAGTCTCACTAATTTGTTGCATTTTTATAGCGCCGCCTTAACGTTAATATTTAAAAAAGCCTCGCAGTCATACTTTTATTACTAGTTATATATTCTTTTATATAAGTTTTAAAAAACCCAAAAAACTCCGAGTCTGGGTCTGCGGTGGGAACTTCAACCGCCGATTTATGTATGTACCATAGTAAAATAAAATATTGAATATTTTGAAGCATTACTCTTATCAATTATTTTTTTTTAGGTTTCATCAATGTTTATGCTAATTTCCACTAAAATTCATCACCATAAGAGGGACAAATTTGTGTTGTCTCAATAATTTCTGAACAACCCTCGCGGTTTCTGGTTAGAGTTAAAACAATTTGATGGAAAATTAATAGTTTTAATGCGTTACTCCTCCCAATTCATCAACCTTATCACTACCGGAACACGGGTGCTATCATAGTGTATCCAATATCTGCACGTTGATTGCGCAGCTGATTAAAAGAAAGGTAATGATGGTGAAATTTAAAGGGAATTTTTAATGAGGAAAATCAATATCACTGTTTACAGGCATATGGTTTTTTAATTAAAATATTTTTCAGCTTGCAATCGATATGATAAAAAGGCAAATGATTTATAACAAAATAGTAAGTAAAGATCAAGTCGTCGAACAGTAAGGCGGCTTATCTTATTCTCCATAATATTAGCACCATCAATGCACTATATGAGAAACAAGGTAAGTAAACTATTATCACTGTTTTGATTTAGCTCTTTTTTTTTTAAACCAAAACGATAAATTCATGATCAAATATCATGCCACATGTTTACATTCGGTAGGTTCAGTAGAAGTAAAACGTAAAACATAGAATTATGGAGTTACACTTTAAAATGTTTAATTTTAGTTTTATCTTTTATTAGGGGATCACCTAAATGTTTTAATTATGTAGGTGTTTAAAATATAATTTTTTTTTTACTTTCGAAAACTCAACTGTTGGAATATTTATTTAGAGGTCTTTTGTGGCCCACGCTATCAATGTGTTTAATAATGTTTTTTAAGGGTGTAGCTAAGATATTGATATTCCTCACAATTCATAACTCTAACTAACACAATGGGTTTTCGTATATAAAAGACATGTTTCAGTGGTGTAAAAAAACCTTAATAATTGTTTCTTTGAAATTATTTGGTTTAAGTTCATAATTAAACAAGAACAGAAAAAGTCGTTCCAACAAATAAGTTAAAACCAAACTCTGCTCAATAGTTTACAAAAGTATTAAGACCCAATCACTCATTTAATATTTTATATTAACATTAATATAATGCGGTTGTTTGTTTTCCTACAAAAAAATCAAATAAAAACATTTTCTTTTATAAACATTTAATAAATATTTGATAGTTTCTAATTCTAAATTATATAAAATTCTTTTCTCCATTTTCGTATTATTTATTTATATTTTGGGGTAACTTTCGTTGTGTAATTGATAAAATTTGTAGCACATGTTAATATTATACTTAAATGTACGTATTATCAAAAAGTATTCAATTAGTTGTTTGCTTTACAAAAAAACTACTGTTTAAAAAACTCAAATGTTTGTGTGTTTTGTTTTGGAATACTATTAAATCAGTTCCATTTTTTCATTATTTACTTTTTTCATTTAAAAGCGTTAAAAATTTAAGGCAATTTTCCTTACCTGCTGAGCTATTTGTTTGTAAAGATAAGTTTGACATCGTTTGTTATTAAAATCTATTAAATATTTGATAATTATATTTCGGAAATCACTGAAAAATACATTATAGTTGTCATTTTTAATATATAAATCGAAAAAAAAAGACATTATGTAGGTAAAATGTTACATTGTTTAAAAAAAAAATCGAAACGTCTATACGTGTTTTTGCAAATTGATGATACACTTGTTTTCTTTTTTTTAAGTTTTGGATTTATCTGCTGCACTGAAAAAAAAAACCAATATAAGGTTAAACACGAGTATCTTTATGAAAAGGCGGAGGACATCTCTAAGCAGCATATAAATTTAACCCCAACATTGATACAGAATTCAAAGAATCGATGGAAATGCATTTGAATATTCGTGACTTAAAGCAATTAAATGCTCGCACTAATATCATTCATGAAAACATGACAAGCAAAAATATCCGAGCTCCGCCTGATTCACTAAGTTAATAAATACGATATGCATTGCCGGTAAATTGTCTAGCTACTTTGATGTAGTCAAAGTTCAGCCTTTGAAAATTTGCTAGTAGATATGCAAACCAAATAAAATTCTGTATTAAATGAGTTAACCCCCCCCCCCAATAACTGGAAATTTAAAATATAAAATATATATAATAACAACTAGTGCTTATACCTGTCATATTGCAAAATCAATATACATTTTGAAAGGATTTGTGAACACATTTAACATGCACATAATGATATACGCGACAGCAGCGTTTCAATTAGGCATCCATATTTCGTGCTTGTCATTTGAAAACAAACAACCCCAATTACCCGAACTATGGTATCTATCCGAACAAATATCTAAGTTAGCACACACTCTTTCGTGTACTTAACGACGGTGTTACAGTATACAACTGTTATCCCATGTACCACATTTACAAATGTATATGTAAATTATATTTTGTTTAATTCCTCTAAAAATAATTGGTAAAAAAAAAAAAGCTGTAACGCGTGGGAAATTAACATATCTCTAATAGTGTTGATTAAAGTTGTCAAAGTCATCGTCTTCAGGGGTAAGGTTGAGTCACATTGGAATATTCACCTAGAATATTTTGAAAAAAAAAGATTTTGAAATAAACCCTGTTTTTATATTTAATTTTACTGTAAAAACACACAAATACAAAAACGATTCAATTTCTGGCAAAACCATATGTTTGAAAAAATCTCTTAATTGAGGAATGTGTCCACTGCAGTGTCCATTTATTTTGTGTGTGACTCTATAATGCTTATTTTTATGATTATTGTTGCCAAAGGAATTGATGTGGCCTATGGGCCACTTTTTCAATTTTACTTGCAAATTATATCTTTCATTTCCAGATGTTTGTTGACATTCTACAAATCATTTTGATCTTCGTCCTCTTTGCAGCAGAAGGTAGTATATCGATTAATTTATGTTTCCAAATTTTGATACATCTGTAGATTTTTATGGTTTTATGTCACGAATTGTATTAATACGAAACAAACAATGTATATGAAATACATGTATTGAAAAGCCACATTTTTTAAAATTCTTTTTTTTACTTTATATGTAGGACACATCGATGCTAACATACACACATTAGTCATCAATAAAGATTTCTTTAAACATCATGTATTCGTACAAACCAAAGAACAACAATTATAGATTTACGGTCTAATTGATACCAGAAGCAGTTATCTTTTATTTGATTTCGATGGCTGTAAACCTTTACAAAGGGAGACATCATATTCTGAACACATTAAACCATTTCATTAAAACAAATTTAAAAATTACCATATCGATTTTTAATCTTTTTAGTGTACTAGATTAACTTGTTTATTTCAAATAACATATTCAATATAAAAAATAATAAGCTATAAAAAATGCAATTATTTTCTTCATTTGATATGCAAATATAATTTGAAAATATACAAACGGGAAAAAAACTGCATAGCTATTGGTGATTAAAATACCGTAGTTTTGGGTTTAAAGGATAGGGGTTAGTTTCCTCTTTAAGACAGATAATAACTAACCACTCACTGACCATTATTTAACAAACAAACCTTAATCTGGTGTACATAGTACTGCACGTGAGAAATAGATGTGTTGGTCCATATCAACATATCATAGCCCACCTATTTGCGACAAACAGATTGTTAAACACAACAAATCTTATCTATATCATGCGTAACATGTTACAGTTTCAGATAGAGCCACTACAACTGAGGCATATCCTTGTTCGTCCATATCATTTCTTGATCATGGATTGCAATCTAGAGGCAAAGGGATTTACAGGTCATTCTCAGAAACTGACATTGGTAGCTGTAGAAACGTGTGTGACAACGAACAACTCTGTCGAGATTTTCAGCTGGAGAATGGCGGTTGTAGACTAAGTGCCAGCGATTTAACTTTTCAAGTTTTAACCTTTGAACAATGCCAAATCAGTTGCATGAATGATGGTAATTGTTCTGGGTATACATATAATTCTGACAACCAGAGATGCCGACTGAGTAACGATCCAACCTTCATAACCGACTCGTCCTGTTTGTCCTGCCAATTTTATGAGAAGAAATGTCAGTCATGTACGTATTAAACTTTTCTCACGTGAAAAAAAAAATGCAAAAAACCACAACAAAAAACCCCCAAAAAACCAAAAAAAAACCCAAACAAACAAAAAGCAAAAAAACACCTGAAATATTCACTTGAATTTTATTAAAATATGGGTTTTCTAAATGTTGACTTGCATGATAAAGGAAACGTTTTTCTTCATTCTAAACAAAAACAAATATATCAGTTTGGCAAAAACTTTTCAAAAAGTGACTGTATGAATGGTTGCAACATATTTGATAATGGAAACATATGTCGATATGTTTTAACCCCCCCCCCCTTTTTTTAATGGAAGGAGTATGTGCACTAAATAGGTTTACCATTTATCAATTTTATATGCGTTATAATCGCGTTTGCTGGATATTTTATTCAACTAAATCCGATTGTAATGAAGACTTCATGAAAGGATGATGGCTACTTATAATATACCTACTTAATCTACTGACATTTTTAATGAACATGGACGGCCCTTTAAATTGCTTGTTTTTTTTTTCTTGTCATTGAAAATTAATTGTTCTTACTTGACGAAAGCATTATCACACGTACTTGGGACGTTATTTGTTACTAAAATCAAAAGATGTACATGCAATGTCTGAAGTTACAAATAATTCAATAAACTTAATAAGAAATTAAAAAAAGGTAGATATAATTTTATCCTCGATTTTTTTTTCAGCTTAGATTTCAATCGAATACTACATATAAAACTATTTAAGGTTGATTTTTACTAATTGCATACGTTTTAGATTATGGTTTTCTATCAATCTTTCCTTAAATGATTTTTTCGATGTGTTAATCTTATTTTTTTAAATAATAATTAATGTATCAAGTACTTTCGTCACAGATGCCACTACTCCAAAGCCCAAAAGCTGCACAAATACGACTTTTCTCAACCATGGTGAAAATACCAAAACCAAGTCCTTTTACAGCATTCTTTATGGACAAAACGCATCTACCTGCCAAACAAGTTGCGATTTTGATAACATTTGCAGAGCTTTTAAGATAATGGACGAAACGTGCAAACTAAGTGCCAGTGATCTAATCTCCAGGGTTGTTACTCTTGAACAATGTCAAGAGGAATGCGAGAATGACGAGACATGTAATGGGTTTGCATATGATGACGACACCCAGAGATGTACACTGAGTAACACTAAGGTCCCTCGTGGGGTTCCTACTTGTGACTCCTGTCGCTTCTACGAAAAGAAATGTCAGTCAGGTAAACTATGGTATATGTGTTACTGTTTGACGATGCATGTATCAACTGTTATTTGATCCGCACTATATCAATGAAAATAAATTCAAATATAAATAACCCACATAGTCTTATTATAGGAAAAAAAATAACGCACAATGAAATCTGCTATTTCAACCGACAAAAAGCTTTTTTTTATATCTACCTTTCATTCAACAAATGTAACTTTAAGTCTTTAATTTAACTAACTTTTAATTAACGGAAGATTTTTTTTACATAAAATAGCAAACATTGTGAATATATAGTTTTTTATAAAATAAATTATAGTTTGAAGATACATTTTTCGTGTTGCTTTATCTACTGTTTGTCTTAAAAGAAATAAAATCCCTAATCGTTCCATAATGACATTTTGAAGTAATTTAAAATGTGATATCAATATTTTATTGCAGAATTTTCTGAATTACTCTGTGATGACGCAACGCTATTTTTTCATCATCAAACGTATTTCAGGAATGAATTTATTCTTCATGAAACAACGGCGCCATCGTTTTTTCACTGCGAGAACATTTGTTTGCATGAGTTCCAATGTAGAGATTTTCAATATAATTCTACATCAGAATTATGTAGGATGAACGCAGCCGACTTTCGATTTTCGTTGGTTGGTTCTCTCACAGAGTGTGAAATTCTATGTGCAGTGGATGCTACTTGTTTGGGCTACTTTTTCAAAGCTGATGAAAAGAAGTGTAAGCTTAGCAACTCAAACGTTAGCAAATCCACTCCATGGTGTGAATATTGTATATTCTCTACAAAACAGTGCTCAAATGGTAAGTACAATAGTACGCATTCCTTATTACTTTCTCCCTCGGCACCGCAGATGCTTAAAATTGTTTTGAAGTTCACGTGTGCCTTAAACAAGCCTCATAACATACCGTTTAATATATTATGGTTATTGAAAATTTTATTAATATCATTTTTTTAATAATGGTATCATTTAATCAATTTTAGTTTTACTTTCCCTGTGTGTTGAACAAATATCAATATGATTAAATCAACTTACATGTCAAACGATCAACGAATGATGTATATTTTATGAATTGGTAGAGAAAACGCTGCACATGGCCACAACACAACAGAATAACAGTTCGACGTCGAAATCTTCCAATCTTCTCCAATCAACATCAGCAACGATTAATCAATCCCCACAAATGCTGCCTTCTTCTTCTTTAGTACTTACAGAAACAACGTCACTATTAGCAACGTCTGCAAAAACCAGTACGGTGCCATCAACAGAATTATCCTCAATAACAATTTCATCGCAGTATCATTTATCAACACTGTCACCAACTTTATCTGTAATGGACCAATCAACATCAAAGTCCACACCGATATTGGATTCATCTCATCATCCACAATCATCATCAGCAACGAGTCCATCGTTGCAGTCTGTTACTACGAAACTGACGTCAACATTAGCAACAGACACAAACGACTTTTTTTCTACATGGTCGTTGCCGCACACACAACCTTCTACATGGGGAAATTTACATTCATCATCATCATTTTATATTTCAGCAACTGCAGAAGACTTGTCACATTCAGCAACATCAACAGAATCAAAAATATCCAAGACAACATTAATATCAACAGCAACAATTCCATCGATATCTGAAAAATCAACACTTACACCATCTACAACTGCAATGATTCCACATTCAAATACTTTTTCAATTGGATCATTAAGTTCAGAGACAACGGCATCATTTTTAACAGTATCTCACCAGCGTTCGACAGAATCATCACCAGCAACTTCCCGTTCCTCACCATCGTTTTTACAATTAAATTCCTTAAATCATGAAAGCGAGATCGAAGTAACTACGTTTACAGGTACATCCATTTTATCAACTTCTCTTGTTGAAGAGTCTACATCTAAATCACAAACATCTTTATCATCTTTCTCAGAAATCCCGCCTCTATCATCAATATCAACAGAATTGTCACTTTTTATTGAACCCACAACATCATCCACATCGATAGCTTTATCCCTAGCATCGGTTGTACCACAAGTATCGACAATGACTGCATCAGTATCAATACCTTCAGAAGTATCAACACAAGAAGACATAAATACATCTCTATCACAATCTTTTTCAGTAGCGACCATTATATCCTATTCAATTCCTACTTCACAAGAAATAGGTACCTCCTCCTTGTCCTCCTCATCCTCCTCAACAACAACAGCAGCTGTAGCATCAATGGCAACAGCAACAAATCCATACCAATCAACATCAGAAACTACATCAGTAATTTCAGCAACATTAGACGTAACAACACAAGAAGACAAAAGCTCCCACTTCTCCTCCTCTTCATCCTTCTCGTCCTCTTTTGCGACATCGAATTCATATCAAGCAACATCTCCTGTTTCATCACCATTGCATTCGACAAACATTCATTCATCTTATTCATCAGCATCTCTACCATTACAAAATCCTACGGATTCAAGCATAAGTAACGCCACAGAAACTGTTCAAATCACAAACGGAACCGTGCAATGTGTTTGCATTTGCCGTGAAAACAATTTCACAGTACAAGAAACAATTATGATGAGGAAAAAAGCTTTATTCATAGCCAAAGAAGACCTTACGTCTAGTTTACGGAAGCAAACAAGTGCTCCGGATAATAGGCCGTCTACAATAGCAATTGGCTCTATTGGAGCAGCAATGATAAGCTGCGTTGTAGTGATAGTCATACTGCCTGATATTATATCTGGTGTTCATCAATTGCAAAAATTAATAAAGAAATGTATTGCTAGAAATGGCAGAAAATCATCACACAATGGATTGACAAAAGTCTAAGAACCAAGTCATTTTATTAGTAAAATACAATGTACCTTAAACATGTCGTCTTTTTTTGAAAGTTTTGCATATATTTGTTACAGTTGTTAAAAGAGCATGTAGCACTTTTGATATTAAATGCACAAAAAATGCTAGTTTTTTTTTTTTTAAATTAGATATAATTTATAACTATATAATTTTTGCAAACGGGGTTCGTACGTAAACTAATAGGAAAATAGTATGCTAATTTCTGTGAAAAGTTTTAACGGGTCAAAAACTCATATTTTTTACGTCAAAAATAAATTGTAACCTTCCAAATCTACTGTATGGGTTACGGTTGCATTAAGATGAAAATAGAATTAAAAATATTCTAAACAATTTTTCTTTTTTGCAAAAGTAAATACATGTACAAGTTATAAATATTATCTTTAAAAAGTCCATCAAAATGAACTTTGCTGTTACGTAATTTTTTTCTGGTTTCACAGAATTTGATCATGTGTCTAAAAAGTTCATATTCATGTGATTTTTTTAATTGTTCCTTATTTTTTAAGGAGGCTTAGAGGTCGGCGAACTAGCCACCATTTCTACCTAAAGAGATTAAAGAATAATCTTTACGTTAAATAACTACTCAGAGGCGAAAATTGTCTTATATTTTATCATTATTTTCTACATTGAAAAATAAATGAGCCATCCGCAGTGGCAATCTGAAACTAAAGACCCTGAGACGTGCTACTTCATTTTCAAAATGAACTGCTCCGTTCCGTGCAAAAAGCGAACTCGCTTTGCTAGAAACATGCACCGTGTAGGAAATTTAATTTACATTCACAATTATTAAAACCTGATATAGCACACTGTAATTCTGTGATGTTATTTATTCTCACAGATAAAAAAAAAGCCCCCCAAATACAACACGTTAATTTATTTTCATCTCATAGATTTAAGCTTTGAATGCTTATATTTATATTTGCATACTGATGTCTATTTGTTTGAAAATAATATCGATCGCCGCTATAAAACCATTATTTGCGCTTTTAGTCAGGAATATATATGAAACATACATGGAACAGCCATGTTAACATATTATTTAGTTAGCTTCTGCGACAAAAAATATATTACCATCTTTTTCATTAAGGAGTAAACATATATTTATGATTATTTTTTCAAAAGTACAAATCACATTGGTTATGTAAGATTGAATGCTAATATAATCTTACAAAAAATAAATATATTCAAAACATGTGAAGACGTTAGTATCTTGGCGCATGAATTAGCAAACTATATTCGTAAATAAGTCATTTACGATCAAATTCACGAAAAGATATGAAGTTGCATGACATCACGGAACAGGAAGAATAAAGATCAGAATGGGTTAATACCGATGCACACTGTGAAAATGAATGATGATGCGAAAAAAGTCCAAATATTCTTTGTTTATTTGTGTTTAACATGGGAAGTAATCTGAATGCTTTTGTATTATGCCTTCTTAAATCTAATTTGTGATTTTGTATAAAATGAATCAGAGTAGCACTTAAGAAATGATTTAATGCCTTTTACTTTCACAATTCATTAAAATGAATAAAATTATAAAAAGCTAGAAGGTGAACCATCTATCCCAAAATTGCGCTAACGTTATTACCTGAAAATAAAAGAAAATATGAGGTTCAAATTTTCATTTAACTCATTGATACTTTACATATTCCATCAAAGGCATGAAGATTTCTTTTTACCAAGGCGTTACAATTTTGGCACCTGGAACAAAAATTTAAATACCCGTAATTTCTTCGAATCATACCCTCACCCAAACAATCAGTCAATAATCTCCCCTTACTGCAGATTTTGATCTCTATCCATGGCATATTTTTTGTTAACGCAAATTCTTAGCAAGAAAAGTCTTCTTCTCACCAATTTGTTGCATTTTTGCTGCGCCGCCTTAACGTCAAAATTCAATAAACCGTCGCAGTCATACCTCTATTGCTAGTTATATATTTTATTATGTATAAGTTTTTAAATAAAACTCCGAGTTTGGGACTGCGGTGGGTACTCCAACCGCCGATTTATTTACGTAGCATATTAAAAAAAATGAAATATTTTGAAACATCACTATTCTCAAATATTTCTTTAGGTTTCGTCAATGTTTGTGTTAATTTCCACTAAAATTCGTCCCTCTTTAAGAGGGATATATTTGTGTTGTCTAAAAACTTTCTGAACAACCCTCGTACTTTCCGGTTAGGATTAAACAATTTGATGGAAAATCCATAGTTTTAATGCGTACCCCCCCCCCCCCCCTCCCCAATTTATCATCCTTATCACTTCTATATACATAGTTGATTGCGGTGCTAATTAAAAAAAGGTAATGATGGTGAAATTCAAAGGGAATTTTTAACGAGTGCACGTTCTCATTACGTATATTGTAATTGAGAAAATCAATGTCACTGTTAACCGGCATATGATTTTTTAATCATAATATTTTTCAGCTTGCAATCAATATGATAAAAAGGCAAATGATTTATAACAAAACAGTAAGTCAAGATCTAGTCGTCGAAAAGCAAGGTGGTTTATCTTATTCTCCAAAATATCAATGCAGTATATGAGACACAAGGTAAGAAAACTATTGTAACTGTTTTGATTTGATTTTTTTTGTAACAAAAAGATGCATTAATGATCAAATATTGTTTACATTCGGTAGGTTCAGTAAAAATAAAACGTATTATTATGGAGTTACTCTTTAAAATGTTGAAGTTTAGTTTTATCATTCCAATTTTGAGGGAAGTATCAAAATGTTGTATTTATCTATGTGTTGAAACTATAATGGTTGTGTGACTTTCGAAAACCCAAGTGTTTGAATATCTTGTTAGAGGTCTTTTGTGGCCCACGCTATCAATATGTTTAATAATGCATTCTATTAATTCAAGTCCATCCCTTTATTATTCATGTTTCTTTCAGTTAAAGGCCTTACAAATTTAAGGCAATTTTACTTAACTACTCAGCTATCTGTTTGTAAAAATAAATTTGACATCGTATGTTATTTAAATTTCTTAACTATTTGATAATTATATTTCAATTAATAAGAAAATCGGTGAAAAATACATCATAGTTGTCATTTTTAATCGGTGAAAAATACATCATAGTTGTCATTTTAATATATAAATGATAAAAAAGACATTATGTAGGTAAAATTTTACATTGTTTTAAAAAAAAAAATTCAAAACGTCTGTACGTGTTTTTGCAAATTGATGATTAACTTCTTTTCTTTTCTTTTTAAAGTTTTGGATTAATATCCGCTGCGCTAAAAAAAATATAGGGTTAAACACTATTATTTTATATGAAAAGGCGAAGGATATCTATAAATTTAACCCAAACATTGATACAAAATTCAAAGAATCGATGAAAATGCATTGGATATTTATGACTCAAATTAATTAAATGCTCGCACTAATATCATTTATGAAAACGTGACATGCAAAAAGATCCGAGGTCCGCATAATTCACAAAACTAAAGTTAATAAATATGATATGCATTGCCTGTAAAATGTCACGCGACTTTGATGTATACCAAGTTCAGCCTTTGAAAAATTGCAAGTAGATATATGCAGACCAAATAAAATACTGTATTAAATGAGTCAACAAATCCAATCACTGGTACTTTAAAAGATGGAATATATATAATAACAACTAGTGATTATACCTGTCATATTGCAAAATCAATATACTTCTCATAGTCATTTTGAAAGGGTTTGCAAACACATTTAACATGCACATAATGATGTATGCGAAAGCAGAGTTTCAATTAGGCATCCATATTTCTTGCTTGTCATTTGAAAGCAAAAAAGAACAATTACCCGAACAATGGTAACTATGCAAACAAATATTTAGGTTAGCACACACTCCCTCGTGTACGAAACGACGGCGTCACAATGTACAACTTGTATTCCAAATACAAAACAGATCTAATGCACCACATTTATTAAGCCGAACGCAATTTACCCAACTAAATACCTAACCATTGAACCACAATTAACCAGACATCAAGAATATTCAAAATACTTGAATATCTATATCATTCTAATTTTTTAAACCATAACATTTATCTCGACTACTATTTAGCTTGATTTACATTGTTATTCCTACCAGTTCTGCATTTGAATTTTTCACTGATTTTGATATAAAAAAAAAGAATCGATTGGAAAGTAGTTGTTAACATTTTTTTGTCTAAAGGCAAGCTGTTTCTCTGTCATTTTTTTAAATTCTATTAATCTATAGACTCCTGTATGAAGCGTTATTGAATGCATGGATATTTCATTTCATTTCCTCTTTATGGTTTTGAAGTGACCGTTGGACGAGAGGGCATCCTATTTTAAAGCAATCATGATATAATTATAATCATTAAATTTTATCATTATAATGCAAATTTGACCGTTGGTTTTAGATAAATTAAGGTTAAAGCATATTTTACGGAGGACCTAAATTGCATTATATTATTTGATATTTCGATATAACCTTGATTTTGATAGGCATAAAGTCTAAACCCAAGGGGTACTTGTGTCCGATTTCAGCTTGTAACTAAGAACAAAACACAGATTACATATGCTTAAATGATACAAGGCTACATTATAAAAAAATCGCATGAACATGTTTGCTTCTATAATATGTTACAAAATAGTGAAATACGAGGGTTGTCCCAAAATAGCGTAGATAAGTGGCAATATTCAGTTAATTGAAGACAAAGGAAGATGAAATTTGTGCCACAAAGGGTTCAAGATATTTGCATTCAAATAATGTTTTAAAAATCAAATATTGTTTCAGATTAAATTAGTGAAATGAAAGCATGTTAGATCAGAAATTCGACATGCGGCGCAATGTCAAAAACAAAAAGTTAAAATTAACATAATGAAATGAAAATTGCGAGGAAAAGTACTTTTTGAATGAAAACATTCAAATAAAACATACATTGATATTTGATAATAATTCTATTAGTTACTCAGAAAATGTTTCGGCTATAACAAAACTTTTAAATATTATATAGCGCATTTTGTGACAAGTTGAAAAGTTAACTCGTAATAAATGACGATGTCAGCGTTAAAGGCGGCGCAGCAGTAACTGATACAATTTTGTAAAAACCATAAAATAAATCCTAAGCGGCTTTGGAAGTGAATGAAATTAACAAAATCGATAAGAAATGCGTTTTGTGAATAAGTAGTTAAACAACATTGAAAATATTTGAACAAGTATGATGACAATAAGTGAAAAAAAAGAAACCTCGAACGATATCAATGGACGTCAAAATGCAGAACGACACATTTCGGTAAGACGGACGTTAGACAACAAGTAATACAGGGCAAGTTTGGAGGCGACAGATCGTTTGTACGTAATCGTTAAAAATACAAACTAGAAATTATGTTGATTGTGCACTCAGGGTACATGTTCAAAGATGATTTTTTTTTCTAAGACATTTTCGGAAATAAAACGTAAATATTATCGTAAAACGATGTGGAGGGTTAAGCAACAACGTAAAACTGGAAATTTTCGACGTCGCACATTGCGCCGCCTGACAAAACTTGTTGTTAATAATTATTTATTTTCTCGAGAAATGAATAAAGTACATATTTGAATTTCTCAGTATGGTTTGCCAAAGGGTCATTTAAGAAAACATAGAAGTCTAATGAAATTGCAGTGAACAATTTATGAATTATGTGTCCTGTCTACATTATTTTGTGACAACCCTCGTACCTCCAAGTAAAAGACTTAAGATAGAAAAAAGTAGACCCATCAATGTCCAAAATCTTAGACGCCAGCCCGTATTTTCTTAATATTAGACGAAAGCTTTTAAAAATGTTAACTTTTTGTACCTTACATATCTTAACAGAATATTTTCCAGACAAAAAATAAACCAAAAAAAAAAAAAATAAATGAACACTTGCAACAATTTTAGCCTCAATTTTTTGGACCAGGTGAGCTTCAACGACGTTTTAAGCATGACAAATCTGAACGCTTAATGTAAATTCATAATCTTTTGTCTACAAATCCTGAAAGTTTGAACTTGATACATATGTATCTTTTACTATTTAAGAGAACATCTCTCTGGACAAGCTAACCCTCTGAAAGTCGCTGAAACGTCATTACCGAAAGAACGGAAATGACGTTGTCAAAACAAAACAAAAATACATTAAGTAAAGATCAATATCTATCAAATCTAAAAAATTCATAAAAATCGGCCAGGCGATTTCTGAGAAATCGCGTGCACCAAATTTCTACAAAAAGGGGGAAAAAACTGAACGAAAACAAAAAGGTATTTTGTTGAAAACGGAAAACCTTATAAGATATATAAGTTATTGCGTTGGCCAGTTTTCATTGATAATCTATTTGAAATTAAAGGCATCAAATAATTGTGTAGAAATAATGACACTTGCATTCTATATAATTTCAGAAATGTATGACTTTCCTGTTTAACAAATTGAATTTCTAAGTGTTTGGCCTGTGAGTAAATAGGAACAAAGCTGCATGCGAATTATTAATTTAAGATCAATTATCGACATTTACAAACTATTGATTAATTATCTTGAGTTTCATTTTCAATGGAAGACGAGATAAAGATAAATATTTTATCTAGATGTGAAACAAAGTGGACTTATTATATAATTTTAAAGGGATCTACACCCCCATCCACAAAAAAGTACATATAGGGAAATTATATTAACAATTCATTATAATTAGATTTATAAACTTCACTCCCTCTAAAAAAGTAAAGAAAAATAATCATTAAGGTTATGAAAAGTGGTATATCCTTTTTTAATTAACATCTTCCATGAATCTGATTTTACTTATAATTAACATTGTTTTCATCCACTGGGATGTGTTAAGAATTGAGAATGTTAGTGAAAGTACAAATTATAGAAAACTTAATCGTCAAATCCTAAAGATCCCTTGCTTTTCATTTTGGATTTCAGAAAATACGATGTTTATGATTTCAATTCTTTTGAGCTTGTATTTTAAATTGCTGCTGTCTTTTCAGATGTATTCGAGTATCCCAATCTATGTACTTGTTTTAAGCTCAGAAAGTAAGTTAAATCGTTTCTTATATAAATTGGTTGTTTTGTATGTTTACATTATTTTTTCGGAAAGTCTAAATGCAAGAATTCAAATTCAACGCAGAAAACAAAACATTATATAAACTAAACGCGATCTCGAAATATCATCTATATTACTCATGTTATATTTCTTTGCATATTTCAGTATTGTTTGTGAACGGATTTCTTTTTTATGATCTTCATTATGAATACACCGCAGCAAAATATCCCTACAGGACGTTAGCTGGAGACAACAGGCTTTGTCAATCGGAATGTGACAAAGATACACTTTGCAATGGATACTCCATAGACACATCAAACAATGACTGCTTCCTTAGCAGATGCACCACTCCTATCAAGGTATCGACATGTTTTACCTGTAAGTTCGCAAGTAAAAAAACACCAAGCAATGAATATTGTTCGCCGGTTTCGACAACGGCGCAAATGACAACAACTACTCATACGACAACTACAACAATTCATCCAACTACGACTACAATGATGTCTACAGAAACAGCTACAACTTCAGAATCAATCACGGTTTTGGACGCAGGTACATCTACAGAAACAATGCCCCATTTAGAAACAACTACAACTTTAAAATCAGTGATGATTTTGGACGCAGCTACATTTACAGAAACAACGACACCTGTAGTCGAAGCTACATCTAAAGAAACAGCGACGCTATTAGGAACACCTGAAACCTCAGAATCAATCACGCCTTTGGACGCAGCTACATCTACTGAAACAATGACGCATTTAGAAACAGCTACAACCTCAAAAGCAGTGATGAATTTGGATGCACCTACATTTACAGAAACAATTACGCATATGATAAATGTTATATCTACAGAAACAACGGCACTTGTAGAACTTAGTATATCTACAGAAGCAACCCCTCCTATAGACACAGCTACAGCTTCAGAAATAATGACGCCTATAGAGAGAGCTTCGTCTAGAGAAACAACCATGCATTTAGGAACAGCTACAAATTCAGAAACAAAAACGCCAATAGAAAGAGCTTTATCTACAGAAACAACTATGAGATTAGGAATAGCTACATCTATACAATCAACGATGCTAATAGAAACTGCTATATCTACAGAATCATCGACAACTATGACATCTATGACGTCTTCAGGTACGCCTCTAGCTAATGACAATACATCAATGAATACTAACAATGGGCGTTGTTACTGTGTATGTAGAGAAGTTTATCAAACCCTGCATCAATCAAATGAAGAGAGAATAAAAAAATTAGTGATTAATAAACGCAAACTTTCTTCACATATTAGAAAGTTGCATTCAGCACCAGATTATCGGATATCGTCCAAAATGATTGGTAGTGTAGCTATAATCATATTGGTGGTGGCTGGAATGCTAATCATTCTAGTCGACATAAGTTCTATCTTATCCGTGCACTCTAAGAAAAAGTCTAAGAAAAGAAAAATAAATAAATTTTTGTAATGAACATTTTTCTAACGGTGGAAAAATAAATAATAAGTGACTGAATGGCATGGCTATAATGCCATTCAGTTGCATTTCCAGACCATTCATTTAACATTCAGTTAACTTAACATCAAAGCGTCATTCGCACAAATGAACGCCACATTTCAATGACATTATGATTCAATGCGTGCTAAATAAGCGATATGTTGTTAAGTTGTGGATGAAAAAAATAATTCAAACCACATTGAATCTTCAAAAAAAAACAACTTTTTTTAAAACAGAGATCATTTCATATCCAAAGAATGCGTGGTGTAAATACACAGTTCTGGGTGTATCATCGAACAAATCAATTCGGGAAACACCACAGTTTCTGATTTTCAGTCGTTTTTAAAGAACATCATTGGCTTACATAATATACGTATACGTATGTTGCGTCATAGTGAATCGCTGTTATATGCTGCTGACCTGTGGTAAAGTGGTAAGATGTCATTTAGTGTTATTTATTGGTGGAACTAAATACCGAGAGAATGACATGAAGATGTATCTGCTTTTCAAATTTATTTTACTTTAAACAAACCGGTATTTTTTAAAATTATGTTATTTAATATATATATAGAAACATTTTTCCCCATTTTGATCAACATTGTTCATTTGCGATTTATTCGTGTGCATTTATTTAAAATATTTCGATTTTACTCCAGCAATTAGTGCATTTAATAAGTAAATGCATACTTATTTATGATTTTTTTTTAATAGTAAGAGTAAGTCAAGAGAAGGCTTGGATAATCAACGTCTGCTGCCTAATTCATATATGTTAAGATTTTTTTTATTAAATGATATGAGAGCAAACATGATTACCTAAAGGTTTGGTACTGATTAACTACAAGCACATCAGGTTGATCAATCTAACAGACGACCAGGCGGAGCCTGAACCGGATAATGATATATATTTCTGTTGTCATTCAGTCACAAACATAATTAGTGTGTTGTTTTACCGTGTTCTAGCAAGTGAGACCTTTGATCACAAACATATATTGTTCTACGTAAACCTATGTTAAAGTGGCAGTTATATACGTGTTTGGTTGCTATTCAATTTTAAACGTTCTTTTCCCTTTCTTTCTCTGAGGTTTGAGCAAATTTCAACGCTGTCAATTTATTATTCTCTAGACACAACAATGTGACGTGGATTTAAATGGCAACTACTCTAATCTAAAAGTGTCTTTGAAGAGCAACTACTAATTTTTTTGAGAATTTTCAAAACGCAGTTTCTGTATTACATTTGTAAGTATCAATTAAATGTCAAAGTGAGTAGGCGTTGTGTCGGCCATGCTGTCGATTACTAATTTTCAATAGACGGGCCTAGAAATATATCTGGCAGTAATGTGATAAATGTAAACCAATGAAAGTGTAACATTTTTTGTCCTAGAAAAGCAAATACTAAGAAATTTAAACTGTTGATTGCAAATTTCAGTATGAAAACTGTATTACTTTCTTTTTTTTAATTTGATGATGTTTGTATACATATATTTGTTAAAGCTACACCGATATTTTTTTTTGGCTATTACAGTATCAAACATTTTTTTATACAAGCCAATTATTTCAGAAAGCTATAAACAAAAAGAATTTGCCTCGTTTCAAAGTCAATGAAAATAATTTCTTCACAGGCACACGAACCATTATCAATGACGGAATGTTTTTTAAAAAAAAAATTTGTCCCCGAATGTTTGGGTTTATTCAACCTGCAGGCTAATAATCGATTGTAATCAAATCAAATAATAGTGAAGAAAATGTACACAGGAATTTTGTTTAGTTACACCCTTTTCGTGTCATTTGTTTTGTAAAAAAAAATGTACGTATTTTTTTTCATTGAAATGTCGTTTTATTGACCGGGAAAACTACTGCAATGCCAATTTATACGCATATCTAACACAACCATCGTTCAAAAGCGTACACCGAGTTCAATATTGAATCGGACCAAGCTGCTTAAAGACACTTGTAAAACCTTCAACCCTAAAACAACGGATTTCACTGGTTCAATAAAATGACAGAAAAAAAAACTCTTGTAAAAATTAGCGTAACATTAAAAAAGATAAAGTTATTTTAAAGTATATATTGTTTTATTTTTTAATTCTTACATGTATTACTGTTGAAGCAAATTTTTATGAATGAGTAGTAAGCTCTGATGGAGAATTAGAAATGTTTCGATGTCTGCATGACTTATATAACTGTTTATATTTATATCTTAATAAATTTTAAGTAGAGTTGATACAAAAATGGTTTTTCTTGTCAATAAATAAATACAATGCATAGTATTTATTTCCGTCTTCTTGTAATTTAAAAACGCCCATCTATCCATCATACGAGCTAAAACTAACTGAAAAACTTATGTGATCACATGAAAAAGTCAGATTGTATTAATTCTTATTAACGGTACAACGGTATATACAATTTTTAAAACAGCACATTGGTATTACATGTAACTCTAGAGATGTGTTCCAAAATAATAATTATTTTTACTGTGAGTATTATTTTATTTCTTTTGAAATGATAAAATAAGTTATTGTTTATACTTTTTTAAAGATTTTAAAACACATTTCATTTGATACATATATAAGATTGATTAAATTATAATCGAATATGTTTTCCAATATTTGACGTATCCAAGGATATTAATGATCAAAAAACTTGACAAAAGCGCTTTGCTCCTTGAAAAATAAAGTTGTTTGTTAAATTTTCGTATGAGAAGTCAATCAATAGATATTGATTTATTTATTTCTTATCATTTTGAAAATTATGTCCAACTCATAAAAAAGTGATTCATCAAAATGTGAAAAAAAAATGTTATTGAAGCTGCGCGTATGATTACAAAACTATAGCAACAAAACCTTTTCAGAACGGATGCACCTTCAGCTATAGTAAAGCGATGTGGATTAAACAAGAAATAAACGTTATTATCAGAACCGTCTGAATTCAGAACGAAGACAAAATGCATGCGATGGATACTTTCAACTGTTCAACACAATTCGTCAAATAAAGTTGGTCAAATCAGTGTGATATGCAACTTGACATAAACATTATGTAAAGAGACGCGATTAGGGACACAGATAGTTAAAATGTCGATTATTCGCAAGGACAGATTATATTCATTGCCTTCCCCCTCGTTGTCAGCGGGCATATTGAAGACTAAGCAAATTCCAATATCTCAAACCATTTCACTTTAAACATAGCAGTATCTTTGGCAATTCACGACAGTGCTAAACTTTTTGCAAGTGTAGAAAAACGTGAATTACACGAAGCAAAAAAACTGGGTTTACAGTATATCGGTGATGATGCCGATTGAAATACTCTTACAGTGTCGATACACTATATAACCTTACTTTTTTTCTGATGACCGATTTTTTACTTCTGGGTTTTTTTGTTTTAGTTTTTGTTTTCAAACTAACTGTCATTTGGAGACCAGCGTTAACGTGACAGTTTTTGCATTGATGTTAGGCTATTCATTTTCTCTTACAATCAGCCCTGGTGTATAAATGTTAATTGTCGCCGTGCCGCAAGCAACTGTAAACAGTTTTATTTAGTTGCCATTGCTTTTGGTTGGCTTAAAATTAAAACGTCCTAAATTAGCATTTCGTTAATAACATTTTTTTATTGTACAAATTGCTAATTTCTAAGGTAAAAGTATTGCTTTATTAGAACAGTAGAGAATAGTATATATAGCAAAATGTTTTTGATGTAACTATTTGATACATTTTTGGACCAATTACACGTATAAGCGTCTATGTCTCGTCAAACTTTAGATATAAAATGATTGAACAAAGATTCAATTAAGGTACTGTAAACATATTACATTTGGCTGGGTATTCTATTTAGTGTTTTTTTGCGGAATACGGCGTCCGCTTAATCAAGTTCATTGCCAACTGTAAAAAAAAAAATAAGTAGATACATGGGTATATTCAGAAATGCGCTAAATCAAATCTCGTTTACTTGTTGAAAAAATCATATTCCGCCAAATATCGTACACCCCAAATATAATACGTTTATAGTATCT
Organism: Magallana hongkongensis; assembly: GCA_015776775.1. Taxonomy (NCBI): domain Eukaryota; kingdom Metazoa; phylum Mollusca; class Bivalvia; order Ostreida; family Ostreidae; genus Magallana; species Magallana hongkongensis. The sequence goes on from CM027469.1 coordinate 27,847,906, forward strand.
CACTCCTCGATATTGTTTTATATTTACATTTTCCAGTGTATTTGCCTGTGATAACACTAAGTATCGATTTTGTACTATATAACCCATAACTTCAAATGACGCAAGATGTAGACGCCATGGGTTTGCTTATTCATATTCAAATATAAAATCGTGCAATGGATTAAAATTATATAAATACAAGTAATAAGGAATCATTCTTTGAAATCTATAAGGTGATAATTTCGGTCAGGCTTGGTTTGATCAAGCCCCCACCAGAATTATCACCCCATAATACTCAAAGAATGATTCCTTATTCCTTAAAACAATGCTTTTTTGAGACGCATATCATTAGAAAATGTAGTTAAATCATACTTGAAAATTACAAAAAATGCAATCCGATTGGCACGTGTTTTTTTAGTAAGTTTATGAAGCAAAGTTTTTTTTTATCCAATTTTTTTTTTCAATTACACACAATGATCACATTGAATAGAGAGATTACAAAAAAAAAATTGTGTAAATCTGAAGAGATTGTTCGTGTACTTTTTGCACCTAAAGATAGATATTTTCCTTACATTTTTTTTACGATTTGATTTAAAATTAATAAATTTATGTATCTGAGAATATCGATAAAGTTAACCCCAATTAAACATCTACGTAAGGTAAGCATGATAATTTAAAACTAACAAAACAATGAAAGCAAAAGTTAATTCTATACAAAGAATGGCGATTATTTATGATCAAAAATTAGAACCATGTCATATACATGTGTTGCTAGAACAAAATATACCTAACTACATTAATTTTCATCACTCATCGATAATAGATTAAGCTAATTTTAAAACGACGTTATGTTTTCTAATGGTAGAAATTAAAGTGCATTTACCTCTATATTCGTAAATACTTTAACCGTTTCATTTTATTCCCACTTAAAAACAAAAGCAATTACAAATGCTCTATATCTATGTGGCAATTTATTGAGTGCGGGTCAACCGATATATTTAAACAAAATTATCGAGGTCTTTAAAAGGAGGTTTTTACCTTCTTTTAATGCCTTTAAGAGAAAAATCACCAGGGTAAAGTTCCGAATTAAAACTATACTGATGATCAGTATCATGTTTGTCTGAAATCGGAATTCCATTTCGCTATTGTTGGTTTTTTTTTTTAGGAATTAAACTGACATATATATGTATTATATACATATATATGGTGCATGGTTTATATGAAACACAGGACGTTTAAGTAGTTATTGAGATTTTGAATTAGGAGTTTCTACACAACGATTTTGCAAGATTTTAGGTATCCGGAAAGTGCATTTAATCCTTACGTTAAAAGGTCAACATCGATAAATGCAAACATCATTCGTACACAGATTTTATAAAACAAATCAAGATTTTTTAATTTCAATTCTATTGATCCAAAAAAAATATTGATAAAAAAATATTCTCTGTACAATTTAAGCAATGACTACGGAAAGGAAATCAATATGATGTTATTGAAAATAGAAATTATGTTCATTCATAGTGGTAAGATATTTCTTTGCCGATATATTGATAAAGATAGAAAGAAGTCATTTATTGATACTCTTTCAGGTTTAATACGGGTTAGACTTTTAAGCCACGATCAGTGCCTAGAATTGAATGCAAAGTCAATTTTCAGTAAATTTGCTAGTAGAAATCTTCAATTTGTAAATCATTTTCAATTTCATTAGACGAACTCTAAAGAAACCCAGTACTTAACCATAGACAACAGAAATTAAAAAAAAAGTTTGAAAGCAACGTTTGCTAGTAAAACTTTTGGGTTGTTTGTGCTTTGAAACATACTATACCTACAACTACTTAAACGCAACTGTGTTCTGTGCTAAACGAAAGACAAATGCTGTTTTGTTTTAAATCATTTTAAACGAACCCATTATCTTTTTTATTTGAAAAAAAAAAGTTTAACAGTTTCCTTAAATTGAATATATATCCAATATAGACCACATTTGCTGTGTATAAATGTAAACAAAATTTTTTGACAATTTCAGAAATGATCAAATCTCCTGATAAGTCTATAATGCAGTAGGCTGTTCTCTATTGATTTTTCTAACACTCAACATGATGCTCATTTCAACAAGCTAAAATAGAAAGAGTTTTGATGAAGATTTGATTAAAAAAATCAATACTGATGGAGCAAATATCAACACAGTCGTAAGGAACGTTTGACGGTGCAAGGTCAGTTGATCATTATTTAATATCAGTTCTCACTGCTATTTATAATGCTACGACCTCGATCTCTCTAGTTATAAACGTGATTTAAACTGATTGATTGTCCTAACGTATGCTTTAATGTTAGAAGTATTTCCAATTAAAATAATTTTTCAATCTTCAAAAAATTTTTATCATGCAAATAAAATTGATGTTGATGTCGTGTAGTGAATGTATTATGTGGCTTAAGATTATAATGTTTACAGAGAATGATTGAGGTTTACCAAAAGGCGATGTAAAACATGTGATAAAAAGAATCTACTCAATAAATTTATAAAATGTGTACACATTTTTGACTTCAACGGTTTTCATACACGGCAATAGTATGCGGAAATAATTTTGCATTACATTTTGATTTACACATGTTCATACAATAGAGAGGGATGTGAAACATGTAATGGTAAGCGTGCGTGTGTTATAATTACACGTTGTCCTACACTTTTTTTTTACTTTATCTGTTAAAATTCCATTACGTTTCTAGTGAAAACGTGAATTTCAACGCAGTTTTGTAACATTATTTGACTTAATAAACTCAAAATGAATGGAGAATTTCTTATCAATGTGCTTAAGAAATAAACAGCAATGTTTAAAAGTTCACCGGGATATAAAGTTAATTGGTCACGTGATCAAATCCTGTGAAGCTCGAAGGGCTTCTCAAGAGATTTGATCACGTACCAACTGACTTCATATCCCGGTGAACTTTTTAACATTGCTGTTTATTACTTATATTTACGTTTGAGAACGACAAATCGTTCAGAATTGTTATAATTTAATACCGAGATTTTATGTTTACAATAATCCAAGCGACAAGCTATAATCGTGTGCTATGAATATTGTGACGTCCCGAAAAAGTTCATACCGAATTGAACGTTTTTGCGTTTCTATCGGTTCATATAAGAAAATGTATTTGGAAATATAAATATTTTTAAATGTAGTTTAAAAATCTATTTAATGCATCAAAAAAGTATATTAACTCTTTAATTAGATTATTTTTGTTGCAAAAGCTACACTTTCTTCTCACGTTTAAACGGCAATTTACAAGTTTATAGAACGCATATAAACATTGTCTTTACAAAAACTTATGAAGAAATGCGCGACAAATTTAATCGATACCCCAAGTACAAGTGCGCTACTGTAAACGTCTGAAAGATCAACCTCTTCAACATGTGAAAATATTACATGTAAATACAATTTCTAGGAGAACACATACTCAAAACTATTACTGAAATCTTGATTTCAAATTCATAGGTTATGTGCCAAAAACCCAGATTCTTACTATCAGATAACTTCGTTGTTTTATGCTTTGTTGTTTCAGATGTTTTCAAGTTTCCCATACCGTATCCTTGCATTGACAATCGAGAGTAAGTTATACAACAGCCTTGAAATGAACTTTTTTAAATGATGATAATTGTTTTGAAATGCCAATCATTACATTAAATTCTTGTCACATTTCTACCTTTAAAAAATATGACAAATTAAAATATGATATAATTCATTATTTAAAAAGAAAAACTACAGTATTGTATTTATAAATGAAGAAGTTATTCCTACGTTTCAGTATCATTTGTGCGAGAAGATATCTAGATTTTACATAATACATTGTAACTACAAAGAAGCAACCGATTTATGATATAATTCATTATTAGAAAAAACCCTACAGTATTGTTACTATTTATGAAGAAGTTCTTACGTTTCAGTATCATTTGTACAAGGCGCTAGCTATGTTTTACATAATAACTACAAAGCAGCAACCAATCCATACAGCACCATGAGTGGAGGCAATTCCTTCTGTAAATCACAGTGTGACATTGACGATCTATGTAACGGATATTCCATTGACCTTTCTAAAAATGGCTGCTATCTCAGTAGTTGTGCTACTTATACCGATGTTCCATCTTGTTCGTCGTGCTACTTTGCAAGTAAAAGTCCTATAACTAGCCCAGACGTGTGTATGCCGCCTTCAACAGCAACGGCTACAACAACGACGAATACGACAATAACGACGCCAATGACAACAAAGACGCCTACATCAATGACAACTATGACGCCTACAGCAACAACGCCAACAACAACTCCTACGACAACAACGGCACTTTTGAATATGACAACGCCTATGACAACAACAACGTCTTTGATAACAAGGACGCCTACGAGAACAACATTGCCTGCGACAATACCGACAACTATAACAACTATGACGTCTACTGCAACGAATGACGTCACACAGATTGTAATGAACACCACATCATGTGTCTGCATCTGCAGGGAGGTAAACCAAACGGTGGAAGAAAGAACAGAAAACAGAAGAAGGGAATTAATCGTAAACCAGAAAGGGCTCACATCAACCACCAGGAAACGCACTTCCGCCCCAGATATTCGTGTGACGTCGAAAGTGATAGTTACTGTGGTGGCTATTATTGGCTTGGTTGTGTATGGATTGGTTTTTTTTCTTGGAGATATCATTTCTGTATTTAATTTTATTTATACAGAAATTCTGAACAAAAAAGCAACTGTTGAACCTGTTTGATATATTTTGTTCGTCGCAAATATGATATTATTCCGTAATTTTGAGTCGATTTCTCTAATCAATGCTAATATTTGAATAAAAAACGATCTCAGTATCAACGCCGATATGACCCAAACAAAATTCAAGATTTGAAATTCAACATTTTAAATAAGATGTTTGAGATTCGTGAGTCAAAATTCAATATTTAGTAACAAATTGTTTATGAACACCTTTATCACAGGGACACCATACTGTAATAAACATCCGGAAATGACGTTATCCACAGAAAAAAAATGTGTTTATCTTTTGTTATATTACCTTCTGTATGATACCATACAAGATAGATAATTTTAAAAATTAATAACGAAAACGTGGATTGGCGAGCCTAGGTAAAACTTCTCACCATTTGTAATTCTGTTACTTTTTAACCAGGGTTTATTTTTTCCTTAATACGTTTGAACCCGATTTTGTAAACATGTTGTTAATTAGGAGAGAACAGTTTTTAAAATCTGTTTTAATCCAAAAATAAAATCATCAGGTGGGTCTTAGCAATGAATCTAATTGGACAATAAGCTAATTGTTGAGGTTTTATCACATCAGATCTGAGTTATTTGAGCGGGTTTTTTTTTTTACCGTTTCTTATTTATTTATTTTTTTAGTTATCTATTTGTTTACCCCTTTACTCTTGCAAAGGGTTAATTCTCCCTAGTATTATACATGTATTTGACAGAACAAAGTTTATAATATATATTCGTTCTTCTTTATACAATTATTGAAAATGTGCTAAAAATTCGTCCTGACAACGAGAGCGAAAGAATGATATTTAACAGGTCGCAAATAGTTCATTGACTGTACATATATATGGTATTCAATTATTGTTTTTTCTAAATTCAATATTCAAATATTCATCTTTTGAAGAACATGTCTTACTAGAAGAGTCTATCTTTTGTTATTGTTTTCAAAGTTAAACAGTTTGTTTTATATCAATTCAATGTTAGAGTTGATAAAGTCTGATACTATTCGATTGATGTTATTATTCGTTATACATATCTCTCTCTCTCTTTCTCTCTCTCTCTCTCTCATTGCCTCCAGAAACAAAATTAAAAAATGAAATATGAATTTGATAATAATAATAATAATAATAATAAACAAATATTGCTCTAAGGTCAAACACCGAACAAAGTGAACATTGCCATTGATTTAATTGTGTTAATGAGAAATATACCTACGGAAAGTAAACAATAAAAAATATAACTGAGCCAAGCGACCAAGATTTAAACAATGAATCATCTACGTTATGCCAACCAACCACCTTCTGTGTGATTGAAGAAAAACATTAATAAAACAAATCAATATAAAGTTTGTATGTAGTCCACAGCCAAGGCTAGTTGATAAATCAAACAGAAACATGTCAAGTAGACAACACACTAATTAGCAAAATTGTATACCACAAAAGGGTCTAATTTACTAACTAAAGAATTTTTGCCAGTTTTAAGATGTTGACTTTTTATTTGTTATTCGTTATCATAATTATTTCAAGAAACCTCAAAACAGTGAGCCTGATTACCCCCCCACCACCACCACCACCACCACCCCCCACTGATCCTTACACTAGTCAGGGTATGATAGGGGGTCATCTTCACACGACATTTACTTCTGGCAAATTAGGGAAAAGCTCTAGGGAAACATTCTTCACAAGATAGGGAAAAAATAGTTCATACTTGTTTTCTGTCTTCTACTTTTTAGTATAAAAAAAAGAAACGTATGTTTTGACTTTAACTTTATAGCATTCTGATTTAAATTAATCAATTTTTCAATGCATCCAAAAATTATCTGTCGGTTCCGTATCAACATTTTTGATATAATGTTCCCATCATTTTGGTTCGAATATTACAGAGAGTTAATTTACTTCTTTGCAATATTTTTAAACCTACATAAAAATAGCTCATGAATTACCAGTGTTATTTAATCGGTGAATTTCTTTTTTAACATGTTTCTTATAGAACAAATATTGTGTTAAAAAGCGATCAAAACCATGCACAATGTAGGTAAAAGCATACGGTCATTATCTGCCAAAAAGTGGCGATCGTTTATGATCCACAACTGCCGTGTGTTTTTTTGCATTTATCACCAAATTGTGATAAATGCTTTTAATTCCTGTGCAAGCGCGACAACTCTGCATCATTGTTCAATTCAAACATCCCTGAGACTATGATCGTGGCATATACACATTGTTTCATACGACTAAGCCTCTAATAGATACTGATTTATCAGACGACGGTTACAAGGCAGACGAGCAGCTTAAAAAATTTCACCCACCCAACCTTCCCATTTCACATATATAAGGGACAGATACTTGCTGCTTTCTTGTTGTGTTTTCAGTAACTGTTGCATTTGGAGTAAACTGTGTACCTTGGCAATCTGCGTCGACATGTGTGGACTGGACTTGAGCACACCTGTTTGGATAAATTCGGACTGGACTTGATAGCACCCTGTGTTGGAGAAAAGTGAACCGGACTTGGAACCATAAGGTCTCCAATTATCGGTAGTGACTATTCCTGGATGTGGGCCAAAGTTGGTCAGTGTGCAATTTGCTGTGTGTTTGACGCTGAGTTTATAGTGTATATTGATGGACAATAAGGTAACACAGTTCTCTGTGTAGTGGGTGGTTTTGCTTTAACTAAGGCAATATTGCCAATTGGTTGGCTTTTTGTTTGTGTCGTACAGGCACTTGGGCACAAGCAAGTAGTTTGTGTAATATTTGATATGAATATTAATTTTTCGTGAGATTATGGTAAATTCATACTGTCACAATCTGGGTTGGGGGCGGCGGAATCCGGGGATTACCACGAAGGAGGATTTCTCTAGTATCTGTCTCAAAACTCTGGGGGGGGGGGGGTATCCATCCTCAGTGCTGGGGAGGATTCAGGGGTCACTTCATTGGTACATGAAGGACCGGCTTGACCCTTGGTGCCAAAGGCAAGCTTGGGGGGCCTACCCCTGTGGGGTGTGTTATCACCAGGTGGGTTATACAAGGGGAGGCAAGTAAGAGTTAAGGCCCGAGTCAGAACTTGATTTCCTCCTTGGGTTGTGGCAGTCACTCAGGTGGGCACCCAGAGGACTGTTCCCACAACCGTTGCCTGTGGGGCTACTATCGCGCCAGTGACCAGGGGAGGTCACCCCTGTAGGTGGGTAGTGTTCCTTGGGTTCCGCCGGTATGGGCTTACTTTGTATAAGTAGATTGTGACAAAACTCGCTACTAAATGTTATTACAGTCTTATTATCGAAAATAAATTCTAATGCTTATTTGCTTGCTGTTAATTCTAATATTCGGTGAATCTGGTATTAAAGAAGAAAAAAACATTTTTTTTTAATCTGTATTAGTTCTTAATGATAAATTGATGATACTGATACGATCATTTTTTAAAGACATTGTGAACAATGGTCTGACTCGTATCAATAATCTGTGTTATGAACATGTATAATATATCTACATGAACCTGCAGCGTATGTTTGAAACCATGTATTAATAAAACCAAAAAATCAATGAGCATTTGTGGTCAGCTAAGTTTGAAAGAAACCAAGCATTAAATTAAAGAGATACACTTAACTATACTTGTGATTGAATGAATTGCATAGTTCCTTAGTACAGGAAAATTTGAGCACTTTAAATGGTGTCGATATATCTTTGCAAATCAATGAAATAATCTCTTTATATGAACAAATCCATTTCAAAACGATTGGATAATTCAGATCTACCTGTGTAGCAGTAGTGTAGCTGTGAATATGAATTAAAAAGGCAGAAATATATTTATGTTTAATAGCTTTTTTCAAGTTATCGTATCGCCCAGTATATAGAAAAAAAATGATAATGATAAACAGATGTCCCGCTGGGAATCGATCGCCGAATCTGAAATAGAATGCCCTACTTTATGAATATAATCTTTTCAATTGAAGGTCTGTTTCCTTCTCAGCTTGAAGTGCTTTATTGAAACTAGCATCCCAGCACCTCAATGTACTTATCTTAAAGTAGTGTTCAAATACGTTACAAACTGAAAAGATGTGTTGAAGTTTGCAATTTTACAAAACGGGGATATAAAACAAATACTGTACTAGCTCTGAAAATAGTAGTACAGACCTAACTAGAATTATTGCTTCTATAGCCCTTATCACTTATGATGTTTTTTGAAAATCTTTAGCAAACCCCCTTATAGATTAAGACATTTCAGTTTTGTTTACGACCATTTAGTGTCTCCTCCTTTCTTTCAGCGTCTGGTTGTATTTTTGCAAATGCACACACAGAGAGACGTGTAAAGAAATTTTAACCCTTGTAGTGCCATTCATAGTAATTATTAACAGCAACAAAAAGCTCGTCACATAGAGATCTATGTTTCTATAAAGACGAAAAACCAAACTCTGTGGGGTGATTAACCTATATTTGTACATGTGTTTAAACATTTTGCATCTTACGATTCGTACAACTGGCAAATATACCAAAATATCATTTTTATCATTTTATTGAGCGTTTCCGTTTCCGGTCCCGAGACATAAAACCTTGTCTTTTCGAGATCTCAAAAAACGATACTGACATGAACAGCCAAACTTATGTGGATGATAGACCTATGTATGTGCATGTATTTATGATTTTGTTTTATCTGCCGTTACTTCCGTTCGCAAAGGAAGTATTCATATTTTTTTTCTAAATTTTCTTTCTTTCATGAAGCATGGGCGTAATAAAATTAAGTGATAATATAGTTAGTTCTGTCTTTCTTTTTTCTTCTCTCTCTCTCTCTCTCTCTCTCTCTCTCTCTCTCTCTCTCTCTCTCTCTCTCTCTCTCTCTCTCTCTCTCTCTGCTTAAAAGTTTAACACCAAAAGTCAACCCAGTGAATCAGCAATTCTTTCAATTCTATTTTTGAGAAATAGGCAGTCTAAAAGGGTTCACCTCTAAAAGTAATCATTAAAAGCATGAATCGGAGTCAATCGACCAAGTTTTAAACGATGTTTGGTCTACATTAAATAAAACCGTCTGACCATTTGTAGACCACGCATCGTCTAAAATGAAGATTGCAAACATGTTTAAATCTATGTGAACTTTTTTCAAGATCCCACAATGGTTATCGCACGCGCTTAACATTTGACGGTTGCAATATTGTAAACCTAATACCATCATAATAATAATGATTCTGAACAATTTGTCTTTTTTCATACGTAAATATAGGAAATAAACAGCAATGTTAACAAGTTCACCAGGATATAAACACTTGGTTGGTACGTGATTAAATCTTCTAAGAAGCCCCTCGGGCTACACAAGATTTCATTATGTGACAAACCAACTTCATATCCAAATAAACGTTTTAAATTTATCTTCATTTTTTTAATTATATTCTCACATGCTTTTACGAGTTTAAATTTAAAATTAATATTCATTTTGGTTGTAAACTTCGTCAAAATAAAATGGTGATTTGAGAGTAAAAGATGTGAATGAAGTAGTTCCTGGCATAGTAGTTAATGATGTCTTTGTAGTATAGCTTGTTATATTAAATACAAAAGTAAGTCTTTATGATAAACTGGGCTCATCTTACAAACACGCTTTTAGAAAATAATTCTTAATTGTCTTTCTTTTTATTTTCCTGGTTTTTTTTAATGGAACTTAAAGAGTTCATATTCTAAAGACATTTTTTTTTCATAAAGCAAATAGTGTCGTACATAAGTCCTATAAAAACTATTCATATTTTATATACGTTTTGTATATTAATTTCATAATATAAATTTGAAAAAAAAATTATCCGAAGTGAATTATTACATCCAAAACAATTTTCATTCGCCGAATGCAAATTGTTTCGGAGTATATTTCCCTTTCTTTTTTGCATTTGGAATCTGCAACGTTTAATTTTTTTATGAATACGCGTAGGCTGTTTGAATATTGTAATATTAAACGAAAGGTTTAAATTTACGTCATCAATTTGACATGTTATTATGAAGATATATTTACATCTACCAACTATGATTCCCTCTATTTCCTATGGAAACTTACAGCTAATTAATAGCTCTTTAGAAAAAGCCAGACTGAAATCGACACGCCCGTTTATCGATTGGTCGAAATCTACAGTGGCTGAAATTGACAAGAAACACACCCTTTTTATCGATTGGTCCACACCTACAGCGACCTATGAAAAAGCACGGACTGCTCGAAATAATCATAATGATGTCAGACTCAAAGTCTCACAGGATACGATTTCGCTGTTTCTTTCAGCTAACGTACTTAATTACATTAACAGTAATTTAGTGCATTTTACTTACTTTTTATAATCAATTCATCAATTAGATAAAATAAAGATGTTAACATAAACAATAAAATGCGTTCTTTGATGAGTCATGCGGGTTATGAAGGTAGCGATCATCGCTAACGGGGGTAATGTATTTTTTCTGCATTGTCACTACCTTCATATCCCGAATAAATCACCAAAAGAAGCATTTTATTGTTTAAATAAAAATAAATCATATAAATCCGTTTATAAAAATGAATATTTGCTACAAAATTTCTGTATTGACTGCACTATATTTCCATTTTCGAAAGTAAACGTAGTATCATAATAAAGTCCCAGAGATGTTCAACTTTTCCATACATGTATGTTCGTGCGTTCATCGTGAGTTCATCTTGCACTTACAGTGGATTCACTTACCATCTCCATTTCGTGCTCATTGTTCTCAAAGTGCTCACTGTTAGCGCTCACTGTGTGTTCACTGTGCTCCGCTACGTTCGTGCCCACCGTTCACAAATCGCTTACTGTGCTTTCACTGTGCGTTCATATTGCGCTCAGCGTACGTTTAGCTTTTACTTTTCGTTCAGTCCGTTTTCATTTATATTCATTCGGAACTTAAAAGTAAAAGGATCGGTGTTTGCGAGTCACAGCAAAATGAGAAATGAACGCTGAGTAAAGGTTGAATGACACTTACACATCAACAACATCATTTTAATCAAAATATAGTCCTAATTATTGAAAGTACACATTCTTGAGCAAGTCCGTAGTAACAAAAAAAGTGTTGATGTCCAACCAAAAATGTACCGTTGCCTGAAAATAAAATGAATAGATCAAATGCAGAAATGTAAGCTTACTATTTATCCTTATGAATTTATAGATAAACAAAAAATCCAAATGATTTATCAATAAATGCGATGTTTTTAATCATTTATAAAGTAATCATGATTTCACAAATCATGTTTACTTACCATTTATAGCCGAACAAATCATGCAGCAAATTACTGATAAACTTACTGACATGTATTTATCATATGGTAGGGGGGAATGATGTAAATGTTTGCTTAAGCAATAGATCAAAGTTCAATATCTGCTTTATTCGCTATAATGGATATATCTAACGAAAACAAAAATATAATGCTGATGCTTACCTGTTTGTTTACCTAGTCGTTTACCTACTTTGGTACTCCGCGTACAATGTAATATTTCCGATTTACAGGTAATTAAGTTAATTTTGTTCTAAAAATATTCGGTTTTATGTATTGATTAGAAATTGTCATTATTACAATTTTCGATGACTCGTTTATAAAAGTATCATCGTCTACATTTCTGTCTTTTTTGTACACTTATCCCTACATGTAAATATAAATGTTAAGTTAAAGAAAAGGACAGGATAGAATTTTTTTTTGCAGAACAGGATGCAGGATACTGTAGTCTATTTGTTTTTTTTTTTTCCTGATTACCAACGAAATACAATATAAGCATAACTCCCGGGGCACTTCGAATAAATCGTTCATCTTGCGTACACAAAGCGTTCACATCGTTCGCCGTGCGTTCACCGTTCACTTTGCGCTCCATTTGCGCTCTGCGCTCCATAAGTGCTCACTAAATGCAGCGTGCGCTCACAGTTTGTTCAGAATACGCTCACCATTCGCTCAGCATGCGTTCATCGTTTACTCACCGTTCAAGTAGAACGTTTCAGGGACTGTTATATGGCTATTTCACGTCTGTTTCCTATCAATCAATGACTTAGAGCATATAAAGTGGCTTTAGGGACGATACACAAATACTTCATACAAAAATAACAAAATGAGTGAACATAATCTATTAGCCATAAATGTGTTGTTTTTTTACTGGATGTCGGCAGTCCTATGACACACTTAGGTTGTGGACACAAAATTGCGTTATGAAAATTTGCAGTCCTGGTGTGTTATAGAACCGACAACATCTAAATATATGCATTTAGTGCTAAAACTATTAGTGAATTAAAATATGAAAAATAGTAAAAAAAAACTTATTCTTGTGTTTTCGAACTTTTGATCAACATGTTGTGTATTTTAGCATTTTATGTATATATTTCTAATCTAGCTTGTTTATTTTCACTCTATGATTAAAGGTACAGAAATCTTATTACTCAAAATATAACAAATAAGAAATAAACCCCAAGAAAACTGTTTGTTCTAAAACGGTTTAAAAACTTTCTTATATTCGGCATTGAAGGGTTGACTAATGAAAACCATATTCTTTTTTAGGAATTCATGTTTAATAGCGCTCTATGATCTTATAAAGCCCTCCATAACTGTGGACTTAAATTTACCTTTTGTTTGTTTAGGGCATCCAAAGCTACTTATCAAACAAACATTATTTTCAGGGCTTTAGCGGTGTGTTTGCTAATTAACAATAATTAGAAAAAAGTGACACATAGGGAAAAAAATCAATTAAGTTGCATCTTATCCTATTTAAGCCTTCTCGAACGAACAATGTGGTTATATGAATATGTGCAACTGTGTGCTTAACTATTTCACAATAAACTATACACGGTATACGGTTCTCACCAGGATATTGATATTAATGCTAGGAACTTTTACCTCAATAAATTGTTCTACGGTATGTAACATTTTTGTAAAACGTATTTCTTATGATCATTAGAACTCAAATGTAACTTAAATCAAAGGTTTCTTTCTATAAAATCTTTAATAACCCTATCAAAAACACGATAAGGGCAGTAACTATTTTTATGAAGGAGCTAATGGTTATACTTTTAAATGTCTAAAGATGTCTCCCTATATCTATTTAAAAGGTTGTTTTTTTTTTTCTTTTACCACCCTAAACCATAGAGACATTAAAACGTGCTTAAATAGCAGATATTCAAATTGCAATGACCTTCGACATTTAAGTCATTTTGTACGTCCGGTGTAGATGCTCCCATCCATAGTTGTCTTAGGTCTCTATGATGAATAGTGAAAATTTTGGAAGTAAATTTAAGGAAATAGCAATTAATAATTTTAGGGGCTATAACTGTGTGATATCAATTCTAAACAAAGAAACTAAAATGGATAGATTTTTTTCTATCCATTTTATTTTCTAAATTTAACTTCTATGAGTTTTTAAAGTTTTGTGTATATTTATGTGGTCATTTGCAAAGCCTGTCTCCCCTACAGAACTACATTACCAGTTATCTTAATAGCACAACTTAATTAACAGCAACCCAAGTAAGCAAACTAATTCGTTCGCGTTATCTTTCAGCACTTCTAAACAGACCATCTGCTGTGTCGGACGTGATTTTTTTGTCTCGGGCTTATGATCTTTAATCCAAAGATGTAGTTGCCACGTTCCGATCTGATGTTATATATATTATTATTTTTTAGTTTAATGCTAGGTTAGTAGATGGTTCGGGTTGTCCCGAAAACTTGACAATATTTTACTTTTTACTTTATTATTCGTGTCGTTGGTTATTTTTAGTGCACTTATATATCTATATATATATATATATATATATATATATATATATATATATATATATATATATATATATAAAGTCTAAAAAAAATCATAGTCTACTAAGGTAACTTCTTAATTCAATGTTTTGGTGTTTCAGATGCATTCAAGGTTTTCATACATTGTCCTTGTATGGACAATTGAAGGTAAGTTAAATGAAAAAAACAATTTGGTTGTATCAATACTTTTTGATAATATTGAATTCACATATTTAAGATATTGTTAAGAAATGACATCGTCGGAAGATGAAGACAAGTCTCCAATTCGCTTCATGATCAGTTTTCTCTTTTGTATTTATTAATGCGCTAACATTTTTTTTTTGGAGAGGGTATATTTTAAATGTGTGAGTAAGTAGAATAACCGTAAGCCATATTATTTCATCCAAAATTTTTTCATTACTTTATGTTAAACTTATTTCACATTTCGAAACAAGTTAAACAACTTGAAGTCAACCTCATTGGATGACAAGAACGACGCGTTTATACATTGCTATATCTTATATAAGAAACAATTATCACTTTGTTACAGTGTCATCTGTATGAGGAGCTATCTACATTTTACATTATAACTACAAAGAAGCAACCGATATATGATAAAATTCATTATTAGAAATAAAAACCTTATAGTATTGCATCTATTTGTGAACAAGTTACTCTTACGTTTCAGTATCATTAGTACGAGGCGCTAGCTACGTTTTACATAATAACTACAAAACAGCAACCAATCCTTACAGCACCATGAGTGGAGGAAATAGTTTCTGTAAATCACAGTGTGACAGTGATGATCTGTGTAATGGATATTCCGTTGACCTTTCTAAAAATGGCTGCTATCTCAGTAGTTGTGCTAGCTATACCGCTGTCCCATCATGCTCCTCGTGTTATTTTGCAAGCAAAAGTCCAATTACTAGCCCCGACTTGTGTACGGCGACAACAACAACAACGACAACGACTACAACGACAACAACGACGCCCACAACAACGACGTCTACGACAACAACGACATTGACGCCAACAACTAATGACGTCACGCATATTGTAATCAACACCACATCATGTATCTGTGTCTGCACAGAAGTAAATCAAACTTTGGAAGAAGCAATAGAAAACAGAAGACGGGAACTTACCGTGAACCAACAAGGACTTTCGTCAACCACAAGGAAGCACACTTCTGCCCCAGATATTCGTGTGACGTCGAAAGTTATTGGTTCAATGGCTATAATTATCTTGATAGTGGTTGGTTTATTTTTCTTTCTAGGGGATATCATTTCTGTATCTTATTTTATTTTTACAAAAATTGTAAACAACAAGACATCTGTTAAACCTTTGTAATGTTAAATATCATATTCATATGTACGTTTTAGTGAAATAAAATTTCTACAATACATAATCTGTTTGAATAGTAACTTATATCAGTTATTTTATTTAAACACGCTTAAAACAATGTGCACAGGGAATGAAAATAACTAGGTTGTGTGCGTTAGTTCATTATAAGCGAGTTTACTGTACTAGCCATTTCTTAATGTATATTTTCGTTTTTATTTTCGTCCGTGAAACTTGAACTAATTAGTGGTTTTAAAAAAAATCACTATAAATGTACCTGAATACTAAATCATTGATATGAGTATTTTTCTTCTTGTAACACCGAGCTGTAATGCTTGTCCGTACTTCGTGTTACCTAAAGAACAAGTGCTTTGGTCTTTAATTATATTATAACAGTGATTTTTGTTTTTAATAACAGAATTATAAAGAAAATTTGTTTAAACATTGTGTGCTGTGCTCATTAAGTGAAATTTAACACTTTGAAAATAAAAAATAGCAATTAGTAATGCATTTATTTTATTTTGTTATACTTTCATGTTAAATACTCAAATCTGATTGGTTAAGACGCAGTTAATAATATTTACTATTACCCTCAGCGTTAGCAACGCACTTGGCAACGGGTAACATTTAAAAATGTTACATGCGCGAAAATTATGCGCGTACGGTTAGCTGTAGAATTCACGTTATTCCTATATATAAAAGCAGTAAAATTTTCTTAAAAATTTTAAAAAAAAATTCAGTATAACAAAATAAATAGTGCCTGTTTAGGAGGATAACAGTTGAAATTGACACCCCTCGAAAACCATTGTCAACCTCCGCTTCGCGTTGGTTGACAATGGTTTTCGAGGGGTGTCAATTTCAACTGTTACCCTCCCAAACAGGCACTATTTATATAATGGTTCATGCAAAAATACGTAACTAACTTTAGCATATCTTATACCTAAGGATTTTTTTTGTAAACAAACACATTTTTTCTTCAATATGTACCAAATCAATAGTACTACAAATAGAAAAATAATTCATAAATACTCAGTCACAAAAAAAAATGAATTGTTTCATCGATGTCATAATAGAAATATAATAGGATGATGCTGATCTAATTTTTACATCAGGACTGATTAAACCAAAATGTTTTGTATTTGCAACCAGTTTTTTGAACAAGAAATATCGAACACGTGCACAATTATATCAACAATAACATATGTGAAGATGGTTCTGGAGCAACTGTGTTTTCTATATTTTCTACTATTGAATATGAAACTGTTCATTTTTTCATGTTTTAAAGTAATGGTGGGAATTTACCCATACAGTTGGCGCCATAGAGACACAGAAAATTAATGACACCGTTAAACTTTTGGCTTTTTGTGCCTTGTATTGATATCAACAATTTTTAGGAACTGTGAGAACGGAGGCAGATATTGGGTTTTATCAAGTTTTATCAAATGCATATCCCGATAAACTGTATTGCAAACATTTTTCTTAACATTATAATTTTGTTTTTCTAATTATTATTTATACATGTTTATGTTTCAACAACTCTCTCTCTCCTCTCTCTCTCTCTCTCTCTCTCTCTCTCTCTCTCCACTGTCCAGAAACAAGAACAAATGAAAGAATTAGTTTCTGTATCCTCATTGGTCTTTCATCGATAAAAGCAAACAGTGACTGTGCAGTTTATTTAATTATATCAATAAGAATAAACAGACTAAGAATACTCATATCAAAATCAATCGATCAAGTTAAAACCCTGTAAAAATCTACTTTAAGTAAACCGGGCTACCTTCTCTATATTTGCTAATTTTATCTAAAACTAACAAAACGATATTAAGTGTTTGAATTGTGTTTGTTAAGCAAGCAAACATACATATTAATATTTCGGCAATTAAGACCTTGGTATAAATATAAAAGGATAATGAAAAGAGGTCGACACGCCAAGTAATCGAATTATTGGCCACATTAAGGTACCGAACTTATTGATTTTTGACTGTCCGATATCTAAATGAGATGTACTTGTATAATTTAAGAAAATGTTAAACAACAAACCTGAAATAAACATATTTTTGTGTAATCACGATGTTTTGGGGTTTTTAACCGATTGAGTGTCAATTAATGAGCTTAATCGGCTTTTAACTTTTGGAATATCTTAAACTTATAGTGATATTACGTTTCAAAGATACATAAACAATAGCTTTTAAATTTATATTAATAACTATCAACCAATACATTGCTCCTCTCATTTGAAAAACATGATGCATGTGCGATGTAAAATATGGATCCTGTCTCAAAACCCACTTATTGTAATGTTTGATCAATTATGTATATCGCATTACATATAAGTTTTGGAAATGTTACATCTCGATGTGGGCTTTCATTTGAAATTGATGTGAAATTATTGTATTAGGTTTGTTGCGATTTGCTGTATTAGAATATCATACAAAATGTTTTTCCTTATAGCAATGCTTTTGCAAAGAAAATATTGCTTGATGATATGAGCTTAGATAGTGATTATCATAATCATACTATAAACACACTTTATTATACAGTTGCATATTTATTGTTTACATTTTCATATTCATATTAATACCAATTAAGTAATTAAAAAATAATATTTGTATTGAATGCATCTTGGCTAAGTAAAGGGATTCAAAATCATAGAAATCATTTTTTTTTCATAGTCGCAATATATTTTTTATACATTTTAATAAATAGAGAATTACGTCAATTATTTATGAATAAATTCTCAAAATATTAATAATTAGGATTTCACTTTAGTTTTTTAGTTTGTTTGTTTGTTTTGTTGTTGTTTTTTTTTTTTGGGGGGGGGATGTGTCACGATCCGTGCCTTTAAGTTTTTAATATTTAACTTTGCCAGACATTAATCAGTTGTTGATTACAGAAAAGGAACTAGTATCTAAAAAAAAGTTGCGATTATCATAGAACAGAAAGAAATTAATTTTTACACGCAACATCAGCTAGATAGCGTAATTTTCTATATTGATGAATACCCAAAATCTACATCTACATAAAAAACACTATTTTGTGAGTCTTTCTGAATTACATTTTTTTGTGTTTCTAATATCATTGAATTTATATAGCGCTAAATACAGCAAAACTTACTCTACAACGTATTTCCTAAAATATGTGTATGGACAATGATAAAAACAACTAGTAACCACCTCAAAAATCCATAAATCGAAATACGAATTTAAAGCTGAGCAACATGGACCTATAAAAAGATAAAGGTATGATCAGGTGGATAGGAGGAGTAAGCATCCCCTGCCGACCGGCCGCACCCGCCGTGTGCTCATTATCAAATCATGAAAAACGGAAGAAACCGTGGTCAGTCCGGTGTATGAGTAATGGTCTAACAAGTATGAAAAACGCCAGTCAGCATGTGCCCTTATGAAACATTGTACTTGCTGACAAGGTCATTGTATCGACCATAGTACTTGCTTAAATATGAGTTTAATTGAGGTTCTTGAAATTCTTGTTCCAAAACTTGTTTGTAAGTAGCATGCCTCATTAAACAAATTGTTTTTGTATAGAGCATGCTTTTGCATAACAAATAATCTGAAAGACACAAAATCCTCAAGCAGATGGTGATGATATATTGCTACACAAGTAAGGGAAGTTCAGGATGGAAAAATTTTAATCATCACGTTTATCATAAAGTCTTTTTGTTAAATTACCATGTTTGTTGTTAGGTTATAATGTGCAATTAAACCACATGATTGATATAGAATACAAACAAACATAAAATATAATTGAATATAGTTTAAACAACGATAAAAATTGAATTTTTGGTTGAACATTTAAAACCTGAACAGATTACAATAAATCAGTAACAATTTTCTTTATAATAAGTTAATTTAGACATATGGACTTAAGTGTCTTTAAAAACAGCACGAATGATATTATGGGTCTTAAATCCACCGAGAGACCGTTCCACAGTGCTTCATCAGTGGCGTCAACAACCTGTCCTCTTATTGTTTTGAGGTTGAACTAGATATCTTGAGTTCTCTGAACGTAGTGTTCGCACAAGAAGATGCAAATTTGCAAGCCCTGTGCGAATGATGTTGAGATCCTGAGAAGCTCCTTAAAAGCAGGCATAGGTAAATTACACTGAATTCGGATTTCCAGTAGCCGCCAATAAAGAAACAAAAGCTCAGGGGTTAAATTATCGTGCAATTTTGTCCTTGTAATACATCTGGCCGCTGTATTTTGAATTATTTGCAGTCTTGATTAAGTGCTGGAGCTCAACCCTTAGAGCATTGCATTTCCGTATTCCAGTCAAGAGATACTCGATGAACACAGTAAAGTAATGCAGGTAAGCGTAATATTACGTAGTTGATAAAAACAGTATATTGAATTCAAACTTATCTGGTTGTCTATATCAAGAGCAAATCGTAAATGTGCTGACAAATTCAGAAAATGAACTGTAAATATGAAATATAAACTTGATTAATGTTTATCCTCTTAAAAGGGATATACGGCAATCCTTTACATTTGAGGATAAGGATGTTAACATTTCTTGAAGTTGCCTGTTTCTGCCCAAAATTGTCGCTAAGAGACAATTAAGCAATAAATATGAGTTTCTACATGTTGTCTCCTATGCAAATTAATTTTCTTACAACCAACACTATCATGAAATGAACTAACTTTGTTATAAATATATAAACTTAAAATCAACAAATAAGACGAATGTTTGAGATGATAATGCAAACTTCAAAGAATAAATGCGATCGCTCAATTTATCTCCAAAAGATTAAATGTTACAACACCTATTTGTGAGAAGAGTAAAGTTGCAGTCATTTATATTTTGCTTTCTGTTTTTTGTATATATGTTGCCTGTGTATTTGTCCAAATGTCTCTTTCTCCCAGTTTTTTTCTCTGGATTTTTGCACATTTTTTCTCAGCTAATCTGTGTAAAAGCAAATCGCATTATTCTACTTTAAATACATAGAGTTTGTTTGTATCAATAGTGTACATCTTAATTTTAAAACTCAGACAAAAAACGTATCGGGAGCAATCTGGATAATGTGTTTACATGGATTTTTTTTACATGGCAAATATTGGAAAGATGGACTTTTTGTCTTTGGAAAACTTATTTTATTGCATGTCAATATTTTTTTATGTTTGTAAATGTTTTCTCTAAACACATTTCATAATAACGAAACTTCACACAAAATGTATTCATTATTTCTCTTTAACACAACTTTTTCTTGGCGATTTCAAGACGGATTGAAACCGTTTCCAAATGAAAAAAAAGCGAAAATAACAAAAGAGCAAAATAAACATACAAACAGTATACAGGTAACAACAATTATATATTATAATCCATCGTGTACTCTCTTATCAAGCGATGGTGAACTGAATCTCATTTACAAACCTATCCTTTTTTTTTAATTTTCATATGGGAACTATCAAATGAGACATTTCTTCTATGTTTAAAGATAGGATCCAAAGGATAAGAGAAGAATTCGTATATTTTCTGTATATAGCAAACAAGTTATGTTATTAGTAAAATTGAATATTTTTTTCTTAAAAGACGATGCCAGTGTTTATGTTTGGGAAATACGATAAAAACTTCAATGTAGCAAAAACGTCAAGCTGCAAAATACAACATAGCTTTCTATTTCGTGTATAATACAAGTATCCAAATTCTGTATTTTAAAAAGAAAAGGAAAAGTCAATTTACAAATAGGGCGTTTGGTATGAGTGCTACAGAATAAACATCCTTAAATGTTTGGTTTAAAGAGATTTAGTTACATAGCTTGGATTTAAAATTGAATGTCTGTAAACAATGTTCGCCTGTTTTTGTTTTATCTTCAGTTTATACATGTATCACTTCAGTTAATAACGTCCTTATTTTGTATCATTTAAATGAATAACGCCCCCCCATTTGTCGTCAAATACCAAACTGTTGTACTGTTACATGGATGGCAAGTGTAATGTAGGATTTTAGTGTTGCGTATAACTAGGCTATAACATTGTTATATTTTTTTCTAAATGATGTTGTCAAAAATGGTTTTAGTGTAGCTTAATGTACAGCTTAATGTAAAGTCATGTAAAAATTGGCATCAATATCAGTCTTTCTAGTCGTTGTAACTGCTGTTTAGTCATTCTGTTCTTAAAACAAAATCAAATTTGTATTTTAAATTGGTTGAACCATTTATGTGTATTAAACTCTTTGTTGGTAATAGATAAAAGATTTTTTTCAACTCTTGAAGTTAAGATCGGGTAACATGTTTACATGAGATGCTTCAGCAACATGTACACGTACAGTACCGATCAAACCTAACCTAACACCAGAGTAAATCCCAACGAAAACCCGGGTTTACTTTCTTGGTTTACTTTAAGTTTACTCTAGATTTACTTTTTGAAAATTTGGGTTTACTCAGTGTTTACTTGAGACTTGCTTTTGGGGTTAACTGCACGAACTGAAGTGTGAAGCAGACTTGTATTTTATATACCATCTTACTGCCTGTCATTCCTATCCCTTGTATAGTTTAAATACTCATGTAGAATCTTCTTTCAGGGATATACTTCTGATCGGGTTTACTCCTTGTGGCCACTCTGTGTTTACTTTGGATTTACTATTCTAATAAACCCAGAGTAAACCCAGAAAGTAAACCCAGGGTTTAGTAGGGTTCTACTTCTGTTAGGTGGGGTCTGATCGGTACTGTAGTTGTGTGCAAAATAAATGACCTTTAAAATGAGATCATATCCTTTAAAACATGTTTCACATAGTTAATTTCATTTGGTCTACCTGAAATATAGCGTCAATTGATTTTCATCCACTTTAGCTGGTTCATTAAACAGTTGGTGCACTATGTGTATACCTTCAGTTATGTGTATTCTCGGGACCATCTTTCAACATTATATAGCATTTGGTTTCATAGAACTCTCTCTCTCTCTCTCTTTCTCTCTTTCTCTCTCTCTCTCTCTCGCTCTCTCTCTCTGGGTCTCTTCTCTCTCTCTTACACCAACATCGCTGTCCAGAAACAAGAATGAATTTAAGGACACAATTAAGGCGCATTGATTCTTACAGGTTAAACACCTAAGAAATTAACCAATACTGTGAATGAGCTTAAGAAAACTGTCTAGACTGACTTGTAAGTGGTTTATAAATACATATCATTGTCAATCAAATGAGTTTTACACAATGTTTCGTCCTTGTGAATTTAACCAGTCGTTTTCTCTAATTACATTAGAGGGTGAAATAAGAAAAAAAACCACAAATCAATTTGATCCCTTTTGCGTTTGCTAAGCACGCGGATGTATTGATACTCTTAGAGACTGTTGTCCTTAATTAAGCTCTGGAAAAGAACAATTTATCGAAAATATTGAATGGAAAGCACACCAATTATTTGAATGGTTTGTTCAAAGTTATTGGTTTATTAAGACTTTTATAATTTAAAAACAATGAGTACATTTAGATTGATTCGAAACAGCTGTGGAAATAAAATCGATTCAATGTTCTAAAAGAAAAAAAAATAGCTTCATTTGTATTATAAATATAATAGTTTTTGGGTGTTGATGAAACGAACCGATTAATTTTATGTTTTTCTTTTATTGCACCATTGTAATATATAGAGGATATCTATGTTAAGATTATATGAATATTTAGGTTTTGCCATGGAAATATAACCATTTATGAAGTTGGGTAAAAAAAACCAATCAATCAAACAATTACAAATGCAGAGTTATCTTTTTAATATCAAGCTTTTGAGAATTTATCTTAAATCTCACGAATTATAATCTTGTTAAAACTAATCGACGATGCAACATTGTGTTATGCGGTCATTGTGACCTTGTGCAATACAATTTAGTATAAAGTATCCAATCCATAATAGCCCATGTTCAATGAATCGGGATACATGCCTTATATGTATAAGTTTAATACTTAGTATACTTGGACATAGTTGTCATGTTTAAGTATTAGTAAGTATGAGTGGAATGTGTCCTAATTAATGACCTTTTCGTGTTATTGAATAGTTTCCCACCTTTGCTTTTAATCTCTAAAATCCAATTCATTTAAAAAAAATTATATGGAATCAAATTTGTTTTAAATAGTTTTTCTATTCTTAATTATCAAATGCAAATTTTCACCACAAATAATATAAGAGTATTTAATACATGATTGATATTTAAGGTTAGAATAATTAGGTCCTAATATGGATCGGATACCTTAACGTTATCTTTCATCGAAATATATTTTTTTTATTTTTTATTTTTTAAATTAAAAAAAAGTTTATTCGTAAACCGTAATCACTTAATTACATGCAAATATTAAAGACTTGAAAAGTCAAGTTTGATGACGTAAATAAAGTTGCGAATGCTCATTAATTTAAAGTGACTCGAACGAGGAACATATATTGATATTATAAAAAAACTTACATTTATCTAATGATTCGAATTGGGAAAAAATGATGCTTATGGCCGTGAAATAAAAGTTTCGGGAGACAACATTTCTTTTTACAGACACACACCAAAGCGTTTTGTTTTTATCGTGTGGTCAGGATGAACTTCTTGATAGATAATGCATAACCTTTGCAGTTTTTTCAACAACGCATTTTTGTGTACATTGATTTCTACATATCAATAATGTAAATCTTCGGCAACATTCATTTTGTAACAATTTTTGTAAAAGAACTAGTTTTGTGGAATATACAGATATTTTTTTGTAAATACGTTAATGATGTTTTGAAGCAAAGGGCTGTGCCAAGAATAGTTTAGAAGTATTTGAAAATACAACACCCTTTTATCGAGTAAAGGTTTAGTAAACAACACACGTATCGTATGAATATTGCTACATGCGTATTATTAGAGAGGTTAAGCATTTGAACGTGTACGTCTACGAGTACGTGTAGAGGTACAAATATGTTTACACGTACCAACACTTGTCTTATGTTAAAACTGTTCTTGTAAATGAACGTTTAGAATAATTAGATTCAACATTTTCAATATCTCCTGTTTACTCTTACTGTTCATGAAATAAATCTGTGAATTTGAAAAGCACAGTTGTCCTCAGCATATCGTCTGCTTTACATTAAACAACTTTTGATATACACAAAGTCTGTATTTCTTTTGAAAATTGTTACAAGTATTCATTTCCGTGCACTTGTGATTCTGCACGTTTTGTACAACACGTAGAATTACGCGGTATGCAGAAATTATGACGTAATACACAAAAAAATTAGGGGATTCCCCAAGTTACACGTACTCGTACACGTACAAATCCAAATGCTTAACCTCTCTGTTATGCATATACGTGTACGTGTTCATGTGAAATCAAATGCTATTTGTCGGGAGAAAACAGACTAAAACTTCGGAAACCGCAAGTCTTGTAGGGTTTAAAGACTAAACACTTATTGATTCCCTGAGTACATTGAATTGCTTTTGAAAGACAGTCCAAATCACAAATGATCAAATACAAAGTCAACTTATTAACTTCGTGATACGTTTCCTAAAAAAGATTACTTTTTATTGATATTTCGCGATATCAATACAATGTTAAATTAAACAAGCTTTGAACATAATTCATTAAGAGTAAGATTTGACAAGTCGATAATGGCAAGGCAAATTGAACTTCAAGTAGGATTAATGAGGCTGACTATGATTAATAATTCTCACAGCCTACATGTAACGTCAACTGTGCTGATATTTGTGATGAAATAATCACAAGCTAATGTTGACTTTAGATGTGAAATAAACTGTGAATAATTGGTTAAAGGTAGGTTTGTATGTAAAAGCATTTTCATTGTAACGGTTGATAATAATTTTGACTAAAATATGATTTTAATTTTTGAGTGAAACATGGACATATTTTGCGAAACTATTTTTATGTTAATGTGGTTTTCTTTAACAACTCTTTAGAATAACCACAAATTCCAGAAGTCATTCAATAGAAATTTATTACATTCTAAATATTTACATCATGGATCTGAAAAAAGGGTTCATCGTTTGCAATAATATACAGAAACATTTGCGATTTATTTCCTGATAACATGTCATATACGTTTGACTTGGAGCGATCGAAAGTACATTAGATAAATTAATATTTTTAAAAAAATAGAAAATTAAGTCATATAAAGGAATTTTATTTAGAGGCATTCCAAAAAAAAAGTTTTCAATCTGTTATAACTTATTCAGATCTTTATTATGTCGTTTCAGATGATGCATTTGAATTTTCCTGTTCATTTTCTAGCATTGACATTTCAAAGTAAGATAAACAATTTGTCTTAGAATTCAAATTTATTTAAACCGCCTTTTTTCTGTTGGTTTGATTGTTGTTGTATTTTCTTTCGGTGTGCAATCCAGCAATGCAATGTGATTGTTCGACATTATTGATTATTTAAAATGTATTGAAACATATAGGTAATGCATAAAAATGTGTATTAATGTTTTGCTTTTCAAGTTTGTTAGTTAACAAGTAATCTGTAGGTTACTATATTGTCTAGAATATATCCAAATAGTTTAAACAATACAAATTTCATATGCATTGCACGAGATATTTTATAATTCATAGATGAAATAAAGAATGTATGTCTATCCGTCTTTCTATTCAATATTGCCCTGTAAGCCTATCCCACGAGAGTATATTCCTGTGTAAAATTTAATAAAACAGTGCAATATATATTAAATGTTGGTTCATACATAAAAAAACAAGTTCAGTAATAACGAAAACAACCCACTAAAAATCTTAAAGACGTATGCTCTCAATGATATTTTCCCATATAGAAAAACAGTTTATTATATAATCTCTATGATTCGAGAATTCAACGAGTAATCTGCTTTCTAATTGTAATATTGAGCATTGATATTATAATTCTGAATTTTTGGGAATTTATACACGGTTTATACATGATTACAATTAGTACAATCTATTGATGAACAGGTGCAAATTAAGAAGGGACAAAAGTTTCTGCTGGGTATAGTTTCTTTCAATATTTGAATTGACTACCATTTAATTCTAGGTTGAAGAGAAAAAATTATCCTAGTGTGGAATTATAATAATGGAATATTTATATTGTTTTGATTTAGATATTTTTTTAGCGTTAAAAACAGATCAGATATATATATATATATATATATATATATATATATATATATATATATATATATATATATATATATTCATATA
Source organism: Magallana hongkongensis (assembly GCA_015776775.1). NCBI lineage: Eukaryota > Metazoa > Mollusca > Bivalvia > Ostreida > Ostreidae > Magallana > Magallana hongkongensis. The sequence continues at coordinate 27,874,855 of CM027469.1, forward strand.
TTGCCATGGAACATCGAAAATAATTGAGTAGGTCGATATTTTCTTTATGCTTGCATTGTAAAATAAGTCTCTTTCACTAAATAATATTTCTTTGGAAATTTTCTATGATATCCCCTGCAACAGTTTCTACCGCTTCTAGTTGAATGGTTTTTTTCTTTGTTTTTTTTTTTTTTGCTAATCTAAATTTGATGATTGGTTAATATTAGATATCACTCCAAGGTGTTTGTGAAATTTTACATCTTTGGTGTAAAATTTTTCCAGCATAATTAAGGGATGGAGAGGCTTTAGTTAATAGTTTCATTACAAATGGTAATTTTTAATTTTACGATGGTCAAAATGAAAGAAATATTTTTGGCAACCACCATTTTTTAAAATTCATCATGTATCTAATCATGTGAAAATAAAATTTGTGTTCGTATTAAGTAACCAATAATTTTATCGTTTCAGTGTCGTTGGTTGGAGGAGATTGGGTTTACTACGGTCGCTACAAGGAAGCAACACATCCGTTCAAGACTCTAAGTGGAGACAATGCATTTTGTAGCGACCAGTGTAACAGAGATGCTCTATGTAACGGATATTCCATTTACACTTCTACAAATGGATGCTATCTCAGTAGCTGCACTACTTATACCAGTGTCCCAGAATGCTATGACTGTTTGTTTGCAAGCAAAAATCCCTCTTCTAGCTTAAACATTTGTTCACCTACGCCAACGACAAAAATTGCACCTGCAACAAAAATGGTCAATACAACAACGTCTTTTACAACGACACTTCCACCAAAAACAATGTCCGCAAAAACAACAACACCAAGGACAACGATGAAGCCTACGATGACATCCATGCGTACGACAATCACGATACCTGCGACAACAACGACGGCAACGACGACACTTTCGACCTTAATGGCGACTACAAAGGCGCCTACGTCAGTAATGGCGACAATTAATAAGCCTAAGACGACGCCTCTTATAATGACACATTTTGCTACAACGACAACGACGCCTATAATTATAAAGTCACTTATTACTATAACGACGTCTGCAAAAACAACGACATCAAAGACGTCAACAAATACGCCTAAGACGAAGTTTCTTACAACGACACCTACAACAAAAGCGACGCCTACAGCAACAACAACAACAACATCTAAGACAACCAAAATATCTACGTTCATAACATCAACGCCTACAACCAAATTACCATGGAAAAATGCAACCATGCATGTGTCTGACGACGATTCAAAAATTGTTATTAACAATTCATCATGTATTTGCGTCTGCAAAGATATTAACCAATCCCTCGAAGAATCAATAGGAAATAGAAGGAGAAAATTGACCCTAACCAACTTGCGCTTTCCTCAGCCAGCAGGAAACTTTCTTCAGCACCAGATATTCGTGTAACGTCCAAAGTGATTGGTACTGTGGCTATAATAATTTTAGTAGTTTTTGGATTGTTTTTGTTTCTTGCAGATATAATTTCTATAGTATCTCTCATTTGTACAAAATTCTATAAAATTAAACATAACAGCTAGACTACTTTAAATCGAGTATTTTGTTGTGTATCTTAAGATGACTCTTTAATAAAATTATCTTTATTATTTTTGTTTTAAAGCATTGTGTTTAACATGTAATAAACGTACCATCTGTATGTGTATGATTCTCTACGTTGACGTTAGAAATGAAAACATAAAATTTATAAATTTATAAAATATGTATAAAGGGAGAATTGCAGCTCTGTAATTCAAATTCAAGATACTGCGTATTTTAAGGTTTTTAACTGTACAGAACAGAGAAAGAGTATTATAAGTATATGATAATATGATTATCAATTTAACACTTCAATTGCAATTTTTCTAGTATACAGGTATGCTTTAGAAATAACATACGATTTCAAATTTGCTATGCACATAAATGATATGTTTGTGCGATAAGTTTTCAATAATATAATTACTTCATTTGGCGATGAAATGTTTTGAATGCTTTATTAATGAAATACGATTTCAAATTTGATAAGATTTCAATAATATAATTGACATGATATGTTGTAATATATATTTTATTTATTTTATGTAGCGATGAAATGTTTTGAAAGATTTAGTAATGAAATACGATTTCAAATATGTGTTCAATGGACAAAATGATATTTGTGTGCGATAATATTTCTACGCTATTCCATTAATATCAGTGACATGATATGCTGTAATATATTTTATGGGGTTTCTTTTATTTGGCGATGAAATGTTTTGAATGCTTTATTAATGAAATACGATTTCAAATTTGATAAGATTTCAATTATATAATTGACATGATATGCTGTAATATATTTTTATGTTATTTTATGTGGCGATGAAATGTTTTGAATGCTTTATTAATGAAATACGATTCCAAAGGACTGCGAACGATAGCATTGTCTAGGCGCCTAACTAAAAGTAATTTTTGAAAGTTGTCTAATCAAAGTTATTTTTTTATTATAATGTAAACATTTATGTATATTTTCATTAAATATAAATGATTTGGTCAAACAAAGAGATATAACTTTGTATTTTGGGTTAAAATAGGTCATTTCATAATAGAAAATGACGGAAAACGGAAATGTTTTTTAAAACATCCCCCCCCCCATGAAAAAAAAATTCCCTTTGAGGGGATTTAATTATTGTTATTTAGCATATTTTTACCAAAGGGTTTGTTGTTTCACTGGGGGGAACATATGTCTACAGACCGAAATACATTCCAAAAAAAGAATATTGCTTTGTAAATTTTCGAAAAATAATTAACATATATGAATTAAAATGCAATTTTACTTTAATATATATCGGAAATATGTTATAATTAAGTTTTTATGCACATATTGTCCGCTAAAAAATATTTTCCTCACTCATAGAGACCGATTTCAATGAAATTTTTTTAAGACCCCGCGTTCGCAAAACTTTTGTTTAAAGATAATTAATTTGATAACAAATCTTATTTTGATATAAATTGATTAGGATTTGATTATTCTTTTTAGTAGAAAACTTAGTTTTTAAATATCTGACAGAAATTCCGAAATATTTGGATGTAAAAAGTAGTCGGGAACCGGGCGTTAGGGTTCGCAGTTCTTTGTGTTCAATGCACAAAAATGAAATATTTTTGTGATAAGATTTTATTCGATATTACAATAAAAATAGTGGCATGATATGCTAAAATATATTTATTGGGTTTTTTCATGTTGCGATAAAGGGTTTTAAAATATTGCATCCTTTTAAATGCTATGTGATATTTTGATATCCAGTTCAAAAGATTTATGTTGAGAAATAATTAAAACGAATTTCTTTGACATCATGTACATTAGTGTAATATTTTTAACACAAAGGTATAGATAACATTATTTTGTTCAATATTTTTTCAACGCTATTACATATTTAGCAATGTATATCACTCCCTGTTTATTTAATCACTATCAAAATGTGATAACTCCTATTTTTTTAGGAATAACAAATCAATCTTTAAGTATTAGAAGGTGATAATTTTGGTCGGGGTGCACGAACGGCTTCATGATATTTTTGAACAAATGTCTCGACCAGAGTTATCACCTCATAATATATAAAACATGAGTTCGATATCACATATACTGATATATTTCTTAGCAATTGTACGATAAAATATTTGAATATAAATAAGCAAACCCTGCTTTCGTCCCCTTTTATGCATCGTTTAGTTTGATTTAATCTTACTGTATGGTACAAAATCGATACGTAGTGTTATCGCACGCAAAGAAACTGAACCATGTCAATATATCAATATTTCATACAAGACTCAATTTTTGACGACATGCATTACAATCTTAAGTTCTAGAGCTATTATAAACCTCCAATGCATGTATTATTTACAAACAAAGCAATTCTTTGGTGGTGTTTTATAAAATATAAACATATAAACTTCCTAGTATCCTTTCATTAAAAAACTACAAATATTAAACGACAAATACTGATTTGAGCACTCAATTTAATATTTAAAATATTTCAAATAATCAAAGATTTCTTAAATAAATATGTAAATGGTACAAATAATCATTTCTTTTTAATCGTTTTAATTTATATCGTGCATGTAATTTTTATGTAAATCTAAATCATACACATAAATATCAGAAAAAAAAGAAACGTGTCTCACAACAATCTTATAACAATTGTGTTACATTTTCAGTTACGTCAATTCCTTAGTCACATTTACTAAATTCCAATACATTTACTAAGAAAATAGTACACTTTTTAACATGCTTTCTTAGATTATATTCTGTTTCATCAAGACTTTTAATAATACGTTTAAATGTAAGCATTTCTTTTTTCAGATTTTGAAAACACGTCCAATATCCCTTCAATTAATTTTATATCTAACAAGCTCAAATTTTGGTCGAAATAAAGCAAACTTAGCCCGATGGAGCGGTGAAAACTATTGACCTTGTTGGTTAAGTAGTATAAATAGTACGGATTTATTTTCTCTCCTCTTGCTAATAAATATTAAGAAAGCACATGAGCACTACTTTTGAATTCCATCCCAATTCAGATATCATTCAATAATTTCATAATGAAATGGCGTTTTTGTTTAAATTATTCTTCTTTATCGATTTTCTAACCCCTAATTAACGCCAATTTTACCACGTATTGCGTGTACTTTATTATGATGAAGATAAAGATAAATATATAATGACTAAGCAAATATTAAACACAAACTGAAACGTCAGTTGAACAGTATGCGGTTAATCATTTGTAATGAAATGATCGTAAGATTGGATGTCTTTTTTCATTTTAGCTGTAAATGCGAAATAAATTGCATGGTTTCACATCCAAAGGTATGTTGATCTGTCAAATAAGTTTTTATTTCGGTGGTTTAAAAGTAAATAGAACATAAGTATAATTACATGTATCATAATTTCATATTTTCTCATGTTTTTGAGGCGTTTTTCTTACTAATTGTAAGACCATAATTAATCACCTAATTGTCTACATACTTTTCCACTTTTTCCCCCCGAATACTACAAAGAGCACATAGCGAGTGTGACCGGTCAACAGAGGCTGCTCACTCCTCCTAGGCACTTGAACCCACCACTTTCTTTTTGGGGGTCCGTGTTGCTCTGCTTTGAAATTCTTTTTCGTTTAATGTATTTTTGAGATGGTTAACGGTTTTTTATTGTCATTTTCTCATTGTATATAAATTAAATGCAAAAATAATGAAATGTAATTTTGATGCAATTTCGTCGCGGTCAAATTGTAGATTTTTAGTCTGATTTCTTGCTTTTTTATGGAATTAGGAAACATTTTTTCTAAGCATCAAGTTCATTCATCAAAACAACAATCTGTGTTGCAGCATGCTATTTCAAATAAAATGTCAGCAGACGCAAAGTTGCAAGAACAAATTAGTATACGTGTTTTAAACGACCTTAAGTTATATTAACTCGGTTTAAATGAATTTCTGATTTTTATTAAATCACTTCATATAATTGATACCTGATGGACTATCGCAAGATCAATTTAGATAATATGCTTAAAATCGATTTTATAACGATTTTCTTTATTAAGAAATTCAAAAACAACGAATTTTCATTCAAATCGATTGGGGTGAAACTTACTTAAATGAAGGAATTAATATGAAATTAGATAAGTTGACCTGAATTCATATCAAAGTCATAAAAACTCAATTTGAAAAAAAAAAAAGTTATATTGATTATATTTTTCTTTAAAAAATTTCACACAAATCGGGTAAAATGCAATCAAATTCTTGAAATGATTTTTTTACTGTAACAGGTTTGGATTTCATTAATTCTGTTGAAGGTAATTTTTTTCTTTTATTTCTTTGATTCCTTTTTGAAAAAAAAGGTAATACATGTATGTTTGAATTCAATACAATGCGCTAATAACGAACACTTTTCAAAATCAAAGTCCAAATGAAAAATACAAAACAGGTGCAAAGCAAACGTTATGAATTAAAATGGATACCTGTACATTTAAAAATCCCAAGTAACACACTCTCTGATAATTACGGTTTGTTGTTTCAGATGTATTCAAGTGTTCCATCCTGTGTCGTTGCATTGATAATTACAGGTATGTAAAACATTAACTTTGGAATAAAGGGAATTTTATAGTTTTAAAATTAAGTGGTCAACTTATTTAATCCCCAATCAACCCATCTACATTGTGCATGATTAACTAATCTTTGGAGACTAATGATTAATTTTGAAATCGGTTCAAAATTGTTGCTTCGGTGTCTGTTTGTCTTTCCTGAGCTAATTATTCATTTTTCAAACTAATTATGTCGACAAAAGTATTACAGGGCCATTTTTGGTGACATGTAATTCCGCTCTGACGTAGACCATTTGATGTACATGTGTATCATGCATGTTTATGGTTGTTCTAAGACGCCATTTCATTATTGGCAGATTAAGAATTGAAGATGGGACTAACACAACATATTCTTATCACGTGCTTACATGATAACAATTTTTTTTCGCGCATCGGCTTCAATATTTAGCATATTGGGCAGACAATTCAGATAGTCAACAAGAAAGTTAAGAATATGATTTCTAAAACTGAAATATAAACTTGAGTTCATAAAATCATTCATAAAATTATATATTTTAAAAAAGAAAAGTTTGATTTGCATTTTCTTTAATGTAACAAAAGTGGTAAGGAGAATTTTTCACTTACCTATTTCTTGTTTTATCAACACCCATTAATGCGCTTATGGTTGTCAAAATCTATATCGATAAGTTCTTTTTTCGTTGCAATCATAGCATTGAAATTTTCTGTGTACTGTTTGCAGCCTTATGTAATTAGCTGACCACAAGTAATATCTCAAAAGACGTTTTGCATATTTCACTTTTTGCGGACACTTAAGGTTTCACAATACTCCACTGTCATACAAACTTACTGGCTCTCTAATTTCATTAAAAATGGTTCGTGATTGACTTAAATGAAATATAATCATTTTTCCCTTTCAATAATCAATTAACTTTTCTTATATTTCAGCGTCATTTGTTAAAGGACATTATATAAGATTTGGAAACTACAAGGCTGCAGCCAATCCGTATTATAGTCACAGCGGTTGGTCAACTTGTGAGACACTGTGTAACAATGATTATTTATGCAATGGATACTCTATTGATGCGAATAACAATATATGCTATCTCAGTAGTTGCACTAATTTTACCAGTGTCCCAGCATGTCCTCTCTGTCTTTATGCAATGAAAAATCCAATTACTAGCCCGGACTTGTGTTTGGCAATAGCAAAGACAACGCCTACGACAACGACGCCTACGACAACAACGCGTACGACAACAACGCCTACGACAACAACGACGCCTACGACAACGAAGCCTACGACAACAACGACGCCCACTACAACTATGACGCCTACAAAATTGGCGTTTTCCGCAAAAAACGTCACAAATATTGCAATGAATACCACATCATGCATTTGCGTTTGTACTGAAGTAAATCAAAGTCTCGAGGAGTCGATACAAAACAGAAGAGAAGAGTTAACTGTAAATCCACTCAAGCTTGCATCAACTACCAGGAAACACACTTCTGCTCAAGATATTCGCGTGACGTCCAAGGTTATTGATACTGTGGCTATACTCATCTTGGTGGGTTTTGGATTATTTTTCTTTCTTGGTGATCTTGTATCTGTATTTTGTCTGATTTTTACCAAAAATGTAAACATTAAAAAAGAAGTAAACCTGGAGTAAAAACAAAACCTTAATCTTTATCCACACTCTCAGTGCTTCACGTTTGTGTTTTTATCCGATCCTTTGTTTTAAGTTTTGAATATAAGTAAGGTTGATGCAATGATAAATGTTTTCAAGAATTACAATTAAACTGACGTTATAGGTCATTTTTGTTATTCTTGTAGAACAGTTGTATCCTATGGGAAGATAATATATTAGGGTATGCGAGTTTTTAAACCTTTATAAACTGATTGCTCTTATACAATTGTATATTAAAACTATAATGTCATGTTATTAAGCTGTAAAATAAGATATTTTAAACGCAGTGTGTTTTGATAATTTATATGAATTTAAATCATATGCTATGGTTTAAAGTAGCAAAATGAATGTTTAAAACGACTTTAGCCAATAGTATATACATGAATTGTATTGCGCAGTTATTTCACCCGTGGGCACAACAATTCACAACTAATGTATCCATTTTCACACTTAGCCTGGATATTATGCAGTGGTTCTGCATCCTTTATACTAAATGTCCTACGGAACGCACACTTATGTATTAACTTAAATTGAGAGTTTTTTACTGAACTTTTGTAATATTTATTTGTCATCATCATGATATATGTCATTTACCTAATTTCTAACATACTAGGTGTAAACAGGACACATAGAAGACCGTCACTTTATGTAGACTGTAAAAGAAAATATTTCAGTCAAAAAACAGTAAGCGGTACATGTACATATATGGCTGACGTTTGTAATTAGGTCAGTGAACATTTAAGAATTATTCAAGCACATTTCGTAAAAGTAAAATTTATTCAAGTTATCAGAGATTCCAAATTGCAAGTTCATAATGGTAAATGTATAAAAAGATTAGCACATGAATTTGTTTGGTTTATTTATTGGTAACGTATATTTGATCTTGCGGTTAATGACAAAAATTTCCTTTAGAGACAAAAGGTATAAAAAAAGTATAAAATGGAGTCAAGAGTATGGTGTGCTTGAAGTCAAAGTTCAACCTTGTGTTCAAGCAAATACTATTTGTATAGTCAGTAAAAACTCACAGTTGTGTTTTTAGGAATAGCTTTGTAGAAATACATCTCAGAGATCATCCTTTTTTATAATATTGTGGTTGTAGGAAATTGCTAATTCGCATATCATAGTTCTAAACAAAGTTTTGGGCTATCTGGTTGCTTTCCCGCAATAGTTCATCATTGTACATTGTAACCCGAATTAAATTTATGAGCATCGCTACTAGAAATTTACGGAAAGCATCAGTAACATGAATTTTCAAGACCAAAAAATAAACCGACAAATTTAACGTTCAAATTAGTCATTTTTTTTTCTAGATAATAAATTAGCCAATGTGTTTAACACTTTAAGAAGAAACACTCGATATTATTGGCTTCATTAAAAATTGCATTAGGAGCAAAGATATAAAAGTATTTTTTTTTCGATTTTAAAATTTGCTAATTGTGTTTGCTTAGTGAATTTCATTGGTAATGGTGTTCTACAAAATGCTATGTTATACCTTAAAGACAATAATAAAAGTACATCATTATATTATAGGAGCAAAATTACAAGTAACTTTTTTGTTTTAATTGTTTAAGTGTTAATATTTAGCAGCAATTATTGAACTTTACCATTTATATTTGATATGGGAACAGTTACTGGCAAAATAAATATTACATAAATAAATAGCACTTAAAATGCCGAACAGTCGGTGTAATGAGAAAGTCTTGTTAATTGGTGTAGCTAATTATTAAAATATTCATAAAAATCGATGAGTATTTAGTTAGACAACTACAACTACATTGCAGCACGATTCGAACCAGCAATGTGCTTTGTTTGTCAAATTGAAAACATGTAAAGATAGATTAGCGATATGCAATAAATGCATCAACAATTTAAAAAAAAAATAATCAATGAAATGATTGATGATGGTGATTAGAACAGGTTATGAAGATGGGGACATTGCAGAAAGAATATTATTTACTGCGTTTGAGGGTTTTAGTATTTAAATTTTGACAATATTTATAATGAAGAATATAACTGTTACAGTTTTCGTATATTTTGTTTTCTCAAACGTGTCAAACAACTTAAGTGGATCCACTTTTAGTACCATAATAGTTCAATGGATAAATAAAAGAGAACATCATGCCCATTATTTTTTACCGTTAAAAGTTCTAAAATATGATTCAATTCAAAATCTATTTATCTGGATCGATACAATGAAATTTTTAGAAATGCTTTAAAAAACAAGTATGGTTTATGGATTTGGTGAACACATCGATATTGAAAGTAATCGGATCGGGTTTCCATAAACAGTTTGTTTTTTGTAATAATAAAAGCCTTAATGTAATTTTAAACATAAAAGCTTAAAACTAAATTAATGCAGAAAGATGCAGATATTTATGAATACCTTTATGGGATATATGGAAAATATGTTAGGTATATTATTCACTTAATATGTCGTCTTATTATTAAAGAAGGTCAATTTCAAGAGTAAAACACCAAACATGTTAAGTGTTATTACATGATAGGGTAGATCAATCTGTAGACTAAGAAGGGTAATTCAAACAAATATTGAATAAGAGGACTTTAAAGATTTCACAAAACTTTAACAACTTCAAATACATACCATGTTTACAATTAGACTACCTGTGATGTTTATGTTAAAACATGAAATGTGCCTTTAAAAGATGGAAATAACATGTTAAATTTTCTTTCAGCCATTTCATTATGTTTCGATTTGTTAACCAGTAATCAAATGAGAGCTAAAACAATCGCAAAACGATATCATCATCAAATACAAAACTAATTTAAATTTACCTGCATTGTCTTTAATGGATATTTAGCTAAAGCAGAAATTGGCAACTTTATCTTTTAAAGTTAAAATCTATATATTTACTTTTCTTAATGTCTTTCCGGCCTTTCATTTATTGTATTATAATCACTAATTTATTGCTTGAACAAACGAGTAATGATAGCCGTTACCACATCACATACAGACACTTGATGTAGAAGTAAAACATTGAACTTCCACGATGGTATATTTCCGCATGAATTGATTGACGTAGATAACAGAACGTGTATTTAAACTGCTGAATTTCTTGTCTAACCTATTACATTACGAAAGCTCAAGCATTCTTAGGATAATCACAGGATTATCAAGGTATACATTGTATATGAGAATTTAAAAAAAATAAGTTTTCACTGTCGGATATCTAAGATGTTTTACAGGATTTTAAAAAGAGATACACATCTTATTTTTAACATCACATCGTTATACATGTGATGTCTCCGAATGCCAAAAAGACCCGTTTGTACGAGAGCTAAGAAGGTTCATTCGATATAAGAGATCAAAGTTCGAGATACAAAATTCAAGAATCTAAATTCATCATCTGAATTAACCAATCAAATCAAGTATCTGAAAACATGTTTTCCTAGCGATATCAAACTGTTTCGAATTCTAGATGAAAATCATATGTACATGCTCTAATGTACAAATTCATGCTAAGTTCTCCCAAACAAAACAACTATTTATATTGATTGATACACATTGATATAAATAGACTAGTAATAATGCAGTGTGTTTCGCGGATCTAGGTGATTTATTCGCACTGTTTGCATTACCATTTGATTTGTTAAAACCCTGGGAGATTGACCAACACTAGTTTAAATCCGGGGTTTATTCACCCTTTCCGCATTAAGGTGGCTCTATACACTAGTTTTTGATGACGCGGTAACAAAAAAAGTAAATCTGGAAGCATGTAATTCCGGTACTGGCTGATTTAAACTGAGGCAAATTGTATGGGGACCGCTCTTTTGAAAAAATTGTTAAATGAGTAGATTTAATTTGATAATTGGAAAATTCACTATTTACCTGTAAGGTGGTACATGCCACGTTCATGTAGTGTCGTATTATTCATCGAAATAATCAATAAAATCAAGTATAATTTTATAAATACTTTCTTTCCCGTAATTGTCATCTTACAGCGTAGAGCAGTGGCTTAGAGGGTCCAATACGGACCTACGCCTCATGAGTTTGAATCAGGCTGGGGATTAAACAAATTTAACTAAGCCAAAATTTTCTACAAAGTATTTTTTTTGTTAAATATTGTGTAAGAAAGTACTAAACCGGTGAAAGTATATAAAAGTTTGATGTAGTAAAATTCACATTAATATCGACAGATGTTCTATTCCACCTTAAGAGGATGGAAGGTGACTTTGAATTTCTCTCAGATTGGGATACATAAATCGTCTAAGTTAATTTTCCCCTTTATTCATTTGACTTAGTTTTGCATTAAACCGAATATATTTACTTAATATATGCCTAAAATTCACAATTCTTTTACAGAAACACGAAAAATCATTAAAAAATACTTTTTCAATACTTGATAAGTATATGTTTTGTGCTCTTCTATTGAAAATTGTAATAAACTGTGGGTGTATAGAGCCACCTTAAAAAGTGGTTATAGTAGAGAGCTTCATAAGCGGATCCATTTTTTTCGGGGAAAATACGGGGAGGTCCAAGGGCTATTTTCAATAATTTTACTATGTTATATAGCTTCCAGTTTCCCGGGGGGGGGGGGGTGTTGACTCTTTACAACTCCTGATTCCTCTACTCTAGATCCACGTATGAAGATTATTATAAACTTTAATATATTAAAAGTGTTCATCCCGGTTTCAACAATGATTATTTGTAAGTTAAATGTATAAAGTAACTCTCTAAAAATGTAAGCGAGCACTGCAGTGATCTGTGAACTTAATATACTACTACATGAACGTTACAGTTAGCCGGATACAAATTAATCAAGGCGGTGGGGTGAATGGTGCCTTTTGGTATCGATTTTTAATTTAGATACCAAATATTTCTTACGTGGTTTTGTATACACTGGTTTGGTTCATACGGAGGCTGCTTGATATTTTTTTTTATTTCATGGCCACAAAATAAAAGTCGTGACCACGAAATAAAATTTGGGCCTAAACGTACTACATGATGATGAAAAAAATAACATACATCATCTTTTTAGATTGCCAGCATACAATTTAACTGTTTCTAAGAACCTGCATATTTTTGTCTATTATGATTTGCATTGATTACTTGTAGAATTTTCGATAGGAATTAATAGTTGCTTTAGAAATGTATTGAATATCTTAATTCGAATCTCTAATTTTAACTCTCGAGTTTCGAATGAGCCTTATGGGCTTTCGTAATATATAAACTGTAAACTGTACAAAATTTAGCTTCTGTTTCTTTTATACTTCTTGCAGCTGATTGTGTCAGATTCTATGTAATCGATAATGCTGTCCTGAAAGAGGGACTAAATGTCCTGAAAATTTGACAATTTAAATTGTTCGCTTATTATCCATTTTCATTGCTCTCTCTCTCTCTCTCTCTCTCTCTCTCTCTCTCTCTCTCTCTTAAGGAAACAATGGCCACAATGAAATACCAGGGGTTGGATGTTTTTAATAACGAGATAGATTATTATACATGAAACAACATCTGATACATGAAACGCTCAACTCATTTCACAAAACGTTACCATTTGAAAATAACGACCACATCTATAATTACCTGACTTTGGTTTAATTAGTGTTTACCTAAAAGAAAAAAAATGCTAATTTTGTAAATAAAAACCTAAAATAGTATATGCCTTTTTTTCTTTGAAATGTTAAATGTTACAAACAGACGTGTGCGATCGACAGAAAGATAGCCATGAAAAAACAACGTAAATTTCACAATAAAATAGCCGCATGTTAAGTGTTTTATAACGAGAGAAATCATTATATCCAAAACAAATGATTAAAGGAAACCTTAAAACATTTCACAAAACGCCATCATCTGTAAATACCGACCACATCTATAACTATCTGACGTGGGTTAAATAGTGTTTACCTAAAACAAAATGGCAATTTTATTTTTCGAAATTGCAAATATTATGTTTATTTTTCTTTGAACTATTTTGTTTTTTATTTCGATTTAAAAGTTAAATGAGCAAATATTTACGTTTTGAAAGATATCTCTTATATGCATGCATTAATGAGAGTGATAAAACACGTTTTAGTCATCATGTGGTCAATCAGGCGCATGCGTATGGCTAGCGTAAATTAAATAATATCTTGTTCACCCGACCTTCTTGAATACGCACTAGACTAGGAGCGGTAACCAATCAACGGTGTACCTTAACTTGTTTTAGATTGCAATATTTTTTAGGAAGATACGGTTTGTACGAGATACGTAGCATTTTCTGCTTTAGTTGTTTTGCATTTGGACACGATTTGACTTAAACTTTTCAAATTTTATTTTTCCATTTCCAATGTTTGGACTATAAAATATAGAAGTTTATAATGCTATGTCAAAATTTGAAAGTCAAAAATCAAGTTATAAGCAGGATGCAGAGTTCATAATTCTTTGTTTTGTAAACAAAGCTCAAATATTGTCATTTTTACATATGTGTTGTATTGGTGTAAGTTTCAATCAAATGTATCATTCTTTTGTTGATAATAGTATGTATGAAAGTATTGAATTAGTTTAAATTGTTTTCACATGTCATTTTGTCTAAGAAATGGTAATTTTCTACGTTACATTTTTTGTAAACAACAATAAGACTCGATCTTTGTTACTTGACTTTAACATTCAATATTTTGGTCAATCATATAAAATCCACCAGTAAACCATTTTTTACATAAAAAATAAAAATAAAACTCTGATCTCAAATCGTGTCCAAGTCCCTTTAAACTACACTGCCCACCATAAATAAGTATACAGTCTCAAATAAAGTGGCTTTGACATGGAAACATAAATATGCTGTACTTAAAATATACATAAATGTCCTAAATTGAAAATTTACAAAAAAGAGAGATAATTCATGCAAAAATGACATGAATTTTTGTTAAAATTTTTCAATTATTGTTCAAATCTTTGAAATGTTGTAATTTTCCTTACATTCATAATTAACTACATAACAAATATTTTCTGTCTTTTATCTTTAATCATCTAAAAAATAAAATTTAAACCCACAATTTCCTTTAATGTACACTCCTTTGTACAAGAAACCTCAATTAAGTTCTCCCTATCATTCAATAAATGAGACTTAAACGCGATTTGAATGTAAGGATGCCGGGAAAATTATCTTTGGAGCAGAGGACCCTATGCAATGTTCACCATCAACTTGGAGTTCCAATCACTGAGACGGCCCAGGCTCTAGGAGTAACAAGGTAAGCATTTTTGCAGTTTAAACCTAATTTGATTCAATTCTTAATAAACGTTCAAGTTCTGAAGTTTGTTAATTAAATTCCTCATTTGAGGAGGACAGTCTACAGGACCATCCAGCGGTACTCAGATACCAATTCTCATTCTGACTTGCCAAGATGTGGAAGGCCAAGATTGACTACAGCAAGACAAGACAGAATTCTGATCCGGCACAGCCTTGCAAACAGGAAAGATACCATTCCTATCCTGAAAACCTCTTGGAACCAAAGTGGGGTTGATGCATCTGACAGCACTATTCGCCGCAGACTGCTTGAAGCTGGCCTTTCTGCTCGGGTAGCAAAGAAAAAACCTCTTCTAACTGACGTACATCGCCAGAAGAGACTTGACTTTGCCAGAGCTCATGCGGACTGGACTTGGGTGGACTGGTCCTCTGTTTTGTGGACTGATGAATCTCGCTTCACTCTATTCGAATCTGATGGCAGGGTCTACGTGAGACGAAGGCTACATGAGGAGTACAAGAACTGTTGCATAGTGCCAACTGTGAAGTTTGGTGGTGGTGGGGTAACTGTCTGGGGCGCTATGTCGTACAGAGGGACAGGTCTTATGAAAAGGATTGAAGGAAACCTCAATTCTCAGGGCTACATTGACATCCTTGAGAACTACGCAGTACCGTCTGCACATCTTTTGGGCTATGGTGACAATTACTTTTATATGGATGACAATGCACCATGTCATAGATCCAAAGTAGTGAAGGATTGGATGGCAAATAACAACCTGCGATCACTGATCTGGCCGCCACAAAGTCCTGATTTGAATCCTATTGAGAACCTGTGGCGTGATCTGGGCATTGCAAAGAAACACATCAGGACTCCAAACTGCACTGAGCTTTTTCAAGTGTTGAGCACTGCTTGGGACAATATTCCAGTCCAAAGATGTCAAGATTTGATAAGAAGTATGCCACGAAGAATGCAGGCAGTGATAGCAGCCCGTGGTGGATACACGAAATACTGAGACTAATTTACAATTTGAAAGACTGAGTTAAAAATTTGTTAATTTCCATTATTTGTTTAATATTTTGATGTTAGAGCATTTACAAATTGTATTACCTTAAAATGTATATAAAAATGAAATGATATATTAATGATTAGTTCTGTTTTTATTACTTTATATTGAAAAAACATAAAATTTCACATGTGTATACTTATTTATGGTGGCCAGTGTATGTCAAGCTGACAACTACATTTGCAAAAGTGATCATTGTAAATTCCGTGAATTACATCAATGAGCGATAATATAAGATATAATACAAAAGCGATACATTATAATCTGCGAAATGAGTTTCGCGTAATTACATGCTGATATTAATTTATTGCGTTAAATTTCTTCAAATACAGGTTATGAAATAAGTATATCAGTATATAACTGTGTTGATATAGAATCAGAATTAATCACTTTTGTATTTATTATTCTCTCTATGAATGAATTTAGAAAACAGAGAAGCGGATAGAATCTTTAAACAATACTTTTAAAATACAAAAAAAATTAAACAAATTAAATGCATTATAAAAAATACTTAAAAAAACAAAACCAAAACCAAAAAAAAAAAAAGAAAAAAAAAGAATAAGCACCGTCTAAACCATAAATACGTTTTTTTTTTTTTTTGCTTTCAATTTCTTTATGTATTTAAACCTACTAAGTATATATTCTTTAAAAAAAGAAAAAGAAAAAAAAGCTGGAAAGCGTGTGGAAAACAAAATATTTTTCCTTTTCTTGAGACCGTTTATGGGGTGACAGGGACATTACAGAATCATGCATAGAGCAAACAATTGTTAAAAGGGATGAGAGGGCCATTCAGGCTACAGGTGCTTACACTGACAGAAAGGTGATGAGTATAGGGGACGAAAAGGAAATTGCGGGGTTTTCAGGGGGATGTGTATAGGGCCTGAGAGAGTATTGCAGGACGTACAATGAATGTGAACAGGGGTTGACAGGGGGTGCATAGATTATGACAGGGAATTCCATGCAGGTGGCAAGGGAAGACAGGGGTATTTCATACGGACTTGGGTCTTTAGATCCAATTTAGATTTACCTTACTGTGACTTTAATATATGTTGTGTCTTTACAGATGATTGTGATCATATTGTTCCAGCTCATTGCACTTGTCAGCGGCGGTTCATCAGCAGGCAAGTTGCACATCGTTTTGATGTAACACTATTCATGGATTTTTTAAAAACAAAAATGAAACTAACAGGTGATATATATGGCGGTTAACAGGATCACATTTTCTTTTAAAAGAAACAGGTTAAATATACAATGAATGCTTTAAGTTCAATACAATGATTTACATGTACCAGAATAACAATATTCGCCATATCGGAAGGTTTAGGTAAATATTGTCCTAAGAGGATAGCTTTATTGTCATATATATTTTAACAAAACCATCATCATTGTGGCATTGTATGACTATTTGTGAAATATATCTATAGCACAGAAAAAACTAAGTGTTATTAAACGAACAATATTTCATCATTTGTATTAAGTCAAGTTAAAGTCAGAAACTAACATATTGTGAAAATTTCATCAGACAACAAAAATGATAACTACCGATCGAAAAGTTTTAAGCCATGATTTTTTTTATCTCTCACCACATAAAAAAAAACAAATAGATTTGCGGGTAAAACATTGTTGTCGAGCATAAAGAAAGAAAAGGTATATAATATCGTTTTATGTACTTTACATGTTAGTGTTGCACATAATAGTATATTGTACACATTGTTGTATATGATTTGTCTTTCTTTTTTTATTGGTAAAAAAAATGAAAAATGATCATAACAAGATGATTTGTGATAATTATTAAAAACTAGCGTCTGTCTCTTGCTTTTTAAACAGATCCTTGCCCTAATGGAACAAATTATGATAAACATGAGGATAAGGTAGCGATTCATCCTTACAATATATTACCAGCAGAAATTGCTCATGTCGAACACAATGTGAGAAAGAAACGAGTTGTAACGCATATTCCTTTGACGAAAGTAATAATACGTGTTCTCTCAGTACATGTGATACTTATAACAGTAGTTTCGAGTGTGAATCCTGCGATTTTTATTTTTAAGATAACTCGAACGAGCCGATCAATGTGTGAACCAGCTACAACAATGTCATATAATACCACATTAAAATCGAATTCAACAACGAAAAAACATTTGACCATCCAACAAACAACCTTAGAACAGCAAACGACTGTAGAACAAACTAACACTCAAAAACAGTCAACGGCAATGAAAAAAACCACTTCTGTGAATCAGTATACTACTGCAAAAAAGCGGACAACTATTGCACATTCTACTACTGTAAAACTGTCAACGTCAAAAGAACAAAGAACAGCTGTGACATGGCTTCCCTCATCGACATCGTCTGCGAATACTATGACTATTAATGATACAACGCAAAACACGAAGGACAACAAATTGTGTGTCTGTGTTTGTACGTGAACCAAACTATTCAGGAATCAATAGAAAAGAGAAGAAGAGAGTTGATTTTAAACAAAACTGAACTTTCTTTTAACATACGGAAACGTACGTCTGCCGGAGATAATCGTAAGACATCGAGAATGATGGGTACTGTGGCAGTCATTATTTTGGTAGTTTACGGATTATTATTTTTCTGCACTGATATCTGGAATCTACTCGCAATGTACCGTTCAAAAGTGTTTCTCAAAAAACAACCAAATAGAACCTAACGTTAAACCGTTTTCTACAAAACGATTGATAAACTTTAGGACTATCAACAGTCAGTTTGAAGTCATCTTTTTGTAAGTTCTATAGTCGATACAACGACCTTGTAAGCAAATAAAATCTTCCACAGGGTCGCATGCTGACTGACGTTTTTCCATACTTATTGTTAGACCATAATAAGTCATCTCAGTTCTCCACGGACCTATCCTGGGTTTTTTTCGATTACAACAAAGAGCACACGGCAGGTGTGACCGGTCAACAGAGGATACTCAATCCTCCTAGACTTCTGATCCTGTCTCTTCCTTTTAAGAGGTTCGTGTTGCTCTGCTTTGAATTTGTATTTCATTTTATGCATTTTTGAGATGGCTGACCGTCTGATATTGTCATTTTCTCATTTGATACTTATCAATGCATTGTGTACGTGTGGTTAATATGTGGATAATATTGAAGAACTAATTGATTTCAACGTTTTATCTTTAGAATCTTGATTTTTTAAAATATAATTTAGAAAATCTTTAGTCTTTATTCACAACATATCCTGTTTTTATATATAAGGGAAATATTTTCAGAATAAGTTATGGAGAATTTTGATTTCTTTTTTGATTTTAAGGTATATCTATTGTTAAAATTCTTATCCGTCATATCTGCTTCCACTTTTCATAAATATGTATGAGCTTTTATCTCTTAATTGATACCATTATCTGCTTACGCAACTGTAAAACACAATTACCATACTTTAAAATGTAACATTTGTGCATAGACGGAAGTTTTTTTTTTCTCTCTAGACACGGAAAGAATGCTAACCATATTCAAAAAGTGTATGGCTTAAAATGTTTAACTTTACGATGTTAACTTAATTACAGACCCTGAAACGTACTACTACACCAAAAAAGCGTGCGACTTTCGTGCGAGAAACATTTCGTGTAAACCGTTTAGCGTTTCGTGTAAACCGTTTAGCGTTTCGTGTGAATCGTGAAGCGTTTCGTGTAAACCGTTTAGCGTTTCGGGCAAAGCGTGCAGCGTTTCGGGCAAAGCGTGTAAATCGTTTCGAGCAAAGCGTGCGAGAACCGTGTGAAACGTTCATCAGATTTCATTCGGAACTCTCCGACAATTTAATTGTTTCAAAATAGTGCTCGTGTTAAACATTACTTTAAACTGTTTGTGATTGGCAAACTCCTATGAGATATTCTTTAATTATTTAAACACTGATAACGGAAAACAACAAGTAATTAACCCACTGAAATTTTCCTAAAATGTACACATGCAATTAATTATTATGGGAATCTATATGCACTGTACTAAATTCAAATAGATTATTATAGAGATATTGTACGCCGTTATGCGGGGCGCCGGTTATGTATACGAATATTGAAACAAAAATTTAAATCATTTTTTATTTTTTGTTCTATCCGAAATAATAATGACAACTTTCTTTGTTTAATCGATTGATTTTTTTCTGTGATATTATGTACGGAACATTTATTTTCGCGAATGATTCGGCATAAAAAAAAAAATATTCGGTTGTTTTATAGCATTTTTCTAACTTATGTGACTAATTTTATCCAAGATACCTGATGAATAAACTACGAGAGATTGATTAGGACTAAATACTTTATTATGGTTTGGCGTTACTGGCCGCAGTGACTTTAGGCTACCAATGGGCTGCCTCACAACAATTCAAACAATACAACAATACGTGACGGCCCATCAATAGGCTCATTGCGCAGTGGGTGAGCACAAATGCACAAACGTCACAAAATATAATATTCTGTACAGTGGGTAAGTGCAAATGCACAGACATACAAATGACAAAGTTATACACAAGGTTTGTGCGAATGGGTAAACGCAAATGCACAAGTTTCAAAGTTCAAAACACATTAAAATTGTCAAAGTTCTTGTGCAGCAAGTATGTGCGCGAATGCACAAGCATGAATACACAGCATTTTAAACACATTAACAGCATTATAAACACATTATACAGACCCTGAAACGTACTACTACACCAAAAAAGCGTGCGACTTTCGTGCGAGAAACGTTTCGTGTAAACCGTTTAGCGTTTCGTGTAAACCGTTTAGCGTTTCGTGTGAATCGTGAAGCGTTTCGTGTAAACCGTTTAGCGTTTCGGGCAAAGCGTGCAGCGTTTCGGGCAAAGCGTGTAAATCGTTTCGAGCAAAGCGTGCGAGAACCGTGTGAAACGTTCATCAGATTTCATTCGGAACTCTCTGACAATTTAATTGTTTCAAAATAGCGCTCGTGTTAAACATTACTTTAAACTGATTGGCAAAACTCCTTTGCGATATTCTCGTGAAAAAAATCTATAAGAAATAATATACTTATCTTTTTACAAAATTGAATTAATTTTTAACAAACAAAAGAAAAGTACGCGTATTGAAAGAAGATTAGTTACTGAGACTATTCGGCTGTGTACAACCAGTACACATAACCTCGGACATCAGGTAAGACCTGCACCTGGCTGAACCTGTCAATCAAACTCTGTGTACTCGTTTTCATTGGATGGTCACGCGTCTCTTTTTTTGTCAATAGCCAATAGAAATTTAATGAATTCAAGGTAGTCGGAATCAGTATTTGATGATGCACACAATTTCAATGATAGATTATTTAACATTAATTTGAACAAAATTAAATGTAAACATAGAAAGAAAATATACTGTTCATTTCTATGAAATGCGGGAAGTAAATTCTTCTGAATCCCGATTAAAAACATTTCTAGAAGTTATTATTTGAATTATTTAAACACTGATAACGGAAAACAACAAGTAATTAACACACTGAAATTTTCCTAAAATGTACAACATGCAATAATTATTATGGGAATCTATATGCAAGGTACTTAATTCAAATAGATTATGATAGATATATTGTACGCCGTTATGCAGGGCGCCGGTTATGTATACGAATATTGAGACAAAAATCTAAATCATTTTTTAATGTTGTTCTTTCCGAAATCCAAAATAGTAATGACAACCTTCTTTATTGTTTAATCCATTGATTTTTTTCTGTGATATTATGTACGGAACATTTATTTACGCGAATGATTCGACATAAAAAAAAATTAGTTGGTTGTTTTATAGCATTTTTTCTAACTTATGTGACTAATTTTATTTTACATAACTTTCAAAATTATCAATGTAAATAATTACAGGATTATTTACAGTTAGTATTTTTACATCGTATTCTCTGAAACCAATAAGAATATTAATGTGAGAAGAAAAAACAAATCCCGCCGAATACTGAAAAACCAAATTATCAATGTAAATAATTACAAGTCTATTTTACAGTTAGTATTTTTACATCGTATTCTCTGAAACCAAGAAAAATATTAATGTGAGAAGAAAAAACAAATCCCGCCGAATACTGAAAAACCGATTTCAGTTTGTAATCATACGGATTTTATTTTTGGTATTGAATATTGTGTTACGGTAACTTTTTTCTCTGGAATTTTTATTATTTACGGGACTAATAAGAATCATGGATATTTCTTTTGAGCAATAAATATATTTATAGAAGTAATATTTTTGACTAGTTCTGTGAATAAATAATTTTTTGCTTTAAATATAAGTACCAAATTAATTTAATTAATCAATTCAATAGTTATGTACATGTATGTTTCTAATATCAGTATTTCTATTATTTCGTGTTTTCTTAAAATTAATTCTGACTAATAGAGTAAAGGTAAAAATCCGAGAGGACCCGAATCAATCAGGATAAAAGCGTGTCCAAAGCGTGTGAAAAGCGAGCAAATCGTTTCGTGCGAGAATCGTTTCCTGTAAACCGTTCAGCGTTTCGTGTAAATCGTTTAGCGTTTCGGGCAAAGCGTGCAGCGTTTCGTGTAAACCGTTCAGCGTTTCGTGTAAACCGTTTAGCGAGCGTGTAGCGAGCGTGCAGCGAGCGTGTGGTGTAGTAGTTCGTTTCAGGGTCTGTATTGACAGTAAAAAACTGTATCCTATGATAATTTGAATGATTGCACTCTTCCATTGGAGTTGGGGTGCGACGATAGCCCATAAATCAACGACAATGTCAGGAATAGAACGAGTGTCACTGCGACGATTTTTTGTTCAGAACTGCAGGTATCACAAAGATTACGTGGGTGTCACACCGGAACTGAAGGTATCACAAAGGTTATGGTGGTTGACCTGAAAAAAATAATGTAAAGAAAAGCAGTATGTGGTTCTAAGGAAAGGAAATGGGAGAGGAAGGGAGGGTAAATTAATCTAAAGAGTATACTTTATTACGGAGAATTAAAACATGTCTTACCAGTTTCAAGAAGAATCCAGAAATGATGCAAAAAGAGGCCTAATTTTAAAGCGAGTATATTCAACCGGAAAAATTCCGGAAAAACATAAACACTATTTATAGGTCCTTGGATAAATTTGCATATCTTTGACAAGCCAAGATATGCCGTATTATCCAAGATACCTGATGAATAAACTAAGAGAGATTGATTAGGACTAAATACTTTATTATGGTTTGGCGTTACTGGCCGCAGTGACTTTAGGCTACCAATGGGCTGCCTCACAACAATTCAAAAAATACAACAATACGTGACGGCCCATCAATAGGCTCATTGCGCAGTGGGTGAGCACAAATGCACAAACGTCACAAAATATAATATTCTGTACAGTGGGTAAGTGCAAATGCACAGACATACAAATGACAAAGTTATACACAAGGTTTGTGCGAATGGGTAAACGCAAATGCACAAGTTTCAAAGTTCAAAACACATTAAAATTGTCAAAGTTCTTGTGCAGCAAGTATGTGCGCGAATGCACAAGCATGAATACACAGCATTTTAAACACATTAACAGCATTATAAACACATTATATTGACAGTAAAAAACTGTATCCTATGATAATTTGAATGATTGCACTCTTCCATTGGAGTTGGGGTGCGACGATAGCGCCACTTGCAAGGGTCATGAACGTTTGTTTATGACACTGCAACCGCCACCAAATGAGTGCGCCACTTTCCAAAAGTAACATTGGTGACGGCGGCAGGACCGCAACTCCAATGGTCACCACGAGCCAGTAGTAGTTAATTGTGATGTGGTTAGTCCAGAAGGCCAACACCGCCACAATTTAATAAATCTTGCAACGCACCTTGAATGGTATTTAAAAGGATATCATTACCCAGCTGGGACAGGTGAACTCCATCAGGGTCAAACAACGTAGGTGGTTTTTGGGAAAACTGAGGGTATTTGATGTAATGACCGCCCCTCGATGTTACAAATTTTATCGCTTCTCTATTCATTCGACCCCTTATTTCATTCATTGCTTTAACATTGTCTGAAAAGCGCCAAGCTAATCTAGGCAGGGCAGAGGACCAAACTATCGTTGTGGTAGGGAACATGTCACAAATTCGGGACAAGGTTGTGAAAAGGAGCTCCAGCAGCTCTTCAGTGGTTTTCTGGCCAACATTGTTTGCTCCGCAATGAATGATGAGAAACTCAGGACGATCTTCTAACCTTAGCAACGTTGATAGCCTAGTATTAAGGTCTTGTAGCTTCATGCCACTATATCCCTGCCATAAGACTGAAGTATTCTCGAGATTAAGATTAAGCCCCCCCTGTCTTGATACTGCACTCATAGCTGCTCGTTTGATGATAGAAGATCCGACAATCCAAACTCTGACAGGACCTAGAATTATCTTGTTTATGGTTAGTAAGATAGATACTGTTGGAATGATAAGGTTACCGAATGTATGTACGAAATGCATTAGAGCGCCATCGTCCTGACCCTTGGATGAGAGGGTTGTAGCTGCACCTATTCTAAATGAGTGGGAATTATAATTGGAGCTATCAACCCCTATTGCATTAAGACAACGCTTCAATATGGTGATAAATTGATAACGGGTCAATGGTTGACCTTCAAAATGAATAAACAATGGGCCAGTTTGAGATGTGCGCATGTGTAAGTAGGCATGCATGGCGGCAAAAGGACAAGCAACACCATTTGAAGCAGGAATCTGCAAGTTTGCCCCCACACCTAATTGGTCTGTTTTTGAATGACAAATTGTCAATTGAATGTTGGTCTGCTGCATTGTTATGTCATGAAATTGGATGATAGTTGCTGGTGTGTTGCCTTTAGACACTGTGAATTCCCCTATGCGCAAGAGGGCGTGAAATGCTAAAGTGAAAGCTGCAGTGAATAGTTTGGTTTCGTATATGGTGTTGCATACGGTTTGCAATGTTGGTATAATTTTGTTTAAGAGCTGTAATGTAATAGGCAAACGAGTGTCCTTGTGTAGTGTTGTTCTTTGCATGCCCTGAAGTAGCTTTCTTATAATAAAATGATTAGTAGGATCTACATTGTAAATTGCTTTGCTGTAAAAACTGATGGCTGCAATGTATGACTGAGCTGTGGAGTATTTGTAACCTGAAAGTGACAGGTAAGCGATAAACCTTGTAATGTGAGTGTCGAGAGGTGGCCACAGACTGGGTAGGTTATGAGACCGGCGAAATGTTTCAAATGAATTGATGCCTGCTGTGTGTGTTTGCCTAGTGTTTACAGCAACTGAAGCGTTGAACAATGATTGGATGTGACTTGTGAGAGTAATGTCTGGAATAGGGCTGGAATGGCCTGCGGATGAAGGTCTGCATAAGGTGCTGCTGCTCGAAAGACTTCCCACTGTTTGCGAGATATAGAATCAGCAATAATGTTTGATTTTCCCGGAATATGTTGTGCTTTAAATTGTATGTTGTGTTTTCAAGCCATTAAGACTAACGATCTGACAAGTACCATTACTCTTGGGGACTTGGCTGACTGTTTGTTGAGAATATGTACAAGGGAAATATTATCTACATGGAGGATGACTTTTTTGTTTTGCAAACGCAATCCCCATATCATGAAGGCTAATACAATAGGTACTAATTCGAGAAAAGTTATGTCCCGCAAAATTGGCTTGTTTAACCATGAAGATGGCCAGGTAAAATGAACCCACTGACCCTGAAAGAAACTGCCGCAACCAAGGTGGCCAGAACCTGCACTATCCGTGTAAAGTTGCAAAGTATCTAGTGTAACCCATTCAGTGTCTGGGAAGTATACAACGCCGTTAAAGTTGTCTAAAAATTGTAGCCATGTGAACACGTCTTCACGGATAGGGTTCGTAATTCTGATGTGATGATAGGGAGAGGGCACCCCGGACATAACATTGTAAAATCTCCTATTGAATGCACGGCTACCTGGGATGGCTTTACTAACGAAATTGAGCTTGCCCACTAAAGATTCTAACTGGGAAAGAAGAATTTTTTTCTGTGTGACCCAATGCTGCAACAAAAAGTTAAGTTCTTGAACCTTACTAACGGGAATTTGGACCAGCATATTCACAGTGTCGATTTCTAAACCAAGAAATGTAAGCTTAGTGGTTGGCTCAATAGTTTTGTCTTGGTTCAGGGGGACCCCTATTTCTGAACAAATGTCCTGAAAAGTGTGCATGAGAGCTGAACAATTGTCTGAATTGGACTTGCCAATAAAAATAAAGTCATCCAAGTAGTGGTGAACTGTATCGAGTTGTGTTTTAAATTTGACAGCCCATTCTAAGAAAGTGGAAAAAGTTTCAAATATTTTGCATGATATTGAACACCCAAAGGGGAGGCATTTGTCGATGTAATAAGCCCCATTAATGTAAATTCCTAGAAGTTCAAAGTCCCCTGGGTAAATTGGCAGAAGACGAAAAGCATTTTTAATGTCCACCTTAGCTAATAGAGCCATAGGACCTAGTGTGCTTATGGTTTGGACCACTGTGTCAAAAGATGTATAGGTAACTGTAGTGAACTGTGGGTCTATGTGTTCATTAATACTGAAAGAGGGTGGGTAGGATAAGTGTGTTATCATACGCCATCCACCGTCAGCTTTGGGTACAACACCTATGGGAGATACATGTAAATTAGGCATGGGTGGGAGTAAGTATGGGCCAGACATTCGACCTGCCGTAACTTCACTATATATTTTTTCCAAGAGAACCTCCTCGCTGTCGGAAGCTGAACTCAAGTTTTTTGAGAAAACTGAAATGCGTGGTCCAGAGTATTGCAATTTAAAGCCATGTTTTAGACCATCCTCTAAATACCTTGCCGAGACCCTATCTGGGTATTGACTCAAATAATTGCTAATTGCGCTAATGATTATGGGAGAATACCATAGGACCCAAATGTCTCTGGGGTTGACGAGGGTTTCCTGCCCAATGTTGGTTGGTGCGTGTTTGGTGTGCTGGTGTCTGATACCTGAATGTGGCATAAGAGTTGTTGCGGACTGGAGTGGATGCCCGAAAGGAATTATTTGCATGACCCGGGGGTGGGTTAGCACTGTTGCACAACATAGATGGATGGGTGCCATTGCATTTAAGGCATCGGTGTATGTACGGACAATGGGGCTTGTAACAGTTTGCTTTGAGATTGTAATCAAAGCACTTGTGGTGTTGGGTACTAGAAGATTTATTTGAATTGGCAGTCATGTATAATAACCAAAGCTCATTATCTATGATTCCCCAGTTCTGTGACGGGTTGTGTGCGATCCTTAGCCTAAATTGTTCATCGTACGAAACCCACCCATTAGAATTCTGTGCCCCTAAGCGAACGTCGTGCATATATTTAATAAGCTGTTGCGATCTAAGTGGGTGCACTGCAGTGTAAATGCTGAAATAAATGAGAAATGCATCTGTCCATTTTTCGATAGATGTTATTCTGGTTGTGGGTTTTGGTTGTGATATGATGTTACCCTGCGCATCAATTGTGAGAGTAGATGTTGCATGGGCATTAGTGGGGTCCCTTACCAATAATGTTCCCAGATTGACAAATTCGCCCTTGATGATTTTTTGCTTAATTGGTTGGTTTACATGATACCCAATGGGAACTGTAATAGAGTTGATTGGTTCAGGAGTAGGCTGATGGGTTGAGGTGATAATGGAAGTTATCCCTGTATCTGTACATGTAGATGTGAGACTAGAATTGACAGGCGAAATGAGGCCGGGCATTAGAGTGGTGGATTGTTGTAATGTTGCTACAGGGGGGTTAAAAATCTCATTACCCGCCTGATCCTGGGCTTGCTGTGGTGGGGCTGCCTGTTGTAACAGTGCCGCCTGATGCTGTGGGGCTGCCTGGGGTAGTTGGACTGCCTGGGGCTGAGGGGGTGCCAGTTGAGCCTGGACATCTTGTTCGTTATTGTTGGTCTGTTGGCGTTGAGCCCTGCGCCGGCCTGGCCTGCGTGCTTGTCCTGGGTCTTGAGTATCACGGGCAGCCGCCCGTTTAAGTTGTCTCTTCGGCCTTGGCATTGACCCCGTTGATCTCGTGGTATTTTAAAACAAAAGCGAAAATTGTTACCTAATTAATTTGTAAATAAATTAATGTTAATCAATTTCATAAAATTCTATTGGTATATTGGTAGCTAAGCCGAAAAAAGCAGTAAATTTAAGATCAAGCTAAAATAATGTGCGCCATTGAAGATTGCACTCGAGAGATTGTTGCATCTAAATCCATACAATCAAAGGACCTCAGTGGCCATCGAGCGGAAATCGGTGGCAGATATGCCTTTTCTCGACTTAATAAAATTGATAAAAGTATTTGAACGACTAATTTAATCTAAAGAGTATACTTTATTACGGAGAATTAAAACATGTCTTACCAGTTTCAAGAAGAATCCAGAAATGATGCAAAAAGAGGCCTAATTTTAAAGCGAGTATATTCAACCGGAAAAATTCCGGAAAAACATAAACACTATTTATAGGTCCTTGGATAAATTTGCATATCTTTGACAAGCCAAGATATGCCGTATTATTTTACATAACTTTCAAAATTATCAATGTAAATAATTACAGGTTTATTTACTATTATATGTAGTATTTTTACATCGTATTCTCTGAAACCAATAAAAATATTAATGTGAGAAGAACAAAAAAATCCCGCCGAATACTGAAAAACCGATTTCAGTTTGTAATCATACGGATTTTATCTTTGGTATTAAATATTATGTTACAGTAACTTTTTTCTCTGGAATTTTTTATTATTTACGGCACTAATAAGAATCATGGATATTTCCTTTGAGCAATAAATATATTTATAAAGAAGTAATATTTTTGGCTAATTCTGTGAATAAATGGTTTTTTGCTTTAAATACAAGTACCAAATTAATTTAATTAATCAATTCAACACTTATGTACATATATGTTTCTAATATCGGTATTTCTATTATTTCGTGTTTTCTTAAGATTAATTCTTACTAACAGAGTCAGGGTAAAAATCCGAGAGGAACCGAATCGATCAGGATAAAAGCGTGTCCAAAGCGTGTGAAAAGCGAGCAAATCGTTTCGTGCGAGAATCGTTTCGTGTAAACCGTTCAGCGTTTCGTGTAAATCGTTTAGCGTTTCGGGCAAAGCGTGCAGCGTTTCGTGTAAACCGTTCAGCGTTTCGTGTGAACCGTTTAGCGAGCGTGTAGCGAGCGTGCAGCGAGCGTGTGGTGTAGTAGTACGTTTCAGGGTCTGTACCCATATTTCCATTTCCTGTGAAACATTTATGGTATTTTATTAAGTTTGCGTGTAATCTATTAAATTTACTAAATAGAGATAGATTTATTCATAAATCATATATGTACTTGAAAACGTTTTATAAACTATTATTGCATGTAAAAGAAATGTTAATCCATTTTATAGAGTAAATTAATTTTATTTTGTTAAATGCACAATTAATAGTGATGATAAAATACTAGCACATATATTAATCAATCTTTATATTTAAGTTTTTCTTTGATTTTTAATTTTCATTATCTCTTAAATCTATTAAGATTTAACCATCTGTAACACCTTTTGCATTATGGGATTTTTTTTATTATAGTGTTTGCTAGATAACAATATGAATATATTGTATTTAGATAATATTTTGTTAATTTAAGGTCCTTCAAATATCACATTGAGCCACACAAAACTACTTTTCAAACAACACACTGGGATTTTGAGGATTACCTTCGAATATATATCATTCTAACTGGCTCTTTCTTTGTTAAACCAATAAGATTCAATGTTGCATAAGATGATTTTGGCAACGACGTTCGTTTAAGCTCATGTTGTATATTACATGTTTTGTGGTGTTTATAGACAGTAAATGCAACTTTGTGAATCGTTGTACGTTTTCTTTTTAAGATTACAATATACATTTTCGCAGATAACAACGATAACAATGATAAAATGTAAACAAAAAATTTGTATATTTAGCGCATGGATGTGATAAACATATAAACATGTGAACATAAATTGATATCTTCTTCACAAAACCCATGAGTTTTTCTACTTGATGAGCTTATATCAATACATGCAAAGGTGTTCTTTGAAATTCAATCATATATCCTAAGGATTATTTCTAAAGTAACTGCATACATAGGAGTATATATTGTATGACTGTAAATATTAAGCTGCAACTATTGATTTGTATTCCCATTTATATCGGATATCTCTACTGTTTTGGATTAAAAACAGTACAAAACTATAATACACGTGTACTACTGAAGAATATATGTAATGAAAAATTATCGTAACTTTATCTAGGTTGTTCAAACATTTGTAATAATCGATTAATAATGAAAGTTATTTTCGAGAACAACTTATTTACAATAAGAAAAACTAGACTTTGACCCGTGCGTGCACGGGTTGACATTGCATATCGGACATTTACGAAATAGGTACATCGACACACCCTATTATTGACATTTACATAACAAAGCTATAAGCCTACAAAAATGCTATTAATTTCATTACACTTTCCTTAGTTTGAATAATCTAACTGTGTCTCGGGAGAGGCCTCCACCACAGTTAGAATGCCTCCCTTATACCCGTAATGTAGCAGAAAATTGCAGAATCGCTCCGGAACAATTTTGGAGAAAGTTAATGAAGTTGCCTTGAAAATAAGAGTCAAATTCATCACAACAAATCTGTTTGAGACTGCAACTTTCAATTAAAATGTTAATCCCTAGAATGGAAGAATCCCAACACCTTTTCACGAACGTACTCGTATTTTCTTTGTAAAACTGGGTCCGTAGGCCATTATTCATTTTTACAATAAAACATATTCTATCTTCACTCTCCGAACAAATATAATGTAACTTTTTTGCATGTAATCAAATATTTTTTGTCATCACGAAGACAAAAGTAAGTACTTAGTTGAAATGTCTATTTGTTATTTTATACTTTCGCTCATAAGAAATCATTAATATATATGAACAGAATATATAGCAAAAGTCCAATGGAAATTTACCCGAATTTCTATTATCATTTCTGAGTTTATTCATACAGATGTGATATTGTGGAAACATAAACAAAAGATCCCGTTAGCGTGAATGTATTGCGCAAGCGCAAGATTGTAAAATCCAAAAATTCCAGGTGATTTCCGAGATTTTTCGAGGAATGTTCGTTGATTATTAATTAATGAAGCTTAACTGAGAAAAAACAAAAACAAACTGGTAATCTTCAAGTACCAACGATGTTTAAAATATGTAAAACAAAAGACAATATTCTTCCCATTTCTCGGTATTAAAGATCAAAAATTCGAGTATATTATTTTAATATAGTAGTATAGATTGGTCTCATTTATTACAACGATATCATATCTTGAATGACTATACCACATTCGCAATAGGTATACAGATCCGCAATTTTGCAGTGTATGCAATTTAATGCAAAATAACAGAACAATATTTTTGGGTTTATTTTAAGTCATTCTATTAGAGCATTGGGTCATACATTTTATGAAAAATAAAAAGACATATCAATTCTTATTATTAATATAACCAAATTATTAAGTAACGTATGGCAAGACATGCATGTAAGTATTAATATAATATTTAGTGCCAATTCAAGCTAAAATTATAAGTGTCGTTTTAAAGTCATTTTGTTTCTGAGATATTTTTCTAAGAATATTGTAAATAAATCTAAATTTAGGTCACCAGAAATGAGATGTGTCAATCATGATGTTTTTATAATATATCTCTGGTATACTAACACTTACTTTTAAGGGGGAAATGTTGTATGTTATAATGTTGAATGCTAAAAATTTCAAGTTCAAAATAGGACAAGGACTTTGTTAGTGAATAAGCAAATTTCTCTCCAAGGGAGTGTCAGAAGGATAATTTTGGCGTCTAGATTCCAGCTTTTTATCATAACCAAATGGTGTAACGTTTTAATCAGAAAACACATGGT
Organism: Magallana hongkongensis; assembly: GCA_015776775.1. Lineage (NCBI taxonomy): Eukaryota > Metazoa > Mollusca > Bivalvia > Ostreida > Ostreidae > Magallana > Magallana hongkongensis. Next base: position 27,906,695 of record CM027469.1, read on the forward strand.
TAGCTTAATATGTGGTGGATATCACTCATGTAATATTTTTTTGCTATTCCACTGTGTGTTCTTACACCACTTGAGGTCTCCATGGAACATTATGTAGCTTTAGTCAGGTGATTGACGTAAAATTAAAACAGAAACAAAATAAATCTGTAGAAAGGTGTAGAGTAATAAATGTGAAGCATTTAATGGTGTTTTTCTTGTTTTCATAAATTGCAAAAAAAATGCGTTAGAAAATGTTTTAGTTTTATTTATTTAAAAAAAGAATACTACTATTATAGCATTTTTTATTTATAAATCACAAAATGAATTTCTGCATTTAGACACTTGAATAGTCACTGAAAAGTTTTTAAAAATTGACTGATTGGCATTAAGGAATAAGTCCATGTTATCTCCGTGTAAATCAGCCTAATGCAGTAAATGATTTATAAGGTGATGTGGGACATCTTACTATTGCAACCTGATTCCTATAAAACAAACCAATAACATGCTGTATATTTTATAATGGTTTTCAGCCCCAGAACCGTAACGTAACGGAATATTGCAATGTTGCAGATCTTGAAGTCTTGAATTTAAATCCCGTAGGGTCTGTAACCTTGGCAAATATATTGTTTCCATTAGATTTATAAATAATACGTTAAGTAAATAGTTGTTTTCTTCTATATGCACAGGATGAATGACCCCCTTTAAGTTTTCCTTAAAGATAGCTTAAAGGTGATTAAAGGTTGCTTAAAGACGATCTTTAAGCCACCTTTAAGCTATATGTGTTGCTTAAAGATGGCTTAAAGGCAGCTTAAAGACTATCTTTAAGTCACCTTTAAGCCACCTTTATGGACAACTTATAGGTCCGTAATGTCCAAACGTCTTTAAGCCACTTTTAAGCTACCTTAAAGCCACCTTTAAGCCATTAAAAAAAAATTCAAATAAATTCAATATTATACTTAATTTACCAACAAAATGTATTAACTTTATGATAGAAAAAGAATTAAAAACGGTTTTGTTCTACAAAAAAATAAATAAAAAATTATCATAACGCCCAAGGCGAGAATTGAACCCGGGACCCTTTCTTTACCTGCATCACCTCAATTCTTCTGCGCCACGGTAACTTACATATGTTTGGTGGTTTTTATATCCTATATATCAGTGGATATTAAATCATTGTATTGAAAGTGTATTTTTGACTTGAAAAGATTTTTGACAAAGTTGAAACCATTCAGTTTGTAACAATCAATTATATCTAATTTATATATTACATGCATGCATGTATTTAGAATGAAATACGGAACTTGGTCTTCAGTGAAAAAAAATACATTATACCTGAATGGAAACCGTTAGGCTCACTAGAAGGCCTTCTTAGTTAATAAATTTAAACCGAGTAGATATACGTTCATCTTATTCATAGCTATAAAAATGCAAAAAAGAAATTGAAATCATGTCTTTTTTTAAATGCATTGAAACTATTAGGGTATTAGTACCATGCAATTTACTGGTTTTCATGATCACGGCGCCGTTCCAGTGTGTTTAAATATTTAATTGTATACATGATTTTTAGACTATCAATTCTATAACAAACAATATTACCAATTACCGGTGACGTATTCATTGCATGTGGCAATTGCAAATGATGTATACATATACTTGTACATACAATTATATGATGTACCAGGTTGGGTATGTGACATATTAACCCTTATACATATATTTAAATAATTAACCCATATTAATGATCACCGGTACATTAATTAATTAGCCTTAAAATTTAACTCTTACATATATGTATCTTTAATTTGTCGACGAAACATTTTTAAAACCAACAGTTAGGAAATAATACTTTGAAAATGAATTACAAATGTAAATAAACTTTTATTCACTAGACTTATCGTATACACGTACATACTATTAAGATTTCAACGCCTTTAGAAACCCTTACGTCCATCTGGGCACACGACACACCTGTTGTGTATATCTTGTATATTCTTTGTTGGTTCCAGGGGTTTTCTTAAGTTGGACAAACAATAGACTCTAATAAGATATACACAAACGAACAAAAACTATGTCTAGACAAACAAAGCAGTAATATCCTGCCCGATTTAACAAAGGCAGTCTTTTCATCTTTTCATCTAGCAAATCTAGAATAAGACCTAGAAATAATTTAAATTGAAAAAAAAATACAAACCTTAAACCGATTATCAAATTGACGCATGCATTTTTGGTTCATTATCTTTAATTTGTTTAATAACCGGATGAACAGAGAGAGAGAGAGAGAGAGAGAGAGAGAGAGAGAGAGAGAGAGATTAATTTCATCGATTAATTTACAATAGGAAACAAACATACTTTTTTTTGTTTCATGCACAGATTAAGAAACAGAGACTGCGCTCACCCCTACAATAATTTTGAAAACAAAAAAGATTATAAAGAATTTTATAACGGCAATCTGTGTCCATCGGAGCGTTGATGATAGCGATCTGTGTTTAATGGAGCGACAATTAAAACCGCCTGGAACACCCCCCCTCCCTCCTCCCTTCCTTGGAAATTATATTATCACTCGTATCACTCACAAAAGAGCTTTTGCATTTCATATATGTTTTTATTGTTCAGCTTGATCAAACTTGACTTAAAGGGAACCTAAAGATGGTTTAAAGACAACTTAAAGGGAGCGTTTATGCCACTTAAAGATGCTTAAAGGTGACTTAAAGATGGCTGCTTAAAGGTGGCTTAAAGAAGTTTGGACATTAAGGACCTATAAGCTCAGCTTAAAGGTAACTTAAAGATGGCTTAAAGATTGTATATCCTTTACGCCACCTTTAAGCCACCTTTAGGGACTTGCTTAAAGATTGTGATAACTTGCATGTTCAGATAATGATCACTTGTATAAGTTAATAATTATGTCTGACTCCATAGTCTGATAAGCTACAAATCATTGAATAATGAATAGTCGGGGAAAAACAACGTCAAAAACCAAGGCAAGTCTTTTAAACGCTTTTTGATCTGAAATCAAATAGCTGAGTCTTAAGTTTTTTATTTTCATAAATAAACCATGCTCTATTTTGATCACCTACTTTACAGTTTCGATTAGGGCATTTCATAAATAATTTAAGTGTTTAACAATATGGTTTTTTGGTGTGTTTTTTTAAATATTGTGGTATTTTATCGGCGATTTAGAAGTAATTAATAGTTTAAACTTTGTCTGTAAGGTCACTTAGCATGCATTAATGCGCTGCTGATCGTAGATCACTTTCAAGGAAGTTAAAACAGAGATACCAACATTTAGTAAGAAATTCCACAGATAATATCAAACAACTTATTTTGACACAGAGTCAGCGGAATTATATTAATTAAAAAGAGAAATACAGAAAGATCGAGTGTTCTCATACAATTCAATTGCCAATCACATTAGCCTACACAACATCTTTGAATTTTAAATTAAACTTAAAAAATCAAAGATAGTTACGTCCATATAGATTGATTGAATGAATTCTGTATAGATAAATATACAAATTATTAGGTAATAGCCTTGACACAAAGCAAAATAAATTTACATTGTAGAATACCAAACATCTAAATACCCTTTAATGATAAAATGGATCAACTTGTTAAACTTTAAATGGTACCTAACGATATAATGAAAGAAAGACACTAAAATTTAACAGACCAATATTATCTTCAAACACAGAACACGTTTACAATTACATGTCTTGTTTAAAATTATGTTTGAACGAAGCACAAAATAGCAATCTTATCTTTAAAAATTGAAAGTTAATTATTATTTAACTTCTTTTAAGTCAAATCATTATATTCGATTTTGTAACAAAATGTAAAGAAACCTAAATTAGGTATTGATCCCATGATTATATATAGCACAAACCTACAATTACCTGACTTGTCTTCGATGGACATTTAGTTTTAACAGGAAATGTTTGGGGGGTTTTTTTGTCTTTTAAAGTTGTAAATTATATATACTTTTTAAAGCTTTTTACTGGTGATTGGATTATTCTTGTTTTATAATGTTAGTAATTGGTCGAACAAATAACTGATGATAGTCTTTACCGTGTCACATTCAGCGCTAAAAACAAAAAACTCAGTTTAACGTTCATCTTTTTTGCGCATGCGTATAATTACATGTATATTAACTTTTGAATTTCCTACCTAACCTATTAGATTACGCGAACACAAGTGTTCACAGTGTTTATCACAGGATTGTCAAGGTATGTATAAGAACTGTAAAATTTAAATAGAAACAGTTTACGATTCCGGATTAAGTAGTATTTTTCTTTTAAAAAATTATATAAAAAAAATGTTTTTAACATGAAATTGCTTTACATGTGGCATTTTTTTAAATATTAGGCAGCAATTGTTTAAGTTTATATTTCTTCAAAAATTAACATACTTATTTCATAGTGTCAAACATTCTTCGCAGTCAAATCGAGGTTGCTTATATCGAGCGCGTGATTTGTCCCGTACTGTAATAAAATTCAAAACTTTTGATCTCCATCGGAAATTTTTCTGTTTTTTACAAAGGATATAATTACGGTCCGGTGCTCCAAGTCGTCCATTGTCGTTAACGTTTTTAATCAATTCCCAAGTGTTGGTCGTCCTTATTAGGCGATCAAACATTTAAAAAATGTTTCATTTAAATAGTAACTTTAAAAAATTGACGTTTATAAGTTATTGCACTGTCATATGAAATATCATGCATTTTCATGCACTTAAACGGTACATTTACTTAAAGAAAATCTGACATGTCTGTTATATCATACAATAACGAAGCCGTATATTTTTAAGGTGGATTTAAAAAAACAACAAATCGTTACATATTTTATTAGACTATTGTTTAGTTCAAATCTGAAAAAGTTCGCTTGTATCATGCAATAGAACTTGTCTACAAACTTTGCTAACAACCCTCGTATGTACACAGACTTCTTAAGATCTGATTTTTTGGTTATGATTAACAATGACGCACTCTGTTCATCACGCCTTTAGGATTGTTTTTGTCGGGTAAAGAAAAAAGATTATTAAAATTTTTGAACATCAATTGTAAAAATTTCAACAAAGAGCTTTAAATTGTATACTCCTTACGACAAATTCATATTAATTAAATCACATTACTCTTTTGTAATTTTATTCACTAGAAAGAATGCTAACGCAGGTAAATCTGATAAGAATAAATGTATAATTTTCAGTGATACGTTTAGAAGCATATCGTCTGCATATAAAACAAACGACATGTTTTCCTTATATTAATTGTTGAAACAAATTTTATTTTTGTTTATTTAATCAGATTAAAACACATTTTAAATGATAATTTATGCAGGCACAACCAAGAGGGGATTTTGGGTCCGGAGGGGGGGGGGGGGGGATAGAAACCCCTATCAAAGCTTATTAGATTTACATTAACTGAATTAACGCAATAACTTGAAAAAAGGCACCAGATTCCTTCCTTATAAAACTCACGAAAAAAAAATAGATCCGCGCGTCAATTAAATAACCACACCATAAATGGTTGAATACCGGGATCATAATATAACCGCCGGGATTGTACCGTAAGGGGTATTTTCCGTATCGGCGATTACTAGGGAATTAGCTCAACACTCGCCGTATTTTCCACATTTATTCCAGTTAATAGCACAATCATATAAACAGTTACTCTCCACTCCGTACACATTGAAAAGGGAAATTCTAACTTAATGTTAACCTACATATGACAGTGAGGGAAAACGTAACGGATTAGACGGACGACTTGTACTTGACTCTTAAACTCTAACTATCAAACTCTGACTCTCTACTTTCTTTACAACTAACTTACAATCATCTATAAAACATAAAATATTATTTTACTGGCGTGATACTCTAAATAATTGACATGTATAAATCATCCAATCAGAGGATATATTTCTTGATCCTTAACTGACCATTGTCCAGGTAAACGCCCATTTATTCACCTGCGTTAATCCGTTAATTGTTATGTAATTGCATTAACTCTATTAGTGTCAAACACACATTTGTTAGCTGAAACCATTGTCCTTCAACCCTGCCTCTCTAATAAGTATATTACCTAAAGCTACGCTTGATTACTTTGATGTCCTATTTCTTTGTTACAGTTAAGACGTTTGATAAACATTAATTTACATTCTACCACATCACAGTCAGGAGGAATTTCACGATAATTAAGAAGAGTAAATAACGTTAACTTACCAACAAGCTAAACTATACAAAATGTTCGCAACATGTAAAATATACATTTTACATGGTGCCAAAATAAAGTTAGAATTAAACAATGAATTTTGCACGGTGATAATAACCTCAGAATTTTGAATCTCCAATCTGACATTTCGTATTTCTCGATTGAGCCTTTTAGAATTTTGTAAATATCTTCATCTCAAACATTAGGACACCATTGTTACCTTATGTTTAAGGTATCCGACCCATATTAGAACGTTATTTTTCTAACGTTGAATATCCATCAAGAATCAAATACTCTGATTTAAATTATAAGCATTTTAAAAGTAGAAAAATATTTACCGAGAGAAATGTTTAAAAATATTGTTGACGAAGCAGTAATTGATGAATGAAGATTGCATTAAAGTTTATCATGTCCAAATATACAGAATATTAAACCTATACACATCTGTTATGCATCCAGATTCTTTGAATCTGGTGCTATTATTGATTGGATACCTTATTATTAGGTAAAACAAATTAGTAATACGTTTTGAACAAACATTCTTCTTTACAGTCAAGCCTTAGTTACTTTAATGCTCATTTCAAATGCGTCAAAATGGATAATAGATTGATAAGAAAACTGAGTGAAAACTGCAGCTTAAAGGACTTAGACACGTGCTGTGCTGAAATTGTTATTTATTTACAAGTACAAAAATTGTATACTAATGCAATGTGGATGCTTGACCAAATTGTAAATGTTAGAAGTAAAGGTACAAGTGAGGAACGAACTCATTGTAATGTAACAAAGCATGTGTATTATATTTGTTTACTGCAAAAAGTGGTAATTTACGTGCGTAGAAATCTAAATTAGGTACGTGGTAATCTTAAAAACAAGTAGATTTCTCCCTGCGCTTATTGTAACACAGAATTTCCGTGTATTTTACTATCTACTTAACCACCACAGTAAAAAAACCACTTTTACAGTACAAAAAGTTTGAAAATTACCATTTATTACAAAAAGAAGAGTGGCAAACTAGACAAAATGATTTAATATTCCTTCATTTATACAATTAATTATCAATTAAAAATTAATGAAATTATTATGCTTTATGGTATATATTTTACCTACAATTAAAATCTGAACGTTCAAGAAAATGCATTACTTTTTGGTGACTTTAATATTTGCTTTGTCTTTACAGATGCTTGTGATCATACTTGTTCAACTTATTCCATATTGTGGGACATCAGGCAAGTTGACATTTTTTTACTGTTCATGTAAAACAATTGTCGTTGACTTTGAATAAAAATAATTTAAAATTACAAGGGGTGGTCAATAAAAATGTCATGGTTGTAACAAAAATCAAACAAACTAGAGCAAAGCTCGTTGCAAAACAACGAGTGGGTCTTCCATTAATGTCGGAAGTAAAGCCGGAAGTTCCTGTAATAAGCAGAGCTCTTAAACCAACAACAAGAGTAACTAAAATAAAAAGATGGAAAAATCGAATTATTCCTGGTACGGAATAATATGGAACAAAATCCGAATGATTTTAAGTATGAATTAACAAAAAACCTTTCTGATTTCAAGAACGACTTAACAAAAAAATCCGAATGTGTTCAAGTACGAATTAACAAATTTTTTTGGTACGAAATAACTTTACTTTGAACATTACGCTATTTTTTAACCAAATACGCAGAATCAAAATTTACGTAAAAATCAATTTTTAAACCCCGATATCTCTTCATAAAGAAGTCGAGTGTTGCAAATTCTAGACTTTGGTCTCTTTCTTTTGTAATGTTAACTCTCTTCAGCACATTTTTGGGAGTTGATTTTAATCAACTCTCCTATGCAGTTACTCTGGCAAACCGAAAGTAAAACAGTGTTTGGTCCTAAGCACAAATCATCACCGCTGACAAGATCTTAAAAATAACAGAAAAACTCGGTGTACTGTACGCTGAACCATACATTTTCAAAGAGACGGATTTATAAATATCTTGAAAATAGTCAGATTTTAAATAGTTCGAACAATTAAGATATGTTCGTATGTATTCCTAAGCCAGAGTTCAATTTAGTCTCGTTCACCCATACGCTCGGCTGTATCCGTAAATCTCCGACAATCAGAGTCTTTTGGTAGTCGGATATTAACGGAGAGAGCCGAGCGTCTAGTTGAACGAGACTAGAGTTCAATGTTCCTTGGATCCAGACATGTGTAGAATTTTTAGAAATATTTCGATTACTGATTCATAGTTTCATGAAATTAACACAACATGATTCATATGGGGTTTTCTTGACATTCTTGTCGGAAAAGTTTGAGAATTCATACTAATAAAATGTGCAGAATTAAAATAGAGTTTAGAAACTACTTGCCGTGCAAAAAAACATATCGTTGATTTTAAAAATCATAATGATCGATAAAATGTGTATTTTTTTTTTACACATTTTAACCCGCAATTCTTTTTTTTTTATTGTTGTTAATAGATGAGGAATCAATCTTCACTAATATTGTGAAGCTAAAATTAGATTGTAAATACTGTCTCCGGGGAAATGCCTACTAAATTTGGTATTTGCTTGTTGTCATTTGTTAATGAACTATCATAAGTAACGCTATCGATTATCTTTGCAAGTATTGAATCCGTTAAGGCCGTAGGAGGTGGCCCAAGACATTTTTATCATATAGTTCTGTTTTGCCATTTTTGAAAATGCTGCCCCATGTCTTAACTAGTTTCAATCGCGTACACTTGTCTCCATACACATCACAATGTTCTTAGAAAATTTCTTTCAGGTCTTAAATATGATTTAATGTAGCTTCCAATTTCAACATTATTTGATGAAAACTTACCAGTTATATTTTCATACATCATCTCGAATAGGGAGGGGTTATATATATATATATATATATATATATATATATATATATATATATATATATATATATATATATATATATATATATATATATATATTAATATAATATATATATATATATATTCATTTATTTATTTATCAAGTTTTCATGATAAAAAGTGGTGAGTTAAACGGCCATCAATAGATATTTAATCCACATCATGCGTGGAAAGAAATTCAAAGGTCAAATAAACCTTGTATGATATTACATCTTATGAGTGATATTAATTTATTATATTTTTTTTTTTTGGTTTGTTTTGATTTTTTAATATCAATACGATAATCTTAAAACAGAATGAATACAGTATTTATTGAGCTCTCTAGGTAAGGTGAGTACTGCCCGATGATGATAGTTTAATAATCTCATTGATAAAAATGCGTAATTATTGTTTAACTATTTGATTCAATTACATGTACATGTACATACAGATTTTAAACTAAGTGGTATCAAGCAAAGAACATTATATAATTTGCAATTATTCAGGTAAATGTTAAAAAAAAAAAAAAACATTGATACACGCAAAAAATAATTTTGACGATAAAAGTTATAACCAATCGTAGCATTTAACAAGTGGCCCATGGGGCCACATCGCTCACCTGAGCAACAATGGTTGATATTATGGATCATATCAAATATATAATGATTTATAATACATCATTAGATAATAAATTACATACATATGGTACTTTTTTATCGCCTACCACATGAAAAGACTTAACTCGTATGCTGTAGGAAAATAAGAAAATTAGTCGAGAGTGTAAAGATACTAAAAGGTCTATCATTTCCTGTGAAATCTGTTTAAAGCACATGTTTCTATACTAAACATGCTGTAAATTTTGACGATATTACTATTCTTATTTTTAATTTAATAACATTATTTTAATGATAACATTAATTTTTAGAGTTTATCGTAAATTGATATGATTTTATTGAAAACTTACCCCTGTCTTTAATGTTTCTAAACAGGTTCTTGCTCATTTGAAGGCAATTATTCCTATGAATGGGAAAAGGCAGCGATATATCCATACAATATCACAGCTTCAGATAAGTGTTCGTGTCGAGCACAATGTGACGGGGATACAATATGTAACGGATACTCCTTTCATCACTACTACAGTTTGTGCTCTCTCAGTAGATGTAATACTAGTAGTATTTTGGATCGGTCCTCCTTTTATAAAAAGGGAAATCCAGAGAGCCCTATATCGTGTGTGCCTGTTACAACAGTGTCAAATATCATAACATCAGAATCGGTTTCTTCTACGAGAAAGCAAGAGACAATAGAACAAACTACACCTGAAGAACAGCAAACGACAATAGAACAAACTACTACTGAAAAACAGTCAACGACAAAGGAGCAAACCACTTCTGACGAACAGCATGCGACCGAAAAACAGTATACAACTATGAAACATAATACCATAGAGAAACTAACAACGTCAAATGAACTATCTACAACTGTGATATGGCATCCCACATCAACATCGTCTTCAAATACTATGACAATCAATGATACAACGCAAAACTCAATGGACAGTACATTTTGTGTCTGTGTTTGCAAACACGCGAACCACACTATTCAGGAATCAATAGAAAAGAGAAGAAGAGAGTTGATTTTAAACAAAACTGAACTTTCTTTCTATATACGGAAACGTACGTCTGCCAAAGATAATCGTAAGACATCGAGAGTGGTGGGTACTGTAGCAGTCATTATTCTAGTATTGTACGCATTGTTATTTTTCTGCGCTGATATATTGTCTCTCCTTGCACTGTGCCGTTCAAAAATGTTTCAGAAAAACAATCAAATAGAACCTAACATTTAACCGTTTTTCTACGAAACAACTATTTGACTTTGATACTTAAGTATAATGACTCACATCCAGTTAAGAAATATCCACATTATGCCCGCAAGCATAATGTGGATACTTTTGTAGACCTAATTGTAGTAAAAGTTTTTTCTTTAGCCTCTTTATTATTTCAAATATAATTAAGAAAAAACCAGTCCTTACTCATAATATAACGTTTTTATTCATTTAAAGGAATTTGCAATCGCTAGAAGTTTTTGACTGGATTTGATCTGATTAAAACAAAAAGATTAAAATAATGGAAGAATCCTAAATGTTGAAAAAAAAAAAGATTTCTTTGAATCTAAATATGTGTTAGAGGTCAGAGCTTCGAAATCATATCAATGAATTCAATGTAGATAAATCTCCTTTAAGTGTTAGGTATACAACCTATCCTGATTCGATCAAAACTAAACAAAAGTTGTCTAATTTATTATTAGAAATATCGGAAATTCAAGCCTGTAAATAAACTAATTGAACTGGTTATATGACTTAAGAAAATAAGAGCCCGAGAAAAACAGTTGCCCGGGACAATTATTTTATATTTTAGCATCTTCAATAATGATAAACACCTTCTTAAAAAGCAAGTTAACACGTTTTTTTATAACTTCATTCATACTGCAATGTGTATGCATTTTCGACTTATCTGATACCATTTACTTCTTTAAAAAAAAGCAATTTCTAAAGTGTGAACAGATGTATAGGTAGCGGGGGTTTTTTTTATCTAGACGCAGAAATGTTAGTCAAATGAAAATAAGCTCATGGTTCAAAGTATCGCGCGTCGCGTTTCAAAATTCTAATCATTTAGTTACAGTCCTTTTTCTGTTGAAAATTTCTAATAGTTCTTATATTTGAACTTATGTTGCATCACATTTCATTTGCGTCTCATTTCACACAAAATCAGAACGAGATACCTATGTCGTACCTGCACGTTTGTCATAAAATTAAAATTAATAATGTTTGTGTCCATAGAAATGGTAATGAGTGTTTAATTATACAAATGTAACAGTTGATGGGTGTGTGTGTGTTTCATTTTCTAGAAATATAATAGAAAGAATTCGTATTGTGAAATGCACAAATAAAAATTAAAATTACAGAATTGTTTATTATTGAACGTTTAGAAAATACCACCTGAAACATTAAACATATGAAATCATATAATAGTGTTTTGTATGGTACAATTTAAATAAAGCATTTTAAGTTATCTTTGAAAAATTCAAAGTTTTTAGAATAAAATACATAATGTACATGTTTTGAGGTACACCGAAATTGGTTGGTACAATACATTGGCATTTGGTGCATTTTTCTTAATCTTTGGATTCAATCTTTAAAGTAGAAATAAAACATTATGTTAATGTCACAACGATATGAAGCCAAACTTTTCGATAGAACAAATGCCTCTTAAGTGGTCTAGAATATTGATAAGTAATTATTCTTTTTTTTCTCTTTCTAAATTCAAGAGACATTCCTAAAACATAAAAGCAGAGTAATTTTTATGATATTGAATTTTGACGCTTGGCAAGAAAAAAAACTACTGACAAACTGTCAGAAGGATAGAAACTTGATAGAAAAAAAATATATCAGGCAAATCAAATAGTGACTGAAACACTTAATACAAATTAAACAGAAAGAACTTCTCGAAATAGCTAAACATTAACAGACGTAAAATCATGCATTAAAAAACTTTTTTTTTTCTTTAATACATAATTACCTGTCTACAAATTATTTCTAATTTTTGTATTGGTTGTTGTTTTAAGTGATTGATCAAATAGTATTTACACTCTATGCCGGATTTAAATGCGCGTCGATAATGGCAGAAAAGACGATTGCTTAATTTACAAAATGGCATATGAACAATTAAATCGTTCATGTGTATCTCCTTTTATCCTGCATTTTCTATCTAACAAGGACTGACCGTCAGCTTCTTGTAAGAAACTAAAACTTTGCATTTCTTTGCGGGGGGAAAATTAAAGATGTAATATGTTTTACGGTGTAACCGTTTGGAGGGCAAAGCCAATATAAATGGGGCTAGATCAGTAGATGCCCTTAATATCTCTGGCATGTCATTTCATAAATTGTTTTGTTTGGACTCTAATCTTATTGCTTGTTAAATTTTTTCAAGCCCGGCACTGATATGCTATATAGACTATAGTCTGCCCCATGTTACTGTTTCCATCACATTTTGACAATGTTATAGAAATGTACACAGCTAAAAGAAATACAATTTAAATCCTTCATTAAAACATCATCTTTTATTTTTTACTCAAAGATTTTCACAGGAAAGAAAAACAGATTTCTTATTGAGATTTATCTTTTTTCCATTCGGAAGTCTCTTGGAACACCTCACACAATTTTCAAATGCTATCATCCAGATCTTATTTTTTATCATTTGCAATACAAATCTCCATAGATTTTTATTCAACAGTCGCTTTTTCAGCTGAACAAGCCAGAGAGAGAGAGAGAGAGAGAGAGAGAGAGAGAGAGAGAGAGAGAGAGAGAGAGAGAGAGAGAGAGAGAGAGAGAGAGAGAGAGAGAGAGGGAGAAAGATGAAATTCAAATTCAAAAACCTGTATTAAAAACAAATTTTCATTCTCATTCAAACATGAATTAAAGAGTAAATACGTATATTTTTTTTAAAACAGGAAAATCAATTTATCTCGAGAATATTTCACTTGTATGAACAGATATTTAGATTATATTTGGTCCCTTAATTCACTAAAATTTGTCATGCAAACACTGAATTGATTGATTTGTGCATTAAAACTAAAAAATTGAGATATATCCTAGCCTATTCTTATGTCCTTAATGTATATTGTAAATACAGGGTGTATAATTTAATCTTAGTTTGTCCGACATGTCCGAATGCATATTAAAATTCATGATTGAAAATGCAAATCAGTACTTCCTATTGTGCATAATTTTAAAGTATTTACAGTGCATATTGCTCCAAATAATCTCCCTATTTTCTTTCACTTCAAGTCTATAAAATTGTCACGTATGAAGAAAATCCGTGAGTATGCGTGGCCACCGAATTTTGATTTTTACATAGAATTGATCTTAAGCACAAAGAAATCGTGGCTTAATTACAAATACTTATGATTATAAAGGTAATTCCTAAATATTTTTATTGCAAATATTCATTTATTTACAGATCTTTTTGAGCATAATAGTCCTTTGTGTAATTCAAAGTGTAGAAGGCAAGTAAAAACATAATTCATTTTTTACAATTTCATCAAAAATTTTACTTAACAAGAAATAATTCATTTTCTGAAAAAAAAATCAACGTCTATTATTAAAAGTATATGTTTGAGATTTCACTCATCAATTTAATATTTTACGATACTGTATCCAATAAATTTCTTCTTTTATATTTTAAGGATTATCTTTTTTTTTAATATGCCAAGCAATGCATACAGGTATATCCAATTGTACGTCTATGATATTTTTTGTACATTTCATTGATCATAATTTTTCTGTAATTCTAGCACATTTGATATAATATTTCTTTATACTTAATTTTGCAGTTTATTTTCTTATTAGGTTTGATAATTAATGATTATACTAAATTATCCTGACGACGGTTACTGAAAAATAGTTTCTGTGGTACTTGTTAATAATAAGAAGTCATTGATACTATTCAGCGCAGAATTAAATAGTCATCGCTTTTTATCTCGGAAAACTTTGGTGTAACTGGATTCCTAAGTTTAAGTTCAAAGTCAGCTAACTCAGATTTTGAATGCACAAAATTCACCTTTACTGTGATCTGATAACATGGATACTTACTACGATGTATCGTCCCGTTTGTCCCGTTTTATAGCATTTATCTGCGGCTTCGCCTTTACGAAAACATTGCTGCCTTGCAATACAATTGACTTTCTATCGTTCTATCGGAAGGCAGTGGGGATTTATACGTTGAGGTTGAACAATAACTGGTAAAAGAAGAAGGTTAAATTTTTCACGGAGATATCAAGTCGGCAACATCTTCATATCAACATTTAAAGGGCAACGACACTTACAGTGCGATATTTTCTACAATGGACTTTCCATCAACACATCCACTTTGGATTGCTTCATCAGCGCTTGTGGCATTCCAAGAGAAGTAACCATGCTTTATAGATCATTTTGCAAGTAAAAATCCCCTTTCAAGTGATGCAGTTTGTCCATTGAATTAGACTCTAAATCATGCTACAACTTTCACACAGCAAACCATATTGGCAGAATTAATACCAACATGTCATGATGTCACACCACACCACTGAAACATAGCGAAATCCTACGGAACAGTCTTCTATTGCAACACAAAGGAAAGTTTTGAACTGTCCTCTACAAAATGTCCATCTATTAAAGAGACTCCCACAAAAAGTCAACAAACTCCAACTAAACAAGCTATAATCGTAAAACAATTGTCTTCATTTGAATAACCTACCATTGTTAAAAAACAACTTACCAGTGCACAGTCTGCAACTGAAACACAACGACTTACAATTAAACTACCTTCCAGTGAAGTACAACAGCTTCCTTTTGAACAGGTTATTACAGTTTTAAACTGCGTACTAGTAAACGACATTTCACTGGAACAGAACAGCATCCTATTGAACGGTATTCCACCGTAACAAAACAGCTTCCAATGAAACAGCCTACCACTTTTACACAACAGTTTTCTGTTGAACAGCCTAATGGTACCAATCATCATATTGAACATCCTACCACTGTAACACAAAGTTCGACTTCTGAACAATCTACCACTGTTACACAAACAAACTATTACACAAGTGACTATTATTAAACAAACTACTTATATGAAAATGACAAGTCATTTAGATAAGTCACGAACCGTTTCCTTTACTCCTATTTCTACTTTTAAACAATAGCTAACATATGCATGATTTATCTTTATCGACAGCACGACTTATTCAAATTCAATTATGAACCAATGAATAACTACGTCAGGATACTCGCGACAATTTTAAGAAAAGGCTTAACTGTTAACAAAACTTGACATCAATCAAACATGGAAACTCGCGTCGCCAAAAATTATCGGGTGACCTCACATACGATTGGGACTGCTGCTATCATCATACTGACGGTGGTTGAAGTGCTTATTTTCCTTTCCTATATAGGTTATGTCACATGTACGTGTGCCTCAAAATGCCTGAAAAAACACAGCAATAAAACATTGTTAGCTTAATATTAGTGCATATGAATACGTGATTTATGATTTTAATGTTTAATGACATATAATTATGTTGCCCATAAAACATGTTGTTAAGCGGGGTTTGATGAAAGTTATAAATTTTCATTGATATAAACATTATAACATTGTTTAAAAACACGCATGACGACCTTTACTTATACTCATACCCCTTGATAAAGTTTAATGTGTGTTATTGAACAAATGCAAATGATAGAAAATGTATGCACTAAATTTATATTATAACATAACTTTTTCTATCTACATGTACTCCATACCGGAAAATGTATTTATCTTAATAAATAACTGAAATGTTAAAAAATGTATGCACTAAATTTATATTATAACATAACCTTTTCTATCTACAGGTACTCCATACCGGAAAATGTATTTATCTTAATAAATAACTGAAATGCATTGAAAACGCTTATTAAAGAAAGAAAAAATAAAAAGGAAATGTTTTCGATTATCCCATTAAAATGTGCAAGCTTTGCATTGATCGGTCTTATTAACAAAATTACAGCAGCATAAATGTCCAGAAAATATTGTTTTCCTTTGAAAAGCAACAGTAAATGTCCTTTTCGTTAACCAATACTTCACTTGCTACTTTTACTGATTGTTTTCTGTAGCAAAAATATAACATTTAGTGCATAAATACTAGAGTTATTTAATGTTAGTATGTAATGATTGGAGGGTGTTACATTTGTATGTTACATGTATACGTGATATATGTAAATGCATTCAACCATATAATTTCTTCTAAGTCATGTACTCACTATCGTTCATATATAATAAATTCAAATTATGTGAATAACTAAATTATTATGCTATGTATTATAAATGTTATCACATTAATTTTTAATGTGCAAGTCATGTCCCTCTTAGTAATTAGAAATCTATTAGTAGGCAGTAACACTGTCTTCCGCTACAATATGATCCAAAATACTTGTATTAGATCTGTAAGAGAAAATCTTTGAAATTTAAAAGAAATTATATAGAATTAATTTAAACGTAACTATATCAATTGTTTAAAAATGATCGAAATTTCATAGATTCACCGCTAAATTCAATTGTGATTGTACTTTATAATTTCTGACCAAAAAATCAGAATCGACTCTAGCATATGGTAAGGCTAATTTAAACATTGTCTAAAAGCTGTGCAAAGATTAATTTTCCCCTTATTGTAAAAAGGACAAAAGCATTTATGTTATATAAAATGATTAAAAATAAAACAAACATTTCACGAAATAACGATGATAATCACTTCGCCCACCTTAATTTTTTTTTTCATTATTTTTAGTTTTAGATTGTATTTGTATTTCCCACAAAACCTCTGTATGATTATATAATTTGGTACCAAAAAATATCACCAATTTCTTAAATTTGTATGCCCAAAATAATAATTAGTTTACATTCTTTCTAACTATACCATAAAATTGCTACAAAATTGCTGATATATGATTCACCAAACGACTAGAAAAAAAATTGTAAAAAACACAAACTAGCAATTATCAAATGATGCATGATGCGCATGCGTTTGCATTACTTATAACTATTCATTCTTCTGAATAATATCACGAGATTATCGGATCTGAGTCTTAAGATTAGTTGTGATTGTAAACATTTCTTTTGATTGTCTTTTGTTGTGGATAGCTAACAGATGATATAAGGTTTGTATAGAAATGCACATTCTTTTGATTTATTGTCAAGTTTTGATAATGTGATTGTTTATAATAACATTATCTATATATTAAATACCAATAAAGATACAAGATAGACTAGTAGTAATTTTTTTCAGATCTTATGCTCAAAATAATCAATTTTTCTACCATCATTATATTTTTTTATATCTTTTCTTGTTCCGATGTTAATCACGGCAATGTTTTACCAATATTAAAATCGTACCTATTTACTATTATTGTGTTAATGAGTCACATAATAATGAATTGATCCCGTGTCTAAATATACTGATCGCAAACACAATCATTTTGAATTAAAAATATCAAAATTTTAAAAGTATTATAGGTTGCTCAGATTTGAAATGATTTTTTATCTAAATATATTATAAGACATATCAATTCCTCAGAATGAATTGCAATGTTTATGTAAAATTTAAATTTCTAAATTATTCTGTTCTTGATCAGTTTTCTTTTTCTATTTTGGATTGGTTAAAATTTGATAAATTGCAATATTTTCTAACCTTTTGTAGTTTCTATTTCAATTTCTTTGTAAAACATCGTTTTGATAATTAAGTTGTAAATGTAATCCATTTCTTTGAAAACAGATCTTTCAAAATTATCTTTCATATATTTGGACACACAAATATTTTTATCAAGAAATATTTTTCTCTTTATAGATGCTTGTTGTCAAGTCTATCAACCGTTTTATAGAAAACACAAGAGGATCTGATTTATGTGTGTTATATAACGGTTACCTGAAAAAATGCTTATTAAGATTGATGTCAACATAAAGGTAAAGAATAAATGTACAATTAATTTCCAACAAAAGATCAGAGTTGATCAACACATATTCATTAAATAAATGAAAGTAATAAGAAAATTAAACTAAATAATTATTTGCATATTTAGTGGGCGTGGTCAAATCTATCATAAAGCCCTTCGGGTTTAATGGATTTGACAACGCCCCAACCAAAATTATCACCTCATAATACTTAAAGAACAACTTCTTATTACTTATTCCTTAATTAAAAACCCAATTACATCAAGTTTAGTTTCCCCCCCCCCCCAAAAAAAAATGTTTTTCTTATAGTGTAGGGCAACAGATCAGAGCAATATATAAAAAAGTGTTTATTTTTTCTACCTTTTCAAAGTATGTAATATTTTTATTGGTTCTTTTGCAGTTTTGAGGATAAAATATAATTCGTAGTTTTAGTGTTTAAGCTTTCAAAGAACAGCATGCTATTATTACAGTCTTAGTTTTCATGCCCCCAGGAGGTAAAGGAATTAGCAAAGAAGTTAGTAAAGAAATTTGTCTACGGTGATTTGAGAAAAATTGAAGAAAATTATAACAACATATGTTCGATGAGTTGGCTAAAGGTGAGTGTAACCAGACCTTCGCTTGACCGTATTTTAAATTAAATGTAGTCGAAAATAGTGAAGAGACACAATTTGCTATACGAAATATAATCATTAACTTATATGCTGAAATTATCATCGGTTTGAAATTTAGGATTTAAATACTGAAATAGAAGTAATTCTGCTCAGTGCTTAGAGAGCCATAAAATTAACATTAAGTTATCGAAAGCAAGATTTTTGTCTTGCCTATATGGCAAGGTAACTGCACAGTGCTAAAAGAGTGGGTTCCTGAGGTCGTGAGTTCAAGCTCCAGGCGGGGCGGAGATTGAGCGCCAATATAGTAAATTTCTCTGTGCTTTATGTATAATTATCTATATCTTTCACTATGGACAAATATGTGTCGATTTGAGAGTTTTTGCAACGTGTGTGCTTATTATTATCATTATATTATAGATGTATTACATATTATGTCTCCAAAGAATTGACCTGTTGGTATGGTATTGGTCATAAATATTTTTCTTGCAGTTTGACAAGCATGTAATCTTTTAAACAAAGCTTTTTTTCCCCATAAAGACCTATTACATTGTATTTAGTCTATCAATCAATTTACTGAAAATACTAAAGGACTTGTTTTGTTAAATAAAGACTTTCTGGAAAAGTTCTGTTCATTTAAATTGCGGTCAATACTGAAATGAATAACAAGTTAACAATAATCAAATCAAATCTGAGAATTTAATATGTATTACAAAAAAGAAATATTGAATAAGAATGTACATTTATATATTTTTTTTAATCTAATGATGTCCATTTTTCGATTCATTTTCTATTATTCTAAAGACTGATGTTTAAAAAAGTGCATAGATAAGTATTTTTTTTTTGCTGTGAATGATAGTGTCAAAGGTGGTGAAAAGTCAAGTCTCAACCGGGACTCGATCCAAGGGCCTTTGGCGTACCGTGCCAGCGCTGTAACCACTGAGCTATTGAAACTCGATATTTTGACTGACAGTCGCACACCTGTGAACCCGATGACATTAGAATCAATTTAATTTGATTAATCAAATTAATACTTATGTACATACATGTTTATAATATAACTATTTGTATCATTTCGTGTTAATTATCTTAAAATTAATTCTTACTAACAAAGTCAGAGAAAAAATCTGAGAGGACCCAAAGGAAACGTAAATCGATCAGGATAAAAGCGTGTCCAAAGCGAGCAAATCGTTTCGTGCAAGAATCGTTCAGCGTTTCGGGTTAATCGTTTAGCTGTGAAATCAGAGGCAGTATGAAATTCAACTCAAGGAATTTTAAAAGACTAGGTCAAGCATATATTTTTCGCACACTATTAATGGATTGATGGTATATTGGAAAAATAAAGGACAAGATGTAGCAAATATTTCAATCCTTTAACAACAAAAGTCGTGAAGTATGATTTGATTCAAGCCATATCAATCAATTACATTAACAAATAATCTTTAGATGATAAAAAAACAACATTGTATAACGGGGTCTATAATTAGAACACAAACAAGCTTTCAAAGAAGTATTGGTTGTGCACCTGCAATTTATTGTAGCAATAGAGTTAGTGCCATATTTAAACTTTATATTGTTAAACTTAATATATAGAGGATATCTATATTGTGTGATTTTATATTTGCTTTATCCAAAGAGTTGAAATGGTGTATATATTCGCGAGGCTTGTCGAGCGAATATAACCATCATTTCAACGAGTTGGATAAAGCAAATATAAAATCACACAATTATAGATGTTCTATTTATCTCATACAATTTGATTTATATTATAAAGCTTTTGAGACAGTCCCTTATGTGACCTGAATTGTTTTTTTTTTCTAAAGATTAAAAACGATGATGCAACGTTGTATTAATTTTTGTAGCAGATATAGTTATGTTGAAAGTACTAGCAAATCTTCGAAAATAGGTCACTGAACCGTTGAAGCGAGGGGTTGTGTCAAAATAGTTCGGAACGGAAGTATTTGATAAAGCATAACCCGTTTGATATAGAAAAGGTTTATCACACGTGTAATATACACCACATATATGAGATAAACAAGTAGTAGCATGTAATTAGTTGGGTTGATATATGAAATAAAAAAATATATAAATATATAGATCGCGAAATGAAAAACCTTGACATGAGAAAAGGTAAATTTCTAAGTAACATGTTTAGTGTCCATAGATGATAAGATCAATCAGTCTTTGTATACCTAGGACTAAAACAGATTATCTAAACATATGATGAAAGGAAAACTAAACACTATTATCGTCAAATTTTAAAAAAAATCTATATAATTACCTGACTTGTTTAAACATATGTTTAAATGATAAAGAAAATAGCAATTTTGTCTATACAGATGAAAATCATATGTTATCTTTTCTAAAAAACTATATAATTACGTTTCGATTTGGTAAAATTAAAAGGATGAACTTAAAGAACAATGATAGTCTTTCCCAGATTTTAATTACATGAAATAACATCCCTCAAACAAGCCCTCCAGAAATAGCCAATGGTCTAATATGTGCATGCGAACGATACACGGATATAAATTTCCCTTGTCTTACCTTAACTTTTAGAAGAAAAATACATAGCGGTGCATTTCGCAGTTTATCTTAGGTTGTTTTAGATTTCATGATAATCTAGGATAAAATAGAACTGCATTATATAGCAAACAAAGAAACAATTTTGACTTTACCGAGATCGAGGAGGTAAGAATTTTTTTTCTTTAATGATGTGTTGTTTACAATTTGAAAATTACACTACATTGCGGTAACATTTATATTTTTTACATTGTGTAGCTGTCGTTTTTGTCTTCATTTTCTTCTGTATTTACAAATAATAACTGAATTAATACTTATGTTATTTTGTCTAATACACATACATATACGATAACGATCTACTGTTTATTATTCGTATCGTTTCGTTCTTGAATTATCAAAAATATCTAGGTTAATAACTCT